>CM069873.1:30711875-31423750 GCA_036172665.1 Prosopocoilus inquinatus
TGAATTTTTCGTTTGCTATGTTTGATCAAACATGATTCGCTTTACTTTAATTCGATTAATTATTTCGAATTTCACTAAATTTCTGTGAATTGATATGCACGTTGACACGAACACGATTCCAAGGATAAAATTATTATTATATCCCTACTTACATCATAACAAAATCAAGTTCATTGTTCGCATATGCATTCTTTCCTCAGAGAGTTGAAAACAAATCGTTTTAAGGTTTCAGTTCAAGTTTAAATGTTTCGTATTTTTTCCTCGAAAGTCTATTGCTGTTGTGACGCATTCAGCTAGTCCCTTGACCACCAACCAGTTTACATGTGAATTTTTAATCTATTTTATCTCAAAAACTACACAAGTTAGATCCCCTCATGTATAAAGTTATTCGCTTTGTTTTTTCAAGGACTATCTACTATTAACGGGTCGAACACTTATTCTGAATCACCCTGTATAAGGCCCTCTTTATAATAAAGTGTGTATTTTCTTTGAAAAGCGTATAGAATTTTCATTTTGTCAGAGAAGAAAGAGGCGGGAAAAAATTGTAAAACATTCTTGAACTTAATAAAGTGGGTTGAAAGGAATAAATCAAACGGGCAACCCGATCGTGCGTATTATATCCCGTTCCATTATCGCGAATACTTAAAATAAGAGGGTGAAAACGTTGGTTTTAAAAGTACTAAATCCGTTTACGACTAAAGTCGAGAGAGCACTCGTTCGGCATCGTCGAACTGCGAAATGTAGTGCACATCTCCCAAAGGTGCCTTATTACTTTATTAACTGACACCAGCCGGAGCTGTTTCCAGTTATCTCAGGTGTCAGAGTCGCACTCTTTAATATTTACACGCTAGAGCAAAATTTAATGCAGAGCGGAAACTTTGTAGACAACTTTTCAGGAAGGGAAGTCAATTCACAGGGTGTTTAAGAAAAAGAAAACCAACTTCGATTATATACCAGAACAGTAATCAATAACTACCAGGAAAAGGAATTGTATGTGGTTTAGTGAAGGCGTTTGATGTAAAGGCAGTTCTAGACTAACCTATTTCTTGTACATACAAGGTTTGGTTCGATTTGTGCAACAAACGTAACATAAATATTTGGGCTGAAAATACAATTGAGAAAGAGATCACAATCCATTTTTTCCAAAAAGTTTTTAGTTTCATTTCATTTTTGATACAGTTTATTTTATATTTTAAATTGGACCAAATCTTGTTCAATAGGGTAATAGAAAGCAATCTTTAATATAGTTACACCAGTTATTAATAGCTTTTGACAAACATAATTGAAGAATATGCCTCCAGTTATTATAATTTGGTAACTTTTGGAAATGAACAGTTCTACCAGTAATTAAAAATCAACTAAATTAAATAAACAACACATTTTGACTTATTGTTAGATATGTAAAATTCCTGAAAGCACTAATGTTATTCTTATGAAATGTAAACATTGTGATAAAAATTACCTAGATAGAAGCTTTTATGTTTTGAACATTAACTCTATCTCTCATTGCTTTAGTATCGTCAACTTCCGGTTAGAGTTAACGTAGTTAAGTTAGACGGCATCGACGAACACGTATAAACGTGATGACAGTGTAAAAGGCTCCCGTAATGGAAACTCCATAGAGAAAGTTCTAACGAAGTTAAATGCATTAGTTTAGGTCAATAGGCAACAACTTCCCCAACTACTTTGTTATTACTACTTGATACAAAACACGATAAACATGCGGCGTTTACTTTGCTACAGAAAATGGATTATACTTGCTAAGTGCTTCAATTCAGAAAGCACGAGCTAATTAAATTTCATTATCAAGAAAGAAATCCTTTTCTTCGTAAATCGCGCAACACAAAACACGATCAACGCAGAAAAAAAAATGAAATCGTGATTTCGTAAATACATAATTTATTCAAAGTGTTAGTAGCGTAAAGACATTTATATTTTAACCCCATATACATCGCGCTTGCCTCTCAGGGGAGCGATGAGATGAGACAGGGTGGGTTAGATCGTAAGAAAGGAGGAACTTTATGTTTTAATGATGCGTCAGCTTTGCTCCTGCAATTAGCCAAATCTTAGACTGCCTTGCAACCCTAAGGTGAACTTTAATCCCTGCTGGGGTATAGGTTTGCAACAATTAAAGTTTTTCAGTCAAAACACTTTGCGATTTTGTCTTCTTGTTTTAAGACGCTGCGCTAATACAGAACAAACTTTTTATCACCAAAAACACTTTGCATTTAGATGAACTTTCTGCTTTGTAATATTTTATAACTAGCGTCCCAAAAATCTAGATGTCTAGATGGTTTTGACCGTATGTCGAATGTTATTGTGTAACTGGCATGGTGGGTCTGGCAAACTAATCATTTTTGGAGACTATTAAAAATTAAAGAAAGACGCTTTATTAAATCCTTACATTTTATTTTAAAGTGTTCGTTTTAAACTACAGAAGATGACGCAGTAAACGAAACGGAACTCCTTTTTCCTACCGGGAAGTGTATCTCCGTTACGATTGAGTGAGTTGCTTGTTCTTCGAGGTTGCCATTACGATGCTCCGGCCCGAAAGTAAGGTGTACGATAAGGGTACGATAGCTTTGACCGAAGTTCAATACATTTTCGTGAGAGGGCGTCGCATTGCCGATACCTGACTTAATCTGACTTATCTGTGTGCGATCAGCACGCCGTCACGTCCACTAACTGGAACCAAAGTAAAGGAAATATTTTTGGCACATGTTTGTGCATTAGTTAACATTTTCTCGTGAATTTAAATCAAGTTTAATTTAAGAAGTTTAAGTTATCGTTTCACGATTCTGTAAAGGTCAGTACTGCACTTATTTGAATTTCGTTCTTTGTTTAGGTTGAATACCATATCGTAAGTTAAATTGAATACCACGTTTCAGTTGTAATTCATTTAGGTTATTTTTAAGCCCTTAAGGCTAGTGTATATTTGAGCTTAAATTAACCGAGTCTTAATATATTTATTATTAAGTATATTTTGGTGTCTTGCTTCCTCACATAAGCTATCTTGAATGCTCGATTATCAGCGCACGCTGCGGATTCTTGGGAGTTGGTTTCACAGTGCGTATATTAGCTGAGGTCTCTTCCTGGCGTCCGTATACGTTTTGATCCATGCCCTCCTCCTTCACAGACTAAGTCGGGACAGCTGATTAACTTCAAAGTGCATCTTGCCACCAGTTATCGGTAAGTGACAGGAGTTAATGTCATTGTAATAAGATGATAAAGGAAATATTAGGCATAATAATGAAAGAAACCTCATCTAAATATTGTATTTGAAACATAATCTGGTTATGTCATAGCCAGTTGTGACGATGAATCCAATGGTGTAAAGCCATTTCGCGAGTTCAGTGAATCTGTGAAGATATAGAAAGATCAACTAAAAACAGCGATCCAATGAAAAAGGAAGAGTGTGAAAAAATGAAAATGGATGCTTCGAAACACGAACACATGAAGAGGACGTTCATACAAAAATATTTTTTCTTGAGAAGATTCTTCTCCGAGGATGATGAAGTTTTCTGAATTAGAAGATTTTATATCAAGAAACAAAGAAGCATCTATGGTGTGCTTCTTTGTTTCTTGATATAAAATCTTCTAATTCAGAAAACTTCATCATCCTCGGAGAAGAATCATGATGCCGATTTGAAAAGGTTGATTGAAAGTTTTTAAAGGAAGCATCTGAAAATTTCCGGAAGTTATTATATAAATTTATTAGTGACCACAAAGAATTACAATTACCATTACCTTGTTGCATATTTGCGGTATGGAAATCAAACAAGTGTCGGAAATACCAATTTGACGTTTAAGGGCATGATTTACGACTTTAACATCAAATACCTGCTTGATTTGTTCCAAAAATAAACGCACACCGTCTTTGTAATCTAGTTGCCGCATCTTGTTGTCAAACGCACGTGTAGTAGTGTGCGATCAAAGGTTACCGCCGAGTTGTAAATGTCAATCGTCCTAGGCTTTGTCTAAACAACCTAGAAGTTTATTTCCTATTTAAGTGTTTACCTGCAGAATATTTGATACACGCCGTGTCTATAATTGTCGGTTTGTTTACATTCCACATTTAATAGCTATACCCGTTCCTGCGAATTACATTTTTTTGAAGGAGAGATTAAATTGCGTTCACCTTCAACCTTTAATGTCATTGGTTCTCCTTACGTCAGCTTTTACTCTGTTGGTCCTTGATGCTGTCATAATGTTTTAGATTTGTGCAAACACTTCGAACTTCGAACTGAAGTATTCTTGGTTTGGCGTCTACGTCAAGAGAAAATAGAGATAGACCGACCGTACGACGATTCTGCAATGATGATATACAGGTGGTAAATATGCCTTATCTGCGACCATGGCCTTAGGCCAGTTCTTGCGTAATTTTCATACCTTTCAAAGTTATCGTTTTAGGTGCTTCGCGCTACATATAGTCAAATTTATGTATTAATATTTATTATTTTATGTATTAATATTTGTAAGGCTTTTGACGGATCTGCCGTTGATTAACGTAAATATTTGAAAGCTGCTTTTATGTTTGATTTTGTTTGCAATCAAGTATTCACGTATACTCTAGTTAACATTTTAAATTTTGGTTCAACGTAATATTTTGCATAGTTTTGTTTGTTGCAATTTTAAGGTGCACACGCACTTGATGGCGTTAAACCCGCTTCACGTTGTAGATTAAATACGCTATATTTTCCGCATAAGTTCTTGCCTGCATTTTATGATATTATAGTTGTTCAGTAAATTAAATCATTTCCTTTAGTCCTCTCCCCATCTCCGGTTAAGACTGGGTGGCGCTCATTTATTTGCGCGTTTAATTAACACCCACACCCGTCACGACTGAAGCTGCTGCCTGTGCTGCACGTTAATTTCCTCAAAAAATCTCTTATGCTGTTTCAATAATCGTAATGTAACGCAACACACGGACGAGGGTTGGAAAAATTAGAATAATGAGTTTGGGGTAGAGAGAGGGAAGAGATGAAAATTCTGTACAATTTTTAAAGCCGTTGTTAGTTACTATTTCTTTTTCTAAGCAACGATTTTACATTTAAACTCACCAACGAAGGTCTTGAATATTTCTTCACGTATTCAAATATTTCGAACACAAAAAAATTTTAATTTGGAAATTTTTGGGCTGCGTTTAGACAAAGTAATAAATTCACCCAACGAAAGAATTCTCTCTTTCTTTTGCGGAAAATAAACTACAGACAAAACTAATTGGACCAATTCAGAAAAATTGCATATAATTTGAGACGAGGAATAAGACATATTTTCAAATAGCAAATCACGTATCAGGAACTGTCTCCATTATTTAATAATATCGCAGGCGGGTGTTGGTATCGCATTCCTTCCATAGAAGCGTCAAAGTTTTTGAAACCTTTGCCTTGCGCGGTGTTCCACATTCGAAATCTAGTTTCCGGTAGATGTCGCGGCGATTCTTGTTCCGATTGTTTGTTTATGCAGGGACTTTCTTGAAGAGCGAGAGTTTCCGCGATTGGTTTGAGCAAAATAGTCGAAAATACTTGTCTTATCTGTTTGGTTTCGCTTTAAAATTCATTTGATCAAGTAACTAAAACATCCGTTTCCATGAAAAAGTAATGTGATGGTTCATCGACAGTAAATGATGGAAGACATATGCGTCAAAGTCTGGCGTCCGAAGCTTGGATGACAGTCTGTCTGCTTTCGCGACGAAATTTTCTTGGCCACTCGTTCGTCACGCAAGCCATGGAATGTTCGCCCGGCGGAAGGATCTCGGATATTTAAGAAGGCGGCTGGGCAGTTCGCTTGGGATTTAGTTCGCTCGGCTTAAATTAGTTTGCAGTTTGCATTAAATAATTAGTGTTAGTGTTAGGTTCGTCAATAAATTAGTTATTAAGAATATCGAGTATTTTATTTGGGAATAAATTAAAACAAACCCTAAATTTGTAACAATAATAACTGTTTTTTTTTTCAAAGCTCGCCTCCTATTTATTGAACTTTCGATGAGGACACTTTTAATCGTAAATCGAAATATTTTTTTTGTATAAAAAAATCGGAATTCTTTCCCTAACAGAAAATTAACTTATTGTCGCGAAATTTTGATTGAATCGTGCTGGGATTATGAATTTTTGCTTTAAGCTACTCTACTCAATTATACGTAATTGGAAATACGTAATTGGAAACAAATTGTAATTAAGAAAAAGTTGGTTTGTTATTCGTACGCGCTGAAGTTGAACAGGAAACTGCAACTGAAATGCAATTAATTAAACTTTCGAATTCACACGAATCGATTGAATAATATCCAATTTGAGAAACGAAATCCGCCAGATTTAGCGATATAAATTTAACAGTATGAAATGTTTCGTATACACACATTAATTGAAACGCCCCCCAGAGGAATGTATGTAAACAAAAATTCGAATATTTTTAATGATTCCATCATTAATAAAACTATAGAACTATAGAATTCAACGGCTGCTGCCCTAATTTTCAACTGATATCACGCCGACCGCAAATTTTCTTATCTAAACTGCTACAAAGCTCCTATTACCATTTATTTCATTTAAGGGCAAATGTTTCTTAATCTCTTAAGGAACTTATGCATAAAATCACGATCAAAAAGCGGTAGAGCCCATGCCATAAAAAATATAGGTTTCTTATTATTCGCTCGGTATACGTGGTGTCTAATGGAGCTTCCGCTTCGTTGAACAAGAATTAATGGAGGCAATGTGAACTGGGTGGACTATTGAAAACCTTAGAGGCTTTAAATGCTGAACTATTTAAAAAATATGGATTTTAGCAAACCAGTTTATATACAGAGTGTTTCATGAATTTGTAGGCAGAATTATTATTATTATTATTATTATATATATTGCTAGTTAAATAAGATTAATTAATTGATTACTTACTCCTCCTATTTATAATCAATTATTTAATTGGAAAAAGGTCCTTGTTGTGCCGATAAAAATTAGTTTATAATTACTAAGCGAAGCTTAAATGATTTAAGAAATTAATTCGCTATTTACCCTAGGAAATTTTGTAAAGAGATTGTTTTATTTTTACCTATCCGAAACTAAAATATATTTATGGAAGAGTTTTGCAAATTAACTCATCAAAGATGCAGGAAAACTGAAATTCAGTCGAGCCGGAGCTTTTGCACGCCCCGCCGTCTAAACAGAAAATTAAACGTAAGATGCTGAAACGTTTTCCGCTTGCAGGCAGGAACGGTCTGAGCGAAACCTCGTCAGACACTAATTATCTGCAGGTATAATTACGTTAATATCCAATTATAAATTCGTGCTCTGCAAAAGTTATTACCAGTTAAATTTAGGCCCGTTTTAGCGAGTGTTAAAACTTCTTCTTTTTTTTCTGTAATTGTCGCCCGGTTTCAGGAGGAAAAAGTCGCGATTAATCTCGATTTGCAGCGTTAAGTGCGACTGGAAAATTTAATTCGTTAGGAAACGCGACGCAGCGAACGTGTTTTATTTAATTTTACAATGCCATTTAGAGTGCGCTTCGAAAAGAAATATGATTTCCCGTAAACTTTTACGAAACAAGGGGGGAACGTTTTTTATGACAACGCGGGAAAATAAATTGTGCCATTCCATGACAGAAGAGAATTTTTTACCAATTTTTAATTTATTACATGAGTTAATAACGTTAGAAGTTAATCATTTTAATTTGAAACCAACGAAAAGAGCAGAAAAAATGTTAAACTTCAACAAACAATTTAGTAATTAAAATGTTAAAGTTATGATGAAAAATGTACTTTTTTTAATGAAATATTCAGGAGGTTTTAAGAAACTTTTACGACCACTGCTCTAAATGACAAATTACGTACAACATACAAATTCACACTGATAGTTAGGATCTAGGCCAGTCGCATCACACTAGATTGACAGTCTTCTAAATCAGTGCTTCTAAACCTTTTGTAGAGCAAAGAAATCTAGAGCACCTATATATATTTTTTCTGAGGAACTCCCTTAGCACTAAAACATGATATACCTAATATTTCATCTAAATATCGACATTATGCTACTTTTACATGACACATTTCCTGTGCTGTGATTTCCGTTATTACTTGCGGAGGAACCCCAAACACCTCTTTGCGCAACCCGGGTTGAGAAATATAATTCTTATACAAAATGTAACTAAAAAGTTTTTAATCTTTAACCGGACAGATTTATAATAGCATCATCTTTTTACCTACATTTTCATCGGACAAGAGTCAACATCAATTACAAAATGTAAGTTAAAATAATTCTTTCGATCTCTTTAATAGTAATTAAATATAGTCACAGATATGGTATAGTATAGAACTGTATAGAGTTGTAAAACAATTATGCGCCAGTGGATTTACTTGCACGAGCCGTGCAATGTAATATATGTAATATGCTGACAATCAACGAAGCGAGAAAATCTGCCGAGGACGGTCGGGTCACCAATTCCAAAAATTAAACACTTTAAAAACGTCCAATTCTTACTTCATTAACATGCAAGTAACGTCCGTTCTCAAGCGTTGCGTACTGAGAAGTAAAAGACCAGAGAATTCCATCACCGACCACAGGCGTACCTTCGCGCAGCAACATGCAGAGCCCACAGGTACAGCGGAAAGTCTAGTCGACTACAAAATCGATGCCGAGGAAACTAACGTAATACGGGCCGTGCGCATAAATTCTCAGGCATTCAGCATGTGTACATCCTCTATAGTCTATAATATAAAGTATTACTTTCCTTTCTTAAATGATTGTTACGATAAACTCTTACGAAGATTAAATTATTTTGCTTTGACGTGTAGTGCTATACCTTAAACGTTTATTTTTGTGGTAATTGTTGGGTCCTTCAGAACGTTGCTGTAAGTTTGATTCATGCGCTCCACGTTCTTCTGTTGAGTTGTACCTTTTTTTTTATTTATTTAAAAGCAAAAAGTTTACGAATAAAGTTTGATGTTGGTTTCATGTAAGCCGATGCTAGAGTACTCACGTAGAAGCGCTTTTTGCCCATGTTTTGGGCTTTGTTTCATTTACTTAATTATTATATTCACGGTCGAACGCTCCGCTAGGGGCTTATTCTTATTTACGATCTGTGTGCAACTTTTGCCACAATAAAGAGATTACTTAGGGCCGTAACAGGATTTATTTGGCGAATAAAATTGTTGTTGGGTTACTTACATCACTTGGGAGGAAGGGATTCAGGGAAATTAGGTCTGCTTTTGGGATCCCTTTATTGTCAGTTTCCCCCATACACGGAAGTTGGGGACGTAAATCAGCAAGCGAATGCGAGAGTCTTGAGCTTTTCGGAGACGAACCACTTTGCGATACATTTTCTCGGCAGTGCATCTTTGAAACTAGTACGTTACGTAACCACTGCAGGGTGGCGCCCTTTCCTTCAGCTTCAGTATTACAATAGGTTACGGGTTAGCGCAGCCCCTTACCCTGACATCTGGTTTGTGTCGAAACGCGCTAAGCGCTCCTTTCGTTAACACACGTGACAACCAATCAACCCAAAGCTTATTGAACAGATAAAATAGCGACATCTTACGATCGCTTTTTGACCTGACATTGCAGTAGAATAGATAAATTGACGCGGGATTTGCTCCTAATAAGTCCCCCATGCAAGTGCAAGGCGGCCATGCTTTGACAGCAAGCACGGCCGCCTTGCATGGGGGACTTATTAGGAGCAAATCCCGCTTCAATTTGTCTATCCTACTGCAATGTCAGGTCAAAAAGCGATCGTAAGATGTCGCTATTTTATCTGTTCATCACTCTTACATCGCAATTGCGAATAAATTGGGCAAGTCGTTTTTGTGTGCAGTGGGAATGTCAAGCTACGTCTCTGCTGAAGAAGCCCCAAGCAGGGCTGAAACAGCTGTACAGAGGCTGCTCGAGGTTTTCACTACAATCAAAACCGATTTGCACAAAATTTTTCCAAAGCTTATTATTAACAAAATTAGAAAGATATGGAATTAGCGGAATTGCCTTAAAATGGAGATGACAATGGGGATGAGCGAGAGGGTACGTTACTTCAACAGAAATGATACAAAAAAGGCAGTGAAAGAATTCTTTTAAAAAGTGAACAGTTTATTTTACTGAGGATCTTGTGACCAAATAAAAAAAGCTGTTGAAATTAGGGTGATGAAGATGATCATGTTTTGAGTTGTTTCTTCTCTACTCCAAAAGCATTTCTCGCAATTATTTCTCGAGTTCAGAAACTCAAGAAACACAAAAAAGACCCCTAAACCATTCATTTCTTAATTAATCATAAAAATGAAGCAAATTGTTTCGCTCATCTGTAATGCGACTTATTGCGACGCTTTTATTGGCCTCTCGATTTCGACAAAGGTCACTGCTCGATTGCACTTCTGTTTTTGTTCCAATAAAATTTCGTTTTGTTGACCTACCTCAAAGACATAGACGTACGATTATTTCTTGTCCAATACTCAATTGCGATTGTCTCGAAATGTGTAAAACTTTTGTTAAGGACATGTAAGTTCAATCGTTCCGATTTATGGTGATTACAGGTTTAAATTTCTAAACTTTTAGGTATTTCACAAAGACCCGGTATTTTCTTTTTTGATAGTGATTTATTTATTTGCGATAATGGGTTATCAGATTGAATCCGTTTATATTTTGGACACCGGTCTGATGGAGACTGATGAAGGGCGCATTAAAAATCTTGCACCCCGACGGAGCAATCCATACCTACGCTACTTTTCCATGGATTCATCACATTTTTAACTCTTTAAATTTTGAATTTTTAGTAGGAGTAATATTTAATTTTGACAACAATTTATTTATCGGCATTAATGGGGTAACTAAGAATCGAGTAACCCAGCGGAACGATACACGCACTACTCCACTGGTTTGAATTCTCTAACTTTTTATTAAAAAAATGAATTTTTGTGTAATATTTTATTTTAATAATAATTTATTTTTCTGCATTAATCACTAGACTGTTGGGAACTGAACTTAGAATCTTGCACCCTCGCGAAACGATATGTCGCTACGCCATTGGTTTTAATCCCATTTGGATTAAAATTACATGCATATAACATGAAATACAAACGTGCAATATGAAATACATACCTACATATGCATGAAATACTTATTATCTTATCAAATATTGAATAATAATAGCATAATAAAATGTTACAATTTTTGGTAACTTCACGTTTACATACGATACGAGCATTTTATCGGTAATATTAAAAGCACTATGCCAAAGGGCATCTGATCTGCTTAATATGTAGAAAAAAGCTCAAACGAATAGAATCGATTTGTTTACGATGATAGAGATAAATTTGTTGTAATACACTACATATTTGAGAGTAGACGAACTCCATGTTATAACTTTATCATGAAGCATCACACTTATCATTTATTATTATTAAGCTCTGATCATTCCATCTCCACAAATTTTTCTTCCAGATAATATCATTTGTAAATTTGATCGATACAGTTGCCTCCAAGAATAAGTTTATGGGAAGCTGGAGAAGTCGGGTCTAAAAGGGACATTTTTATACGTTTTAAGATTTTCTTTTATTGAAAAAACTGCCTTACTGTAGTTATTATTAACAATCGTATAACACTAACGGTCTCTCTACCAACCAATTGAAATACTGGACCTTTAGACTAGTAGAAAATTTATAGAAATAAAATTTTTCTATTTTTAATTAACTTCTCGTTTAAAAAAAAATAAATGAATCTTTAAAAATGGGTGCACTTGATAAGAATAGCTAATGGGCGAACCTGATAAGAATTTTTTTTCAATTCCTGACATAAGCTCGCAGTAATTCAAGATAGAATTTTAAAATGAAGTTTTTTTTTCCGGGTAGGGCAAGTCAGCACACGAATGTGTTACCGAAATACTCCTCCTCGCGAGCGGATTAAATAAAATATATTACGTGCATGCGAATTTGTCGAAAACGTTCGCTCCTTTGATTCAATGTTTTCCCTTCAAATTTAATTTCGGCCTGTTTTCTTACGTCGGAGGAACTTTTGAAAGGAAAATTCCAATAATATTTGTTTTTATTCTGCATGCGAATACAAGTCAAATGTTGATTTTATGAATGGATTAGGTAAAGTTCGTAACGTATTGCTTTTTAGCGGGGAAGGTTTACGAGTGAGTTCGCGTTGTACCCTTTCAGAATAATAATAGAATTCACCTTCAACACTTTATTGTGAGATATTACTTTTTACTCTTACTCTGATGCTTTTAGTACTTACACAGAAAATACATACGATTACATAGCAACGATATAAACTTAGTCTACACAAAAATAAAATAAAACAAAATCAACTTTTGATCACGAAAACAAAAGTTTACATATATAACAAAATAAAGCCTCACAACTCAGTGATACTACAAACGACGATACTGTAAAGTATAAATCTACTGCTGTAAGAAATCAAATAAAAAACGTTTTTTTTGGACTATTACGTGAAATAAATGAACTAAAAAATAAACTACGATTGTTAGAAACTACAATTACAACATTAAAGTATAAACATTATATTACGACTAAACAACGTAAACAAGAATCTGTAAAGATGATAAAAATGAAATCGCAATTGAAGAGTCAAAAATTGTTGTCCTGCTAACACTAATAAACTTCCGCCTCTAATCAAATGTCCAAACGTAAATCAAAATCCACTCGGGGAATGTGATTCGTATGCAAAAATTGAAAGCCATCAAAATGACCAAGATAATGTTATAAAAGTGCTACTGTTGACAGACAGTTACGGATGTAGTTTAAATCTGCAAATAAAGAACACATTAAAAACGATAATTACAAAATCCAGAGTATCATAAAACCAAATGCAAAATTAGAAAATGTAGTTGAAAATATCGATAAATTAACAGAAAACTTTAATCATAAATATACTGTTATACTTTTAGCTGGAGCAAATAATTTTAACAAAAATGACAACACAACAATTTCTGCAAAACTAATAATGGACGTAATAAATAAATGCCGTCACTTTCAATTAGTGTTTTGTACTGTGCCTTATCGTTACAATGAAACATTTTTAAATAATTCTATCTGTAACTACAACAAAAAATTATTTGTGTTAAGAACTGAACTAAAAAAATATTCTAACAATGTGTCCTTTCTGGATGTAAACGAAAACCATAATCGGGAACATTAAAGTATAAACACACTTTAATATATAAGGTAAATTTAAATTAGCTAATAAAATCGTGAAACTTATTAGAAATAATTCTTTTCAACCAGTAAATTTAAAGACTATCTCACCTAACACTGCAAATAACAACAACATTAATGTTTATATGTTAAACGTTAAGAAAATTAACTATTCGGGTGAATCTTCCAATAAAGTAAACAATCTGAAAGTATTTTCAATAAGTATTGCATAAAATGAAAAACACAGCTGTGACAAGTGATTAGTTTGAAGAAGCCAACAAAAACAATAACAGCAGTCTCTGAAAAAGAAGTGATAACAGCGCTGATGCAGATTCATTCGACGCGGAGATCAGTTCTGAACTCTGAAAAGTGAATATAGTGAATGTGGTATTATTAACGAACATGATGTCACACAGAATTATTTTTTAGGAAAAATATCAACCAATTAAAAATCTTCCATCTAAATATTTGTAGTGTTAAAAAATAAAATATCTGAGGTTGAGGTCCTTCTTGATGATCAGGACGTGGACGTAGCTTGTATCACTGAGTGAGTTGCTAGTCCTAAATGTTCAGCGCTGTCCTTTCCGGGTTATCAAGTCGAATCATTCTATGCCAGAAAATCATACAAACGTGGATGGATCGATTATTCTCTTAAGAGATGGCATTGTATTTAAAGTTTTAAATGAGCACACAACTGAAGCAAACATTTTGAAGCATGCGCCATAAAACTTCATGCTTACAATCCTTTGCCTATATAGGGCTCCGGACTATAAAAAATTTTCGAAAAACTAGAATACATCCTTCATATTTTTAATTATATTCATTACAAAAGTATCATAATTTGTGGAGATTCTAATATTGTCATATTAGCTCAAGTAAGAGAAACTTTCAACTTTTAAATTTAAATTTAAAATATAAAAAGAAATGCAACAGTCACGACCTCCAATATAAAAGAATCTTTAGCAATCGGAATAACAATATATTTTACGAAAAATTAATCACTTTAAATTGGGGTCTTTTACATAACACTGAAAACCCCAATGAAAAGTTAAATATTTTCTATGATCTGATTAAAACGGCCTTCGTATGAAAAAATAATCCCGTCTGGTGTTAAATTCATGGATTCACGAGGAATTAAAATCTTTTGCCGTACAAAACGCGAACATTTTTTATTGCAAAAATTTTTCCAAATGATGTTCTTATTATTACAATAAATATTGTCGTATTCTAAAGTCCTGTGTAAAATTGGCCAAACGACTACATACAAATTCTATTATCGCCCGATTAGATAATAAATCCAAAATGGCCTGGCAACTAATAAAAGCGGAAACAGGAAATAAATCCAAAGTTACGGAAAGTATAAATCTATTAGAAAATGGGATTACATTTGTGGACCCCTTTAGAGTTAGCAACAAATTTAACACATACTTTTCTGAGTTACCATATAAATTTTTAAAACATCTTCCACTCCAAAGAGAACAAGTTAGAAACTTGCTTCAAAATGTTCAAGTAGATAACACTAAATCAATGTTTCTCAGTCCGGTTGATGGTCATGAGATTAGTAAAATAATTATTTCCCTTAAAAATTCTTACTCTGTAGGTTTTGATGAAATACCAATACCGGTATTAAAATTCGTAACTGATATAATATCAGAACCTATCGCAAACATTGTTAACTATTGTTTTCAATCTGATAAATTTCCCACATATTTAAAACTTTCCAAAATAGTATCAGTACACAAAAAAGATACCAAAAACAGCGTAACAAACAACAGATCAATTTCTATTCCATATTCACTAGCTAAAATAATAGAAAAAGCAATCCATTAAAAAAAATTACTATTTTTTTTCGAAAACCAGTCTTTACTGTCAAGTCATCAATACGGTTTCAGGCCTGAAATGTCAACAAGTACGGCATTAGAACAAATTCTAAAATCTGTTTATAACAAATCAAATAGCCGCGGTGACATGCTGTGATCTATCAAAGGCATTTGATATGGTAGATCACGGTATGAGGGCAGTATCACTGAACCTTCTACATTCTTACCTGGAAAATTGCGAGCAAAGTATTGCTACTGTGATTAATCTGCTACTGATCGAAACTTCTTTTCTGATAAAACAATTTCCGATTACGGAGTACCGCAAGGTTCGGTTCTTGGACAATTGCTCTTTAATCCATATGTTATGGACCTTTCTCAAAACGTAACAGGCGATGTACGCAGGTGATACATACATCTGTGTTCATTCAACGGAATTTGACAGCTTACGTCTCAAAATCAGAAACATTCTTCAAAAAGTAGAAAAATGGTTTAAATTAAATCGACTTATGATTACTGTAGAAAAAACTAACATTATTGTCTTCTCGAATAAAACACCGAATAATTTTACTTTTTCGTATGGACAATACAGTGTCACTCCGGTTAAAGAATGTAAAATGCTAGGTATTACAATAAATTCTCACTTGTCTTCGCACAGTCACGTAGAATCACTAATCCCTCGATTAGGCAGATCAGCTTTCGCTATTAAAAGAATAAATAAAATATGCGATACTAAATACGTCAAAATGACGTACTTCGGATATTTTTAACCAATTTTGCGCTACGGCATAACAGTATGGGGACAATCCATGCATTTTGAGGAGATACTAAAACTGCAAAAGAAAGTAATTAGGGCAATAGCGAAACTAAATATTAGAGATAGCTTTAGGGAAACTTTTAAACAATTAGGAATAATGACTGTAGTGAACTTATATGAAACTATTTTGTTCATCTTTAAAAATAAAAATATTTTCTTGTTAAATTATGGTGTACATATGTAACTATAATACCAGACACCCTTATTATCTGCGAGCAGAACAACATCGTCACAGATTATATTCATCCAGCTTTCTTTTTAAAGTATAAATTTTTTTAATAAACTGCCGTCCGAAGTTCAGCATTACACTCCGGGATGCTGTTCAGGACGAGAAGACTAAAAATTACCTTGTAAATTCTGTTTATTACACAGTTGATGAATACATGAACTCATAGCCTATGTATTTTGTACATGGCAAAAAATTATTAGTACACAGACTTTATCGTAATGTAATCGTTTTCACCACTGTAATACAGGCATATTTTATGTAATTTTTATTATGTAATCACTTAATGATGACTACGATTATTTTCTATTTTTTTAATGTTTACTGTGATATTTCTGCAATTTGTGTATTTTTATGACTAATGTCATTATTGTGATAATTGTAAATTCAACGCTACTGGCAAATGAATAAACAAATAAACAATAAATAATATCTGTTAATAAGAGATTAAATCGGAATATCAATTAATTAAAGAAACCTTGTAATTCGAAAAAGGTAAACTAAAATTGAAATAAAAGATTTTTTTGAAGTCGGTTGACAAATGAATTAATTTTTTTCATTTGTAATAAATTTTATTACGGTTGGAGCAAGTGTTTAAACGAGTTACAGATGAACTTATTACGACGATCAACTTAAATGATACCGAATAGCTTAAACAACGAAATCACATACAAGCGCTTTTTCGATGAAGCCCCAAATAGGGCTGAAACAGTTGCACAGAGTCTGCTCGAGCGATCCACTGTAATTAAAAACGATTTGCAATAATTTTTTTTTAAATGATACCATTAGACACTTTTGCAGCCCTTACGCTGAATGTTCTTAAGAGTGTTGTTCGCATGCAGGAGTATCATATAAGTTGAGCGTCGTAGTACAGAGGTGTCGAAAAGTTTTAAGACGAAATGAAATACCACTGGCTGTACGAATATCCGTGCTTTGCAATTATGAACCTTAACATTTAGCCAGCTGACCTGCTTTTATGGTACGGCCAGCGGCTGGCCTAATAAATAAATATTGGTTACGGTTTCCAGTAATAATAACAGGTATCGTTGGTCCTATGACAATATATATACAATGGAATGATTATCTGTTTCGGTAGTATGTGTTCTGCGTTCCATTTCACAACGAAATTAAACAAAACTTTCCGACACAAGAAATTGTTCAATACTAAAACATAATTACTTCGCAGCTTCTTATACACAGAAAAATCAATAGTAAAAAGTAACACAAATTGTAGTCAGAATAAAGACAGAAACAAATTGTAACAAATATTAACACAATTGTAATAAATATTAGCAGAATTCTAGTAAATAGTCCGACAATTGTGCGAATATTTGCTACAATTTGTTTCCGTCTTCATTCTAACTACAATTTGTGTTCCTCTTTACTAATGAATTTTCTCTGTGTACCTACACACCAAATTGGGATATTACACGGTATTACCGGAAATTTTCCAGAATACCAACATTTTACAAATGTAATAGGATGTAGAGGTATAAAATCATTCCTGCGCAAGATACTTAAAGGATTAAATATTAGGGACAATATCTTACTTAGTATTAATTTTCATTCTCTTATTAGATGCTTAAATTCCTCAATTTGTATTTAAATTCCCGGTTTCATGAACAGAAATTTGCGTCATTTTTAAGAATATTCTTTATCATACGTTTTCATGAATTAATTAATATAACAGTAAGGTCCGATTTCATAATAGGATTTTAATCTTAAAGTTATTTTAACCTAAAAAAATATATTTGTTTCCCCATTGTTAAATTGACTTAACGCTTCCTTAAAGTCTGATTATGAAAACGGCCATAAGTTCAATTAAAAATTAATGTGTCATTAAAAATACTTTGTTACTCATTCGATTTATACAGAACAAATAGGATAATAAAATAATTTTGGTTTATTTAACTCGTTTTGTTTGACTCTGTATAATAGTTTGATCTAAATTAGCGTTGAAAATTTTTAATTGGAACACATGAAACATAAATAGTATTTTCCTTTTCTGATCACTTCGTTTAATTATTATTCAACAGCAATAACACGTTCAAACTAAAATTTAAATTTAAATGTATTCCGAACTTATGACAGTTTAAAACATTTTGATTTAATATCTTTGAATTTTGTTAACAATTTAAATATGAAAATCTAAATTGAATCATAAAAAAAACAGAATATAACAAAACCCGGGTAGGTATTATTTTTATTAACATTAAACTAAAAACAATTAACAAACTAAACATGAATTCACAAAATATAACTATATACCTGAATTAATTTTATTAATAATTACTGTCATAATACATTACAAATTACACAGTTCTCATTACCTGGAATTTTCTTATTCAATGCTTAACAGATTACCTGCTCTCGTGAATGAATTTTATGACCCTGCTCATCCCCTGGTCAAGAGAGGGAGACAGAAACGGGGAGGCTCGAATGCAGAAGAAGAATCCAGACGGGCTATTTCAATAAGGCTCAAATTCCAACAGATTTACTGCGTTTCGTCTTAAAACTTTTCGACAGTAGCGTACATACTGCTAAGTTATTGTTTATTTGCATTAATAATTCTTGTTAATTAATAATGTATATATTTACATAACACGAAACGCTTTTTAGGTTCAGGGTCTAAAACCTTTTATCTTTGTTTAAAACAATTTCAGGGGTTCTTTGCAGTTACTATAAATAAAGGCTGAATTTATATTTGAAATGAAATTCGCGTTAAATTAAAGTCACTTATTTTTCAAACTTTGTTTTCATTAATAGTATTTATTTTGCAACAATTAATGAATATTTTGTTTTTGTTTAAATTGCTCACGACAAACTAATTTCTGCAATGGTTCAGATTTTAATATTACAAATGAGTATTTATTTGCGAAAAATATTTTAAGAAATTATATTAATAAATCTGTTCAAATTTCTTACGGTTTGTTTCACTTTACACTATTCAATTAATATTAGTTATTCAAAGGATTATCCATGAGATTAGTGACTGAAAAAAAAAAACTAATTTCAAGCTTAGTTAAGGTGAAAGGAAAGACTGGGCCTTAATATTATTTGAGTCGAAATACCGTGGAATTACAATATTCCCTACACTAAATTTATTTGACGTTGAACGAAATCTCAAAGTGCATTAGGTTACAGTACATTCGAAATCGTAAGTAAAATCATTCAATACAATTTAAAATCCAAGCTCTTAACTAAAATAACATAGCAGTCTAGAAATATTTTTCAGAGTTCCCATAAAGACAAATCTTTCAAATTTACCCCGTTAATTATCTACGCGAATGCAATTTATTACAAATTTCATGCTCTAATTACCCAGTCTTACAAGTCAGCAATTAATAAAATGTTAATCACTACGATAATGACGACAACTTTTGCCACGCACGTTTTCCTACATACATTACTGACAGAAAGAAGTTCGAGTCATAGGGTTCATAGTATGTTTTTAACTGTCTCTAATTTTATTTATCGTTCTGACTATCACGGACATAAATCTATCCCCAGGTTTTAATCAATCACGTTCTTATAGTATTTTTCGTTTGTAATGTTTACCGTATTTTACTAGCTGGTTGACGATCGTTTATCGATGTTGGAAAATCCTTGATGGACGAGTAATTCGATTTCAGAAAGAAAACTAAGCTGATTATTTTTTATTTAACTCTAATATTAAGTTTTTGATGTATAAATAAATTATGTCTAAAGTGTCATACATACAAAATAGTTAAGAGGATTCATGACACAAAACGCTGGTTCGGTTCAGCATGTAAAGTTCGGGTAATGAGTCGTGGAACGCTGTGTGTAAATTGCTGCACACTTCGCACAGTATTAGACTTGTTCCGGTAAGATGAATGTGCACTGCGCTTTCATTGATTCCCCTTATCTGAGTCTTTGCCGCCTCTTGTCGGTGGGCCACGTTTCTGTGCGTATTTTGCTGGATCTGCCTTTGTTCCTCGTTTGCATACCGTTACCGTAGCATTTGTGCACTGAAGCGGCTTGCCGGACGAGAATCCTATTTAACATCTCTCTGATTTAAATTTACTGGAATTATAAGAGAGAACTGTGGAAAAGCATCTGCAGGTTGTGTATGCAGATCTATCTACTTTTGCATATTTAGTTTTAATGCGGACTGTATTTGAATCAAAATTCCTACTTCACAATGCTTCAGCCGCAAGCACATATGAAAAAAGGAGACATGCTGTATTCCAAAATGCACGAAATCCAGTTACAACTAATCTTTTCAAAATTTTAATACCTCTATAAAATTAAAATAACCAGGGTGTACGTGTATTGAATCAATTAGCACCCATTATCCAAAATGAAAACCAGTTCCTTGTTGATTTCTGGTTTCATTTTGTTACTAAGAAATTGAAATAAAAACCATAGGACGCGAAGTGCGTGATTACCTAAGACCATACTCGAATTAAAGCCGCTTGGATTTCAAATGGCGTCACCTTCGGAAAGTAACGTTATCACTTTACTAAATTAAGCACATACCTGAATGTCCACAAGCAGGAATGGCCCTCTAATAGGCACCTGCTCCCTACACTTTCAGACAGTATTCCGAAACTGAATGGCAGTAATTTCAATACACTCTAAGGTTGTTTTTCCTTCAGTGTTTTGAAAATTTGTCAAATCATTTCACACACTCACAGTAGTCAGAAAATAATTATTGAATTCACCTTTGACGTCTTTTGGCGAAATTGTAAAATATTTCTTTCATCTTTTTCTAGAAAAAAATCCGTGGATTACCTTCAACATGCTCAAGAGCACGTATCATGTCTTGACTTACTGCATGCCATTTCCCAAACAACATGACAGACACTCAATAAAAAAATTATCAAAAGTACAGAATGCAAAAATAATATTCCATACAGGTATTCCATACCTACAGGTTTACCTGGGTTTTCTGGATTGTCGAAGTCTCTTTGCTGAAACTATTGTCAACTGTTCTAGAACCCCTGACTGTCAATAACTCGAAAAATCGATTAGGCGTTGATTGACCACGAATGGGATACAGTTTTAAAAGATATGTTTGTTCCAAACATCTCACATTTGTTTACAAGTTTGGCCCTGGTGTATTTCAGGATTTGGTAAAAACGTTGTGTTGCAGTGTAACGTGCAAACTGTTGTTACAAAATAAGTTCTAAACATGTTTCGAAGACAATTTCAAGACAAACCGTCAAAGGTGCTTCACAGGTTAGCAAAGTATATAAATTGAGAGGGTTGGCATTTCGAAAGAGTATGAGAAGATAAGATTACTAGAGATAAGGGATAGAGGAAGAAAGGGAAATGAATGAAGAAATTCTGCATGAAACGTGTGACCTATCATAAGACCTTTTCGGAAACTCGCTCGGAGCGCTCTGATTACTATATTTTTCTCACTCTTGCGCACACCAAGTTTCTAAGTTTTCTCTTTCACATTTCTGTTCGAATTATGTTCCAACCGAGTTTCCGAAAACGCCGAAAGAAGCTAATTATGATAAAGGCGATCCTGTGACTCCAACAGTTGATTTATAATTTACAACTTCGTACTTCATCCAGTTCTTTAGTTGCCTTTTATTTTAGTATTTTGACATGTTGGATGAAGTGATAGAGGTTTGATAGTATTATTGTCAAACAAGGAGTATGCATCGATTGCCGAGCAAGACGAAGAGTAATTTATTAATTTTTGAGCACTAGGTACTCTCAAAGGCAAGTCCATTGGCGATTGATTACTATCGAGAAGATCTCAGAAATTGGTCATTGGTATTTACTTATTTTCTGGTCAGTACTCTCAGAGCCGATTAAATCAATGGAAAAGTATCTTTGTTCTAAAAAATTGAAACTGACTTTCTACTCCAAAACTTTTATTAAGCAAAATGTGTCACATACGTGATTTGGATCTCCGAAAATACAAATTCTAGTTTTTGCAAAGACCTTATTCTCAGTTAACATAAATGATTTTGGAACAAAAAGTGCCATGTTTTGAGGTTAAAACCGTTAAAAAATGTATTGTTTAGTTTACACTTGAATCTTTCATGTTTCAAGTACTTTTTTGAACGCCTTGCTTTTTTTTAGCATTATACTTACGTACATTAGATTTTTTGTGAATAACTTTTTTTTGCACACCCGATATGAGAGTCACATATTCAGGATTCAGACATAACTTGGTGTAATCTAAAATACAGTGTAGTCTCTATAACGTAAACGTCCCGTAACATGAACACCTCTAAACATGAATACGTGATTTGGGTACTCTGCATGTTCTAAAACGTGAACGACATTGATATTTAATACTCTAAAACGTGAACATTGGTATAAATGTATTTAGAGACTGCTAAGTTTCGACAAATCAGTCAATCGGTTCTCAGTGCCTGCATAAACTCGGTAGGTATTGCACATAGTTTTAAATCTAATATTTTAATTGTTTCTACATTATGACGTCTAAAGCTCAGCTTTTATCAGATTCGAGTAAAGGATTGGGAGTAACTGCTTTGTCAGAAAAGTATGGAGTAGCCAAATCCACGGTATGTGCTCTTAAAAAGAAAGAAGCGAAAATTATGTCTACAGTTGCTTTAACTTTTGCTGGACCAGGAAAGCGGAAATCGCTTAGAGATTCAGAATTTCCTAAGATGGAGAAAGCGTTGTACAAGTGGTTCTTACGATAACGTGAAAGAAATGTTCCAATAAGTGGTATTATACATATTAAAAGAAAAGGCTAGGTACTTTCATGAAAAAAAAGGAAAATGAATGTACTTTCGCTGCTAGCTCAGGGTGGCTACAAGAATTTAAGAAAATATATAGAATGCGACTTTTAACAATAACTGGCGAAAAATTATCTTCTGAGCCAGAGCTAGTCTCTCCTTTTTTATAAAAACTTGCGAGTAAAGTGAAAGAACTCAATGTAAATCATCATTAGATATATAACGCGAATGAGACCGGTTTGTATTGGAAGCTCTTACCAGGAAAAACTTTTATATCTACTGAAGAAAAAACCACTCCAGGTAGATAAACATGTAAGGAACGAATCACATTTTTGTTATGTACGAATGTTACTGGGCTGCATAAGTTGACACCTTTGGTAATAAGGAAAGCAAAAAAAAAAAACCTAGGTGCTTCAAGAATGTTTGTCTTCCTGTATGTTACAAACACTCTAAATCTGCATGGATGACATCATTCCTTTTTAAAGAATGATTTAACAGTTTGTTCCCGAGGTGAGTACATACAATGAACGTCCTAATTTTTCCATCTTTCTTTTGTCTAATTTTTTTTATATAATTAAAAATAAACGTAGATGTTTATTGTTTTAGGTGAGAAAATTTCTTAGAAAACAAAGAGTCCCAGAAAAGGCCATTCTACTGTTAGATAACGCCCCCAGCCAACGACAGAAGAAACTTGTTTTAGATGATGGTCTAAAATTAAATTAACAAAACTGCATTACCGATCAAGCTTTTTGGCAATGATTGTAGCTAATAAATCGAAAAACATGAATGAGATTTTGAAACAGTATAATCTTAAAGATGCTGTTTTTAATTTATCCCGGGCGTAGAATAAGTTAGAGCCAACAATGATTAAGAAGTGTTGGAAAAACATCTTAACGGGTCAGATTGAGGAGGATTTAGAAGACAACGTACCCTTAGCGACTCTACGTAAAGAAATCTTGGATCTTAATTTAATTGTAGAAACTAACATTAATATGTTAAAAGAACTTGATCCCCAACAAGACTACCATCTTATAGATATTGAAGAATAGAATAGAGATATCTGCGATGTACCTGAAGAAGATTCTGAGTCTGAAATTGAAGACATAACAGATCATACCACACCTGCAGAGCCTATCAGTCATACAGAAGCAATAAGTATTTTTAACAAAGGTTTAGAATGGGCCGAACAAAATAACGCTGACTTTGAAGATGTTCAGTGTCGTAGAAACCTTCGTGAAAAAGCTACCCTACTCTCAATTAAGCAGACCTATCGGCAATCTAAAATACTTGACTTTTTAAAAAAAATAAGAAAAATGTACATACATGCATACCTATGTAGTTTCTAAGAATATTAGTTTAATTTTATCGTTTTGTAAAGAACAAGTTTTATTTATATTTTTTAAAATAGAGATCGTTTCAGGTATTTTCCAGGTTTTTTGTACTCTAAATATGTATAAACTTGTATTATAATACAAATATGTAATTAACCTCCAAAACGTGAACACTACTCTCCTTAATTAGTTCACGTTATCGCGACTACACTGTACGCAGAGATTTAATAGAAGACAATTTCCAACAATAATATTATCAAAAAATTTGTTGCAAATTGTTTTTGAGTGTTTTGTATAATGTTATCAAGTAATATAATTTCATGATGCTGAATGAAAGCTGATTTTGTTGACCAACATACTGAATGGAAAGAAAATATTTGCGAATGCTGATTACTGTGGGTTTACAATTAACAATATACCAACAAGTACTCAATTACTTAATCGGTTTTGTTAAATGTTAGGACGACGATAGAATGTTGTCGGCAATCAATTATTTGGTTCACATTTTTATGCGAAATACACGCGACGGTTATTATATCTTTTCACGTCAAAAAGTACATTTTCCTAGATACTGCAGCACAATGCATTGTGCTGCTGCTAACGTAAGAGACGGATACAAGAACTAATGTCTTTTCGTTGTACTCCGATGTGTGCAAAATGTTTAAGGATATTAATCACAATTTTTGTCGGACACGCTGACGTGGTGACGTTTTTTTCCGCGGTAAATCAAAAATGCAAAAAGCGAAACGTACCGCACGTCATTCCCGGTGCAGTTTCAAAATAAAGCTTTTTGTTTATTAATGGACTTACGACATTATCGGCAAGCGATCAATAATTTTGCGGCTTTACGACTTTTCCGGATAGCCGGCGAAAAAATTTGCGTAATTATGCGTGAACCGGGAAAAAATCCGCACGAAACTTCAAACGTGAAATGTGCGGAAATTTTCCTGATTGAATACTGTAGTGTATGGACATTAATCACTTGAAGTGACGTACGTAAATCCCAAGAGATTATGAAAAAAGTTTGCCACCGAGATTCGAGTTGTATGTGTGTATAAATTGATCGCATTTCGTAATTTTTATTTATTGGAATGGTGAAGTCAAAATCAACGTTATTTTAGGTCTTACAACGTTCTAGTTAATCACTATTTTTTTCTTAATTACGATTAATGTAATCTTAACAAAATTAATCAAGTTTTTTTAAGAAAATTCATTATTAAAATTTAATACAAAAAATAAAATATTACCCAAAAAATTTGAGAGGCTATTTCATTGTAGAAAAGGGAAGAAAAAATGGGAATAGTTCCAAATTGCGTAATGATATTTAATAATTCAGTTTTGTGAAAACAAGCATTGTTATTATTAATTTTTTTTACAAAAGAAATCATAAATGACAGGAAAATAGATCGTGAGTTTACAATAATGAGTGAGGTCATTACTTAAAACGCTGATGAGAAGGCGGTGGGTGGATGACTAAATGAAATAGCTGTAAGTACACATTGCACACTGTTACGGTGTGAAAACCGCTTTCAGGGAACGGCCTGTATATTCCATTCGACTTGCATATATTTTTGAGTTCATAATATTAAGAAATTCTTCTCTCTGTGTTTAAAACCGCTTTGTTTACTGCTGCGAGCTTTATTGCGACTGCAGACAGTTTTTTACGATTATTTCGTCATCCTCGGAGTGACTAATTAGGTGGATTGCAAATTACCTCATGCTTTGCTTCGTTTTATTGTAAACGTCTATTTGGGCTTTCGTTTCGAAAAACACCGGCCATGAATTAGTGCAAAATTCTCGAAGCAATCCTTTGTGGTTTTAAATAAATAATATCACTCGGAGGTTCTAATTTATTGGCGTCCTCTTACGTTAGATTGATACCCGTTGATCCCTGCTTGATCCCTAAGAGTTTGTCTCGAGGACTTCTGGGTTGGCTTTTCATTTTAGGTGCAAGTTCCTTGCTTTGGATGTAAGTTTTCATTTTGGGCACAAGTTTCCTGTTTTGGTTTACGTTTAACGATTTGGTTTTGGAAAAACGAGGCTTTTTCGGCGTTCTGTGATGTCGTTTTATGAGGAGACCAGATCTGGTGTCAGTCTTCATATGTCGAACACTGCAGAACAGTCTCCGATGAATGATGTTTCAAGTATAATACGCACTTGGTGGCGTTAAGCACGCCACATACTCGGCGATTGTTTTACTTGTTTGGGACATTAAACTATTGTTGCATAATTTGAGTCATTTCCATTTTCCGTTTCCTTGATTCTGTGACCCTCAATTTTTGTTGCGATATTGTCACGTGGTTAGGGGTAGGTAGCGGGTTCTCAGTGGTAGAGCTTGAAAACACAGTTTACCAAAACAATGTATACCTTTATTTAATGAATATTATTATCTATCGGCGGACGATCTTTAAATGTGCGGGGATGCGTTTTCGTAATTCTCGTAATCGCGACGGGTCGGCTGCGACAGCGAGGATGAGGAATCCCTCTGTGCTGGGGTTGAAGAGACCCGACGATTCGGCTAACCGGATCCAGGGCAAATCTCGAGGGCTGCAGCAATTGCGATGAGATGTCCTGATGAGGGTGGCGGCAACAAGGCGTCGGTGATGATGATCCTTCTTGGAAACGGCAGCGTCCTGATGCGGGTGGCGGTTCCACGGCGTCGGTGAGGAAGGTCCTCCTGGGGAAGTTGGCACTAGGCCTACTTGAGTCGACGGCTGGTTCGACTGCGAGGGCGGCTGCCCTTCTTACAGTAGGCACTAAGCCTACCAGAGTCGGGTTCGACTGCCTTCCCATCTTCTTCCGTACGTTATATAGGCGAAAATCTGTCTATTCGACTGTTATGACATGTTTCTGTGTTCTCCTTTCGTCACCTGTTGTATTAATTTGTCCCACATATAGCGCGTGCCACCGGTGTTTTGTTATGAAACGTGAACCGCTTGTAGCTTAGATTTCGCAAGATTGGTGTCTTAATTGTTCTACTTTATTCCTCGCGGAAATATTTCGTTGCGACTCCTTTACATTTTATAATTATTAATTTTAGGCTAAAAATTAAATCCTTATCGTGACAATATCATCCATACCCATCACGACTGAAGCTGCAGGCTGCGCTGAAAGTTAATTCCCTCAGCACAAATCTTTGCTTTTGCTCAGGTAGGTGTAGCAGCACATTTAACATAAGTGATCCTCCATATTGCACACATTTAATATAAGTTGCCCTGGTGTTCTTCTTCACTCTCCAATTGTAAGGTTCTTGTCTAGTATTGCTTCCCAAGAATCTGGTCAGCTTTACATTGATCAAAAAGACGTCAGAAGATAAGACGTTTGTCTTGGAAGTCAACAAGAGTTATACCACTAGATTTTCGGATAGGTGGAAAAAACAGATATCAACTACTGTCTTCAAATAAGAAAAGTCAAAATGTTTAAATACTTTCTGCAACAAAATTGAAGAGTCTAAAGCGTAGAAGTAGTAATAATTGGCCACGGCGAGCTTATTTTGAAGACACAGCTACTTCGAATTCTATCAAGTCCAAGGTTTTTCTTTTTGGTCTGATAAAATCTTAATAATGGGATGAATTAATTGGAAAGCTTAAGAGATTTTTTTTAAGGATTCAGGAACGGCGAAGCTAAAAGTGAAGATGTGAAGCATCACCTTTTGGATTCCATAAGCCCTTCTTGTTTAGGGTTTCTCAAAATCCGCTTGCGAAGAATTCTAAAAATTTTTGATAATTTTAAAAAGCTTTTGGTAAGTTCAGGTTAAAAGATACAATAACTTAGCCGTCATATTATTTTTCTTGAACAAATTTAAAATTGCCCTGTTTCTTTTTGCAAATTCCATTTTGCACCCCTAAACATCTTGAGTTTGTAATGTAGAAAAACATTCTCGCCCTAATACATTTGAAAAGTCTAAGATCCTCTTTGCAGGGAATAAGAAAGTGCAACTTGCAAATGAGCCTAGGAAACGGAAGGAAGCGGTTTAACGGGGCCCAAGGTGTGCATAACGCAGCTCACCACTCAATCTGGTTTATGACCCAACCAAATTAAAGCCGGCATTCCGATGATTAACGGCCCCCAGCGTGCCGAGTGTTGCGCGGGGCGCACCTCATAAACGGAAAACAAAAGCCTCTTTCCAGAAACACTCAATAAATTCATTTTAACGACCTGTTCTAAACGTCGTTATTGCTAATCGAATTATCTTCCTTCGACGGATGGCGTTTTTAGTAACACGGAAATGGGGAGAGTAGGGAAAAAATTGAATAATGAAAAAAATTTTTGTTTTTGGTAAGCTATTTGAATAATTGGATTGCTCTGCTCATCTTCCACCATGATTTTCACAATTAGCAAATTAATTGTGAATCAATTTTTTTTAAAAGGATTAAAAAAAATGTGTTATTGGTAACCAATTAATTCATCATATTCGTCATTGTGAGTCAGATTTCGAAAAGTTTTATTTAAATACTTTCTACTTTAAATGATCCAATTCAAAATGGCGAAGAGTGTATTTGTCCGCAATGCAAAATGAGTTTAACCCAGTTTAGAAACAGTAGATTCCGCTTATAGCAGAGTGCGGATAAAACCGCAAAATTTCACGTCTGAAAACCCTACAAACTTAAAAAGGTACATTCATATTCGTCACGGACCCCAACTTGGAGATTCATTATTCGATCTTTTTTTTTGACCGAACGAGAAACTAACTTTTGTAATCACGCAATGCTTGATATAGTTTTGTGGTAATCGCAGGTGAAGAAACCTTAAACTAAAATTTTTCCAAGGTATTAATTTATTAGTTTGAAATGTATTTAGCAAAGATTTACGGAAGGCGCACTACTAAAATAAGGATAGTTTTTATTTATTTAGAATGTGAACGATTATGTAATTAACTAATACAATAAATTTTTTTATACAGTGTGGCCCAACGAAAACGAAACAGACTGAATATCTCCCAAGAAAATGTTTGTTTGCAAAAACCCAAAAACAGGTCGATTTATAATCCAAGGGGTACGCACACCTTTCTATTCCATACCCAATTGTCATACATCACTCCCCTTCCTCCCAGCCATAACCAATAGAATTTAAGTAGGGAATGTATGGCATATCATTGAAAATGTAATTTTATGGAGAAATCAGTAATGTGAATATGAATACCCGAAAATTCAATTTTAGCGCCCTCTAAATCTAATTTTTACGTTGCCAACCTCATTTTTAGATATTGTATTACTGATAAAATTAGCTTTCATACGAGTTATAACTCTTTGGATTACGTAACCATATTTTTTCTCCAAAGAGGGCGCTACAATAGAATTTTCGGGTATTCTTATTCACATTATTCAATTCTCCATAAAATTACCTTTTCAATGATATGCCACTCATGGTATATTCTCTATTTAAATTTTATTGGTTAGAGAGCTAGGAGGGAGGGGATGTAGGACAGTTAGGTATAGAATAAAAGAATGTCCCCCTAGGATTATATTGTCATTTGATTTTGTATGTGGTAAAAACATTTAAGAAAATTAAATGCCAATTCCGTTGTTATATAAAAGTCACATGAAAAATTAAACCGCGCAACTCAAATAAAAATTCAAACAGTGTGAAGACGAACATATATTTGTGAAGTCAAATTCAAAATCAAATGGAAAATGAGACAGTCTGAAGCGGCTTTAACTATGCAAAATATATGTTTTTCAATTCCCTGAAAAACTGACTTACTGCAAAGCTACAGATCTTTTACATTTGAAAACCACTGCTCAGTTATGTATTGCTCAAGGAATTAAACGCGAAACACGTCAATAGATCAGTAAATAGCACGCTGATTGTTCCTACTTAGTGTTACTCTTAATAGGACACGTTTAGGTGTTGCTCTGGTTACGCAATAGAGGACAAATTTATAATGTGCATCAAAAAAAGAAGGTCAATGAATAGCGTGCATTCATAGATCGCGCATTGCGAAACCTGAAAAGTCCGAAGTATATTTATTACAAAAATTTTGTGCAAATCGTTTTTAATTGCAGTGAGAACCTCGATCAGCCTCTGGACAGCTGTTTCAGCCCTGCTTGGAGCTTCTTCAGCAGAAACGTAGCTCGACATTCCCACTGCAGACCAAAAACGACTTGCCCAATTTATTCGCAAATGCGATGTAAGAATGATGAACATATAAAACAGCGACATCTTACTATCGCTTTTTGACCTAACATTGCAGTAGGATAGACAAATTGAAGCTGGATTTTCTCCTAATGAGTCCCCCATGCAAGGCGGCCATGCTTGCTGTCAAAGCATAATGAAAGATTTTAGAAAAATTTTGTGCAAATCATTTTTGATTGCAGTGAGAACCTCGAGCAGCCTCTGGACAGCTGTTTCAGCCCTGCTTGGGGCTTCTTCAGCAGAAACGTAGCTCGACATTCCCACTGCAGACCAAAAACGACTTGCCCAATTTATTCCAGAGGCTCGAGGTTCTCACTGCAATCAAAAACGATTTGCACAAAATTTTTCTAAAATCTTTCATTATGCTTTGACAGCAAGCATGGCCGCCTTGCATGGGGGACTCATTAGGAGCAAATCCCGCTTCAATTTGTCTATCCTACTGCAATGTTAGGTCAAAAAGCGATAGTAAGATGTCACTATTTTATATGTTTATATTTATTACGTTAACATTGTGATGTGCATTGAAATCGTGGCTTGATCAGTTGCTGTCAAAAGCAAAAGTATAAAATGATTTCGCAGATTTAATCAAGCTATTGCAGTGATTTTTTGCTCGATTAACTCCATATATCACAGAAAAATTAGTAGATATTTCTGGAATTTATAGTATTTATTAATACACATTAGCATGTGGGTTGTTTTTTCTGGGTGATTTGCAAAATAATAATAACTGCATTCGTAATTGCGATCGATTTAATGTTGGCTGCACTGCAATTAAACTAAAAGCACAAAGAGCGTACTACTTTCTTGCGAATATCTGAATTGACCAACCCTATTTGGCATTTATGAGTTCATCAGTGCAAGAGTGGCACTAAAAAATTGCAAACCTAGCTCAGCTAGATCATGTTCACGACAACACTTCTGGAACAGTTTTGTTTGAAAAGGTTTTTTGTTACCGAGAGTTACTCTATGGTCCCTGCCACCAATTTGGTTCTTTCCTCGAGCATTATTCGTGTTATTAATTAATATGACTTATGTTTAATAACATCCTGTGTAGCGTTGGTTCTCAAAAATTGGTCAACATCTGTGTCAGGTATATATTAGTTTTATAATCAGAACACGGATTTTGGTGTATTTTTAAGTCGTGAGTCATAATTCCACACCGCAAACGCCTAAAAAGATAATTAATGATCTAAAATCCATACATTAAAAATATTGTGAATACGTATTTGGTCAATTTGCAAGAAATTAAATGCACCACACTGTTAGATCTGTAAATGGTGTACAGTTGGTAACAGTGCTGTTAGAGATCTCTAGCACTTTGGCCAATTTTGCCAGCTTAGTGTATTTTACACCAGATTTGCTGTATTTAATAAGCGCTTGATGATGAAAATAGAGCTCTTGATGTATAGTGGAAATTCTTTGGTACCAAATTCAAACTGTTTCAAATCATTAATAATGATTGAAGATTACTCGAATCTTTAATTATTTGAGGACAACTTGAATTGAACGAATAAATCAAGAAACCTGCGAATCGAAGAATGAAAACATAGGTTAAAAAATGAAATTAAAAGGAAATCACAAAACGAAAATAAAAACAATATAATTGGGCAATTTTCGGCAAAATTAATCATCGGAGAAATAGTAATCAACGGAAAACAAAACACGATCGATTATCTAGAAATTACGAAGCAAAAGAAAAAGAATTCAAAGAAATAAGAAGAAGTTCGCTTAATCTGAAAATACTGCGTTTTGATTATTAAAATAAAATCAAAAACAATCTACTAGAAACCGAAAATTAATTTTTAAAAAATTAATCAGTGTAAATCGATTATGAATGGGCAATGACATCGTAACATAAGAGCGTAAAAATTGTTGAATTTAATTTGATTTTTTTATGGCCGGAGCGTGTAAAGAGGTCTACGGAATGAGCTTAGATATTTATTGCATGTAGTTACGGCTTGTTTAATGAAATTCACAATAAACTAAAATAAATCGTTAAATTTATTAACTATGTAGAGCACAATAAGATGTCATTGATTCAAAGTATGAAAAATCTTCTAGGATTTGTCAAATTTATACTCTCTACAATATATGTAGTTATCCTGATCTTAGGTATCAATTCTCCAGAATATTTGCTCGAAATCTATGAATTGCATACTGATTTCTGTAACGTAGTAATGATAAGAGAACAGAATTATACATTTTGTTCGATTAGCTGCAACAACGTGTGAATGCACTCGCTCTTGTTGCCGCCTCCTTCTAAATAAACCGAACAAAATATATAATTCCGTCCTGTAGCAATGAGAAAGACAAAGGAACAAAGGAAGAAACATTATCAATGACAGGAACGCACGCATATGTACACTCAAGTAATAAAAAGACGTCTTCCCCATTACAACTTGTTTATTTACTTTTTATTTACTTTTATTCACTCCTGACGAAGCTATAAATCTATAGCGAAACGTTGAATGCTTTTCCTTCATATTTCTGTCCGGTTCGATATTAAAAAACTTTGTACTTACAATTTTCATCGGACAAGAACAAACTTCAATTATAATATTATAATACTCGTCGATATCATTTTCTCTCGCTCAAAAGTTGACACTTTCCTCACTCGTCCGACAATATACTATTTCCTCCTTAAACTGATTTCAGGGAATGATTTTTTAACTATTACTCCTGAAATACTTGCATGCTTCAGCAATAAATGAAAGTAATTGCTGATAATATTGAGATTTGCAAAGCAGATAAAATAAAAATTTTACTATAAATTATGCAAACAATTACTAAAAAGAATGCGTTGGTGAAACTACTATGATTCGACATGTGCTGTCTGAATATTCACATTTTGGATAATTTATTTAAAATTATATACTTTTAATTTCATGTACAAGATTGTGATAAAGTAAAAGATTTTTTTATCTGTGGTGGTTGTCCAAAGGGGTCCTAAATCATGGACTTCTCAGAACCTCAGGAGCAGGAGTGTATTTTGTGTGCGTAAAGTATTCCATGAGCTTTGCTACTTCCATACCTCATCGCCGTTGAAGAGGAAGCAGTGTCGAATTTTCTCCCCAACACTGAAAAGTACCTCAAGTTGATTGAGTACCGACCAACCCCGAGAAATACCTCGAGCGCGGTGCGAACCCACGACATTACGATTGCAGGGCCAGTCCCTTACCACTTGGGCCGTTCAGACGTTTAAATTTAATATTTTCCAGACGATTCATTTTTTTGTTTTTAATTGTTGGGCTCCTCAATTTTGTATATATTTTTCTTCTTTGAGGAATATATTTACATATTTTTACTACAAATATTTCCCCAAAAAGGTAAAAAAATCAAATAAAAATTGATGAAGGGTGTTCTTTTACTGTGTGTAAATATTTAAACCTGCAATATATCAACGTAAATGGCAACGATTGAACTCATATATTCTTAACATAAATGCAATAGTTTTCGAGAAAAATGCAGTGGCAGATTTTTATTAAACCGTTCGAGCACTGCTGGCATAGCTTAAAGTGGAACGCGGGCGCTTCTTCAATTACGACAAGTTTCTATAATTATACAATAAAGGAATGTAAAAGATTGAAATTTAGAAACAATAGGCTATCGACTTTTAAGAATGAGCTAGCTGAATACTTCAACCTTTCATTATTAATTTAATTAATCATAAAAGATATTTAATTAAATAAGAAAAAGTAGAAAGGAACTTGAAGAGATTAAGAAAGAAAAAACAAAGAAAATTTCAAAATAATAATAATTTCAAATACGTCCAATAAAACACTGAAATTAATGAAAAACAAAACATGATCGACTGGAAAGAACTTAACATCAAATTACATTATTTGATTTAATTAATCAGGAAAATGAAATAAAATAGTATAAATAACAAAAAGCAACTTCAACAGATTAAGAAAAAAAAAACAATTTTTAAATTAACATAGAATTTTAAATTGTCGCTGTTGTTAGGAGATCCATTATTATAGAAGCGTATTTTCAAGAATCGTGCAGGCTGCGCTAGTGTTTCCAACGTGGTGCATTTTACTTTAGATTTGATGTATGTACTTAACAAGTATCCGGTGATAAAAATAAAACATTTCTTAAAATTTAAAAGTTTTAATGTATTTTTATAAAACGTCTAGTGTTAAACGGTTACCAATAGTTGACAACATTGACTGTGACATGACAAGACGCACCGAATCGACCTGTCATAAATAAAAGCAAAGAAGAAAGACGGCATGAGGATGTACTACGACGCTCAACTTAAATGATACTCCTGCATGCAAACCACACCCTTCAGGACGTTCAGCGTAATGGCTACGAAACTGTCAAAAGGTATCGTTTACGGTGAACATCGTTGTACCTCTAATTGAGAAACGTTCTTTTGTTGATTAGCAACATAATGATAATGATGTTGTTACCATAAATTAAAAATTTTACTCTATTGTTTTTGAATGACATTTATTAAAATAATAATAATGATGACACAGTTGTTTTCTTCGTTTAATTCTTGCCCTGCAACTGCAACATAGTAATACGAATCTTTATTTCCTGAGGTCTCAGTGAATAGTGAATAGGACATGTCAAAAACAGTAAACATAGAATAAGTACTAGTGTTGTCACAATACCGGTAATTTATTTTTAATGTTACCTTACCGGTAATGTTACCCTAATATCACCAATTACAACTCAAGTGGCGACATCTTGCGCCGGAGTTAACAATTACACTTTTAACTAAAAATGCGATTTTTACTCAATTTTCTGATTAATTTGATACCTAATACGCATTACATTTTTGATTTTTGTTAAAAATAAGGTGTACAATATTTAATACGATGGATTTCCACTAAATAAATTCATGTGTGAACAAAAGTCATTTTAAGTTATGAAATATTTAGTTCCCTTTTTTAGTATTTACGTTTTTCCTAAATAATCAAAAATATTCCTTGACCATTTCTCTAACTGGTTGACTTAAATTTTGTAAGTATGTAATTCGAAATTACGTTATTACGTTATATTATCTTCACGACAGAGATAACAAACGGTAATAAATGAATGTTACCTTACCGGTAACATCAGAAATTTACCGTAAAGTAACGTGGTAATTTTAGCGACTCACAACACTAATAAGTACAGAAGTACATAGTCAAATAGCCTCTAATCCACTCTAATCCACTAATCCAAGGATTCGACAAGACATGCACCCTTGCGCCATTGTTTCAGTTGACGAGACTTTCTTTTGGAAATTAAGGCATACTTCTCATTTACTTATTTCATCAACTGAAATTTTTAATACTCCTGTTTTTTTGTGGTAATCTGCAACTTTTCACTCTCCAAAGATAACGGTATTTCTTGCAAAATAAAAAAAATACTTTCAGTTGATAGTTCGGTAACTGTGATTTCCCCTTGGTTCCCAATGATTTTGATTTATTTATATTTTGGTGACTGAGGACCGTTTTGACGAAATTCTTTTAGTTTCCATTAGGTCCAAATTAAGCAAATGGATAAATATAGATTAACATGAAGAATTCAGCGGTTAATGTCAATCTGCTTTGTTTTCCAGTTGCCACGTCAGGAATTCATTGAGGCTACTGCTACTCCTTAGTGCTGTTAATCAGTCGTAATTAACTCATTGTAATGCCTAGGATTAGTTCTATTCGAAAGAAAATTTGTGAGCCATTCAATCGGAAGTCGTAAAGAAGGTGCGAAAAATAGAAAGAACAAAAATAATGATGAAATTCAAGTAAATACTCGCTTTATAAATTGCTAGAATTAAAGTAACCTTCTAGCGATTATTCTGAAAACTCATGATTGCATTCCATATAGGGTGGTGCATTGTTGAACCTATCATAGGAAATCCTCTGTTAATTTAAAGGTGCTCGAATATAGACTTTCCTAATTATTTTGCAGCAAAATTCCGTTTAGATTTTTCAAAGTGCTGTTTAGGATGAATTTGTCTACGCTGTTTGAGAATTTTTTTATTTGCTCAGTTTCAAGATGTTAATTTATTGAACGCTTTCAAATTAACATAAGATTTCCTATGTGGCGTTCATCAATGCAGCACCCTGTATACTACCTGTAAACAGATTTTCCGTTTGCGTAATGGTCAAAATAATATATTCGATTACATGGATTACGTGTGAATTAGCATAATTTCTGGTAGCCACCTACCGACGAAGTTATTTATTTTAACTATTATCTCTGAAACTCATGAGAGATTTCTTTTGTTTTCAGTTATTAACACAATTCGACTATTTATTTCAATACCATCCTGTATACAAGGTGAGCTTTTTCGATGTTAAGCAAGGGGATCTTGGAAACTAGCAGAGCTAGAGGGATGGTTAAATGGGAAAAGATTTCTAGTTTTAGGTGGTCAGTTTAATGCAGCTTTTGTTTATAACTGAAAGTTCATGGTTGCGTAGATATTTCGAAAAAAACTGAATTTTTACAATTTCGTTAAATGCAAATAGCTCGGTTATTCTTGATTTTAGAGAAAAGTTGTAAAGGCAAAAGTTGTACTGAATTATGTTCTTAATTAAATAGTCCAACTAAATTTTCCATATAAATTCCTATCTTCGAGTTATGACATAAACTTCGTTTTTTTCAATGGAAACCCTAGTAAGCAATGATTGAAAAAAAATGGCATTTTTTTACCTTTTCAACGATATGTCACTCGATATGTTTATTTTAAAAAATAACGGAGATTCGGCAGTTTTTCTCTTTCGAAATTGTTAATATGGCTGGCCATGGAAACAACTGTTAATTGACAAATGCAATTATATCACCTTGAAGTTTACTACCACCAATGTTCACTTGATAAGTGCGGGTTGTCATTGAAATGAATTTTTCTAATCAAAATGATCAAGTGTTACATTCAGTGTCAAAAATATGCTATCCAAACTGCACAAAAATATTTTGACTGATATTTTGATAATCGCCAGCCTTCACTGCTAAAAGATTGTATGACAATTTGAGAGAATATGTAAACCAATCAGGATCAGAACCAACTCCAGTGGCGGTTCGTTCGGGATCGGCAAGGTGGGCAATGCCCATCCTGTCCTATTGAAGTTGCATATGTCGGCTCCATGTTGGGACAGCCCTGAAAAACAGATTTATTTCTAAAATGCAGCTATCTTTCCCTTTTGCAGTTGTTGCCCAACCGTAGTAAATCACTGCGAGCCGCCACTGACCAACTCAATTAACTTCGACCCGACAAATTGAAACGGATGTAGGAACATCACAACGCACGAACCAGGCTTATAAACTGTGACCTGTTTAATACAATACACAACAAGCATGGGTTTAGTGCGGTATAATTGGATGAACAATTTTTAATGGTACGTCATTGGTGACCGCTGTCTTCAATTTTTACAAATGATTTTGAAAATTTGTTGGACGAATTAAATTGGGGAGCTAGAAAAGATAAACTCTATTCGAAGATTGTGTACGACAATAGAAGACTTGAGAGAAGGTGTACTAGTAGCTTTTGTCACTTTGACAGACGTTCTACTAGAAAGTAGTCAATTCACTATGCTTTGACAGCAAGCATGGCCGTCTTGCTTAGGTTGACTTATTATGCAACAAACCCGCTTCAATTTGTCTATCCTACTGCAATGTCAGGCCAAAAAGCGATCGTAGGATGTTGCTGTTTTACCTATACAAATAAACATTTGTTTCCATGGTCAACCATATTAACAATTTCGAAACAACTTTTCTCTAAAATCAAGAATAACCAAGCTATTTGCATTTAACGAAATTGTAAAGAATCAGTTTTTTCGAAATATCTAACCAGCTATGAATTGACCACCTAAAACTACAAATCTTTCCCCATTTAATCTTCTCTGTAGATCTGCTAGTTTCCAAGATCCCCATGATAAACATCGAGAAAAACTCACCCTGTATGTACCTACGGAGGGATGCATGATTACGCATTTTCACTCTTTTTTATTATGAGGGAAAGAGGTAGAATAAAAATAAGAAAGCTGTAATAAAGCTTTTACTACTGTGTATATTTACGTACATTACGTACACTCAATTCAAAAAATATTGTCAGCCCAACAAAATGTAAATGTGTATATTAGTATCCATTCTGGTCACCATAACAAGCAGTTGGTCAAGCAAACATGGATAAGAATTCGGTATCTGTCCGATTGTTAGCCTATTTGTTATAGTGCTCAAACGTGATTAGATCACAACTTAACTTCTTGCTGATATTGCTTTTTGTTCTGGTTTTAATAAGAAAGAAAGAAAGAATTCATGCAATCTTCTTAAAATCAATTTTTAATTTAAATTCGAACCCTTCTATTTTAATTAAAGACGTTCGGAGTCTGTTTTCCGCAAATGCAAATGCATTGCTCCTTGAGCGCAGACAACATCAGATCTTGCAACTCAGTTTCTAAGTTCGATTTAATTATTGTGAAACAATTGAGGTAACACACAATGATCTTGAAGTTTGCATTCAAAGAGACTGAACTAAATCAATTCCGGTATTTCTAACTTTGCAGCATCTAAAACGAGGAGTGCCACTAAAAGGGCCTTCTCATTACATGTATACTTTGCAGATTCGTGCTTTGTTGTGCATCTCATTGATCACTAATTGACAGTGAGTGAGTGCTGCACAATTATGTCGGAAATTTGCTCATTGTAGGTATTTGCAGTTCAACACATTATTTTTCTTTTCTGATTGAATAAAATACAAATAAACAAACATGATTGAATCTGTCGAGTAATTTTCTGGGGCGAAGTATAAGAAAAAAAATCGGGAAACAATAGAGTCACAACCTCCGATTTTTAATTTACGACGGAAAAAATATTGCCTTTCAATTCGGGCTGTCGCAATAAAGATCGACATCAATAAAGTAAATAAAATATTAGTGGAAATAAAATCTTTCAAATGTCGCAATAAAATAAAACAAGATAATAGCGGTTCGGCCTTTAAGAGGAGAAGTTTTATTCAGGTTGCAGCAGCCAAAGATTGGCGAATGCCTTTCGAGGCAAACTAAAGGGTCTGAAGGATAATTACCAATTTAAGAGAGGAAACGTGCTCACGAGAATCGTTGGGTTCACCGATAATGCAATTCTGTTATTGAATTTCATACCAATCTAGTTCGGGAAGGTCGTTTGAAATCGCTGGATTATGAAATTAATAATATTTAATAACAATTATCTCTATTTAGAAGATTGGATTCGTATAAATTTATTTTACAGGTGTTGTATGTCCTGTGGATCCCTTAAAAACATTTGTTTCAAAGTTTCTTTAATTATTACTAGGAGTATTATATTTCTTGGAACAAAAAGTAATGTTTTTTTTTTTACAAATACTGGTACACTAATTAATAAACAAAATCACAATATTGTTATTAGTATTACATTTTTTTATAGATTTTAAGTAAAAATCTCTGCTGTGGCAATAGATACAAAATACTTCTATAGACCTTTTTATAAAAGAACTATATGACATAATCAAAACAATAGTTAATAAATAATCATCGATGAAAGAATGTGTTGAATAAAACAAGTAAACGTATATAATTATACAGTGTGTCCATGGTTAGGTGACACAAGAGGTATAAATGATAAGAATTGTTTAGATATCTAGTTTTACAGAGTTAATCCCGACTTGCTTAAAATGAAATGGAAATGACAAATACGTCAAATTTGTTGTGTCCTTCTGTTTATGTACTTGATCCGATTAAAAAAATATCAGAGATTCTTTCAAAGCCGAAAACTGTAGAAATTTGTGAATGTAACTGCTAAATGACTATATGCAGGAAAAGTAAGATGAAAATTAAGATTTTAAAATACTACAACAATTGTTGTAAAGAATAAAATTTTCTTAGAAATCAGCAATAAAGAAGTGTTTCCTCTTGTTTCACCGATGTATCTGTGGACACACTGTATGTATATACCGGGTGGAAAGTTTCAAACCCGAACATAGCAAAGTTGCATTGTGAACTACGTTTTTGTAGATTACTTCTCGCCATTTAAAGATACAAAAATGGTAATGGTATTAAATGAAAGATAAAATGAAGCCCAATGTTATCGTATTAAAATTATTCCTATTGTGTTAATACTTTTGAAATAGAAATTAAATTTTTAAATTTCAAATGAAAAATGTAGTCGCCTTAGTATGTCAGATTTGAAGTTTGCAATTCAATAACCAGAATTTTATACAATACGCTTCTTATTCAAAATATTCAAAATTCCATTCATCTGTGTACTGACGATGAAAAACTGTTAGGATTTATTTCTTTGCTCCTCCATTGCTTCACAAAATACTTTGCTACTATTCTTTTTAATTTCAGTACAATGTTGATGGCAACTGAATTTGTGGAGTTGATGTGTTTTTTTTTAATATTCCATACAATTGCGTGTTACTTATTCTTGAACAGTGTGAAACTTATTTTTAATTCTTAGTACAATTGAAATTAAAACTGATTTAGCATCGACATGTGTCGATATTGATTGCCCATGGCAACATTTCAAGTTTATTGATAGTATTAGAAACAATAGTATTTTTGTGTGCAATGACGTAGAATACAATTATCATTCTAATAAAGAAAGAATTGTTGTAACTTAAACGACAAGAGAACCTACCTGCTATTTGCTCTGTACAATAATTCATAATATTTTTTGACTGACGCATAAATTATTTTCCATTAATTGAAATAACTGAAAGTTTCAAATCTGACATAGGCGACTAAATTTTTCGTTTAAAATTTGAAAATTTTATTTATATTCCGAAAGTATTAAAATTAGGAATAATTTTAACACCATAATATTGTCCATAATTTTCTCTTTTCTTTAATACCATTGCCATTTTTGTATCTTCAAATGGCGATCAGCAATTCACAAAAACATAGTTTTCAATACAAGTTTGCTATGTTGGGGTTTGAAACTTTCCATCCGGTATAACATTTTCAGATTACCTATAGTAATGGTTTGTTGCCTCTTATTTATAACTATGTGCGTTGGACAATAAATTCAAAGACATAATCTGAATTTATTATCAAATATAGTACGTGTGCGCGCCTATAAAATATTATTACACCAAAAATATTGCACAAATTGTAAATATTATAAATTAATAATTTCGAAATATAATTTCCAGCGGCCGATTGTTGACATAATACCGGCAAATATTGACATTAAATAAATTACGTTTTTGGCCACTGAAACCACCTGTTACTTTGATATTAAAATTTAATTTGTGTAAAGAGGTAACAGATATGTACGTTCGCCACTGAATAATATTAATCAAAGATTAATTTAAAACAGACATATTAACTGTGGCAAGCTAATGATGTACAGTCAAACAGATTTGTAAAGATGCATTTTTAGAAATCGGTTGAATATTGAAAATTGGGCGTACATCCAATGCAACAAGTATTTTAATTGCTGATAAATAGGTAATTTTCGTCGTTTCGAAAAATTGCTGATAAATATTTTTAATCGTTTCGAAATACATATTCTTCTTTAAAACAAATATATTCAGTATCTTTGCTAAAAACCAAACCAACTTAAAATCGCAGCTAATTTGCTTTAGGATTGCGCTGATTCTCAGATTGTCCAGGGTCGGCCTAGAATCGTCAGGAGTATGCACACAACAAAAAGGCTTAATTTTTTATTGCTTTGCGCATGCTCCTGACGGGTCTAGGATTGTTTGTTGTGTGAAAACCAAAACAAACATTTTGTTAAACGTGTTACCAGAGTAGAAATAATTTTTATAATGGGTGTACAAGAAGTTTTCCCATCTAGAGTGTTGCTGTAATTTTTTTGGCATGTTAACACATCTGCGAAATCAATTAATAACATTTTGCGAAATGTGAAGTATTGGTGATGTTTGTTTACTTGACTTTTTTGAGTTCAAATCAAGTAAGGAACGTGCCAAAAAATTACAGTAACACACTACTTGAGAACATTTTTTGTATACTTTATTTATATACCATGATTTCTTTTTACATTTAACATACCGGGTGTCGCGCGATGTAATGTCACCACTTCACCCACGTGAATATCAATTCAAACTGAGTAGAAAACTCTACTAAAGTTTTGTTCTAAAGTAAACCGTTTCAGAAATATTTTAATGTTTAATGTTCAATTTTCTATTTTAAATTTCTCTTAATCTTTCTCCGTTTACCTTATAATCAATTTAAATTTAAAAAAAAGAACTACAAAAGCAATCCATTTTTTAAGAATACGACGTACTTTTTGAGATAATCAAATAAAATTAGCATTAGCAGTGTTGATGTTTTCACACAACAAAAATTACAAAACATGTCGTATTCTTGAAAACCGGTTTGTTTATTAGTTTTTTTTATTTGAGTTGGTTATTAGGTACACGGAGAAACGATTAGGTGAAATCTAAATTAAAAAAAAAATTAAAAATTGAACATTAAACACTTACTATTTGTGAAACGGTTTACCGACCGCTTGCATGTGCATGTGATTCTTACTATTATGTTTAATTTCGTGGTTATTCGTGTTTCATTTAAACGATTTGAAACTATTTGTGTTGTTGAAAGTGTGTAAAGAACATTAGACTAAAACTGCGGAGGGTAAATGCGGCGCAAAACAGTTATCTTCTCGTACTTGCATCGACAAATGACAAAGTTTTATGAAATATGTGGAGCTGGCGTTTCCGACACGGATGCTTTCTAGAAGTCCTATGTATCCGTTCATCAGGGCAACACAGGTACAAGTTTAACCTATTTTATAAATGAGAGTTAGGTTGCCGCTGCGCTGAAGCATTTTAATACGGCTTTAATAAAGCGGAAGCCTGAACGAAGCGCATATGACGTCATTGCTTTGAACCGGCCGCCATTGATCAAGCAGCGTGCACTAAAACAACGAATTCATAACCTCTACAATAGAATCTCGGTTCACGTAAATTTAAAGCGCTACAGCTTTAAGTATCACTTAAAATAAACTTACAATAAGTCCAAAATAGTAGTCCAGATTGATACTGCAATGATTTTCCATCAAAGCGAAGGAGTTCACGATGTTTTGAGTGTAGCCCAAAAATTTGGTGTACCTGGCCAGAATGTGACTAGCGTTAACTTACGCGTTAGTACTATTTGGCTAAGGCTTTGAAAGTTCTCCTTTGAAGGTCTTTTGAGTCACTCAAAAACTCGAGCCACACCGTTGTATCATTTAGAAATAATCCTCTTTACTAACTTTGGGCAGCTTCACACGCAAAAAATGTAGATTAGTTATCGACAAAAACCATAAGTTCCTCTAATATCGGGACTTCTCGTTTTGAAATTAAGTAGATCTCTTCCTTCATACTCTTTCATGGGCGAGGTTTTCAAAATTTCCAAATAAGAGAACTGGTTATGTGACCTTCTGGAAACGAACCAGCGTGAATAGTGGTTTGAAACATCCAAGAAAATTGATACTGATAAATTTATCTCTGTATCGTATCCTAAGAAATCGTTATCGACACAATATTTGGGAGATGTTTGGTGCTATTCAGAAGTATTTGAATTTAACGATTTAAAAATTTAAGAATTTAAGGTAAAGAAAACCTTGAAGAATGGAGTTAAATGGTGGTATTCAAAAAGTAAATTTAAGTAACGTTCACTCTTTAATACTTTAATGGCCGTTTTCATAATCAGACTTTATGGAAGCTTTAATTTAAAGTCACTTTAAGAATAGGGAAACAAATGTATTTTTTAAGGTTAAAGTATTTTTAAATTTGAAGTCCGATTATGAAATCGGTCCTAAACCTTAAAATTTAAAGTGCTAAACCGAAAATGCGATTCTAGACGATTCTTTAATTTTAAAATTTAAACTTTAAAGTATTAAATAGTTAAGGTTACTTAAATTTGTTTTCTGACTAGCACCAATTACTTACCTGGCTGATAAATTTATCAAGAGGTGAAGAAATCGGGCCTTACTCATCTTGCTGTATTGTTTTCGGAAGAAGAATCCATACTTCGCTTTCTATAAAGTTAGGATGAGTAATGTTTCCGGGATGTTAGAAAAAAAAATGTCCATTTGTTTTTCGCTAAGAAGGAAAGATTTCGTACCAATTCTATTTTGATTAAACTTGATACGTTTGTAGATATTAAGCAACTATATTTAAAATTATTTTTCTTGCAGCTCAAATTCATTTTGAAGGGCCACTTCAAAATTGACCACTTTTGTAAATATAGATAATTATAGAAGTAAAAGATATTGTTTTATAAGGATATAGCACAACAAAATTCTTCTCAAACTGTGGTATTATCGTAAAGTTCTTGCTCGATGATAATTACAGAAATGATATGAAAAAGAAAAGACTTTAGAACAAGCTGAAAATATAATTTTTATTTCCTTTATTCTCGATGTTTCACAAACCGGATTGATAAAGTAAACAAACGTCAAGATAAAGGAAAGTAAAAATTATATTTTCCGCTTGTTCTAAAGTCATTTCTTTTTCATATCATTGGTATTTAATAATTTATTTGCACTCAGCCACTACAATATGGATGTACTCGTCAGCTTACGAACAAGCTCAAATATGCATAGATACAGTAAAATATAAGGAAAGTACAGGTACAGTAAAATATGAATAAAGTATACTTACTGTACAATATAATGTGAGACAATACGAAACAAAACCCAAAAGTCTAGGTAACATAACTTTAAAGATCACAGCGAGCCAGTGATTAGATATATGACAGCATAACTGCAAGTTAAGAGTGATTAAAATAATCACTAAGGAATATAAAGATTTATTCTTTAAATATGATTTCAGTCTTTTCCTGAAAATTGAATACCCATCAATAACTTTTAATTCGTTTAGCAAATGGTTAAAACATTTTAGCCCTAGGCAATTAGGTGATTTTTTTGTGATATTCGTATGTAGATGCAAATGGTACATGAAAATCAAATTTGCTTCTAGTGTTTTTATTATGGACAGTATCATTACGAATAAATTTAGTTTTGTTGTTAAAAACATACTTATACATTTCAAGCACGTGTATACTAGGTAGAGTTAAAATTTGATAGGTTTTGCACACCTCTCTGCAAGAATAAGTGTTTGGAACTCCTGCAATTACTCTCAGAATCTTTTTCTAACATATACAATTTTTCGAGTTGGACAAGAAGCACCCCCAAATGTAATACCATACCTTAGTCTACTACTCACTTGCACGTGATATAGATTCAGTGTTGTGTCTGGTGTAATAGTGTAAGTAAAGGTTTTAGTTTTCTAAATATTAATAATTTTTTAGGGCACAAATATCTGAAAAGTGGCCATTACATCTCTTGAAAGTAAATTTCGGCAGCAACGGAAAGTGATTTTAAGTATATTAGCCTAAGGTCTAGACAGTTTCATCAAAATTGGAGTAAGACATCTAGGAACTTTTCGTTTTAAGAAGTTCAGGTGCAGAGCTCATGTTCATATTTTGATGTTAAATTTTTATCAATAATTTAAAAAATTTTTAAATTATGGTTTCGTATGCTAGCCTTGATTTTAGTAGTTTCCAGCTGGAGCAACTAGGGCGTGGATCGTCTCGAATATCCTTGTCCTTTCGGTCTTCCTTAAATCTTTTGTGCCATTCAGAAACTTGGGTGCGGCTTCAATATTGATTACCGTATACTTTATGAAGCATTTTGTAAGTTTGCATGGCCTATTTACCGGGTTTAACGAGGAATTACATATTGAACCGCTAAAAGCGATGCGACACAACGAACGGTCTTGCTCGATCAAATGAGAGATAATATAAAAATAACAAATCTCGAGGCATGATACTTTTTTTGGCTTAAAAGTCAATATCTGTCATAGTTTTTGATCATCTCATCAAGAGGTCGTGAGCAAAAGAACTGAATTCCGTTGTTTTTCCGTCGTACCTCGTATGTAGTCTGTAGGTTTCAAAGTCATTAAAAAACATTTTTTACAGTAATATACAATTATTATTGATTATAGAATATGAATAATTAAAGAAAAATTAGTTAGTAATCCCTGAAAGAGTTTATGTGAATAAAGTTTAAGAATTTTAAATACAAAGTATGATTGTTTGGTAATGGGCAATTAATTTTATTTTTATTTGGTATAACTTCCGGTTATTTAGTGGTACTTTGATTACTATCTTCAGTTAGTTTATTACTGTTTTCATGTTCTACATTTCAAGCTTATTTTCCTTGAACTGTCACATTCACGTAACCTACAATTATCTGGATGTTTGCTTTGTATTGCCAACTCAAAAATTATTTTTGGTCACTTTGTATTTTGTGTCTTCCTTTTTAAGCATGTGATGATAGGTCTTTTACATTCTTGTTGTATACTCACACAGCGCATTATATTCGTGGTTAACGTTTGATAGTATTCATTTGCTGAAGATTATCTAGAAACGATAGTTTTGCAGACAACAAGACTAGATTTGTTAGTTTTTGTTTTTCTTCGGTAATAAATGAAAATTAATATTTGATTTGACGTGATATTTAAGTTTTATGAAAATGAAAATTTAGTTTCGAAATAGCTTGTATAACGTTGTCTGTTTCCCTAAAATCCCTTTGGAGAAACCAATGTTTCTCGTAATATCCCAGAACCGTTATAATTTTCCTGAAATATGCGCACCGCAACAAGCTTTTTGCGTTAAAGGTGTTTCGTGTTCCGGTGTCTGGAGATAAAATAACAAAATAAAACAAAGTAATGAAACGAAAGGTACTCACACAGAACGTGAAGGACGATTTGCTGTGTAACGTCTTCTCCGACCCCATTACTGGCAGTGCACTGGTATACCCCTGCCTGATGTCGATCCACCCTATCTAACATGAGAACGGGAGTAACCATAGTTTGTTCTCCTCCAGGTAGTAAGTTATTCCTTCGGGACCAAGTGATTTTGGGAACGGGATTGCCTGAAGCTTTACATTCCAGCCGCACGGAAGTTCCCTTTTTCACTTCGACGCGTCCGTTAGAGGAAACGTAGTGAATTCGCGGAGGAACTGGAAAAATTAAGCTTGTTATTTCCGGAAATAAAGCCGTTTATTTTTCAGTGCTTAGACTTCACAGATAAGATGAAAATTCTCTTCAACTGTTAAAGCTGGAAATTTATGACATGCTTAGTTGCGGAAAGATTTTGTAGTGCAAACACTGTTATCGCGGTCATTTAGTGCGCTCGCTGCTTTTCTAGCCATAAATTCAAAATGCTTCGAATACCATCGGGATATTGATCAAAGAATGTGTACGTAAAGCAAACTCTATAGCGCGGGTAAAAATAAAAATGTTGGATATCCCACGAGAACATTTTAGCTGATGCAAAAGCAATATAATCTTTTCATATTCAGGATCGATATTACCATGTTACGTAAGGGAATATTTATATTAAACTATTTGGCTAATTCTAGGTATACTTTTAAGGTCATTTTTCTTATGTGAAGATATACAGTTTCATCATAAAAGCGTATAAATGAACATGGAGAATGTATTAAAGCACCGATAAAAGAGTTCCAATCACAATGAAGAATCAGCGGGCGTTCGGAACATGCACGCAACAGCGAGAAAAATTTTAATGTTATCTCATGTTGAAGAATTAAATGCCTTTTCTGTCTCGCGCATTGATATTTGAACCCCTCTTTCAGCTGTCGCTCTCGCAATTGATTTCGCGATTTCATATAGACACACTGCCGAGTGCTCTTGTGGCGTCACCTAATGTGTCGTTCACCGTGGTTCCAATTATGAATTTCTTTATTTTTTCCTTCCATTTTAAATAATGTTAATTCAGAAACAGTTACAAATATTAATCAGACAATCTAACCCAACCCAAACAGTTGCCTACGTATTTTAGGACTAAAATCATTAATTTTATTTTAATTTTCTTTAAAATTGCATAATCCTTTTGGAGTTCATTTAGAAAACAAGCAGAGAGAGGTGATGAGAGTTTTTTTTTGATTTGCAAGTTAACGACTCTAAAACTGCGATATTTTTTACGCGAATGCAATCAACGAGCCTTCAATAAAAATTAATTTCGCTGCACATGCAAGAACGATTAAGAGTTTGCGATTAGCATGTCGTTAAACTAGTTTCCGGGAACGTCTCTGCTAGTAATGAGATTAGTGGATGCGCTGCTTGATTGTTTCGCTAATGGCTGCACCAGACTTGATTCCATTCTCCGTGACTTTTTTGCCTTTGCTGTTCCACGTTTACCGCTCCGAATGTATAAAACACTATGTGAGTTTATGCTGTTTATTTTCGAAAGGCACAAAACACCATTTAAAACCGAACATGCTTTAAAAAAATCGTGTCGCTCACTTGCCTCACATTTATTATGTATTATGTTTATAAGATCGCTTTCATGAAAGCACCCAACAACACTCTGTGAGTATTACTCGTAAAACAATAAAGCTTTCGCTTTGAAGTGAAACCATTTTTTGATTGGAGGAGTTGATTAAAGAAGATCACATTATTTTCGAATTCAGTTTCAGTACTGGTGTAAGCTTCAGTTCAAGTGAAGACAGTCTATCTCTTATCGTCTATCAAATGAATTCGGTGTTTCATAAACAATAAGAAAGTTTATGTTTTACGTCCTTCTTGATCTTTTTTCAACTTTCTATGAAATAATCGGTGTGTTTAAGTTTCTCGATTACAGTGATTTTAATAGACGTAGCTGTTTTATAGTGATAAAAGTAAAAGAAGCAGGCTGACTTATGTTTAGGTAATGCACCGTCTATTCAGTTAGCACTGGAACTTAATAATATGCTAACCCTCAGAACAACTTAATTGGAATAAGTCTGGATTCGCTCGAGTCCTCGATTTCAAAGTACATACAATACAATAAACCGAATGGTTAAACTTAAATTGAACGAAAACACTACAACAACACAAGCGGTGTTCTTGGCTTCACGGTGTATGGATGACGTCGTTGGATGAATGAAAGTAAAGCCGGAGAGCTAATTAAGCGACTTGTGCGTTAACTGGAGCACTTCGCGTCCCCGTTTAAAATAATTCACTCATTTATATCGCGGTGTTCGCCATCCACGCCAAAGTCACTTCCGCCTAACACGGCGGATGTTAAACCTCCCGCTCGCATCATCCAGTTTTAGAGATTAAATGCCATGCACATGTTTGCTGTTCGTTGTTGGAATATAACGTTTCACAGCTATTTCTGAAGTCGAGAGCTTTGCCCTGATGATAAGTATGATAGTCTTTAAAATTGGCCTGTCAAAACCCATGTTAGCAACCACATAGAAAGTTGGCCCATTTTCCTGATGACGTGCACTTATTACTGCTACTTCTGGTAAATTACTCTCGGGCACGACTTAGAAAGATTTACTGTGTACATGTTTAAAGAAAATCTCATAAATAAAAGTAAGTAAAGTTTTGTAATTTTAAGTTAAATTGTATAATGTACGAGTTCACGCTGTTGCACCGTGGAAACGATAACGACTGTCCCACACCAAAGAAGGTGGTACAGAATCAAATTAATCTGAAAATTCGTAAGAATCGTATGAATCACTTGCTTGCTAACGCATGCTTGGCATTTGTTGAACCAAAAAACTGGAAAGAGGTCATTTGCTAAACAGTGACAGAAAGCAGGCGACGAAGGGCGATTTACGAATAGCATCGATATTAAAATAAAAAAGGGAGAAATATTTCTTGATAAAAATGCTGTAGATAATAATTTTGTGGCTTTTTCGTGCGAAAGCAACTTAAAATTTTTAAATAAGGTGTCAACGATCTATGTTGATGAAACATTTAAATGTGCAGCAAAATTTTTTTAACAACTTTTTACTATCCACGGCCTGGAAAACGAACACTACATCCCCCTCACCTTTTTTTGTTACCGAATTAGCAAATGTACTCTTATGTAGCAGTCTTCAACTTTCTGAAGAACGATTGAGAAATATTAAATTTGCGTTTAGATCCTGCAACTGTCTACGCCAATTTTGAAGTCAACATCCATAAGGCTGTCGCTAGTGTTTTACCATCGGCTGAAGTAAAAGGATGCAGATTTTACCTTGACCAACCATGGTAAGTTGAGAATTTTTAAAAAGAAATAAAACAATTTATTCCATATTTTCTACAATTATAGGTGGCGAAAAATACAAGAATTGGGCCTAGGCCCAAATTACGCAAAAGATTCGGACACTGGAAAATATCTGCAGTACATTTTTGGCCTCCCATTTTTGGAACCAGCCGATGTGGGAGATTGCTTCGCATTAGATCTTGCTGAAATTCAACCTAACAATAACAAAGTTAAGGATTTTGCTGATTATTTGGTGGACACATATATATCTGATGAGACACAATTTCCACCATCTATGTGGGCTGAATGTTGTTCCTCGCTAGAGCGTACTACCAACGGAAATGAATTGTTTCACTCTCAATTTAATTCTCTGTTTTATATGGCACGCCCTAACATAAACCACTTTATCGAAATGACAAAATAAAACAAACAAAAATGCTCAGATTGACACCTACAACCTACATTTAAATCAACAGTTCATCTAATAAAAAGAAAAAATATAGGAAGAAAATTATTTTAAAAAAACATTTCATTGATACCAAAATAAAACTGTTAAAGCAAAACATAATTTCAAATTTTGAGTTTGTGAAATGTATGTCTCAAAGATACAAACCTTAACAGCAATAATTTTGATACCTAAATTACAAGTAAATAAATTTATTTTATACTAAATTTTTTATTTAATCTTCCTTAATCTTATAAATACGTCGGAGCCAATTGTTATACGAAGAGGGAATCAATTAGTATAAGGTACGGGAGCCAACGCATCTACCACCTTTTTTTCAAAACTGACCACGGGAGCCAACTAGTGTGTTCCGGAAGAATTTGAGGCACTTTTGAAGAGTGAAATTTGGATTGACGAGGAACTCCCAGAAGATCAAAAAGCGATTGAGACTAATTTCATTTTTAAATTAAAGCAAACACCTGGAGAAGCTGATTAGTTCAAGGAAAGGTTATTATTAATGGCCAAAGGCTACATTAAGTGCGGGTTACGTTAAGTGCGAAGGAATTTCTTTAATGAAACTCTTGCACTCCGGACCTTGAATGGAAGCAGGTTGGTGTCAAGACGACATTCTTTTAAGGTGAACTGAAAGAGGGGAGCCAGTTACTAGTTGGTGCATGGCCAGCTGTGGGAAAAATTGTGAAGCTTAGGAAATGTGTTTGTGATTTGAAGCAGTCTCTCAATTGTTGGAGTAGAAATATTGAAGAGTTTACATTTAAGAAAATGTTTAGCAGATGATTTTGTTTATGCCGGCTAGGGAGATGGTCGTCTTGCATTATACGTTGTCGATAGCTGGTGAAGTCTAACTCAGAAAAACTTCTCGAAGGTTTAATTCTGTGGTTTGATTCTAACAGGACCAAAGTCCATATATCAACATATGAGCAGTCCATTGATGAACCACATTTTTAGTGAATTTGTGTATGGAACAAAGGCAAATCTGTTTCAGCCATAGAATAAAATATACGTGATGGGTTAGGGCCAGTGTTGAACACGATTTGATATTCTACGTAAATCTTTAAATCCATTTTCTAGATATACCCTGGAATACTTTTAATTAATTAATAAATGGTCTAAAATTCGAGTTTTAAGTAAAAATTTTAAACTAAAAATATTTTCCGATGAAAAGTTAGCAATAAAATTCCAGCAATAAAATTATGAAATTTCAAAACGCTGCCACCGCTAAAATAACGATCACAGATCAATAATATTTAATCAATTACAAAGAGTATAATGTGTAGATTCCCCTCATATGAAGGAATTGAAAAATATTTGTTATTAAGTTAACTATGACTATTTAAACCAGCATAAGCCATTATTCATATAGCGCACCAAAACAATTGCTTTCACTGAAAATTTTCACACAGTCATAAAGTAAACATACATATCTATTTAATAATGCTTTTAGAAAGTTTTAGCCGGTTGATTTGAAGTAATTAGAAATTAATTAAAAGTGACGCTCGGACCAATGAAACAGTACCTATTTCAAATGTTCATAACTTTTCTCACAACACTTGCATACAAATTCTGTCTGCAGATAATGAAAGCATGGATCGAAATCTATCGTTTAAACCACCCTCTGAGTTTTAGCCGGTTGGTTTGAAGTAATTAGAAATTAATTAAAAGTGACGCTCAGACCAACTTCAAATGTTCATAACTTTCCATTCCGCACTTGCATAAAAATTCTGTTTGCAGATAATGAAAGCATGGATCGAGATCTATCGTTTAAACCACCCTCTGAGTTTTAGCCGGTTGGTTTGAAATAATTAGAAATTAATTAAAAGTGACGCTCAGACCAACTTCAAATGTTCATAACTTTCCATTCCGCACTTGCATTGGCAAGAGTAAAACAATATTAACTTTACATTGTCCGTTCTGGATTATTTTGTACTTAAAAAATCGAGATTTGTACAAACAGTAAATATTTCATGGTTGTTCATTTTTTTTGTTTGTATGCATCGTTGCAATCAGCGCAAAAAAATACTACTAGTTTGCTAATTTAACCGGATCTGTAACTTTAATAATAAAAAAGTTAGTAATAGTGCCGAGTTATTTTTGAACAGTCTGTATACAGTGACAGCTAAAACGTTCGCACCGTATGGGAAATTTTTTTATTATTGATTTGTTGTGTGGCTAAATATAGCACTTATTTAGGGTACGAAAATTACAAAAAAAAATTGTAATTTGGAATTGTTGGGCAAACTAGACAAAATTTTAGTAGGATTCGATAAGTATTTACAAAATGTGTTTCTTGGTTACCAAAGATTATTCTCTTCGGCCTAATACTTCAGAAAAAAAGAAGATTTCCGGTTTTCTCAGTCTTGCTAAAGATCTGAAGCAGCTAATGGATATTTGTCAGTTAACTCATCCGAATGGTTAGCTTATTCATTTATGTTTATAAAAAATATTCAATTGAATAAAATTTGCTCTTGTGTTCTTACCTGTTGGATGCACAAGAAAATTTGAAACGATTTTTCACGTTTCTATGCCAGACCTTTTTTACTTAAGATATCGTGTTATTGTTTTTGATTTCTTCATAATACATTTCTCATAACCCTAATTTAGAATAAGCAGATCGAAAATTGCAAGAATTACTTCTACTTTTTGGTTTGGACCCGTTTAAATTCGTACTTATAAAATCAATACTTTTCGTAATAGCCATGAAATATTTACTGTTTGTACAAATCTCGATTTTTTAAGTACAAAATAATCCAGAACGGACAATGTAAAGTTAATATTGTTTTACTCTTGCCAATGTCACAACTTATTACTTTGTAATAATTGGTACTCTTTCATTGGCCCGAGCGTCACTTTTAATTAATTTCTAATTACTTCAAACCAACCGGCTAAAACTCAGAGGGTAGTTTAAACGATAGATTTCGATACGTGCTTTCATATTCTGCAAACAGAATTTTTATGCAAGTGCGGAATGGAAAGTTATGAACATTTGAAGTTAGTCTGAGCGTCACTTTTAATTAATTTCTAATTACTTCAAACCAACCGGCTAAAACTCAGAGGGTGGTTTAAACGATAGATTTCGATACGTGCTTTCATATTCTGCAAACAGAATTTTTATGCAAGTGCGGAATGGAAAGTTATGAACATTTGAAGTTGGTCTGAGCGTCACTTTTAATTAATTTCTAATTACTTCAAACCAACCGGCTAAAACTCAGAGGGTGGGTTGAACGATAGATTTCGATCTATGCTTTCATTATCTGGAAACAGAATCTTTATGCAAGTGTTGTGAGAAAAGTTATGAACATTTGAAATAGGTACTGTTTCATTGGTCCGAGCGACACTGTTAATTAATTTCTAATTGCTTCAAATCAACCGGCTAAAACTTTCCAAAGGCATTCTTAAATAGATATGTATGTTTACTTTATGACTGTGTGAAAATTTTCAGTGAAAGCAATTGTTTTGGTGCGATATATGAATAATGACTTATGCTGGTTTAAATAGTTATAGTTAACTTAATATCAAATATTTTTTCAGTTTCTTCATATGAGGGGAATCTACACATTATACTCTTTGTAATAGATTGAATATTATTGATCTGTGATCGTTATTTTAGCGGTGGCAGCGTTTTGAAATTTCATATTTTGATTGCTGGAATTTTATTGCTAACTTCTCATCGGTAAATATTTTGTGGGATTCGAAATTGGTAAAAATGGAAAGTAACAGACAAAACTAAATATAAAGATTTTATTAAAGATGTGGTCAGCGGTTATGGAATGATTCTGCCACAATGGAAGAGGGTTCCTTCGCTTCAACAAAAGAAAGTTTGTCAAGTCATTTGTCAAGTCAAGAACAACACCAAGTCCTCACTAATTAGTTTTTCCTTCATTCTTTTATTAATCAAATAAATAATTAGATTTTTTTAAATTTTTTAATTAATGGTCTTAAATTACTGTGAGTCACAGCAACAAATGCGCTGTTACAGAGGTAAAAGCCCCATTAAAACTTGGCGAACATATTTTGAAACGGTATATTGCCAATATAAGGAGCGATAAAACAAGTTATCCTCAATAACGAATTAACGAGCACATCGGAAATGTTGTTATCGAAATGAATACATCTAGCTTTTGATTCAAATCCCTTATATCTGCACTAAAATGTCAATAAATTTTTTATTACTTTTGTCCATATTAAAAAAAAATACCATTAGTATTTTTTAATATTTTAGATTTAATTTTTGATACTGAAAAATGTAATTGTACAAGTATATTATAAACAAATATTTAGAAAGGGCTTCAACTTACTCTCGTCGATTACTCGCAAAACTCTTTAAGTTACAAGCCGTTATATTCCAAGTTGTGCAATGTTTTATGTCCCTGTTTACTTAGAGCTTGGTCTGGTAGCGTAATAAAGCTCGCCGTATGAAATCAATATTGTCATATAATTTCTTACGTAAGTTACTTAATGCAATATAAACATAAAACAAGCGTAATGGAGTGGAAGTATACGCTATCTATCGAAGCATTATGTTCCTTATTATTGGCAAATAGTTCCTCAAATCCCCCAAGGTAAATTAGCTAAAAGTTATGCGCCCAATTTATAGTATTAGTTTGCTTACAGTTTACAAGATTAGGTAACTTCTTAAAGCATTACATTAAAGTGAATTTGTTTTTTAGAAACACTGAGGAGAGATTTATGTTAGAATTATTCATATCATATTTTTTGGAAAAATTTGTCTATCCTACTGCAATGTCAGGTCAAAAAGCGATAGTAAGATGTCGCTATTTTATCTGTTCATATTTTTTGGGTTTTGTTCTGATTTATTCAGAAGACGTTGGTAAAAAAGCAAGCATGCACGTGATACAGTTTGAATTTATACATTTTTTGAAAGTGGTTCATCCGGTATACACATGTATATGTAGTTTCTTTTACACCCGTTATTCTTTTCCACAATGATATATATAGATATTTTCTTTTTCATCTTTTCAACAGTTTTACTTTCCTTTGGCGACCAGCATGTCGAGAGAAGGTTTCTCAGGAAACCATCTGAGCAAAACCATGCTTTGTCTGCAAGTAAAGAAAAAGTCAATACTTTATCATCTCAAGCAAATCCTTCAGGATTAGAAAACGATGTTTGCATTAAAAAGCATAATAAATAAATACACCAAATAATAAACCTATTCCTCGGATCATCTTTCATTTTTTTCTTTCGTTCCAATATATTCTCTTAGCCGTTCTTTTATTCACCATTAATTGAATCAGTAACAGTTTAGTAAATCCTCGTTGCCCAAAACAAGTAACTTAAAGTAAAACTAATGGATACAAATGTAATAAACAACTTTAGATTCTAATATATATTTATTTAATTAGTGAATTGTTCTCTTCGATTCCTTATTTATAATTGAAACTTACACTTTGTAAGTATGGAATAATTGTATCTAATTTTTCTCTTACATTTATTCTTCTTTACGTAGTTAAGCGAGCTTATTTTTTTGACACTCGGTAAACGATTTCACAGTTTCAGCGAGAAAGAAACTTTGCCTCCGGGGTGGACTTAAATATTTAATTTGCGAAGAAGTTATTATCTAACCAGTTTCCAAGTTAAATTCAAACGAAATTTTCCGCAAGCAATTAGCGCTAATTATTTCGTGTTTTAAACGTGGTTATATCGTAAATCCTTTATTTACTTGCCCGCGTCGTTACCCTAATCCCTAGCGGTTGAAATTAACTAACAGGGCTTTATAAAAATTTTAAACGGATACCTTTAGTAGGTTGGTACGTTTATGCCAGTTTAAGCATGTAAGGATTAAAAAAAAAACCGTGTACTCCTGCATGATTAAAATAATACCTAAATTTCTTCATAAATGAGTTCTTGCAATGAAATGATTGAATTTTATGTTTCATTCTTTGTTAGCAATTTCAAAGTAGTTTCTTATATTTCACCTTCATTTTTAATACAAATTTTGGTTCTGTTATTAAATATGTAAGCCATTTTCCCTGGCTTGCGTGTCGCCCAGTAATATTTAGTGGCTTATAAGTTAGTGCCACTGAATTAACGAACGAGTTACTATTCCGTATAATGAATCCCAGCACAGCGCCCTCATCAAACTATAACAATAAAGTGGACATTCGCCGTGCGATGTAATCACAATTAAGGTGTGACATTATTGTTATTACCATATGAATAATCATATCATAGTGTCAGGTGGCAGTTTTATAGCAGTTCTTGCTTGTTTATTCGACAGGTTGTAAATCATGAGTTGTTATTTTAAAGATATGACATTAAAATATAGAACATTACATGTGATTTGTGAATACAACAGTCACAATAGATGTTAGGAGTTAAGAGGAAGAGCAAACGCAATGGAATATACACGGTAATTCATTCCACGAGGAATAGAAAATCTCATGCCTACCGTTTAAAATGCAGAAATTAAACTATGCTTTGGCAACTCGTAGCAGTGGGAGTATTCACTAACATAATACTTTCTCTTGCCGCCAAAAGCGCTCTCATTGCGATTTCTTAGTTAGCAATCCAGGCATTTAAAAAATTATTTTTGCATAAGATGGTATCTGTGTTTATTACTCATTATTTATTTTCTGGATTTTTATATCTTATTGCGCAAATGTAAAATTAAATCTTTTTAAGATTTATTTGTATATACAGTCTGAATTAATAGTTATGTTTCTCTGACAAAATCTTAAAATGCGTCCCCGTTCACTTCTAACAAATGGACAGGTACGTATCAAATTCTTCTCAATGATCACACAGTTACGTTTTGTTGGGGGTGACGTTACCTCTAATCCTGAGTGTACTTACTTATAGTAGCCCATATTTTATGAAGTCTCACTTTACAGTGAAATTTATTTCTCTGCCATTTCAGTTTAATCTATAAACCGTTGAGTGCCTTAACTTAAAACTCATCGAAAGTGAACTTCAGACATACAATGAAATGTCGCTAGTTTTAGAAGATAATAAATTTAGCAACATTATTATAGCTTTCGTCCAGATAACTATCGCTAATGACATCAAATAGCAAATAAATTTTCCCGGAACGGAAAAATCGAAAAGCCATGGAAACTCTTAAATAATTTTTAATACTGTATTAAGACCATAAAATCTGATTTACAGACTATGACCCCAACAAAAATTAATTTTGGCATAATACATTTATTCTCATCTTCCTCGTTATTTACAGGTTGCAAAAATGTTGCATACGTGAAACGCCATAAAATTTTCAAATCGAACAGGCATTAATGCACACATTCCCATTCAGTGAACGCTATTTTTTTGTGTTTTTTTCCAACGAGCGAATTATTTTACTAAAAGCATTTCGCCTGTACGTAACGCATTAAAACTGTTGCGACGACGCCGTAAAAATAAATTTTACAGCACGAAACGATATTTTCTGTCCGAATAAAAACATCCTGCAAGAGCATATGATATTATTTGCTATAAAAATATCTCGTATATTCTTTCATAAGCTGCGAAATGAAAATAGTAAAGTGCGCGTTGTTTATTGGTGCCCGGCTACTGCTTGACTTATTGTTAGTAGTTAAGACGTGCTTTCAACTTGACTGATAACAAAAGACGTAAGCTGATTCAGAATCTTGTGACGAAATGTTCTCGACAGGTAACATTAAAAGTATTTTTTTTAAAACGAGATTTTAATTTTTTTCTCCTAAAAACGTTTCCAATTTTCATACAACAGTGAATCCCATCTAGAAGTTAAGTTTTTATATATTCTTCATATTGTGACCGGGTGATGCAGATGTAGAATCGTGACTATTTAATAATAATCTCCTGGCCACTATAATAGGTAGACAAGCAGGTAAACAAACACAAAATACAAACTTGAAGTATAATTCAACACCTGTTTAGTTTTAGATTGCGACTCAATAATTTTTTTGGGGAGACATTATTAAAAATATGACTATACGTTCAGAATTGATTAATTTCCTTTGCAACCAATACGATCCCTTTAAAGATAGAAAACTGTGAAGCAAAGAGAAAATTACAACAGCAATCTGAAACGTATTTAAATTTCAATTTCAACGTTCAAAACCATTGCGTTTTGGGTTTCTGCTAAAAAAAATAGCAGTATAGAGTACAACAGAATTAATACACGTTTAATTAATTACTTGCAAATTGACGTATGAAATGTATCTATTTTCATACATCAAATTAATAATACATAAACGTTTTTACATTTACGTACAGATAATTAATTTTTGTAACTTTGGGATCATGGATTGCAGAAACGAAACGCCTGAAACTGTATATGCGTTTCTGGGATACACTGTACATACTCTCCTGAAATATTTTGAATTTACCTTATTCACTTATACATTTAGCACAAAATTATAGTCAGATAATTACACATTAATAATACCTGTCACAACATATTTCGGCGTGAAAATTTCGATATTAACAGCACAGTGTATCCCCCTCGAAACATAAATTTATGTAAACAAGGGTATTGTCAACCAATCAGCGCGCCCATCCAATGATTCATCTATTTCGTTTCAATTCACTTAATTTAGTTTTATTCCATCTAACAAAATGAAATCAGCAAAATGTTTAATTGCTTTCGCTAATACTATTTTGCAAACGCATAATTAATTGATTTCAAATCGATTCATCAGTGCGGTTTATCAGCTTTGTCTTATTCCCTAGAAATAGCGTAATTTGAGTTAATTTATAACAAACTGCTTTTTTTAATTATACATTACTGAATAGTCCAAGGTAGAATGTGCAAAGAGTAAATACACAGTTATACAGGTTTTAGAACAATTTTTTGTCAACCTTTTGAAATGTATGGATGTAATAAAACTTTCTATTTACTTTAAGAATTTCAGTAGTGACTTACAATTAGGCCTTTTGCATTGGACCCCTCAAATTATACCTGAAATGTTATTTACATATGTATTAGTTTTTTTACCCTCAAACAAAAGCAATTCGAATGCGATTCAAATTGGAACGCTTTGCATGGCAAAGAAACATTTTTTTAAGTGCCTTTTCGACGAATGCGTCTAACTTTTTTCGATCTACTTCGTGATTACTAGTGCTTCAGCAGGGCCATAAATTGTAGGAAAAGTTAAAACAGATAGACGACCCGCTGAGATCTGACTGTCTCTATCCTTAATACCAATCAAGGATCAATGCGGAGAGCAAACACAGATTGCAATCTCTAACACATTCTTGACAGTCTGTTTGAGTTAATAGAGGATGTAGAAACTAATTGAGTGGGTTGGTTCAAGTTGAACGATTAAGTTCTATCACATTCAAGTAATAATGCCAATAAATTACTTACATTTTTTTCACTTAAATAAATATTTTACTTCTTTTTGTTTTTTGTAAACAGTACAGTTCATTCTGGCCTTGCCTGAATGTTTTAGGAGTATTTAAATTTAACATTTACAATAATTTTCTATTGGCAGAGCAAACCCATCACTGGGGGATACTCCTCTGTTGTGGACGATATATAATATCCTTTCACATTTATATTTATTAGTACAATAGGAGTATGTAATTTATTATAACATATGCAATATGGCACCTTTATAATGTGAATAGTTCATTGTGGCTCATGTGTAAACAATAGAGAGGTTTCCCTGCAGTTTGTTCTTAGAGACGAGTAGGCCAGTTTCACAATGCCGTCATGTTTTTTGTTTCTAATTCTAATTTACTTCAATTTTTCACAAAAGTAAATTCTCAGCTTTCACAAAATTTTGTTGTTTGCCTTACTCTGCTGTAATAATAAGTTGCCGAACCTGTTAGTTTTCCTAATTAAAACAGCCCTTGTTGATGGATAGAGCTCAATTTAACGCCCTCTAAGCGAATTCGGAGCGCCCTTTGCTCCGAACGTCTATTTGCAACTTTAAACTCCGTTTGTTAAACAACTCCGAGTAGAGAGAGAGGGAGATAATTTGAAATTAGAGATTTGCTCACTGCAAGCATATCGAGTAATTCGGGAACTAACGGGATTATATTGAAAGTTGTCGGAGTCCGATTTAATAATGTCCCGTTTTTTTGTCAGGAATCCGTACAAAGCGGATTGAACGGTTTTAATTCGTTGCGTAAAAATAATGAAATTTATAAAAGGAACGCCGGTGCATTGTCTGGTTCTGTTAATGTCGAATTTATAATGAATTCGAGATTGTTGAATTGCAAGTTGTTCTACCGCTTTATTCCACGAACAATGGATTGTTTTCATTTAAATTTTTAAATCGAAATGTATTTAATTCGTGTTTTATAAACAATAATACTATTAATATATCAGGAAAACAAATAAACAGAATTGCTATTATTACCAATTTAAAATTACGAGGCATGAATGTTATTTTAATGAAATAAAATGCTAATATCAAAAATTTATTTATTTTTTAAATAAACTGCCATACATTTATTTTAGTCAAACAGTATTTTATGCAACGAGTTTATAAAGCATGCCTTTTTTACTTCTGATTTTATAACACTCGCTTCGCTCGTGTGGTAAACTTAACGCCCGTACAAAAAAAACGTTTTTAGACGAGTTTCCTACATTACCTTTTTCAAGTCCTGAACTTAATGCTAGTGTATGGAAAATCATGTCAAATCTGTTTTTTTTTTATAGTTACATCTTCTTTCGCAGGTTTGCTTTTTTCTTACATTTTTATTTTACACTTTAAAAATTGAAAAGTCGACGTTCTATTGCATCGATACTTAATTGAAGCTTTTTATTTAGCGGGAACATAAAGCTTTTTTGTAAAACTAGAATCCTATTTGTGGAAAGTGTCAAGTTTCTCGGGGAAAAATCTGAAGCGTTCGAAATAGTTTAAATTGCAGAGGTCTTAAAGCAGCAGCCCTTGTAATTACTGCTATAAATTCAGCAGGAATTTGCATTCCTGGAAATAAATATAATTCGAAATTCGGCCCGGGCTGGGTGTATTATGAAATTAGGGTGGTGCTGTCAGTTCAGATTAGAATTGTTCTGTGCTTACCTTATATTTAAATAAATTATTTATTATTAAATGAAATTGATGTATAACGAGTTGCATGCAATTTCTTTAAATTAAATCATTTGCCAACTCTTCTTTATAACGAAAAATTGGGACAGACATTCCAACTAGTAAAGAAGAAAAAAAAATCAAATGAAAAACTGCAAATCAATAATTTAATTAGCTAAATGATAGATTGGATTCAATTCTCTCTGTCCTTTGAAGCACATAAATTCATATTTATGATTAACGATTAAGTTATGAAATTATTGGTGTTCCTAATATCTAATTAATTAAACATAGAAAAAGTTTATTGTTAACACGGAGTATGAAATTTTTAGTTATTTTATGTTTAGTGCTTTAAAACTGTATAAATACAGTCGAACTTCGACAACTCGAACCATTGACTTGCAACAAAAAACTTCGAGTTATCAAGACTTCGGAATATTAAAATATTATATAATTCTCTCTCGACTTTAACTTGAGTTGTAAAAAATTTGAATTATCGAAGTTCGATTTATCCAAGTTCCACTGTAAATAGAAATTAGCAAACTGCGTAACGAGTTTTAAATTTTTCTTTTCATTTACAAAAAATGATTGAAAATGTCCTGAACCTTTTCAGCAATTATGAAAAGATTCATTTACTAAATTATTTATACACGACAGAGCCGGCACTCTGACATTTTGGAACAGGCGCGCGTTAAAATTACTTTAGCGGAAGAAATTGTTGCACAAACGCGTGTGTTTTTGTGACGTTGACGAATACCCGCTCATTTACTCTCTCTCGGGCTTCCGCGTTTTGTAAGTACTGAAAAATTAAACGAAAATTGGATATTGATTAAATTTGTTTTGCGTCTGTTTGTCGCATTATAGTATACAGCTTTCGTTTGCGGTATACGATTTCGATTTGTACTTGTATTAAAAATCATTTGACCCCTGATTCACAATAATAATTATTTCAAGGTATACATTACTTACTGTTAAATTGTTTATTGTAATTAATAGTGATTTGAGTAATAAGTGCGTGAAGTTGATTTTTTTTCACGAGTATTTAGTTTACGCAAGGGTGTAAAAAAAGCTTCACGCAGGCGTTGCCTTTTCTTATTCTTATTTACAACTTTCGACAGTTATTATAAAATGAGATATTTCGTTATTTAAACAAAAAACAAGCACAAAAATCTATTTAAATGTGCCGAAAAGAAATTGGCTTTTATGGTATAAATGTATAAAGTAAACTTCATTTGAAGTGTTTCACACTTAACGCGTGGCTATTAAACGTACAGCACGATCAATACGTGGGAGTAGAACTTTCTTTCCTTTTTTGTAAATTCTTTTATATTATTAATGAAAATAGTAATCGCTTATTTTTATTACAATGAAACTAACATCTTGTCGATTTGAAATTAAAGCCACCTGTGTTCAGAATTCTCCCCTTCATTAATTAAAAGAACCTTTATTATCTTGAAAATACTTTAATTCAATTTCATTTTCATTCATTTTTAATTCAGTTCAGTTTTAGTAAATGATAACTTTTAACTTTTAACTGAACTTTCAGGACCTTTCTGACGTCTCGAGCTTTAATTTTCCCCGTCACCCGATATACACATAAATCCGAGAATGAGTGCCGTCATGCTCACCCGCGGTTGTCTACCCTCGCAATTAGAAAATTAATTTTGAAATTCAGATTAGCTCGCTGGGAAATCAGAAATTTGGCGATTAAGACGGATGCTTGTGCGCGAAATCCCGGTTTTCGTCCTGCGAGAAAAGTTTAATTTTAAGTGAAGGGAAACTGCGAAAAAGGAAGCTTATTTTAAGACAGAAACCTGACGCTCTCCCTTGAAACGCAATATCGGAAGGTAATTTCGGGTATCTTTTATAATGGGATATCGTAAAGGTTGAACTTCCATCCATCGCGATCAAAGTTCCAAGATCCTGGCAAGTAGGAGTCGGATTCATTTTTCTTTATTCCTTAGCTTTCACTTTTATCGGAAGTGTTTACTGCCACCTACACGTGGAACAAAACGCAATTTACAGCGGTTTTTATTAAAGGAATTAATTTACGCTATTGCTAATTAATTTGTTTTCTTTTGCAAATTGGAAACGAGTCCATAATTAAGCAATTCATATTTTTTTGTTTTTATCGTTGATGTCTTATAGTGTAGATGTTTTATCGTATAAAGAAAATTTTCATTGATTCTAAAAATTTTATACTCTCTTTCCATATGCAGGGTTATTGAAAATAAGTGTCCGCAGGTAGTATACGAAAAAACAAAGCAAAAAGTCTGTATGCATTGGGGGTTTAATTTGCAGTAATAAAATATGCATTGACATTTCAATAAATCGGTTGATGAGCATTGAATATTTTACTGCATCACAAGAGCAATGAACCCTGAAACTAAAAACGAGCGTTTATCCTAAAACGGAAACTGTATAAAATGTTTTATGTGGCCTTTTGTAGAATAACACGCAATTCACTTATTATAAATTTCGAACTTGTGTATGCAAAGTACAAACGTAAGATGAAGCACAAAACTTTTACATAAATAGCAATACAATCATAATTTTTTTATAACTCGTAACACGGTATCAGAATTTACATTTAATTGAAGCAAATTCTTTTGCATTTTATAATTTTACAAGACGTTGCAATTCCGTATAAATATGTATCCATGTATTACAAATTATAAAAGAGCCTGTATAACATCACATTCCTAAATCATAACAATGATTCCTGCTTTTCCCTTTTATTATTAGAAATGTATACATGTTAAATAGATTTACATAAAGTTCGTAAACCAGAATTACTTCAGAACACATCGCCAGTTTAAGGCATCGTAATAATAAATCCGATTTTTCCAGGAAAATGTAATAATTTGAAATAATAATAATATCTAATAATAATAAAAAGCCGGCGAGTTTCGTTTTTAGTTAAAACCTTCGCGAGCGACATCGCTACCATATACGGTCGTATTACAAAGAAAATCATCGGCAGATTTTCTTGAACGGTTAAGTGGCAAATACAATTCCTTTCCTTAGGCAAATGATTAACCAACTCTTTGTTTGAAGTTGAACTCGCATTCTGCCAGGCCGAAATTAATTTTCGACTATGGAGGTCGAATAAATGTTAAGCAAATGAAGAAGTTATTATCTCTTGAGTATCATCGTCTCCTAGGTTCTTATTTTACTTTGAAAGCGATTCACTGTTTAAAATTTTTAATTTTGTTCAAACTTACTTTCATTATACACTGTTTCTGTTTCGGATACTTCGAGTTTCTTCATATTTCAGAACATTGGATATTTATATCGGGTCACTTTTAAAATTTTTAATTGGAGTAAACCAATACTTTGCAAAAGTTCTTGACAATTCTGAAAAGACATTTTGATTTAAGTCATCAGACTAATAAATTAATTAAGGTCTGGTTGACTTATTATAAGTTTACTTTAATTGTTATTTTATTTCAAGCTTGGAATGTTTTTTTTTTAAAGAATAAAACTTTTGTTTGTTTTTGTTTTAAATAGTTGCATGTTTAAAATTGACCCAAAATTAAACATGTTTTAAAACGAAAAAAAGAACAACAGTTTAAAACATTTAAATATTTCAATTACTCTTACAGTTTACATAAAGAAGTTAAGAGTAATTATTATTACTTGGTATTTATGTAAAAAGTACGAATTGAAAGAAAGATGAAAAGGTTTTAAGTTTGTAATGTTGGATTATGTACCCTTTTAAATATAATGTCTATAATTTGATAAAAATTTAAATCGTTTAAGGCAGAGCATGTTTCATTTATGATCTACGATCACTATATTTTAAATGATTTTCGAAGAAAGTATGAAGTATTTGGTATCAGCATACTGATAAAACCATTCTCTATATTATTCTGTGTATCAATCTATAAAAAATTAAAACTATTGAAGGGTGAACATATAGCCTGGAACACGCGGTAGAAAATCAAAGACAAATGATATGATAACGTTATAATATGAGCATGGAAGTGGAGGACCAACAGATTATAATGAATCTAATCAAATTCATATTAAATCAAGAAACTATTGAAGCTGTGATCATCACGTTATCAGCTCAGTCACGCATTATCTACAATTATTAAAACAAATAATATAGGAATATATAAAAAGTTTAAAGTTAATCCGTGAGTGAAATACCAGTCCTAAATAAACAATTAGCTTCTGGTTACTTTGTATTATATTACAAATATAAAGTACTTACACCAGAAGTGTTATTTTTTTATTTAAAACTACAAGAAATTAATTTAAAACATTAGCAAAAAAACATGTTAAAACAGAGGGTATGTTTCTATTTCTGTGTTTTAAACATGTTTTAATCACTATGTTTTAAACGGTTTTTAAACTTTAACTCGACAGAATTATAATTGGAACTAAACGTTTTACTATCGATTGATAGCTACAATCGATAGTAAAACGTTGAATGCTATTTATACCATTTATTTACAATTATTTTTATAATTGCTACTACAGCAATGAATTGAAAGTTAAAATTAATTTGTGTTGAATAAATCGGATCTAAACGTAATTAAATTTCACGCATTAATTTTAAAAATGACCCAGTATAAGAATTCGTTTTCCTTTAATTTGCAGTGATAAATCATTTTCATTTTTATTTAAGACAGTTACGTCCAACCACTTTACACGTGATGTTTGTCTGTTTATTATAATTTTCTCGAATGGATAAAGCTGCACTTACACCAGAAATATTTTATTTTTTCATAATTACTTTTATATGCATATTGATATAAGGAGTCTTCATAAGCGATTGTACCTCACGTGATCAAACTCTGCTTGATAGTTAGGCAACCAAAAATACACATGTTTGGAAAAACTGCGGCAGCACCAAATGTAATGTTAATATTTTTTCAGCGCCGATCGATGGGTTTATGAGTTGCATTTTGCTTGTCATTACTTCGATTGTTAGGATTCTAACAAGCAGTTTTTACTAAATTCTTTAAAAAGATACAATCATAGGTGTATAATTTATTTACTTATTCATTCATTTACAACAATGCACTTTGGTAAATGTATCGTATTCTAAAAACGAAAATATATATAACTACGTTGTTGTATCCCAAACGTTAGATAAGTAATTGGTTTTTTTTATGTCAGGTGGGATACGCAGGATTAAATGAAGGCCCTCTACATACTATTATATATGTATAACAATCGCTGAACTTTTTAAAGCTATTTTAGTATTTCAGTTGTTACCACATTAATTAAATATACCTATCACTAATTGTAATGTATTTCGTTGTTACGGGAATGAATAATTATCTTTTAAATAAATGAAACGCTAATATTTGAGCGACACTTTATTGCTTTCCACTCCATGGTGAACAATATACTACTTTTGCATGTGTTTACGCAAAATAAAACTGGTCCCTCTTTTTGCATTACTCTAGGTAAAAATAACGTAAACCAATTTCCATAGAAGTAAAATAAAATAAACTCTCATATACAACACTAATAATACAATTATTTACATTTGATGTTTGCTAGTGTTACATTTTGAAATGTAAAACTTGTTTACGTGATAGTGTTATTTAGAATGAAATAATGTAGTAAAGCCTTTGATTCGGAATTGTAATTATCCCCTATTAGCTGGAATTCTGCTCTCATGTTTTCGAAACCGGAGTTAAACTGCTGCTCTTTGCATTCTTTCATGAAAATGTAAATACCCGGTGCGTTACATCTACATTCATCATATTTTTCGTTTTGAAAAAACCAAAATTTAGTGTTATTTCTTTGCTCGAAAAATACGTAAACACACGCATACAAAAATCGCACGGAAATTAATTATTGCGCAAAGACTGATAAACCTATCCGGCTTCGATATTCTAAAGCCGGCCGCATTGTTAAAACGGAAGTACACCACAAAGCGAATCGATTCGGGCCGCAGATTGTTTCTAACTTTCCGAGCAACAATTAAAAGTACCCGCGTAAAAGACATCAAAAAAGTTGGTGTTCCGCTCGTTTTTTGTGCGCCCGAAATGAAAAGAAAACAAAGCTTTGTGTAACTGCGATGTGTAACGAAAGGTGGATGAATACCTCTCGGCAAAGGACTAAATTACAAAGTACTACAAATACACAGCCACCAATCTATTTTCGCATTCAAATCAAGGCTTGATCTACTACAAATACGATTTAAATTTGCTAACATCACACAGCTTGCGGGACGTTAGTGCCGCCAACTTAATGGGAATTTGTTAGCATTGATGAAGATTTATTACATTTAGATGGTTACTATTTATTCAAAGCTATAAATACACACAGTACAAATTTTACGAAATGTTTAATCATTTTCTTGTTTTCCATATAAAACTAAAGTAAATCCAACTACATACATGTATTACATTTGAGCTCTGACAGCAATATTATTTTTTTTTTATAATTCAATAACAAAGTCCAGATTCAAAAAAACTGGGTGTCTCACAACGTACGGAGGAGATTGAAAGGGTAGCTGTAGGACATCAAAATAAAGCTTTTTTCTTAATTTGCTTTTGACCAAAACCCAATAATAAGAAAGTTACAGCAGTTTAACTTTCTTAATTTCTTCTTTAATTTACACCAATAGCTTTTTAATTAATCAAAATCATTTCAGAAAATACGACTTTATTATTAAATAAACTCTAAATTTATCAAAACCATCATTCATAAAATGTCTATATTAATCTGTTTCCTAGTTTAGTTTTTAATTAATAGGCGGTGCACAACGAGATGAAAACCCGTTTTTGGGCATTAAAAGAAAAAATAAAATAGCCGTTACTTTAACGTGATTACATTTTTTAAAATAGTTGTTTATTGTAAAGCAGTGTTCAATTAGCTCATAAATGCCTCAAATTTGAATTTAAAACGTAAAATCTTACTGCAAGCAGTAACTTTTGCTTGTTAATTAATTTCACTTTAAACACTTGTAACATTTTAGTTATTGCTCTTTTACCAAAAATTTATTAAAAGAAAATCTTTAATTTAATCTCCCCTAGCTACCCTCTTAATCTCCTCCGTAGGTTATGAGACACCCAGTATATGAATAAATATTTGTGATTCAGAACCAGAGTAGCGAAATGATATGAATTCAAACTGACTTGCATATTAAATTAATCGATCACTTGAATTTTAAAATATTTTCATTAAAGTTACCTGAGAATTAGTTTGCGTAAGAAATTACTAAGTGTTCGAGCTCCTCTGTTTTTATCAAAGTGCAAAGTACTGGCAAGTTTACTTGAAAACAAGGAAGAAGGAAGTTAAAGCATAAAACGTAACTTTCGGAGAAGAGAATGTAGTCCTTACATTAACAAAGAAAAACTGGCAATAACAATTTAAATAGTGAAGATAATTAATTGTTGGACGTAAAAATAATCACAATTATCTGGCAAACTGGGTTATCGCTGAAAAAAAAAATTGATAATTAATTTCCAAGCAAAGAGCAAGGGTAATTTGTCATGGACACGATTAACTAACACGCAATTTGGCCACGTTAGTGAACTCCTAAAATTGTTTCCAGAGGGAGAATATTGCTTATATTACCTTAACAAGGTGTTATTATTATACAATATGTATTTGTTTTTGCAAGGATAGAAATTAAATGTTGATGCTTCGCTGTGCAGAGTTGACAGCTGTCAAACACACAATTAATATTTTGGAATAAGCTGAGTTTTTTTTATGTGTATACTTATATAGGATGCTGCGTTTTGAAACGCAACATAGGAAATCCCATGTTAATTTAAAGGTGCTCCCTAATTATTTTACAGCAAAATTCCATTTAGGTTTTTTAAAGTGCTTTTCAAGATAAATCTGTCTGTAACGTTTGAGAATTTTTCATATGCTGAGTTTTAAGATATTTAAAGAAGATTTTGTAAGTATACTTGATTTATACCAAACTATCAGTACAGTTTTGATCAATTATAGTGAATTCTGAACAGATAATTATGAAATCTAGTCTGTTTTTGAAAAAGATTGATAGAAAAAGCTTTTCCAGTAATTTTCTTTAACATTTACTGATCAAGGCCGTGCTAATAATTTTGGTATAAATCGAATTTCGTTGTTGATCTTTTTTAAATATCTTGAAACTGAGCGAATGAAAAATTCTCAAACTTCTCATGCAGATTCATCTTGAAGAGCACTTTAAAAGACCTAAATAGAATTTCGCTCTACAATAATTAGGGCAGCCAATATTCGAACACCTTTAAATTAACATAGAATATTCTATGTTGTGTTTCAAAACGCAGTACAATTAATTAAAGGGCCACTATGGGTTCTCGTAAACTATAAGAGATACAAAGATGGTTAAATTACAGAATAGTTGCACTATATTGGGAAGTAAAAAAATAATACCCATAAGAAAAAAGACAGTTGACGTGTCTGCAAAACTGTCAATCCTAACCAATTTCTTCGCACTCTGTTAGATTGTTCATTTAACGTAAAAACGTCGAATTTCATGATTCTATTTTAATAAATAACGAAGATATTCGAGATTTTCGAAAATTAGAATTTTTGGTTTTTTGAAGATATTTCAGAAACGAATGAAAACAGAAAAGATTTATTTGAATATTTTGATAGGCTTTAAAATAGTGTAACTTTTTTGTAATTTAAACGTTTTTGTATCTCTAATAGTTTACGAGATCCCCATGGTGGCCCTTTAATTAGTTGTAACCCTGTATATGCTTCGAGGTAAACCCCATCTTTATCGTCATTAATGTTGAAGACTGTTGCGAATTGTATATTCAACTATTAAATTTAAGTCACGTCTATTGAAGTTTATCATTAACTTCATTTTAGAATTGCCTACGTCAATTGAAGGTAATTTAATTCAATTTTTAACCATCGTTCTGGATTTGGTTGTGAGATAATTGAACATTTTAAAGTAAATTTCGTAAATTTTAACTGTCAGATACTTGTGTGAGACGACGGAAATTTCCCAAGTACGTATCGATTGATGTTCTTGAAATGTTTAAAATATTTTTGAATTTTGAATCAAACTTTCAGTTTAATTTGCATTAAATTATTGTCATCTAATTTCTGCGCATTACTGAATTGTTGTCTTCGACACGTCCACCTTTTTGAAACTGAAATTATTTATGGTTGGATGTAATCGATACATTTGTTGTATTTGCTTCAGTTGGCGCTTACCGATATCTATTTTAAAAATATTTAAATATACTTATTGTGGTTTCTCTTATTTTGGGAATTCTTCTTATTTTCTGTCCACGACCCTTCTCTGAATCTACAAACTAACCGCTGGTATTAGGCAGTGTCCACCTATAACGTCGACAATAATTCATCAACGGGGAATTCTGTGTACACAGATAAGATCTGTCATCATACACAGATAAGATCTGTCATCATCTACGTGTGATTAGCAACCAACCACGTGTGTAGGCACAAAAATTGGCCCCCTACATTTAATTTAATTTTAAGGCATTTTATCGTCTTATCCAAATTTATTTTGGAGAAGAAATTATAATCACTTACAGGTTAAAAAAATACTTAGAGTACAAAATAATAAGTGAAATCATTCGAGTTTGACTGCAAGGCTGTGTGTAACGACGCTTCCAAGAGACCCGCATTCCGCTATAAAGTGGATATTTGTTTAAGTGAAACCAGACAAGAATAAGATTGGACGAGCCACTGTAAACTAGCTTTTACGGTTTAGAATTTATTTTATCGCAAGTCTGTGTCGTCCTCCGTTTCACATGTGAGATACGAATTCAGAGTTAACACTTTAGAGTTAACTTGTTCGATTCTAGATTTTCATTTTACTTGTTAGTCTTACTATTTATGAATCTGCTTCTAATTTCTCAGAAAATTACTGAATTAAGTAACATGTTCATAGGGTTAAGAAATCTTAATACTCCTTATTAATTTACATATGCAACAGCTTATTTTTAAAGTTTCATAGAAAACTATTGATTTAAATAACGTTTATATTGTTTGGGTTGGGCTGGGTTGGGATAATTTTTAACTTAAATAACGTTTATATGAATGGGGGTCATAAATTTTAATAATTAATAGATTTTAGAATGAAATGAAACATCATTCATTAATAACTGTCTTCAACTTGTACAGTCATGGAAAGTGATAAAAATAATTATGCCGAATTTAATCAGATAAGTTTTATGTAAAACAGCAATTACGTCAGTCTTCTAACGCCTTTAATAAATATATTACAGGAGCAGGAACGCAACGGTGATAAATTTGTGGAACGCACGCAAAAAACAATAATAAATTGCTTTCTTTTGGGAAGGAGGTCATCAGTTAAACAAAAATAGAATTAATTATAGAAATGAACACGCTTAAATACGTTTATCAGAAATATTCCGGTCCTATCGTTCTGACAGGGGGATATGTTAATTAACTCGAGACATGTTAAGCTCGGAATGTAGCCGGGCGAATTGAAATGCAAGATAACTAGGAATATTCGAAGACTAAAAACGAGATACTCGTCCCGAGGGATGACATAAATGTGTAAATTTAAGAAGAACATTCGGGAAAGCAGACAGTGAACATTCGCCAGAAGTACAATGGAAGTCAATTTTTAAGCGCTTTTGAATCCGACATAAATTGTGCATCGATTAAGTGGAAATTGACGCCCTCTCTGTGCGTCTCCTTCTCGCTCATCGTCCGGTTATGGTGAAGGGAAAACGCGGTAAGTCAAAATAAGCAGGGCCATCTCATAAACTATATATTCGGGTAGCCGGTGAAATATCAAAAGACAGCTTGGAAAGCTTTGACAGTGTGCGGCGAGGTGTGATATTGTACGCCCGATCTCGGATCGAAAGTTCGGTCGCCTATGAAATGTTACATTTTTCGTGTGTGCACGAAAGCCGGCAGACTTATTGAAAACAAATACTGTGTTAACCGCTTTTTTCAAGGATTTTTTTAGTCACTTAAAAAGCAAAACAAAGATCAGAAGTTTACATCACACCCTCGACAAACAACAAACAAAAGGGCTAATTCCAAATGAGTTCTTTTTAAAAACGTATCTTCTCAACAGAGGTGACAAATATTTAAAATTTAATTTACTTTCCAGTTTAGAGCTCCTCCCCTCTGCTACAAATACACCGATAAAAAAAGACAAATCCTCGAACTCGAAATGGTTAGCTTTATCCTGGAGATATTCCTCGAAGTACTCACGGTATTAGTCTTTTTAAAGGATCGTTTATATACTTCACATGAGATTTGCGCGGAAAAAGAGCTCTTATCCATTCCTCTTCGCACCATATTCAACTTTAATTGAAATACTAATTCAGTTTCTTTGTTGACAGCTTTTCTTCTCCTCCGAGAACTATCACGAAATATAGAGCCACGTAAATACACCGGGCTTGAAGCCGGGAACGGGTGAAACAAGCAAAAAGAGCGTGCCTTTCCCGTATTACAAGCTTTGATAAAATTTAATGAAGTTGAATAAACGCTGAATGGTGTATTTTAATAGCTAAACTGTTTTTTCCCTTGCGGAAAACACAATACGTTTACGAAGAATGTCGAACGTAATGTTTAATTAAAAACGACACTAAAGTGGATTTACTTAAAAAAACATGTAATAATGAAAATAAAAAAGGAATTTATTTATACAATCTTGACTTACTGTATATAACTTTCTGCTTGTTTATTTTTATTAAATTTTATGTACAAGGTCTTAGGCTCTTGTTTAGAACTGAGACAATGTATAATTTTCAATGCCAAGTATGTTTAGTTGCAGGAAAATCAATACGTTTTTCTTCTGTATTTGATATTTTGAAAAATAACTATAGATATTTTGGATTCTCTTAATTTTAGAAGGCCTTTTGTCTTCATTTTTAATGTTTAGCTTTTACCATCATTCTTTAATCACCCTATAGATACTCTGGATATTTTCAATTAAGAGTGTAGCTTTGCTCGTGTTAAAATAATAAATATAAACGTGCTAACTGAAAATGTACGATTGATTTATGAGTTTGCCATTCTTCCTCCTTACAGAACAGGAAGGGAGCGAAATTATATCACGTTTGTTCGGCGTATAACGTAGCCAAAAGGGGGTACTTACCGAGAATTTCCACGGTATGCGTAATTTCTCTTGGTTCCAGCGTTCCGATTTGACAAACGTAATCCCCCGCATCTTGTGGCCCTACCTCTTTGATTTCCAGGCTGTAGCCGTTCACAAGGTTGATCCGGGGATCAGGAGATACCTTCACGCTTCCCGCTGAAAGTACGGCGATTCCTTTCTTCCATGCCAGCACGTAGTGACCTATAATACAGGGAATGCCATTACGAATAAAAAGGAACAACTTCTCCGCTGCCTGCATTTTTATAAAAGCGTTTTGTATTTTTGCGCCGTACCGAATTCGTTAGCGCGGGATTAAGACTATGAAATTATCATAGTAAGCTTTAATACGGCGGTATTTTAGTCTTTTCTCCGGAAAATGACACAACTCTTTCAATACATTGTGTGAATTTCAAGAGATAGTTCTTTTCAAAACGGAAAGTTTATGCGCTCCAGTAAAACACAAAGAAGGAAAACTTGTGGAGTTCATTTCATCTGGGTTGTAGTAATCTTTTACGCGGCATCACTGATGTGTAGGAAAATCAAGTGACACTTACTTCTCTTAATGGAACTTCATTTTAAACAAAAGACTTACGTTCACATATATTTTTATTAAGCATCAAAAATTTTATATGTCTTCCCTTTATGTCATCTGCATTTCGCACGTTTCCCAACAACGCGACGCCCTTACTATAAAATGCAACAGACAAAATTACAGGAGTGGAACCTATTGAAAAGCAAAAAATACAAAATTATGGTTAGAGATAAGAAGTGTTCATTTGGGAATCCGGTAGCATTACCTGCGAAAATCTTTTGTTTCGAAAAACGTTTGTCGCAGTGTTAAAATTGGACGTAACCTAACTTTAAAATGTCATCATAATATAAAACGTATCTAGAAGAATATAAATTACAACTCACTCACAAATTAAATAATTTTTCTCATAAGAAGTTGTAATGTCCCTATCAGAGATCACCGGCCAGAAATTCTTGCACCAATGTCATGCGGTAAAGATAGAGCTTTGCATCTTTAGGAAATAATTTGTGGCACCTTCCAACCGAAAGCTCAAACTAGTCAAATATTGCACTTTCCATAACCTTAGCTGTATGTTTTCATAGTTGACTGTTCTTCGGAAGATCCTCCAGTTAGTCGAAACATCTGTACCTATCAATACAGATTGTCTTCAAATATTTTATAGTCAACAATACAGTTCTAAACTCTTCCAAGCAGTTTCGGTACTCCCGTGACTTTTGAACCATTACGAAAATGAATTAAATTAATTTTCAATCATAAATCTGCTTCAAAGTAAACATCAAACATCATTTTATAATGTAACATACAGTCAATAAAATCGTAAATGAGTCCTGAAAAGAAACTATTCTTGCAATGAAACCAATAAATAACGTAAATAAAAGGAAGACCCTACTCGACGGTTGACAGAAGACGTGACATTAGTGACAGTACTGTTAGCAGTAAAGTTAAGCTACGACATGAGTTTAAAAAATCATTTGTTTACAACGCCAATACTACCGGAAATCGAAGTGAACACTTGTTACTACGACAACATAATTTAGTACTCTAAGGGCCATTTGCACCACTTTCAGTTAAAATTTAAGCTCCACTTAACTCCATAGAAATAATTATTGTAACAAACGTTTCTATGGAGTTAAGTGGACCTTAAATTTTAACTGAAAGTGGTGCAAATGGCCCCTAGTAAAGAAGTAGAAGAAAAAGATGCTATAACTAATAAAGAAGAATGTCAAATTGGACGAGACATACAATCTAGGGGTAATCGTAAATATAATTCGAAACGGGAAAGAGAACGAATAGAGCAACAGGGAGATATATGATTTATCTGTTCCACCTAACAGAACTGCTGCGGGGGAGGGGTCACCATTCTCTCTGGCTTTTGTTGGTGGCTCTCGAACGCGAAAGTGCGACGCTACTGCTTACGCATGCATGTGTATTGTCGGGGCGCGAAGTTTTAAAATCGAGTCAAAAATAGATTTATCTTTTGGTTGCTCTTTTTTGTCTGTCTTCAATAGTGTATAAAAGTCTGCAAGAAGAAAATCCTTAATCAGTTAAAAAAAAACAGAAAAACTTGATAGTGAGTGGTGTTTGAAATGCGCTTGATAGATTGCGCCAATAGTAAAACCACCCAAGATTGGTAAAACTGATATTGTATCTAGCACAGTCAGTAGTAGTGGCATACACAGTCCAGTTCTACCAACCTTGAAACCACCTTTTCAACTGTCACTGTACCGAGGCGCATTCGGTTTTAATTTAAAGAAATGGAAATTTGGATGGTTCTTAAAAAAATGCGATTTTGTAAATTTATATAAATCAAATCAATTAAAAAAAAACGTCATAATGACAGGTTTGAAGTACGCTCGGTAGATGGCGCCAGGCGTTAAAATGATCTTTTCAACTAAGTCTATCTGGGATCTATGGCGAGGGGGGGGGAGTGCAATGCCGCTTGATTTTATTTAATAAAAAAACGGTTTGTTTAGAAAAGGCCGCTAGATTGGTAGGATTGAAGTTTGAAATACCTATCGAGCTCGACAGATGGCGTCATTTTTTTAATAATTATTTCAAATTTAATTTTAGCCGTAACGATAACAAGGTTCGAATCGGACTCGACAGATGGCGTCAGTCGGGACATTATTTTTTGAACAAAATTGAAACAATCGCTAGTACCAAGCAACCATCGAGTAACGTTTGCTATTTTTTATTTTTTCAATCAAGACTTCTATGAATTCATCCAAGCCTAAATTCTGACCTCATCAGTCGTCTTTTGTTTTTCCTTTTTCTTTTTTAATAATAAAAATGTTGCAAGCTGTTTTGTGCAAGAAAAAATTACTATTAACAGAATCCTGACGTTTTCAAGTTTTCCTTAAAAATGAAAACAAGAAAAAAAAAACAATTGCCAGCAACAAACACCCAGTAGGTAATATACGTCCGTTTTTTGTTTTGTTTTTACCTAACGTCATAGATTTTTGTACGACGGATGGTGGATCGACCCACCGCGGCTTAAATCCTGACGTCATCAGTGTTTCATTTGTTTTTTCTCGTATTAAGAAAAATCAACAAAAAGAAACTCCAACGTCATCAAGTCATGAAGGAAAAAAAAACAGTTGCCAGCAGTAAATACCCAGTGACATTGTTTTTCTTTTTTGCTTCTTTATAGTCGTTTGTTTTTGTTAACTTTTTTTTATTTACAATAAAACAGAATGTTGAACAATATTTCAGTCGAACATACAATTAAAAATCCTACGACTTATATTTTCTTTACCACAGCTTTTCTTTGTCAAATAATCATTTTGGCACTAGATATAATCAGTAGCAAAGTTTCAAATCACCCTCCCTTGTCTTCTGCTTTTCAGTTTCTGAAGTGGTTGCAGTTTGAGTTTAGGATTTGAAAATAGTTTTAAAGTGGATAATCTATCTTTTCCTTTCTTTCTACCACTACTCACCCCTCCTATGGAGTACTAGTTTTTGGGCCACGTTTTTACAAAAAAATTATGAAGTAATTCAACTGTCTGTTTCTTATTCCCTGATATCAAAAGATTATTCTTTGATACTAAGAGGCTCTTCACTGCTCTGTTTATAATTGTCTACTTGTTTTCCTAGTCCTACACCTTCATTTCTTTATTCTCTTGTTTCAGTAGCCACATTAGATAATAACCAGGGAAAAGAATTCAGGCCACACCACACAAATTACTATTGAGTGGAAAGGGAGGGCAATGCGAGCGTTCGCAGGTTGTGGGCGAGATTGATACAGTCCGAGTACCTACTAAATTTTCGTCCTGTTCACGGAAGAAGTGACCCGAATTCTTCTCCTTGATATTCGCTGTCAGTTTTCTTTACTGGTCTGGTTATAGCTATCAAATCTTTTGCACACATGGAAATTAAAGGCATTTAAAAATTAAAAAATATATCGCGTTTTCGGAAACAGAAACAGCTATTAGTTTCAATAGCTTCAAGTTACTGTTTCATTCTTTCTTTTTTGTTTCTTAATCTTACATCTTGGTGTATTCTTGTTCACATTCCTTCAATTTCTATTCATTTGCTTCGCGTGCACACATTTAATAACGTTTTTGAACAAAATGATAAATTTTGGATTAACTAAACCATTTTAAATTTAATCCAAATACTAACCGTTTTGAGGCGTCCCAAATTGGGATATCACCGGTTTTTAAAATATAATCAATGGTGTTTCGTCGTTTGGTGCAACAATGGAAGAAGTTTTGTATAACTTATCTAAATTGACCGTTCGGACTTATCTCACTACTTCACTTATCTTCAATATTAAATTATTAAAACTTTTCTTTTAATTTACTTAAAATTAGCATTTTGGACTTATTTCTTTATTGCAATAACGACTTCAATTACTCTACATTAAACGTAAGGACTGTCTACGATAAAAAATTATTAATCTTTTTTCAGTTGTTTTGTACATACAAGTAGACTTTGAAAACAAATAAAAACAATGATTTATTTTATCTTCGAACGAGTGTATTCAACGGGAAAACTAATTCTGTGCATAAAGTAGGAAAATTCCAATTGGTCTCGATATAAAATTGTAAATCATATTGGAATATCATGTGCCACTGTTCAAAGTGTTTTAACTAAAGTAAAGCAAACTTTAACAGTAAAATGAAAGTCAGGTTCAGATAGAAAATCAGGTCCAATTACTAAAAAATTGGCAAGGAAGATCGTCACTGCATTCAAGAGAAATCAACAACATTTCGGTAAGAGATGTGGCCAAAAAATTAGGCGTCTCGAAAAGTTATGTCGGAAAAATAGAAAAGAACGAAGTTAAAGTCACACAAAGTTTTAAAAGTACCAGATTGGTCCGAAGAAAAGAATTTAGAAGCGAACAAATGAGCCTAGAAAATTGTATATGCAGTAGTTAACAAAATTCAATTGTACAGTTATGCTAACAGTTATGCCAACGCGAACTTTAAATAACTTCCAGGACAAGAGTATTACATTTCTAGAGTACGAGGAGGAGTTGATAAAAGATTTATGCTGCGTAAAACCTTTAAATTCCCAAAAAGATTTCTAGTCTAGCAAGCAATTTGCACTTGTGGCAGTAAAAAGGATTTGTTTGCATAAACGGGCACGATTAACCAAGATATGTACATTCAGGAATGTTTACAAATGGGTTTTATTTCTACGATCACATGATCGTTCAGCTTTGTTTTGTCCTGATCTGGCAGCTTGCTATTATGGTAAAATTGCAAAGAATTGGTACGAAAGAAATCAAATGCAAACTGTCCCGAAAGAAGCTAATGCCCCGGAGCTTCAGCCAACTGAACAGTACTGGGCTGCTGTTAAACGAAAATTAAAGAAAAGTCTAGGGGAAGCTTCAAACATCACCAGTTTTCAAAGAAAATGGAGAAATGTTACCAGTCAATTAACAGACTTTACTGTACAAAACTTAATAGAGAGTAAAGGAGTTTTCTCGTGTATTTAACTATTAAACAAATGTTTAAAAAACAAATGAGTTAAATCTGGTGATTATGTACTTGTAAAAATATATGTCGTTTATGGATGATTTTTTTCGTGGCGGTCCTTAATTGGGCCTATCTTTGGACAATATAGACCTCCATGTTGGGATTCGATTCCGGGTGGTAGAGTAATAAAAGTCGGCTAGCCTAACCGCTGGGTCACTCGACAATCCCCGTAAAATTTTTTAAAAATGGATTTAGTAATTCAACAATATTTTAAAGTTGGTGCAATTGGTACGAATTTATCGTTTCTAACAAAATACATGTATTTATTTGAAGTTAGAGATTCCTTGTAATTGAGTGTCTTTGTTGTAAATTATATGGGTAGGACCAGAAGGTGTCAAAAACTTTCCAAGCAGGAAGACCCATTTTGGTATGATCATGATTTTTGCATTCATTTTCACATATCAGAAAAATGTGCTTCCGATTACTGAACTAATTGAAAATAAAACAAAATATATCTAACAAACTGGTAAATCGTTTAATTTGTCCATCTCAAAGATATATTAAATCAAAAGATTGAAATTAATTAGTTAAATTAAAGTTAAATAAAGTAATCATACGCTGCAGGTACATCTAAAGACCCCCCAATTAGCTTAATTACCTACTTGCTAAATGTACCTTACACAAAAGTCAACTTCTTGAAGTTACAGTAATATTTATGATGGGCATTTCTGCACGGGTAATATTTCATTGGCGAAAGTCGCCTACAAAGGTTAGCTGGTGATATTTTAGCGTGTGAATGGACGTCTTCTGCAAATGAAACGAATTAATAAGGGACGCTGCGTCTGACTAACGAAATTAATGGTGGTCACAAATAAGAGATCGCAAATTTAAAAGAATTTAATTAGGCGCATCAGTTTCGTGACAAAACCACACACACGGAAGTGAATCCGTCCGGAGACATAAATCACGAGGGTTGACTGTTTTGTGCTGCACCACACACACTTTTAAATGTTTTTTTAGTCCTCGAAACGTTTTATCTTAACGCTTGTTTATTTCTTTTGGTGACAAAAATTTAATTAGGCCGTAAAAAATTATATCATATCAACTTCTACTTTGAACCTATATTTCTTTTTAGAGTTTAAATTTATTACATAAGGTGATCTACAAACTCTGCGACAATCTTTTGTAAATGAGGTTGAATTAATAATAAATTGTCTTCCTGTATCAACATGTGTCCGGTTCGTTTTGATTTAGAAGTTAACAAGCGTTTGCAAATAAACGCTCAAATATTTAATTTAACAAAACAATAAATGTTAAGCTCGACTTGGATGCAAGCATCTATCTGCCTACTCTTGCAAATAAGAGAGTATATACATGTTTGAGAGTATTCAACTTTGTCAGTTTTAAAAATCTAATTGTTAAAGCAATAAATAAAATTATAAAAATAATACGATTTATTTTATTTTTCAAACGAGAGACCCATTATTCTTTTCACTTCAAACCTAGCTTCTTCCAATACAGTGTCCAATCTAGTTCTTGTGTTATATACCCCTCGAGGTTAAGTATATGGAGGCCATATAACGTGTACCGGCCTTTAGTATACCAATACGAATGGACTGTTGTGGAGTATCGCGCACTTCGTCACCCACATGTTGGGTTCTCTGATGCTCCTTTATTTTTGCCACGAAAGAGAGGGGAGTGCGCATCCGAAAATCGGATCGTTTTCTACTCACTAGTTACTCCTCCAGTTACTTAACCTCAATGGGTATACCTTTAAAAATTATAAAGAATTAATTTCAATAACTTGATAGTTTGTCTAAAAATAAAAATATTCAACGAAGAGACTTGGTCTAGGCAAACTAACAAACGTAGCAGTTCGTACAGTTGCCTACATTAAAGGTGATGAACATAACTTTTTCGTGGAGAAATGTTTAAATGTTTAAAGAATTTTCTAGTTCTTCCTAATTTCAGAGAAGAAATAATAGACATACAAAAAAATACTAATTACTAATTTATTTATTTTAATTTTCACCTGCTTTAGAAGAGAAAATTATTGAACTACCTTAAAAAATTATAAACAATTAATTTCAGTAATAAACCTGACCGGTTAAAAATAAATTGACATTTTCATAAAATTATTTCTTAATAATAAATTAATGAAAGGCTTAGTGTAAGCAATCCATTGAACATAGTCGTTTGTGTGGTTGACTACACTCCAAATAGTAAGAACATGTTCCTTTTAATTACACATGTAATGTGATAAACTTTTTCAGGATTCGCTGAAATTATGAATTTTCCAAACATTTTAATATTCAGAACAATTTTCCTTAATTTTTTTTTTTAATTTCAAAAAACATGTTTGTACTTTTCGTAGATATACAAAACTATAAATTAAAGAAAAGTCATTAATGTAAAACATTATTTTTTCCCGGTGATTGGAAACCCTGCTCTTGCTTCATTTTTCATTCAAATGTATTGGAGACTGTGGTTTGCATTGCAATCAAAAGTGATTTGCATTTTTAATAAAAGTTTTGAATTTTTAGTAGATGACTTCTTTTGTGAATAAGAAGAAGTCATCTACTGATGTAATTAGTATTAAAAAACATTTTATGGTTAGGAGATTCAATTCCATTTTTATTCGTTCTCAATTTTTACTTTTACAACGTGTCATATGCTGTACATTTTCCTTGTCTTTCTATTTACGTAAGTAGGCAGTCTTGTATTCTTGTGAATTTGATGTATCAGATTATGTAACATCCCTTATATCTATAGATGTTAACTGTGATATTACCAACCCCAGCCGAACTAGAAGTAATTCCACCCCCAGTAGGGTCTTTTAACGTACCAAATATTATATTGAGACGAGGCCTAAAGTTTTCTTCACAACTGCAAATTTTACCACCACGACAGAATTTGAACTTTTGTCTTTCGGGTTCGAGAGCATGAATCCAAACCTATGGGCCATCTTAGTATGCTTATCTCGTTGACTTATTTGTAGTCTTTTCGTTTCGATTTCCTGATTTCCTTTCATGGTTCATAGCCCTCTATACTTAATAACATTATTTATTCTGTGTATTCTTCATCTTGTGTTTGGATCAAAAAAGGTTGTATTTAGATTTCGGTCGGTAAGAAGTTTAATTTTCTTTCGTCTAGTTCTTTTCTGTGTCGTCGCACTTTGAAATTTTTCCAACATTTTGCTACAGTTTCTTTCGCTTCATGTAAATAAAATTTGCTTCGTTTGTTTACAATAGTATTTCGTCAGTGTCTATAAAAAAATTGATGATCAGAGGTATAGAGCTAAGGGCATTAAAATAAAGGAGATTTACTATAATGAAAAATGGTGGTAAATGTAATTATAATAATAAGTGGAACATTATTACTATTACGATTACATGTCTCTCTACATTACGCTGCGGTGTTTGACTGAGTGGGTAAATCAATCAGAATGGTGAACCAGTGTTAATAATTTAGATTCTGGACTGTTAGGTAGATAGTTCCTTGAATTTGTATCCGACAGTTGGCAGCTGAGATGGAGGACCTTTGATGGTGTCAATCAATATATCGACAATTCATTAAATTAATACTGTCTGCTGGCTGAGTACCTTTGCCTATAATTTTCTTTTATTGTCGATGATAGTTGGAAAATCTAGAACTAGATACGCGTCAGATTTCTATATGGCGATGCATCTTTTCCAAGAAAAAAAATCATTAAATTTTCTAAGGACACGTCAATTGGCTTCTGCCTTAAATATTCCAAAGCTTTAAAGGAGTTTATCGAAGAGTTGAAAGAATACAAAAAGAAAGCAATTGAATATAAAAATTTTAATGGTAGCTAGTGCAATAAATACCGAAACATTTAGTTAATAGAATCTCGTCCAATTTAAAGAACGCTTGTGGCGGCCGTAATTGCGGGCTGCATAAATCTTTTATTTTCAGCGTTAGAATAAAATTAATGATGCAGCGTTATTCCCAAAAGCAAAGTAGACGAAGCATTCGAAATCAGCGCCCGGGTCCTCCGAGAGATAGGAGCAATTGCGAACTGGAAATAACTAGAATATCCTGAATAAAATATAGAGTTCCGCTCAGTCGGTAAGTGAGATAATAATCCGATGGCTCAGTCGACCCACTTCTGTCGGAGCTTGGTGATCGATACTCACCGATTGTACCCCGTACCTTGGATATAATGCGCCCCTGCGTGTACAGATTTCGTCGATTTCGCGTGTTAGGAAATGATACCCTAAAGGGTTTTCGTCACTAGCCTTGCGAAACATCTGCCTGACGCGGAAACGCGAGGCTCTACACACCCTCGGATAATCGGTGAACTGATAAAGATACACGTGGGGGCTTCCCCTGGGACACTTCAGGCGCGTTTTCAAGTCCAAAGTAAACAAACATTAGAACTTACTCGCGTAATTTAATTAAGATACCGAAAACTGACAACTTGAAACTCAGTAAGCTATTATCATCATCGTCTATAATGCTTCTTTGTTTATGAGGAAATTATAACTGGCTTTGAGCCAACTTAAAAAGAAAACTTTTATTTACTCTTCACACACTGGAGGAATGTTAATGTGGAAAAATGAAGAACGCGAAGTTAATTTTCCATCCAAAGCGACATAAATTACTGTTACTTGATATGCAATCCTGTAACGTTTAGAATAATGGGCTACTTTCTCACAAGCGTAACATAAATCAAAGTTACCTAATTTCTTCTGGAATTACTAGAACAAAAGGGGTTCAACGATTTTGTTTTATTAAACTTCTACGTGTGTTCATGTGTACGCATGTTGTATACTGAAATAAATAACCTTTTCGTTGAAGTCAGATTTGGATTGTTTTAATTAAATAATAAAATATAATAATCGTTGTAATTATTTAGTTTCTTCTTTGACTGTTAAGGGTGGTCTATGAAGGCTTTAAAATAACATTTAACACTAATACTAAAAATGACCAATACGTTTAAAAATTTTGTTATATTTGCTCGTTGTTTGTACAAGATTTGAGTATATTATTTGAAACAAAAAAGTTTTGGGCTGTTCGAAAAAAGTATCCAATTAATTCTCTTGTCCACAGTTTTTGATATAATTAACTGTGTAAAAACGTGGTTAACAACCCATATTTTGTCCCCAATTATTTTAAACAATCTGTACAAGTTAGATCTCGATTTTCCTTATTAGTAGCGCCCTGGTTTTCGGACGGAAAGCCAGAAATTGATTTTCCAATATGTTTCCCATGGTTGCTCAAACGGCGTTTTATCTGTATTTTCAGAATTGTCAAAAATGGTTCGCTCTTATCTTACCTCTTTTCGGTTTTTACTCTCCTTGGACTTCAAATAGAATAAAAATTTTACTTGTGAGAATATCTCAAATAAAAATGCCCAAATTTTCAAATATAACAACATATTAATAACGTAAAATTTAGTTTATAATACTGTTACGAATTTGGGGGTTCACAAATTATAGTCGTTAAATTTCAGAACACTTTAATTAAAAGCATTTGCTTTACACAATTAACAACACAATTGTAATGATGTCTATCAAATAACATTTTTACAAAATATACTTTCTATTTATTCGAGGTACGAACCCTTCGTTCGCTAACTTCATAACTAAACTCGTGGCGGATCGTACGGCCTAAGGCACTCGATCTCTGTCTAAGGACACAGGTACTGCCATCATATGGTTTTGACACTTGACAGTGGGTATTTGACGTTGAACGAGCGGGTTGTCAAAATTGACAAGCTGAATACTTTACGTAAACAGAATGCAAATGTAACGCAAATCACTTTAAATTTCTATTTCATTAACACAACATATAAGTTTATAATAAATCTAAGCGTTAATAGTGCGAATATGACTCAATAAATGGAAAAATAACCAAAAAGCATATATGAGTTTGACATGAGTATATTGGACGCTTTTCAGGTAAAATATTAAATTTACTTAAAACCCCGAAATGATTTCAATGCATACATTTCTAAATAGTTAGCTGTATGAACAGAAGTTTCAATAATTTATTTGTTAATATTGAAAATAAAAAAACTACTGATTGTAATTTTATGAACTTGAAAAATAATTAGATTTAGCAAATTCCAAAACCATTGAAGATAAAAACGAAGTTCAGTGTCCAGTCCAAAGAACCGGAGGTAATACTTGACCAAAATAGATGCTTTTTAAGCAGAACTTACAGTTTCTCACAATAGCAATTGACTCTTGTTCGGCTAAAGATTAAAAACTTACAGTTTTCCGTTTATTATGTCATATTCCTATTGTAAACGCTTGGAGTTATTATAAATTTATATTTTGTCTCAATAAAATGGAAATTTAAAGTAATCTGCCTCATTCTTCCTCTTGATTTATATAAAATATTCCACTTTGTCATCTTTGACAATCCAATCGTTCAAGGTCAAATACCCAGTGTCGCGTGTCAAAAATATATGATGGCAGTAGCTGTGTCCAGACATCGAGTGCCTTAGTACAGCCCACGATATACAGAACACTGGTACGCGCACTTGCCTGTCTTCCCCATACAAAACGAGGAAGTCAAAAGTAGTGCCTAGTTACGTGATTTAAATTTTACCGCTAGATAACACCAATTTATGAAGGACTGTCACTAAACGTCATTAATGTACTCCTGTAGGTTATATTACGTGTTGTTGGCACGGTTGTAGGCGACGTATATTCAGTATTTACGTGTGTATTAATGGTAAACTTTGATTGGTGTGTATGAAATAAAAAATAAATGGCGACTGTCAAATTTAGCAAGCAATCAAACAGATGTAGAAAGATATTTACTAATGTAACGAAAAAGTAAGTTTTGCTGTGATTTTTACAAATCTTTCAGAGGCTATTGGTATTATTTGTTTCTTGTATCTGTTTGGTAGTGGTGGAAGAAAAGGCAGATGTGAGATTAACATTAGTACATTTAGTTGAGGAATAGCATCATCTGTCAGTAAATACTCTGACTGCAACCAGTGCAAATGAATCGAAGACGCTATTTGCTTCACTATTCATCGTCAATTTCTTCGAGATTAATAAATCATTTTATTTTTTGAAAGAGCCAGAGTGAAACGTAGATAAACTTTCATTGCGTTGGTCATCATCATCAGCTTTTTCAAACTTTTATGCAAATGAAGACAAGTGCTTCTCTTACGGTAATCTTGGAATGTAATCAGATGAAACAATAAGTTTAGTAAATTAGAAATAATATAAAGAAGGTTATGTGCCTCTCACATAACACTTGATATTTTCAGCTTCCATGGAATTAATTTGTAAGGTCATCAAACTTGAAAGAAACAAGCTGCAGTAACGTTTAGGTGTTTTAACTTTATGCACTTTTGGTGTCACTTGCATGCATAACTGATGTTGCTAGATAGGTACTTTTGTGAGTTTATATCCACTCGTTATATTGAGTACATTTTAATCAGTACGTCGGTCAGTTTAATGCCAGTTAGATTGGTGGATATTCTAGGTTAGCTAGCAGTCTTACGATGAGTTCATGTTTATGTTAAAATCGCCTTGCTTCAATACAAATTAATTCTGAGAAGTCTTTCTATTTTTACTGCAATGTAACTAAATTAGGAAACGAATTAAATTATTCGCCAATACATACCCTCTTTAAATTAAAATTTCTACGCCTGATAACTTCGCTTTAAATTCATAGTTAAAATTTAAAATGCATTATCTAACCGCAAAGCAGTTTGTTGCGTACTGTCTACCTCTGTTTATCTCTGCCCATGTGTTTTGTGTTGACTACAAGAGCCTATATAGAACAAGAGCCCCACAAGAACCGTCTGCGGAATTTGATAAAAATGACAGTCCGCGGTACGGTTCTGCCATCTAGCGAATTTTTACAAACTACTCAACTTGCTCAAAATTTTAAACTGAAAATGGCGGCGAGTAAGCGTACAAGTGTTCTCTATATCGTGGTACGGCCTATACAGCAGAGCCATCTGTGCTCGAAAGTTTTAGAATGACCGCGTAGCTTCAGTCATGTTCTGTGACACAAGGTGACGTGTCTGATGTTAAAAATAGATCTATTTGCGCGTCATGGCTGTAACATTGCCACTCTCTTCTGTTCGTCCCGAACAGAGTACGGAGCCAAACGGTCGATGTGGATCACTTTCATCTTCCCACGAGGTAGCTTTTGTATCCTATAGACCACATCATTGATCCTCTTAATTATTTGATAGGGTCCATCTCAAGGCGCCTGTAGTTTGGGGCACAGACCACGAATCCTTCTGGGGTTGTATAGCCACACCTGGTTCTCTTCTTGGAATCTTGTTTCGATGGCTCGTCGATCGTAGCGGGTCTTCATTTTGTCTGTCGCCAAACTGATGTTACGTCGGATGTATTCGTGAGTGTTCATTAAACAGCATTCAAGTTCTTGCGAGTATGGACTTAGTCTCAGTCGAGTTTCTGGTCTCCCAAATTTTAAGTCACAAGGCTGATGCATCTTTCTTCCGAATAAGAAGACACTGTATGAAGTTCGTTTAGTAGTGTCATGCTCTGCAGAACGGTACGCCATCAGGAAAAGGGGAAGATGTCCTTCCAAGTCCCGTTGGTTCTTCGAAACAACTTTAGCTAGATGTCTCTCCAAAGTCCTATTGAAACGCTCCACCATTCCATCTGACTGTGGGTGCAAGGGAGTTGTTCGGGTTTTGAAAATGCCTAGTAACCTGGTCAATTCCTGGAAAATGTGTCCTTCAAAGTTCCTGCCTTGGTCGGAACGGATCTCCATGGGTACTCCAAATCTTGTTATCCAATTCTCTATCAAGGCATTTACAATGGTTACTGACTCTTGGTTTGGCAAAGCATAACCTTCTGGCCATTTGGTGAACTAATCAGTCACTATCATAATGTATTTGTTTCCATGGTTGGTTTCTGGAAATGGGCCGGCTATGTCAATGGCAATCCTGTCAAATGGTACTCCAACGTTGTAAGGGTGTCATTTTCCGCCAGTCTTTTTCGCGGATCCGCATACTGCAGTACATGTAGGATACCTGGCACACCAATTTTCCACATCAGTTCTACATTTCGCCTAGTCGAACCTTTCTCGTACTTTCGACAATGTCTTGTTGATGCACAAATGTCCACCGGACGTACCGTCGTGAATCTCCTCCAGGAACTCTGCGACCCTTACCCTTGGAAGTACTTTGTTGGTCCTTCATCTAACTCCCATTAGGTGTTTTTCTCATTAGCAACCCACTCTTCAACTCCAGAGAATCCCATTGTGCCTAATAGGTTTTAAACACTGGATTCTTCCCCGATATCTCTGCCCATGTGGGACGTTGCTGTCTTTCCTTCCATTCGATTATGGTTCTTATTTCAGAATCTTCTCGCTGTTTCCTCTTAATTGTCTCGGTTGGCAACCTGTCTACTACGACGCCAGTTCTTTTGATGGGAATTATGCCTTCTTTATTTTCTGCTTTTGGGCAGTATCGACAATCCTCAGGACAAGGTCTTCTGGAGAGTGCGTCCGCGTTATTATGGACACGACCTGGACGATGCTCGATTGTAAAATCATACTCCTGTCATCTTCACCTCCATCTGGCAAGCTGGCCTTCTATGTTTTTAAACTGAAGCAACCATTTCAATGCTGCATGGTCTGTTCGAAGATGAAACTGTCGGCCATGGCAAGAAGCTGCTTCCTGGTTGCACAGTAGTTCCTTTCGGCTTTCTACAAAACTTTACTGAAGTAACCAATAACACGTTCTTGCCCGTCTTGCACTTGTGACAGTACGCCTCCAATCCCGTAGTTGCTAGCATCACTATCAATAACAAACTTGCCCTCTGATCTTGGATAAGACAATATAGGAGCAGTCACCAAAAGAGCCTTCAGATTGTCAAAGGCTTCTTGGCAGTCCACATTTTTCCTTCGGTCATAGCATGTAGAGGTTTCGCCGCCTTTGCAAAGTCCTTAACGAATCGTCTGTAATAGGTGCAGAGCCCCAAGAAACTTCTTAATTCGTGGCCAGTTCTTAACAGCTGAAATCTTGTCCGGGTCGGTCGCAACTCCTGCCTCAGAGGTGACACGTCCAAGGTAATTCACTTCCTTCTGGAAAAACTTGCATTTGGCTGGATTTAATTTTAGCTTCACCTCTTCAATCCTTTGGAAAACGTTGTTCAGATTTGCAAGGTGTTCTTTGAAGGTTCTTCCAACCACAATCACGTCATATAAGTATATGAGGCAAGTCTTCCAGCTAAGTCACGCAACACCAATTCCATGAGTCGCTCAAAAGTGGCTGGGGCGTTGCATAGACCAAAAGGCATCACCTTGAACTGCCATAGACCAGTACCTGCAGTGAAGGCTGTCTTTTCCTTGTCTTCGGGATGCATTCCGACTTGCCAATAGCCACTTTTCAAGTCCAGAGTAGAGAACCATCTCGCACCGGATAAGGTGTCAATTGTGTCATCAATCCGAGGTAAGAGATAGCTGTCCTTTTTCGTGATAACATTTAATAGGCTGTGGTTCACACAGAAACGCGCGCTGCCATCCTTTTTAGTTACAAGTACAACAGTAGGTGCCCATGGTCTTTGCGATGGTTCAATAATTCCTTGGCCCTGCATCTTCTTGATTAACTTGTCAGCCTCTTCTCTCTTCGCCAATGGCAGTCTTCGTGCGGGTTGACGAATTGGATTCGAATCGCCAGTGTTTATTCTGAGCTGAACCGTTCGGGTTAAATCTTCATCGGTAAAGGCGAAGATTCTTTTGTATTTTCGAAACAGTCCTCCTATGTCTTCTGTTTCCATGGGTGTTAACGATGCTGATACATCTTCCAGCAATTTTTCTCACAGTAGTGGTAGATGATGCCGAGTGGAGCATCGGTAACTTGAATGTGGTTCAGAGAAGCAATTGCTTCACATTTGTCTACCACTGTTCCGCTGGGTATGGTCACTGGGTAACTTTTGACATTTGCAAGAGGGATAGGAATTGTTTCTTGGATCTTCACTAGAGTACCAGCCAGTAAAATTCCTTTCTTGGCGCTACTGATCTCAGTTGGCTCTATGATTCCGGCAGGATAGCTGCCAAGATTGCTTTCCAACTTCGCCAGAATTAACTTCTTAGTTAAGGCTGGAATGTTTACACATTCGTCTAATACTACTTTTAGCACTGTAGATAGATTTCCAGGAACGTGGGTAGGTATTTCTTCAGATCCAATTCGCAGAACTTTATCTTTTAAATCTACAACCAAGCTGTTTTTCTTCATGAAGTCCACTCCCAGTATGAAGTTGTCAACAATGTCTGCCACTAACACCCTGTGCCTGAATTTCATACTTCCAATCTTCATGTCAATTTCGGCTTCGACACAAACTGGAGTAACATCGTCAGTAGCTGTTTGGATGTGATATACCTTTCCATTATTTACTAGCTTCCATTTCGGTAAAAGATCTGTTCTTATGATGGACACATTCGCTCCGGTGTCAATTGTGAATTGGAAAGATCTATCACCAATTTTTCCATCTGCTATCAAGCTATTTTCACTGTTCCTTATCCTGGAAATGGAGACAATCCTGGGGCACTTCGCAGAGTCAGTCACCACTCGGCCCTTCTTTCTGACTGGTTTTGATTCAAAGTCATCGTCTTGGCGCGCTCGTTTGCGCCGGCAGTTGTAACTCAAATGACCTGGATAACCACAGTTCCAACAAGTTGTAATTCGTCTGCTATTCAAGGTGTTTCAGCCTTTCCAATGCACGAGCCAGTACATCAGTTATTTTTCGTATTGATTTCCATAAAATATTCTAGTTTGTCATTTTTGACAACTGATTTGTTCAAGGTCAAATACCCACTGTCGCGTGTCAAAAACATATGATGGCAATATCTGTGTCTTTAGACAGAGATCGAGTGCCTTAGTACGGCTTATATAGCAGAGCCCCCTCAGAGCTCGAAATTTCTAGAATGACCGCGTAGCTTCAGTCATGTTTTGTAACGCAAGGTGGCGTGTCTGATGCTAAAAAAAGATCTGTTTGCGCGTCACGGCTGTAACAATACAATTTAGGGCCGATATTTTCATCTCCCATTAACTTTGATCATTGATTTATTCCCACAGTAACAATTAAAGAGATAATTGTCTCTATAAGAATTTAATCAACGGTTAAACTTAATCAGAGATGAAAAGACTGGGCCTATACAAATTTAAATATAAAACAAAGAACGTGAAATTTAATTCCAATACAGGTAGATTCATTAACAAAAATATATTTTAATATGAACAGTTTTCTTTTTAATTAAGTCCGAATGATTGAAATATTAAGTAAGCAACAACCAAAAGTAATTCAAGATAATAAAAAAATAAATACCAATAAAATTATAGTAATAAAGAGAAAAATGGTTTGGAAAGAAACACGAATATTCAGCACATAACAAAAAGTCTTAGACAGTAGCTTTTCTTCTTACGCAAAACAATTTTTTTGTTTCACCGTAAAAAATTGGTATTTTCATTCGCGAAATAAATTTCAAACTGAGAAAACTGACTGACTGAAAAAAAAAATTATAAAAAAATAATAAACGGGGAACGTGCCACGTAATTAGATCAATAGGCTTCGATTCCAAGAACTAGAAATATCTATTTCTTGTACAACATTGTGACCTGTAACTAGGTCCAGGACTATACATGTCCGGGCCCGTGTTCAACTTTTTTATCGGGTCCCTCTTTGTTAATATAGCCTGAAGTTCAGAAAACGCATGTAAACTTAATTTTTTTTAAGATTGCATAAAAAACAAAATAAAAGGAAGAAAAAATAAATAAAGCAGTATAAATGTTCTTTGTAAACATAATACAATAAAGTATTAAGAAATTAATTAATAAAATCTAAACTGCTCTAATATAGGGTGTTCATAGATAGCTTCTACAATAGCTAATTTTCTTATCTGAATTTTTATGAAATAAATTATGAAAGTTACAAAACCTTGATATGCACGGCTAGCTATTTTATTTCTTGCTCCATTCCAAAATCAGAAAAACAAGGTTTTCGAGATATTCAACCTTTTTAAAAGGAACAGCATGATTTAGTATTTAATTTATCATTACATAAAATTTGTACGCAAAAATATCCTTAATTGAGTGTATAAATTAAGGGCAATATTGCAGTTACCGTAAAGTTGACATTGATCTTTCGGTGCAAAATTCGAAGAAATAATGCTTCTGCTTCTGGCTCTGACTTTGTACACGTTACAATTTTTATAAAAAAAACTTGCATATCTACTTACTGAATATTCGATCTTTTACAGCTGCAAAATTGTTCAAAAAAATAATTTAATTGTTTTCCTAACTATATTTTAGCTACACATTGTTATTTTATAATCATTTTTTATAAGGATATTTTAGCCTAAAACTTTTTTTTTATTTAGTTAATCCTGTGAATATTTTTTCTGGTGGACATTGTGGAGTGATTGGATAAGCCCGCCCCACGTTGTTGTCTGCTGTGAGTTTCTATTAAACCGAGCTTTTATTCGAAGTCAATTAAATTTTGTTTCGCTTTAAAACATTGGTATGCACGGCCATGAGCTCAATTACGGCATCGTTATTGCACTAGCGCTTTAAATTCCCGAGAATATATCCAATAAATCTGTCGGCTAAAAGTTCCTTTCAATAATTGTTAGGAAACAAGAAGAAAACATCGAAGTTTAATACGTGTGAAAGCTCGAGCTAAAGTGAACTGGAAAATCGCGAGCTTTAAGGAATTTAAGCACTTGATTTATTGATTGACTTCTTGGAGTGCTCCGGACTAAAAAGATTATTTGGATAGCAAATTTGACGACTTAGCATTTGAATAACAAAGATCCTCTTTACGGCCGGAATTTATTTTGACGATAATTTCGATTATACAATTGCAGCGGAGCTATTCCGCCGAGTGTTATTACACGAATTGTGTTTCTGCTGGAGAAATGTTATTCAGAATTTCAAAATCAATTTCATACAAACGTCAAGATGCGAGATGTGAGTTGTGATTTAGTTTCTCAATCCGAAATAAAAGATATGACCTTTTCGAGATACATAAGCGCTTTCATAGTTTACATTCCAAGTTTGATTACGTTTGAGAAGTTCAGATCGAAATGTTATGATAAATTTTAGGAAAAAAGGCACAGTGCAATAGATTTACTTCGAAATGTTCGGCTCAGATAATCTGTACTTCTTGAAATCTCATATTTGTATAGGATTTCTATTTTAAATTTACTGTTGTATTGACAGCACAGAAGAATGATAAGTACGTGTTTTGTGTACCATATACATATTTTATTTGTAAATAACAAATGCAATTAATTTATTTTTTGACATGACTGTAAGTATTTCGGCAGTATAGTTGAATTTATCAATAATTTTTAAAGGTAATTTACTTATAACACTTATTCTCATTAAATCTAATTTATTTAGAATATTGGCCGAGCGTTACTTATTCACTGACTTCCGCAGCGTCACTGTCCTCTACTTTTCCAGCAGGTAGCTTATACCGGGTGTCTCAAGATGGACGGCGATTGACGGTATATAGGAAACCGTAATACCTACAGCTTATAAAATATTTTTAAGTATCTGAGCTGGCCGCAAGGAGGCGCAATCAATGGGCTCAACAATGAAAATTAATTTTACTAACAAAAGTCCCGATATAAGGTGCAGCTTTGGTAGCGCCAATAGAAATCTGAATTAATTCTGCACAACTTTGATTTTAGACTTATTATCGTACCACCGTTAATAAGGGCGGAGAAAACAGTTGAAAAATTCACTATAAAAGATGCCATAACCTCGGAAGTCTTTATCAGAAATTAACGAACTTCGGCTCATTTGAAAGGGAATTTTAAGGTGATTTAAAATTTCTATTCAACGACTACGGCTAATTTGTTTTAAAGTAGCTAGAGGGTGTTATTTGCGAAAGTAGTAGTTTTTCACAGTTTTCCAAAAAATCTTAAATGGAAAGGTGTCTTTCTTTTACAATAGTTACAGAGCCTACAAATCGGTGAACATTATGGTGAAAACCCGAAATGATTATCTTTTTCCGTTCTCAAAGAGTTATTATCAAATACGTCTATTATTTAATTGATGATATTAGCGGGAGGAGAAAGTTAAAATAAATGCTATCGAGTAATAATTCCTGTAAAAGTTTTTATTAATGTTAGGACATTTTTCAGAAGCAATAAAAAATGTTTTTAGGAACACAGAATATTTAAACACAAGAACATAATAACAAGCAGAGAAACAAGAATAATTCAAACACTAAATAAAAGCAATGAACAGTAATCATGCACTGTGCAATTTTTAACTGTGCCGTTATACATATATTTTATTGTTCGCATAGAGTTGTGTAGAAATTATTATTGATATCCTTACGGATAGTAAACGACTATTTTGAGATCAAAGATCGATAATACTTTGAAAATATTTTAGGTGCAGACCTTCAATCATTGTTGTTTACAATGTATGTACATAAATGTTCAAAGCGCTCTCCGTCATTTAACATTTTATTATTCATTACTTTTATTTAGTGCCTGTCTTTTTCTCATTTATGTGTTTGTTTAGATTGGTTTTTATCTTCAGTTAATATACTCATTTTTCACCAAAATGTTCTCCTAATTGGATGCTTTGTAATCACTGTGAAAGAATGACGCCTTTCCGTTTAAATTTTTTTGGGAAACTGTGAGAAATTATTACTTTTGCAAATAACGCTCTCTAACTACTTTATAACATAGTAGCCGGAGTCGTTGAATCGAAACTTTAAATCAGCTTAAAATTCACTTTCATATGAGCAGAAATTCGTTAATTTCTAAGTAAATAGTAATAATTGTAAGTAAATAATTTAACGGTTTTCTCCACCTTTATTAACGGTGATACAATAATAAGTCTAAAATCAAGGTTGTGCAGAATTAGTTCAGGTTTCTAATGGTGTTATCAAAGCTGCACCTTATTTCGAGACCTTTGTCAGTAAAATTAATTTTTATTGTTGAGCCTATTGATTGCGCCCCCTTGCGGACAACTTAGATACTTAAAAATAGTTTCTTTGAATTTCTCTTGGTCACTTTGACAATAATTCTTTTCTACCGAAGCTGTAGGTATTACGGTTTATTATATTCCGCAAATTGCCGCCCATCTTGAGACACCCGGTATATCCTGATAATTTGGCCAGGATGATTGACTTTTCTAGTTTGTCGCACTCAATTGTAATGCACCAACGCCCAGCCGATTGGGCGTTAAATCATTACAATGTTATTGTGTAATTTTGAATAATAATAATAATAATAATCTTTATTGTCTTTTCAGAGCTACAAAAGCCATAAGACTAGTCAAAAATACATAGATAAGCTTACACAAGTAAACTTCAGTCAAAAAAAAAACATTTAGCAGTAAGAAACAATACAAAATCAATACAAAATATAAACCAACACTCACTTTAAAATTAACTGAAACGAATGTCCCCCAAGCTGTACGGACACAGATCTATAAGAATTGATTTGATGCGCCTTTTAAAGGGCTTGACAAATTTTATACGTTTTACATCTTCAGGTAATGAATTAAACATCTTCAAGCCATAAACCATTAAGCTTTTGTTAAAACAGGCGGATTTGTGAATTGGAATATTAAAATCTGATCTATTTCTTGTGTTATAAACGTGAAATTCACTATTTCTAGTGAAATTACTTTGATTTACAAAAATGTACTCCAAGAGCTTGAAGATATATAATCCGTACAATGTTAATATTTTGTACTGCCCAAAATAAGTTCTACAGGATGTTCTATTGTCTACACCAGCGATCATTCTAATAACTCTTTTTTGAGAAATAAAGACATTTTTAAATTGCGATGATGAACCCCAGAAACAAATTCCATATGCTAATCTGCTTTCGATCTGTGTATAGTAAAATGATAAAATAACATTAGTAATCAAAACTTATTTTAACATTCTGGGTTGATAAGCTATGGAATTTATTTTTGATATGAGATTATTACAGTGTACCTCCCACGACAGGTTCTGATCAATAGTTACGCCTAGGAATTTAACAGAATTAAATGTAGTTAGCTTAGTGCTATTAATTGTAACGTCTAAATTCATGTCTTTTTTTATTTATTTTATGATGAAAATGCATATACCCAGTTTTGGTGGCGTTTAAATACAATCTGTTTTCAGTGGACCATTCCTGCAATTTACTCAGTACATTGTCACTCTCATTAACATTAGCAAGTACGGAAGTATCGTCCGCGTACATTATGGAAAAGTGATTACTCAAATAAGTTGGAAGATTATTTATATAAAGAAGAAACAACACGGGGCCTAATACTGTACCTTGGGGAACACCCATTTCAATATCTAGTTTATCCGATAAACATTTATGGCGAACATTCTCAGAAGTATATGGTAGCTCAACATATTGGGTCCTCCCTTGAAGAAAAGAAGCGAACCAACTAAAAACGACACCACGGATACCGTAACCTTCTATAGTTTGCAAAAGAAGCTCGTGATCGACGTAGTCAAAGGCCCTGCTGAGATCACAAAAGAACCCAACAGGACACTCGCCCGCGTCAACCGATGCAGTTACCTGTTTTACAAATTCGGCGATTGCCGTGTTTGTTGACCTCGCTGGCCTAAAACCATGTTGATTATCTACAGGACGTCAAACTTATCTAGATAGCAAAGCAGTCTTTTTAACATGCAGTGTTCGAATATTTTCGAGAAACAAGGAGCTAGAGCAACAGGTCTGTAATTGGCGATATTTTGCCTATCTAATTTCTTGTGAATGGGCACGATTTTACAAAATTTTAGTAGACTAGGAAATTTACCTTGAGCAAAGGACAAATTAATTAAATAAACAAGAGGTTCAATAAAATGCTTAGCACATTTTTTGAATAATTTCATAGGGATATCATCGGGACCTGACGAACTTTTATTTTTGAATTATATTGATATTAATTCCAGGCCTTCCTGTATTGTGAAATCTTTTATATACATTGATTCGGCCATCCTATTTACTACTGCTTTCTTGTTACTTGCAACATTTAACGCAGAAGTTATTCTTAGGGGTTCCTCTTTAAAGAAAGAATTAAATTCATTAGCCACTTCCCTCGGGTTATCCACTATGTTACCATTGATTTGAAGTTCAATATTGTCACGACAAGGTTTTTTATGTGTTAAATCTGAAACGATGTTCCACGCGGTTTTGAGTTTGTTAGAAGAAGAGGCAATCATATTGTCGAAATATTTCTTCTTTTCGCTTTTACAAAAGTTTTTATGAGTAGACCTAGCTGAGTTATAAGCTGCTTTATAATGTTTGTTTAATGAAATAATGTGTTTGGTGCCCGCAAAAGGACATAAATTTTATTCAAATTAAGTATAATTAATTCAATTTTTAAAGCCTATAAAATTTTGTAAAACAAGGAAAATTTTTAATAAAGTTACTTCTGTGGTATTTCGTATCGATATTAAGGAAATAATTAAAAGTCAATGTGACGTTGCGTCTGGCATGAACTTAAACACGGAAACTTTTTTAATTATAAACTCCGAAACTAATTTGATAGAGAGGTAACGTTGTTTCGGTGCGAAATTAGGGCAGGTAATATAGCCAGAGAGGCCCTCAAGTGTTTTCAAAACACTAACATAATTTATTGCGTTAGGCATTCATTTATGCCGAAAATTTCGGCGTCCGAATTTATTCCTAAATTATTTATATTTGCAAAGTAGCTGCGTAAATATATTTTATTTTTCGAGTCGCCTCGCGCTTTGTATCGAGTTAAGGAGTTTAAAGGGAAAGGCAAATACTTAAAGCGAAAGCGCTCCGAGCCCTTTATGAATTATAAAGTCATTTGTGCGAGTTTTATTTAGACGGCGACAAAAACTGATTCAGGTTTTTTTTTTTGATTTCTGCCCTTTCTTGCATAAAACGGAGTTATTAAACTCTGCTGTAAAATGCAAATTGCATACGTCCCGACATTTCTGTAATTTAAAACTTTCTCTTTGTTTTATTCTATCATTCTAAAACAAACATAATTCTCAGAAAAATTTAATATGAATCAAACTTCTTGAATCACATAATTTTATTTTTAATTCTTTGGTTAAAAACATAATGAATTTGCTTTATTTCTGTTACAAAAAAAAGAAATAACTTTCACGCACAGAATCGTTAATTACAAGAGAAAAACAAATAGTGCCGTAGATTGTTTCAGCTGCATAACACTGGTAGCGTTATGTCACCTAAACCCGTCCATTTCTCTCCTAGTTTTTTTGGAAACCTATCGCTCTTTGATTACTTAGGTTGGTTAGGTTACTTATTTGCAGCTTTTACTGAGCAAGTTGCACTTTCCATTTTACCCGCATCATCGAGTTTTCGACCAAAACGTCTGTGTAAATTTTTTACTTAACGCGTGGCCATGTTTCATCTTCAGTTCTGCCACCAATTTTCAAACTTTGTTACAGTCTAACTCGTTTGTATTTGTGGTAAACATTTCTGTTAGACAAATGGCAGTCCTGACTTCCTCTCAACTCCGCACGTTCATTTAGCCCTCGTTTCGGTGTAAAACTCTCTGATAAGGGGAGTACATCCATTAGAGTTTGCTCGTGCAGAAGCTAACTTTTTCCCCAAGGGCGAATTTTCTTCGCTTGAGAAACACTTCTTTGGTGTCAAGATTAGACGTTTATTACTGATTCGGACTGACTTGGTGAGTTCATTGTATTTTTTTTTGGAAATTTTACTTAAAATTTTTTGTTCTTGTAGACAAGTCGTATCCCGTTTCCGATTACAATAGTACTATTACATTTCCTGATCAGATAAATCACTGGGTATCAAACGGTCGTCCCGATATTTTATTTGAAAGTCATTTGAAATAAAGGGAGTGTAAAATTTCAATAAGACGTGCTTTATTTTAAATTATTTTCAAAGAAAATATGACGTATTTGGTATCAGCGTATTCAGAAAAAAATGTTCAGTTGAACTAAGCTAAGAAACATATGAGATTCTATCGAAAAAAATGAGTTAAGAGCTAATGAAAATTTCAAATACTGTAAAAATGTTAAAAATCAAAATACCATCAAAGGAGCGATTTCTTCGAAACACTTGATCGCATTAGATAGAAAAAATGCGATTTATAGCTTTCTAGATTGAAAAATAAAAAAGTTTTTTTTCCGTTGTCATGGAAACCAAAATTAACAATTGATACGTATTCGGACTCGCAATGCTCCGCAGATTTTAAATATGTAAAAATATATAGGGTGTTCCATTTAAAATAAGTAGGTGGATATCACTTCCGGCGAAACCGGAAATCCTACGACGACTATCAGTATGTCGAAAAATTCCATTTTTTGTTTAGTTTATCGTCTCCAAAATTCTGGTTAATCGATTAATAAATAAAGATTCTAGAAAGGTGAGCACATGGCGCGGGACACCCGGTATATTTCAGTACATAGAAATGCAATTAAATCGCGTAAAACAAGTACAAGGTCACAATGATATCTCGTTGTCGGAATTCTTGGAAATTCACTCGGGCTATCAACGTAGAGGCAGAGCAAAGCCACCTGCAGATGAGCAGCAATATTATAGTAAATTATGCAATCGCTTGGGGATTTTCCGTTCATGTAAAATGCAGTCGGATGATGTTCTTCTCTATCATAAAAAATCAAGGGAGAGAGCCTCTAAAAAGTATGTTACCAGAGAAGTTCAGAGTTCCTTACTTGTTTGTCTGTTTACACGTTTTCTTTATTTTTAAATTTTTCTGAGTTTGCGAATGAAGAAACAACTCTTCACGGTGTGCTTTTTCTTTTTAGTTCTTGGTAGTTGTAACTACGTTTTTATTAATTTTATTCAGAGTTTCAAGAAAGATTCCAGCCAGTGTTGGTGGTTAAAACAAAATTCATTATTGTGCATAAGGGAAAAGCTATTCTCTAACAAAGGCTTTTTAGTTTTGTACTGATTATTGGCCTCTTTCTTTCCGAACCATTTTCTGTTTACTACTGTGTTTTCATTGTTATTTCTTTTACTCTAGGTTTTTCGTTTTCGTGGTTAATGCTTAGTATACTTTTTTTGTATATATTTCAATTTGTTCAAATTTTTATTAATATATTTTATAAATAAAAATTTGGATTTTTTTTTAAATAAGTAAGTAAAGCATTTATCTGAGGTCAAAGGAGACTCAAATCAGAAAATCAGAAAGAGAAGGAGCGAACCAATTTTCGACAATTCTGAAAATACAAGTAAACGCCATTCGAACAAACCTGTGGAAAACGAAGTGCAATTCAAGTGTCTGGCTTTTTCTCCAAAAACCAGAGCGCTACTAACAAAGAAAATAGAAATGTAACTTTGTACGGACTGTTAATAATTGAGGGCGAAAAGGGGATGAAGAGCTGGTCGTTTCGTTCTGACTTGTCTGAAGTAACCATCTTTGTTTTTTGTTATTCTGTCACCTTTTCAATCCCCCGGTCGCACGTTTTTACATTAAAAAATGATTCACATAAAGTTGCTGATGATGTAAGGAGGGTTACAGCTATGATTTTGTCAGTGCAAGCTTGTTGGTATCAATAATAAATATTTTTTTGCAATTTCATATTTTCATAACCCTAGTATACTTCAATGTATTTTATCAAGCCGTAGTTTCACAATTTCGGGCTTCACAAAGGAAGGCGGCAGCAGAAAAAGAAATTTACAACCTCTTTATGGACATACCGCCGACGCTCTCGTTTCAATGAATCCCAGTTAAAGAAAAGAGTGGGCTATTTATGGTTCTAGAAATGATAGAAAAAGATGAGTACTATTGGTTATAATTTCTAGATTTTGTTATGCGCTTGGTTAATATTAAATAATCACTCTTTTTGTTATATACGACGGAGTATAAATTAGTCCACGTGAACTCGGAAATTTCTACAAATTGAATGGAGGCGTTTTTATTGTCCATTTAGCATTTCTTTGTAAAAATACCTCCATATTTTCTTATACTGCGAAACTAGGACTTGATAAAGTACAACTGACTATAACTACGTCCCTATCATATCGGTTCGGGCACTTATTATGAATGACCCTGTATAATAAAAATTTAAACATTTCCTTCTGAATACTTACCTTAATATTACCAACTGTAATTCATTTATACTGTATACTTTATATTGCTAAAAATATATGATAGTTTTAACAAAAATAATTCTTCTGTAACACTACGTGACTGTAAGCAAATCAAAGTTAATGAGTGAAAAATCGTGCTTTTCCGTAGCACTACAATTTCCCAGCGTGTTCAGTTTTCCGTGAAGAAATTAAACGTCAGAAGTAAAAGCTCGCCTATTTGTAATAATAAAACCGATTCGCTTCGGCACTTTCATAAGTTTCTCTGTATTTCTCCGCCAGCATGCTCTATGATAAATGTTTAACATAGTGAGGGAAAGCTTTTTCGTGTTACTTTCCGTTGCCCGTTTTTTATGCTCCTCCATTGCTCATAAGTTTTATTATTTTCCATCTTATTCCCTTCGCAGGAGTCATACCTGTTTTATTGCTGCAAGGCCGGAGGATTGTCGGCATACGTATTATCTCTCCTTTAAATGCATTATGTGTATCACGCGAGAATTTATTACAAAAGCACAGTTTAATGTAGTAAAAGCATGTACAATCGGCTTTAGTAATTAATAGTTACGTGGGTGAATAGCAAGTTTTTTTATGCGGTTAGATACAAGGTAAATCCGTCTTTGTTAGTACGAGACTGTGTTTAACAACAGGAAATTTCTGTTCGTGACACCCTATTACACAATAATTATTGGTGGAACTATACCTTGCAACAGCTTCGAGAATATTGAGAACACTGAGTTGCCATGTCAAGCAATTTACTCTTGATTATGTATTAAGTAAGCGAACACTGAACAAATGAAATTCAAAATCACTAATTATTTTATTACGCCTCGATATGGGATGCTAGTGATATTTATTATTATTTCCTCCATTTCATAAATTTGAGAAAAAATCAAACAGTTATACACAAAATTAATAAAACATTCAAAAGTCTACTATTAAAATCACAAAGTAATAATAAATTTTAATAAATATGTTCTTGCTAATTCCGAAGTTTATTACTCCTAATTTTCTAATTAACGTGTATTAAGTATTCTCGTTAGCAGCAATTATATGTAAATCGCATTACAGTATCGTGTTGACTAATACACTTTTTCCTGCAATACACTACTTTGTTATTCACAGAAAAAAAATTTGAAACACATACAGCAATAAAACCAAAGTCATTACCATTTTTTTTCGTTGTGATAACTTGCCTTATGAAAGCTTCCGTGACTTAATAAACGAACATGCAATAAAATAGTTGGCAACTTGTCGAAAGAAATTTACAATATAGAAATAACTAAACAAATATGGTCCTTAATTTTCTATTTTGTTTTTTGGAATGACTTCATAGACGAGCTTAAATCATTTTTCTACGAAAGTTTCGCTATTATTAAATAAGGAAAAAGTATGAAGTTGGTTCTTGTATAAAAAACTTCAACGTAGTTTTGTATTTAATTTAATAATGGAAACTAGTGGCAATAACCGCTAAGCATAATCACATGAGAAACTTTGGTCCTCTCATGAGTCGAAAGCACATTACCTTAAAAAGTAAATTAACGCGAATAGCGAAAGCACTAGGAAAGCAGCCGTCATCATATTACGTATACACGTCCAGAATCAGGAGCCAACTCCCGTAAATTTTCATAAAAATATTAAACTTTTTTCCGCAAGGTCTTAACTTAAAACCGTATCAAAGTTTCTAATGAAAGTTCCGGAACTGTTGTTTATGTATTTTCCGACAATTACCGTCCTGGGATAACTCATTACGTGATTTTGTAGACTCTTCAGATTTTAAAAAAGTTTTCGGCGAGCTGCTGCTTTTTATGGTCATGAAATACAAGACCTTCCTCGAAAGATGTTTCTTTATTTTTTTATTTATGGCTTGACGTGAAGCTGTTGTAAAAAGTCAAGTTTGAAATGTGTTACCATACTTAAATCACTCGATTCTTCCACATAAAAAAACATGACCAACGCATTTAGTATCAAATTTATAGTTAACTTCAGAAGGCCATGGCATTAAAAATAATATTTTCAAATTTAAAAAATTTCGGCAGATATTTGAATGGAGTTAACAAGAAAACGTTTTTAAGCCATACTCATCGACTTGAATGAAATTTGGTAAATATGTTTTAGACCTTATGACCTTATACAAATAACAATTTTCACTTCGTACTAGAAATGCATTTAGAATGATAATGGAGGTAGAAAATTTTTAAAAATATATCATCGAGGTGTAAAGAAGAATGTTAAGCAGGAAAAGAAAAGAAAAAAAAATGTCGATATAAATAGAATTTCAATCTTAACAAATGTAAGCTATCACATAGATAGAGATGGAAGGTGAAAAGGAAATGCAGAATGAAAATTAATTAGTTTTAGAGGGTATTTCGAAGAGCCCATGAAATACCCCGACAGTAATTAAGTGAAGGAGATCAAAGCTTGAAGACGCCAAACGAATCTCAAATAGATCATAAAGTAAAAAAACCACAGACTTTCAAAAATAATTAAAAAAGAGAGTGGAATCATAGGTGAAATTCTAAAAGGAGGAGGTGAATTAATAAGAATTAGATTAAAGAAGTTAATCAAGCCAATCTATGAAGAGGAGAGGATCCAGACAGTTTGGAGAAATGCGGTGATCTGTTCTGTATAAACCGGATTATACCTCTATTGAAAGGAACTAGTGTGTAAAATTGTGGCTCTACAGATAAGAGATCACACAAATCTGTCTGCAATATCTTCCTATCAATTATCCGTGTATTGTTTTTCAACTTCTTGGTATTAAAACGTGGTCATTTTCTCTTCTCAATTTGAATCTCATTAATTTCAGAAAGAGGCAGGAAGAAACAAAAGCTACTGTTGGTAATGTTCTTTTTGAGAGTGTTGATGTTGCTGTTTTCACTGACTCTACTCCGAGAGATTAGCAAATATTTAACTTCTTCATTGGAAAGTGAGATAATATCGTTATCAAGGTAATGATACCAATTTTTATGGAACAACTTGGATCTCGTAAAGAACAAACAGCAAAGCCAAATGAACACCATACAGATGAGGCTCTTGAGATGAAAGAAGAAACAAAAAGAAACGAAACAACTCCAAAAGTAACCAGTAAAGCATTTGAAAGGATAAATTCAAAAGGTAAAAAAGTTTCTTGTGAACTTTAACTTGATAAGAAATTAGGGAAGATTTTGCAAAGGAAAATTAACCACTGACTAGATTTTTACCGTTTTTGCACTTAACAAATAGTTTAGTGTGTGAGAAAGCTAGAATTGCCATTAGAATTGATTAATTTTGCTAAACATGACTAACAAGAACGCTTAGTAAAGTCGGTTGAAGGAAAATTGAAAACTTCTAATGTCCATGGAGATTTCCACTAGCCTGACTTATTTCGACAGTATTACTTAATCTAGTTTTGGAAGAGTAAAACAAATACAAAAGCGATGATTTACTGCAGAAGACATTGAGGGTAACAAGATCTAAAAAGAACGAAAAGAATTTTTCATAAGATTGGAATCTTAGCACAGTTCTACACTCTCAAGTTGCTAGCTCAAATGCTTTAATCCAAAAGCCAATAATAAAACTAAAGGAAGAAGAAGTATTAGTATATTTTTCTAATTGTAATGTCCTTTTTTTTAACTTCGTTTCAAGTTAAAAGGATTTTGTTATGGCACCGCACCTTGTATTCATCGGACCTAGAAACTAACAATGGCAAAAACAAAGTTCAGTTTATACAGAATAATAATTCAACTTTCTCTGCTTTACGAACGTAAAGTCTACATCAGATAGAATAAGTAAGAATAAGAAAATAGAGAGTTAGAAAAGAAATGGTTTAAGGAAAATGCATGGAGGTGTGAGAGATACTCTAGGACAATAACGTAAAAGAACAAATGAAATTAAAAAAATGTTTGGAATGCCTGAAAAGCCACAATAAGTACAAGCGTAACGTACGCAATGGTTTGGACCCATATTTAGAATAGACGAGATGGGGTGTTTCGGGCTAAAAAGCAAGTGTTCGTGAAGACGAATTTAATAATAATAAAATAAAACGATTTGGTAAAATGTTCGTCACGTAACCCTTTCAGTGGTCTATTAGAGGATAAGTTAGTCAGACTTATGAAAGGGAAGAGAATCGAATCGAACATCGCAATTATATTGTCTTGAGCAATAAAATATAATTCTCCATAGCAAGGCATGTCGTACGGAATTGCCAAAAGATGTATTTGCTCACTGTTCTTTTGGGAAATGTGAAATTAGCAATAGACTAGGAAAGTAAACGTCACAGAAGGCGGAGCTGAGTCGCTTACTATCTTTGTCTAATAAATCAGACATGTGTCGTAAATTACCGTCGCTGTAACGCTGGAGTTGACCTGAACATAACATTTAAGTATGTTAAGACAACGAGATTAAACAAAATATTACAGTTTTATAAGTTGATATCTTTCTCACAGGCATTTTTTTAAATATTGCTTTGTTAGGTTATGTTTATTAATGGTTTGTTGACCTGCAGCTGAACTAAGCTCAGACAAGCATTTTATACATTTTTCTAATAACAAATAAATTAACTAATTACGTACAATAAGCACAACTAAAATAATTGTATTGAAGCTTTTCATCCGAAGTTTTAGTGGTAAGCAAAAGTTTACACTACAGCTCTCTGCGAAGCGAGTATTTTCAGTTTGTTTGGTGTAACCCATCCATTTTTACAGTCCAATAGATTCCGTTTCAAAATTCGCGCGCCAGGACTGCCCACTTTCCAATCTATTAGGAATATCATCCAATTGCCTGTAGAAGTTGAACCTATTTAACGTTTAAAAGAGGTCATTAAAACGTCGTATTACGTACAAGAAGGAAGTTCGAAGCTTTGGAGTTAAAAATATCTATGTTCGTTTAACTCCTAATATACACCTGGATGCGCAAGAAGTGGTTTCAATTCACTTTATTTCCAAGCTCTCAAACTTCTGGTTTTGGTGAAAGACATTACTTATCCTCATATGGCAAGTTATTTTTTAATCTGTGTATTTTTCCCAAAATCATCTGTAGAGCACCGCTGAGAGAGACCAGATGTTTTAAATACTTCTTCTTTGAGAGACAGTTTGGGGCATAATATTTCAAGAAGACGTTGGAAATTGTGTCCACCAAAACCTCCATTTTTCTTTTAAAATCTTAATCATTGTTACTTTTACCACCAAAAAATCTATCAAAAGTCAAAAAGTTCCAATTGAAAGTTTCAATTTTTAATATGTATATTTGGATAGAATATAAAAAGAAATTTGAATATTGCAGTGCATACTGCATTGCGGCACAGTTATGCAAAGCTGTAACTTTATAATCATTTACAAAATTCCGTTGATTACTTTGGCCAAAATGTGAATGTGCATAACTTTTAATAACCCAGAGAGATGCGGTTATCAACTTAATAGGTTCGCGTTTGGAAGTTTGGATTTGTCCCTGTTGTGTTTCGGTGCTGTCCCAACTTTTCGCCTATTAAGCTCGACGTCACGTCACCCCTATATTGTTACGCTCAACTAGTTTTTGATTTAAACAAACTTCCCAAAGAGTCGTCGGCGCGATAGGGAAATTTATGGCCTTCATTGTTGTTCTTTCCGAACTTACTTATTTATAAGGCCTACCTCCTTTGCTTTTCCTTGGTGCAAACAAACAACACTTCACCTCGCGCGCGCAATTCGAGCGAGATCTAATTATGGTTATTACGTTAAATTAACGCGCAATTGTTTTCAAGATATAATAGGATTTAAATAGATTTTATAATTCAATTAAAAGTGCAAGCGTTCATTACAGTCAAGTTTCAGTTCACGTTATTGATTTCACAATTTACAATACAATATATTACTCAAAATGAACAGTTACCCATTTTACTATTCATGTGATTTTCTAAAACTGTAGAAGATCAGTTGCAATAGTAATAAATATAAAAGACCTCGTAATAAAAAGAAAATTGTCTCAGAATGTTTTCAATTTGGTCACAAGAAAAAGAAAATTGATTAAATTGTAGACCAATGCTTGTACACCTTTGGCCCATAGCAAATGAAGTTTGTTTAAATGGCGAAATTGACAGTTCCAAATGTTTTCCAACATCAGAACCGTGAAACCTTCAGAAAGGGATTTTAAAATTGCTTCCCAAACTTTAAGTACCATGGATGATATAATCCTTGGAATACCTGGAAATCATTGCTGAATTTCATCCAAATGTAGCGTGCAATGATCTAAACTTTTTAACAAATTTTCAGTCAGATTAAAATACTAATTATTGGACTTTATTTTCCCAGTTCAGTCTTTGCAAATTTATCCTTAACTTTAGTTCCATCTTTTTTTTCTCCCTAACCTTCTTCTCATTCTTCGTTTCTTCTAACCAAGTGAGGACCTTCTTTACTATTATAGTTCTTCATTATGCAATTTCCTTTTCTTCTCATAAAAGATTTGTTCTTTCTCTTCTTATGAATTTGCATGTGTTCTTTTAGTCTACTATTTAGCTTTATCTTTGTTGTACTGTACAATCACTGATACTTCCTTTGTTTGAATTACGTAGATTGAGACCTCTATCCCACTTAGTTTTGGGTCTCGGCATCTTCAGGAGATTCCCGAAGGCATCATATTTGTTGTTTTGGTAAAGTATTTCAATCCAATCCCAACTTTAGTCAATGTTGACAATCAAAAGAGTTCAGCATAACATATTAAAAAAAAATGTTATAACGAAATATTAAGAAAAGTGTATTAGTACTTTTCAAATGAAAGTTTATTTTCCAAAGTAATCTGTGATGTGATTTTTTTTCTACCGAAGCAATCAGTGCGGTGACTGTAAACTGTAAGAAAAAACAAATTTATTCTCTTACGAGTTTGTATGCAGCGAGCTATTACGTTTGTAATTGCTTGCCAAGTCGATTTTCTCTTCCACTGCCTCGAGAGGATTCGGTACGAAATTGTCTTTCAATGAAACTTCAATTTATTAAAAGGTTTCCCGGATAATTACAAATTTCATAAACCGTTTTGTTTAAAAATAAAGCTCTCAAGTAGGTAAGTGTAATGCAATAAACATTAAAAAATGTTTCATTGTAATAATATGGTTGCTTATTAAGACTTATAAACGAATACTAAATATAAATATATTTTTTAAATCATGAATTCATAATTCTCTTTTACGCTCATTAAGAAATCGTTACAGATTATTATGACACCATCAGGTTCCATGCATAAGTAAGCTCGCATCCTTCTTTTAAAGTGCAGCATCAGCATCACACGTGTCGCACAAATGTACATGTGGTGAATTATTTGCTTCAAAATTCCTGTCAAGTCGAATGCATTAGCGAATATGACCGGTGGTCTCATAAAAGTTTTGAAGTGTAACGAGAACTTATAACCCAATTTAGACAAAATTCACCCCGGCGAGGCTAATATGAGGGCGGCGGGCGAATCTACTTTTCGCATTTTCCTAAAAGGAAAACTATCATGTGCATTATATCGACGTCGTGTTACATTAACATCTGCGTCACTGCACACGATGCAAACTGCAATTTGACTGTGACGTGCTTTGTGGAGAAACTTGATTACCAACTTGTTAATGAATGATGTCGAATTTGGTTCAGTACTGCCGGGAATTCAGGTTAAATAAAAATGTCTATTTAAAATACATACAGATTGGTGTTTTCGAAACGACAATCTTCTTATCACTTATCACTACTTTGATTAAACCGTTTGATTAAAAAAAAAATAGGTAAAGGTTGGCCATGAAAGGCAAAATACAGTAACACTGGTAGCAAGGACGGAAATGGAGGAGATGACGGAAACAGAAGAATTTTAAAAAATCATACGGTATGCATTTCATCTCTAGATAGCCGTCCTCTACGATTTCTTTTTGCTGCTATTTCTTTCTGTTATGCAGAGGTTCAGTTAATCCATTCTTTTTTGTTCAGTGTAATATAACTTTTTTTTCTCCTAATGGACTCCGTTTTGGTTGAACTTGCAGTAGTGCGAACAAGAAGAATAACAGCAGCGCAGCCTTGAGGAAGTCCTTTCGTAAAGAAAAGGCAAAACGTTGCCTGTTGATCTGAAGCCGCAAAGGAGGATGAATTTATCTTATTTACATAATTTGGAGCAGTGGGAACGAGAAGAACAACAGCAGCGCAGTTCTGAGAGGGTCCTTTTGTAAAGAAAAGACGAATCGTTGATCGAAGGAAAAAACGTTGATCTGAAGCCACAAAAGATAATGAATTTTCCTTATTTATATAAGTCTCTTTCATAACCACGTATTTTCTTTGCAGTTTTGTCAAGCCATTCAGGATCGATGTAGATATAAATTGCGGTCATCGAAGTTACATTAGGTAAGAGTTTTACTTCACTCGTTCGTCTATCCAAACATCTCGTCTATCCATTTAGGTCGTCTATCTCATCTATCCATCTATCTCGTCTATACACCTGTCCCGTCCATCTTTTTATGTCTTGTGAAATTTGAAGTCAAAGAAATTTATTTAAGTAATTCTTGAAGATTTCTTGATTTCATTAAAACAGAGAAGGTTTCGGTGCAGCAACTAACTTTTTAATTTTTTTTCTGAAATAAAATTAATCCCATTTTGTTTATTTTCACGCAAAAAAGTAAAATATCTGCATACAGGATGTAGAATTGGCATTGGATTTTACATGTAAAAATAAGGTATATCAATTATTTTCCTCTCCTAATAAATTTATGGCAAAATAGTTAAGATGAAAATTGTTGAGAATTAAAATTAAAAGCTGATTTTTTAATTTATTTTCACAGACTACATTTGCGTAGAAAGTGTCAGGATTAGTTTTGCGTGATGAATCAACTCACATCTTCCTTTATTGCTTTTTCTTCAATTTTGGGATACGTATGGCTTGCTTCACTACTATCCAATCCACTCTATTTTGGTCATGTTTTATTTCCCTACTTTTTAGTGTCCGATCTTGTTACATTCATTTCTATGTGCATTCAACGTTATTCTAGGTCTTTCTATTGGTTTTGTTTTTTCGTTAATTATTTTTTCTCTTTTTCTACACAGTCACGATCAATTAATAATTTAAAAGGAAACTTTCTTTTGTTAATACTAATTTCTGCATCTTTCTTCCTTCTGGTGCCAACTAATTCTATGTGACAGGCATTTATTTACTTCTTTCCTCATTTTATTTTGTGTTTCATTAATTGTTTGATGATTTCTTCCTCCTTTCTCGTTCTCTTTGGTCCTCTTACACCTGTCGTAATTTAATTTCAAACTTTTAAAGTTTCTTTTCTTCCTCTTTTTTAATTATCCCTGATTTATGTTGTAAGAACAAGAAAAAAAATTACAAACAAAATTTGACTCGTCAACTTTAATTTAATTAAAGAAGTGGGTGGTAGAATTGATTTAAAAAACGCTATGGCATACGTCGTTTACAAATATCTGGAGAAAGGTTACCTGCATAGCCAGAATTGGTAGATCCCTTTCAAGCGAAACTCAATTTGCGACCTGATCAAACTTACAGTACCGACAGTCGGATCTTTATTGGAAAATGACATTTGTCACACATTCAGAAAAAAATGCTCCAGGAAGAAAATTAGCAAAATAGACAATAACACACAAACGGAGAAGGAAGTTATAATCTGAAGCCATTAGTGAGCGGAAAGTCGAAAAATCCACGAGCTTTTCGAAAGTTTAAGTGTCATGTTTTTTGAGTTGAGTTTTTTGAAAATTATTTGCAAGCTCGAAAACAAAAAGTACTATTAAACAGCTTATTCTCATTATCGCGCACTTTAAAATCAGGTGTACCGCAAGGATCTGTTTTAGGACCTTTGCTTTACATCATCTATACTTCAGATTTCGGTAAGGTCTTAAAAAATTGCAGTTATCAGTTTTAGTTTCAGTCGCTATTAACTCAGATCTTGTCGCCTTGCTTAAATTATCTAATCAGCATAATTTATCTATAAATACTAGCAAATCCCATGTGATGCTGTTCTGTTCTTCTAAACAAATAAATTTATCCAATGACATTTCTATTAAATTAGATAATAATATTTTGCAATTTCGTAGCAGTTGTAAAAATCTGGGATTAATTATGGACTGCAATCTAAGATTCTCTGAACATGTTACTAGTCATATTCAGAAAAGTTACTGTAAATTGAAAATTCTTTATTCCTGTCGACACTTTTTAAATTTCAATTACGAAAAATTTTATCTGATTCTTTAATTTTGTCAAATTTAAATTATTGTGATATTGTGTACGGTCCATGTCTAGATGCTTCTGACAAACTACGACTTCAAAAAATTCAAAATAGTTGCATTAGATTTATATTTAATCTTCCCAGAAGATCTCACATTACTCCTGGACTCCTTAGTTTAAATTGGTTAAATATGTCGAACAGAAGGTTACTTCATATGGGCACTGCAGTTCACAAAATAGTAAGAAGTGGTAGTCCACCGTTCTTGTTTAAGAAATTGGTGCCGCGCAGTCAGTTGCATAATATAAATATTCGTAATCCAAACACCTTCCATTTACCGCAGTTTTCGACTGCACTCTATCTCAGATCGTTTACTTACAACGCTGTTTCTCTATATAATGATCTTCCTTCATATTTCAAGGATCTTTCTGTCAAACAATTTCGTCAGATATTTAAAAGCATGTTAATGAGTGAACAGAGACGGGCAGTAATTTAAGTTACATTTATTGTATACATATACTTTTTTATTTATTTCATTCTCTAATTGTTTTGTTTTTCCGAAAAATCACAAATTACAAGAATGTTCTGTTCACTTGCATTTAAAAGTAATTTTCATACATGTTAGGTTAAGTGTAAGACTAGCTATGCTAAGCTTCGCCTAATAAAGATTATTATTATTATTATTATTATTATTATTATTATTATTATGTACATTACAAGTGCAATAAAACAGCATGGATGACAACTTACATTTTCAAGAAATGGTTTCACGTTGTTTGTTCCAGAAGTTACAAAATTCTTTAAAGACTATGATTTACCTGAAAGTGTTGTTGTTATTAGATAATGCTCTTAGTCATCCATCGGAAGAAGAATTAAAAAGTTCCGACGGTCATCACTGCAATGTTCACGCGACCGAACGTAATGCCTCTCATACAGCCCATGGATTAAAATGTCTTAAGAATAATGAATTTGTTTTGTCGTAAAAGAGTGCTCCCGCAAGTAACAGCTAAAAGCCTATATGTTGGTGCTTAATTGCAAGCCTATACATTAAGGGATGCTATTTCTAATTTCATTCTGGCATGGAATTACTTGCAGCCAATTGACGTAAAAAAATGTCGGTGCAGTATTTTGTCAATAAAAGAAGATGACGCGGAAAACATACCCCTAAATTAGTTAAAAATGCGCTTGCTTAATGATGAGGTACATACAGCACCTCAATCTCTTACACATCTTAACTGTATTAATCTAAATGTAGAATGTGAAACAGTTGAAACAGAAGAATGTAACAAGATATGGTTTCTTCAAGGCTTAGCAAACCTGAAGATTCAGAAAAATATGAAGAAGAATAGATGTATGGATAGGATTCTTGACACAGAAAACAAATTAGTTCCTACAAGTCAAGCACTGAAATCACTAAACGAAGTAATCCAATGGGTTGAAGAGAATTAAAATGAATTTAATTACTTACTCAAGTTTATTTGTATTACACAATTTTAGGCAAAAATTAGTATCATTAACTTTAAGTGTAAAACGTAAGCAATTAAAAATAACATCTTTTTTACTCCCACATAAGCACCATGAATACTTTTATGTTGTTTGTTTATTTTGTATTATTGTTCGACTTACAATTTAAGATTCTTTTATTTAGGATTATTTTATTAAAAAAAATATATTTTTCCCTTGTTTTTTCTTTTTCAATTCTGTAATGTAGTGAACATTTCAGGATCGGCTCTGCCAAAATTGGTTCACTAAATCGTGAGTCCACTATACAGAACTAAAATAATGTATCGTCTTGTGGTGTGACTATATTCATCTCAAGTTTGGAGCTCTTGTTCCATATTTCCTGTTGTTGGCTAGTTTTTTTTTTGTTTAAATATTATCGGCAAACAATATTATCTGAGGACGGAGTTACAATAAACATTCACTCACCATTGGTTAGGTCTCTCATTCCTAATGTTCTTTCTTTCTTTCTCGCTTCCCTGACCGCAACAGTCGCTGAAGGTAAACGTCTTAGCCTCGGGGCATCGCATTCCAATTCGATAAGGACCATGCAAATTATAAGTAACCCTTTACGAGTATCTATTCAGTCAAATGGAACAGTCCACTCACCGGGGCCGCTTTCCCGGCCCCACCTGCTCCAGCGGCGAATCTAGAAGCTGTAGTTGCCTCAGGATGATATTGGACACTGGGGAGGTCATCCTCGCACGTTGACTTCTTATCTTCGCATGCATTACCCCCCATATTCACCTGTGGATACAAAACCCACCCCTTCCGATGGATATTAGCATACCTTGCCTCCCGAGCATACGTTCTCAGGATCAGTTGATGCACTGACTGCGTGAGTGTCAAGCACCACTCCGTACCAGTCCAATAACATCATCATGTCAGACCTTTCTGGATAGCTCAATGCCATCACCTGGTCAGGAATGCAATCAACCGAATTCCCACTCACAAAGAATGCAGAATACGGCTAATAGCTTTGCCGGTACCGTGCTCTTCATCGGCGCTGCTTGCACGCCGCGGCAAGAGCCCCGATACCGTATGCTGGTGCACGGTAGCATTCTCTGGCAACACCCCGGATCACGTCCCGGACAATATTCTGCTACCAGAATACCTCCGCCTAACTCATGACTCATGACCCTCAAACCGTATTGCCAATAGTGAGAATGTACCGCCCTAACACTTCTGCCAGAACATACCATCACAGGTCATATTCTACAGACACCCTATGAACTAGATCATGCCCGGCAACACACCGCGGCCACCCCGTATATCACCAGGCCCAACCGTGGCCCCGATTACCGACACGTTTCGCCTTCCGCGAAGCCCTTGGGAGACTGTCGCCTCTGCCGTTTCTTTTCAGCCAAGACTAAACACACGCCCCCATATCATATTACCAAACTAATAACGTAAACAAATATGCTAGTGCTTGAGAGATACCTCGAGAATGCATAAACTTTCTTAAATTCTAAACTTGTAAAATAAATAACTACAACACTGTTTACTACCTGTTTATTGCCCGGCTTCTAGAAATCTTATCTTTATTTAAAGTAAACGTTGCCACGTTAAAACTATAGGAATTTTTAACTTATCTAATGGTAAAAGTTTCTGGAAACTGGGCATAAGATCGATAAACAGTGCATGTACATTCATAACTTTTATCTAACATATGTTGCATTACACGTATTGTAATCACCAACAATCTTTTCTATGTGTTTCATTAGTCTTTCTTTCAAGATTGTTTTATGGTTTGTGCGCTGTACATATTATTCATCTACATTTCGTACAATTAGTTTCCATGTCTTCAGATATCATTATTCATTCATTCAATATCTTTTTTACTATTCCTACTTGAAAGTAGATATTAAAATTAAAATAACGTTATTATTTTTTAAAAGCTAAAGTAGCGATATTCTGCCATCACTTTTTGAACTGACATTGCATTAAAAATTAAATTAAAAAAATTGTTTTTTTTTTTTAAAAACATGCATTTGTATCTCATTTTTTGATGGGTTTAATATCCACGCGCCTACCTTTTGGTTATTTTTTTCCCGAACGACATGTAAGGAAGAACACCTTAAAATGTAAACAAGATGTGTAATAGAAAATTTCCAAGGCGGTAACAAGAAATTCACATCTCCTAAAGCGAAGCTAAATTGAAATATAATTTTCCCTTTGATATAAGGAGCTCATTTTTATGCGTTATACGGACATAACTCATCGCTTTAATTGGAGGTCGGATCCCTTGCTTCCCGTATCTTCCGATCTGGCCCGCTAAGCCACATGGTTGTGGGCCCAAGTTGTTTGCGTTATAATGAACCACATAAATTTATTTCGCGCGGAAGAAAAAGTGGGAATCTGACTGCGCGGAATATCGCCCCGGGCATAAATTAAATTTAACCCTTTTCGCTCAGAGCGAGCCGAAATCAAAATCGCCTTAGTTCAGGCGAAATCCCCACGAGGATGTAACAATTAGGCCGATTATTTTCTAAGTAATTAAATCGGACTTACCCGGATTTGCAACTTCGCAGGGTAGCGTTACGGTTTCTTTATCTGTGACCTTGAATACTTGGCTGGATGTTAAAAATGTCGGCAATGTTGCTGGATCGATCTTGATATTTGCTTCCAGAGATTCTGAAAATAAAATTCCATATGAAAACAACAGAATATAATTACAGAACAAGAACATAAACATAATCAAATGTCTCCCAAAAGTGATTTATAGAAAATGTACCTCTCATAGTAAAAGATGTAGTGGAAAAGAAAGAAGGCGAGGAATGGTAGATTAATGCATCGCAGAAACAACAACGGATCATTCATTGACGTTTAAGATATCTTCACTGTAATCATTATTCAAATGTTCAGCTATACTGGATGAAGTGTCTGACTTTTATATTATTTCTAGGATGAAAAGGGGAAATGATTGCTCAGATATGCAAGCGAATTGCGATTGTATCGCTTGTACAGTTTTAACAATGTCCCACGCAGAAAAGTTGAAATGACTTCATTGTAAGTCGGGAAGTTTTCTCAAAAATTGTTTTACATTGAAAGAGGGTTGCGACATTGGATTCGTGCCGGGCTAATAAAGTGGAGATCCCAGTAGGCAAGCAGTCAGTCTGTAACAATCGCAATGTGATGTGAAATGGGCTGCCTAATTGGCAGGCGCTGACCTAATTAAATCCGGAGTTCGCCCACGTTACCCGGACTATTTGATTTCACCTTGGTCACTTCGTAGCTAACTCGGTTAGCGCAGGCACTTTGCCTCATACGTCAGTATAGAAAAGCTTACGGTGCCTTGCATTGTAAGCTAATCCACGGGCACTTATTACAGTGCAAAGTTAAATGGTCCATTAAACACTACTTACGGTGTCTGACTGGCAGTTTTAAATTCAATTTACTCTAAAATCCACGAATTAAGGTTTTATGGCGTGAAAAATACGATAACTGCCTAAATAACGTATCCCCTAACAAACAATTCGGTAAAATATAGCTCGCAATCATTATACAGTTGATAATCTTGGGCGAGCTTATTCCGTGCCAGGAATGTTTTCATGCAGCAAATTACTAGGAGTTTCAGGACGCATGTAGAATTTATAACTTCAAGCTGTTTTATTGCAGCAGTTTTCAGTTTCATTTTTTGCAGTAAATTCTTTACTTTATACGGCACTAAAGCGTAGAATGTATGCGCTCAGCTCTATAAATTACATCTTTAGAAGACTTCAATTCTTTACAGTCTGAAAAATATTCGCATATTGAACACTGATCTACGTTTATGTTTAATACTTTCGGTAGTTAAATCAATTCTCCAAAAAAACAAAACAAATACTACCTTCTTCCAGCTATCAATCATTTTTAGTAAACTCCTTGAAGATGAGTTAGAAATCAACAAATAAAATGTTTGTTTTCAATATAAATAATTTTATACAACACCTGTTTATTATGAAATCTTAATAATGCCGATTTTGAATATATTGTGAGGTCTATAAAACACTCGTGGAATTATGAACCCATATTTAAACTGTTATTCAAAATCGGTATTATTATGACTTGATAATAAACAGGTGTCGGATAAAACTATGTATTACACTCGAGTCTTAATAGCAAAAAAAAAACACTCAAGAAAAGCAAAATTCTCCTGGGCAAAGCAAATTCTCGTGGCTAAATATTATTTTCATGACTTGTTTGCCTTATAAAACACTTTTATAGTAAATAACTAGCGATGTGAAACAAAATTTTTTTTGCTATTGTTATTGTTGGATTCTGGGGTATAAGTGTGTTCAACAGTTAAGAAAAAATAAATGTATAGGGTAGATCAAAATTCAAAGAAGCGATTTTTAGCAAAGCCAAAAAATGAAAGCGTGACTTGTGACATACAGCGCTTTGTAATTGAGATCGGGGAAAACTTGTTTGACATACTTTCATTTATTATAATTTTTTCAAAATTGGATTACAGTAGTAACATTTGCATTTATCCAATCCTTTTCCTAATCTTTCTTTCATCCACAGATTTTCTTTTCTTTCCGTTCATGTTTTCCTTGGTCTATTTACATTTTTTCCTCTGTTAGGGTTAATTTCACAATTCTCTCTCAGATTTGCTAGGTATTCTTTCTCGATTATTTTCAACAGTAGTTCCTTCTACACCAGTTCTCATCTTCATTTCTTCGTCTTTTACTCTATCTAACAATAAGCGATTTTTTCTTAAGGTAACTTTTCTGTTGCTTTTAATTTTCGTTCAATGAATTCGATCATCCTCCTTGTTTCTGGTCTACTGTTGCTTTTTATAATGGCTTCTTAGATATTAATTAATTTAATATTTCTTTTCACTTTCTTTCTTTCTTTCCATTGAGACATCCAGTCGCTTTCTTAGCCTGTGCATTTTTTAATTTGAATTTTTCTTCATCCATACCTTGTTTGTTGAATTTCATTCCTATTTCCTCGGTTTTCTATTCATGTACATGTATTGTTTTCCTTCTAAGTATTTTGTTTTATTAATGTATGTAACAAGTGTTCATTTCGAAATCCGGTAGCATTACTTGTGAAAATCTTTTGTTTCGAAAACCGTTTGTCGCAGTGTTAAAATTGGACGTAATCTAACTTTAAAATGTCATCATAATATAAAGCGTATCTAGAAGAATATAAATTACAACTCACTCACAAATTAAATAATTTTTTTCATAAGAAGTTGTAATGTCCCTATCTGATATTACCGGACAACAATTCACCAATGTCATGCGGTAAAGATACAGCTTTGCATCTTTAGGTAATAATTTGTGGCACCTTCCAACTGAAAATTCAAACTAGTGAAATTGATTGTGATAACAAGCGAATAGAAATGTAGGGAGCATTTTCCACTGCAAGTATTGCACTTTCCATAACCTTAGATGTATGTTTTCATAGTTGACTGTTCTTCGGAAGATCCTCCAGTTTGTCGAAACAACTGTACCTATCAATGCAGATTGTCTTCAAATATTTTCTAGTCAACAATACAGCAGCAAATTCAGTTCTAAACTCTTCCAAGCGGTTTCGGTACTCGGGTGACTTCTGAATCGTTAGGAAAATTAATTTTCATCATAAATCTGCTTCAATGTAAACATCAAACATCATTTTGTAATGCAACATAAAGTCAATAACATCATAAATGGGTCCTGCAAAAAATGATTTTTGCAATGAAAACAATATCAAATTGAAGAATAAGAATAAGAATGATGACCATATAAAATAGCGACATCTTACTATCGCTTTCTGACCTAACATTGCAGTAGGATAGACAAATTGAAACGGGATTTGCTCCTAATGAGTCCCCCATGCAAGGCGGCCATGCTTGCTGTCAAAGCATAATGAAAGATTTTAAAAAAAATTTTGCAGGGCTGAAACAGCTGTCCAGAAGCTGCTCGAGGTTCTCACTGCAATCAAGAACGATTTGCACAAAATTTTTCTGAAAACAATATCGTAAATAAATGGAAGACCTTACTCGACGGTTGACAGAAGACTTGACACTAGTGACAGTGCTGTTAACAGTAAAGTTATGGAAAAATTTTGTGCAATGTCAGGTCAAAAAGCGATAGTAAGATGTCGCTATTTTATAAGTAAAGTTATGCTACGACATCAGTTTAAAAAAATCATTTGTTTACAACGCCAATGCTACCGGAAATCGATATGAACACTGATTATTTAGTCTTCAGAAAGCAATCCTCTTCAATTAGTGTTATCATCATGTACTCTATCGTTAGCAGCAAATGGTCATTATGTTACGTGTTTTTTTTTTGCTCGTGATTGCAATTTTCGGTGTGACTTAAGCTCTCTATCGTTAGGTTGCGTGCGAATTTCATCACTTGGGTGTGCACAAACATTGTTCGGCGTCACTTGGTTGCACACACTGACTCGAGGTGAGCGGTTGATTTTGTTTGTTGTGATAAAAGTCTGTGTGTACCCCTGTTTTCGGGCTCTGCCACCCCGAGGGGTTTCCCCGCTTGCTTTTGGGGCCACTATTGCAGATTTGTGGACGTGTGACTTCTTGGGGCTCATTGGTTCGTTCATTGGGACTAACCCTGATTGTAAGGAAGCGGTCTTTAACGAGCTTGTGTGTCCGACGTCGCATTCCATCTTTGTTTTTTTTTGTGTCGTGGACGCTTTGAATACAATCCACCGCCCGAGGGGAGAAGTCTCGTTTTCTGCCGTCCTGAAAACATCGGAGGCGAGATACGCTGTTGCAAGTGGAATTTTTCCGCCACGTAAGCCTGTTCCAATTTATTTTTCTCTCCGTTCAACTTCCGGTGTGAAAGGTCGCTAGGTAACATCTCTAGGGTTTTTGCGCGCCGTCTCCACTGAGTGGGCACCGTTACGCAACTCCGATTTTCCATCTCGTTTTCGGGAGGACGACCGACTTGATTTCTATGCCGAGGTAAGTTACGGATTGGCGGAACGGGTCAACCGCGCTGAACTCTCGGTTTGTTTTGGCAAATGAGAGAGAGAGACAATTAGCCAATTGCAGTATGTAAGATCTCTAACGTTATCTATTTGTATGTCCATTGGAAAGATCTAACTAATTGAATTCTCGAAACATAATTTTGAATTGTGGGTCACCTATATGTGTGACACCTTGATATACTAGAAGTGAATGAAGCAAAGGAAATAGAAAAAAAAATAAAGAGGTGCTATTATTTGCTCAGATAATTGAATTTTCTTCTTTCTTCTAATAAAAGGAACCTAGGTGTCATGTTCGAGTAAAATTAGTAGCTGTTTATTGGAAGGAAATGTCTTTAAAGGTACCTTCCTTTCTTGTTTCTGTGGCATACTTACTTGTTTATTTTAAAGTAATATTATTAGAAAAGCATTTTCTGTTGTTTAATTAAACAGGTAGGGGCCAGTAGAAGAAGAAAAACGTGTTACGAGAGAGAATTCCAAGAATAAGGGAAATATAAAAACAACGAAATGAAAGTCGCCGGCGGATCAATAGTAATTCCGAGAGGAATTTACGCATCGAAACTAAATTCTAACGGAGCTGCACGCCGAAATGAAGTCGGTCTGAAAAAGGTCAGTTCATTTATGGTGTGTGGGGAATATAGATGCTTTGTTTTGTTTCGGCTCAACGTGGAACAGCGATTGAGCTGTATTGTTAATTCAGTTTTAGTATTAGTCCAAGAACTCCTCGCGCAGATAAGCAAATAGGAAACCTGTCCTAAACAAATTGACAGGAACTTAATGGATTATTAAAGCATAATGCTGTTTTCATTTCATTTTCCTCTTGGTATTTTAGTACCTGAGTATTCTGTTGTATTATACTTTGAAAATAAATATAAAAGTAAATATTAGATAAGTAAAATTCGAAGAAGAAAGTTTAAAGTTTGAGGCACATCTGCCAAAATAATCCTTCTCCCCAGTCTCAATACAATTCCTTCAGTTTCCCTTCCAAAAAAAGTCCCGGTTTCGTTTCAAATTACTTACATTTCGATTCGTTTTACCATACTCGTTCGTTCTCTTTAAGCTATCTTTTTTTATTCTTAAATTATAAAATAATAGTACAGGGTACAGCAAAAAAAGAAAACTAATTTGGTCCCTTTTTCTAAAGTCAGTGAGAGAATAGAAGAACACTTTTGAGGTAGTTTAAAAGACTTCAGTTAAATAAAATTAATTAACTCATTTTTCCCATTGGTGAATGACTTTTTTTCATCGTATTCCATGAAGTTGAGTAGAATTGTCGGACTGAATATGGGCGCCATAAATCCCAACAAAATAAATTTGGAGATTTTTGCATCATGTGGAATAGGAATCTGAAACCAGAATCTAGTTTTCAGTTTATAATAAGAAATGAAGTTGAAATTGAAATTCAAAATTGTAAGAAATAGGTCTGCACTGTTTTGACAAGAGAAGAAGAAAGAATGATGGAGCGATGTACATCTAGGGATGATTCTTTCTCCTTCTAAGAGAAGAGAAGAGAAGTAAATGAGAAATAACAATGTTACAAAGTAATTACCTTTGAGTTAAGAGTCAAGAGAAAAAAGAAAAGTTAAAGTTGAAGGTATTTGGAGAAATGACTAAATGGAGATAAAGCCCTTTTAAAATTCATAAAATATTTTTTAACCTAAGCAATTTTGGTACAAGAAGTAGGGTAATCCAAAACGGCCAGATTGGGTTCAATTTCGAATTTTGAGTTTATTTTTTTTAATACAATTTATTATAAAATTTAAATTTGCAAACAAATCTTGCATAAGAACTAATTAATAATTAAAAATAGCTTTTACCTTGGATTGGAAAATAGTCAGAACCGACTTCCTTTTTTTTACGAAAAAAGTACATGTGCATTGTTGTTTATTTTTAAATTATTTTCATTTAGAATCGTTCTGATGTTTTAAACCTATTTGTTTACGCTTGCCAAATTGAAGGTCCGAGTGATAAGATTATTACAACACTACGAGGATCGTCCGATAACTACGTGGCCCTTTAGGCCTAACAAAGAAAAATTGGACTAAAAAACACTTTATTTTTCAATATAGTCTCCTGCTTGCTCCACACACTTATTACACCATAACTCCAAACTGGCAATGCCTTCATTGAAGATAGATGAATCTAAGTCCGCAAAAAAACTATTTACTGCTGCGATTACCTCGAAATTTGACGAAGATGACTTACACCTAGCCATTTCTTCAAATTTGGAAATAGATGATAATCGTTGGGAACCAAATCTGGGGAATAGGGCGAATAGGGTACCAATTTGAATCCCAGTTCATGAACTTTGACCGCAGACTTGTGGGCCGGTGCATTATCCTGATGTAAAAGCACTTTCTTCTTTGCCAAATGAGGCCGTTTCTCTTTGATATTGTCGCTCAATTGTTGCAACAAATTGGCATAACAGTCGCAATTTATACTTTTTCCCTTTTCTAAACAGTCGATGAAGATAATATCACGATGATCCCAAATCATCGTTGCCATAACTTTTCCTGCTGACAAAGCGGTTTTTACCTTTTTAGGTAGAGGAGAACCTTTATGTGTGCATTGCCTGGACTGTGTTTTGGTTTCGGAAGTATAATGGTGAACCCAGGTTTCATCAATGGTTATGAAACGGCGTACAAAATCCTCTGGACTGCGGAGAGAACGTGCCAAAAGGTCGCGTGACACATTTAAAAGATTAAATTTTGCTCCAGTGCGAGCAACTGCTGCACCCAGCGCGCAAAGTATTTTTTCATTTCCAATTCTTCAGATAAAATTCTGTGCACACCGTCATTGTCAATAATATATGTCCACTGCGGTGTTCACCTTTTTTGCTCTCTGGACCACACTTAAATACGGAAACCCAGTTTTTGACCATGGAAAACGAAGGAGCGGACTGTAATAATGTGGAATCCAACTCTACTTTGATTTCGGTTGGCCTTTCAAGCAGAAGTACTTTATGACTGCTCGCAACAGTGTTTTCCATTGCTTATAAAAGGTGCTTTCTTTCGCTCTCAAAACCGTGATCCAAACGTGTTTTGATTCAAAAACAGACATTCTTTTCTTTGAATCCCTCTATTTTTAAGACTTGTTTGGATTAAATTTTGGTTATTTACAAATGAACTGTCAATCAAAAATTCCAGTCAGTTATTTTGTTGCAACAACTACGAAATTCAGGTCCAAACTATTCGAAACACGATTCAAACTTTTAAGCGAAAGAAAGCACCTAAAATCATACGGAATGTTTATTTTGACGTAAGTACTGTCAAACAGGCTAATTGATAGATTGCTTTTTATGTCATGTTTAACCTAGTAAAACATGGTTCTACCGAATGGTACAAAAGAATCCGCGGAATTCGTGGCATCTCTATGGGCATCTCTGTATTAGGCCACCTAGTTATCGAACGATCCTCGTATCTAAGTAAGTGTTAAGTTAGTGTTAGTAGGTAGGGCCTCAACAACAAGAAGAAGACATTCGTCACTGATATAAGGCATGATTTACAATCACCCTACAGAAGACAAATTGAAAATAAATTAACAACAAAATGTCACCGTTTCAGTTATCACAGTATTGCAATATTCATGAAACATTGTCTAATACTTATTACTTACTGTAATTTACAATAATTACGTACAGTCTGCTTTACAAAACTTGCGTCGCAGATGTATGTAGCTAATTATGAAATAAAAAAAAACATGCCGTAGCAAATAGAAATTATATCCCGAGAATTACTTGTAAATAAAATAAAATACGACCCTGAACAAACGGAAAGCTGCAAGCCTTGAAGATATAGTAACGTGTGCAAAAGTATCCTTGGCCTTGCCAATCAAAACACAAGTGGCCGTATTCATAGAGCAACGACTATACGAATACAAAACTCTGACTACTTAGTACAATATTAATTTCTGACTAAATGCAGCCATTCAGAAAATGCTACTATCTCTATACTAACTAAACATCTCATCACACAAAGTAACAATGGTACGCGCAAGCGCATTACCGCAATGGACGAACATAATTATTACTGTGATTAAATTTGTTTTCGAAGATAACTATGCAATCTAATAAAAGAAATAGAAGGATCAATTACAGTCACTAAATAATTACAGTAATGCAATCAGTGGGCATTTTAGTGCAAAACATTGGCGGGAAATCTAAAAAAAAACAAAGAATCATTTTTATGCAACGCTTACAGGAATGCATTGCTTCGAAATTAGTGTTAGTAAAGAATTTTGAAAACAGAATTTTAAATACTAACCTCACAAATTTTTGAACATGCAATTAAATCGATTAATCAAATCAATCCATAACCACAGAATAAGAAGAAATGACACTCGTCGGCATTTTGATCTTTTCAAACGTTGACCGGTGTTTTTCGGCCATGTTTTCGTTGTTACTCGTAAGTCGGAATACTTAAAATAACGTGGGCTAAATGCAAAAATTAGAATGCAGTCAGCGAAACGTTTACAGTATAATAAAATGAGTAATTACAAAGATTATGCGTAATTACAACATAAAATACGTACACAAAACACGAAATATAGCCGTTACAAAATGGCAAACGAGACCATATGATCGAATTTCGTCATATTTTCGTTGGGATTTCTGATCTCTCGCGCTTAATTCCGTTTTCGCGGGAAAGCCGGAGTGTCACTTCTAGTTATTTTGTGCCATAACTTTCTTCCGACAACAGTATTTTCCCCGGATGACAATGAAAACAATCGAAATCCTTCCGTAGCATTATTTTTATAGTTCACAATGGCACATTTGGACATTTTTAAATAATACTATAGGTATTTCTTGTTTTATTTAAAAATGTTACGTTATATAATTTGTTCACAAATTAAAAGACCACTGGTGGTGTTGCCTTGTGAAAAATACAACCGGCAACAGTGTTCTAGTTAAAAATTTGGTAACAAAATTAGCAAGTGTTTTAAATAAACGATAAGGTTATACGTTCCGAAAAATTCCTGGTTCTAAATTTAATAATTATGATGGATTCATGGTTTTTACCTTATCGTTCGCACGCAATTTTATAATAGACAAACTGTAATTAACTGAAACAGCTCGTTGAAATGAAAACAAATGTAAATAATCTAATAGTAAAACTGAATTGACAAATTACTTTGACATGAAACTTCAAATACCTTGCCAACTTAGTATTTTGATAATGTTCTATAGGGGACTTATGTTTTATACCAACATAATGCAACAGGTGGTGGTTTTTTAATTTGTGAACAACGTATATGTTATTAATATTACTAACCTGAAACGATATAACTTATATATATAATCTAAATTTAAATTTAATGTCAATTTTAAATCTGAAACACAAATATCCGAACACTTTTTGCTTCTATTGACAGTGACAAGTATGTCAACTTGGCATGCTGTCGGTTGACATTACCAAGTGAATTTTAGGGACGAAGAAAAATTTTAGTGCAAATACGTGCTCTCTTCGTCTGACACATTAAGCATATGGGTTGCGCTACTGTATTATTTAGTGACGGTAGGATCAATATCAGGATTAAAAAATGTTATTGATTAGCAAATGTGTGCAGCCCATTGCGCCAACATGTTAGGTATTCCAGCATATCATAAAATTCATAATTCTTTGCAGTGGCAAATTTAATAAAATTGTTAATTTTTGTAACAAGTGCTAGAGAAATTTAAAACACTATACAAAATAGAGGGAGATTCAAGCAACTCTTTCATTAAAAGTTTACGGACTTCCTCTTTGAATTTCTATTTCATATTTTGCGGTTATAAGTTAGCGATAATGATCTATTAAAATATAATATTTCCAATTTTCGGGCATTTTCGCTTGTACCTGAACTTCCTGTCAACTTTCTTATTTTAAATGGAATACCCCATTTTTTTATTGAATTTTCGAAACGCTCATGAAATTCTAAAAATATTTTGTTTAACATATGATACAAAATTATTTACGGGCTGGTTGAAAAGTAATTCAAACTGATTTCAACTGTCGAAAAGTCATGTTTTTTAAATAGAACACTCAGTATATTTTTATACCATAAGAATCACAATTAAATGTTCTTTCGAACTGTATTAGCATTCCCTATACCTATCTTTTACCTTTCTCTTTTTATTCATGATTTTCTCTTTGATATATCAATTTTTTTACTTTTTAGTGTTATTCCTAAATAGTGTACTATGAAAATTTTACAAAATGTGATTTTTTTAATTAATTTCTGACTGTACGTAATATCAATTTCATTTTAAAAACAGAAAAATAATTTTTATTTACATATGCCGTATGTATTAGAAGTCTTGGTATCACCTTTTACACATTTACAAAGAAAAATTTACGCTTACAAAACAAAACTTTATGAAAACTAATAAATAAATAAAAAGTATTGAAAATAATACACAAATTGTTGGTTGTAATATTGGCTGTAAGTGGTTCTCAGCTATTATTTATTAGTAGTGTCCTACCGAAACCGACTTTCTCGCCGAAACCGAAACCGAAACCGAAATTCGGCCGAAACAGAAACCGAAACCGAATCTTATTCAAAAGAAGTTAGAGATAGTTTTACTGAAGTCTAAATTAATAGTTTTATTTATTAATAACTGAAATTAAATAAATTTATATTGTAAGACAGAAACAAAAACAATTTTGAGTTAGTTTTATTTATTAATAATTGAAATCAAACAAACTTATATTGTAAGACAAAAACAAAAACAATTTAAAATTTTCGTCTCTATCATATTTTACAAAAGTCAAAAGAAAATTTTTTTCAGCTATAGCTCATAGAAAAAATTCAAATGTGTATCTTATTAAAATTGAATTTAGGTCAGAATCAAAAACTTTGGTATTTTAGAGAATTCACGTCCTGTAAAGCAAATTCACTTTGATTTTGATTAATTCGAAATTTTGTGGTAAAGATTGCGTTAATATTACGGTTTTTTCAAACTGGGGAATTTCGAATCAGCTTTTGAATTGGGATCGGTCACATTTCAAATATGTGGTCAAATATGAGTTAATGCAGATTTAATTCACTGTTAAAATTGATATTTACACTGTTAAAACAGAGTATCATTTTATTTGATATCCAAAAATTAATCAAGTTTGAGATTAATATGCATTTAAAGCAAAAAAAAGAAAATAAATGTAGTTTCGCTTGCAGCCGAAGGTTCGGCTGTTTTTTGGCCGTAATCGAAACTTTGACCGAACCACGAAATTATGGCCGAAACCGAAACCGAAACCGAAACCGAATATTCGGTCGGACACTATTTATTAGTAATAACTTTCTATTGTATCTCAGTAATAACATATTTTCCTCGATATAACAATTTTTTTTATTAACTTCTTGAATTGTCTTTTTTTTATCATCAAAAACATTTAATGTGTCTGTGTTTGAATATTTATTTTTTGGTTCCTCGTAGCGATTAAATTATGCTTTTCATAATTCCTACGAGACGGATGATTTTAAAAATTATAATTTCTCTAGTTTTCATAGCCCACTATTTAAAAACAACACCGAAAAATGGAAGAAAATTAGGTATTAAAAAGAGATTATATATATATATATATATATATATATATATATATATATTTATATTTATATATAAAAATTTACTAGGCATTACATATAAAAAACATGACTTTTCGACAGTTGAAATTAGTTCGAACAGAAATTACTTTTCAACCAGCCTGTAAGCAATCAAGTGCAAAACTAAGTTCTGCAAGTCAGAGTTATTTTTTAAAAATGAAAATATCTCGGAATTGTTGAAGGTTGTTCCATTTAAAATAAGAAAGTTGGCAGCAACTTCCGGCATAAGCGGAAGTGTCCGAAAATTGAAAATGTTATATTTTGATAGATTATCATCGTTAACTTAAAACTGCAAAATTTGAAACAGAAATTCAAAGTCCGTAAACTTTTAATGAAAGGATTGCCTGAATTTCTCTGTATATTGTGGAAATCAATTTTAATGGTATTGGAATTGGTTCAGCAATAGTATTGCGTAACAATTGTACTATCTCCTGAACTATAGTTTTTGAAAATCTATTATAAAAATGTGATACTGACATAAAGTGACGGTATTCTCTGAAACGATTTTCCAATTTGTGATTTTCTTTTTATATATACCTTATTCTTAAGTATTTGTAATATTTTATTGAAGCATTTTCATCAATGTGAAAATACCGGGTGATCAATGGAATTCATAATTAGAGGAGGCTGTGATTGGTGCTATTGGTGTTGCTGTGGGGTTGAATACAATAAGAAATAAATAATAAGTTGACAGTTGTCATATTTGAGGTTATGATCGTGCTTTATACAATCTTTATTTTGTCATTTTATTTTGTATGAATGCTGGTTTAAACTCTCTTTTAGAATATTCGAGAGGGTTCAACAAGACGAATACGTTTATGTTCAATCATAAAAAAAAATAAAAGTCACAATTCTACATTCGACACTTGCCATGTTCCGACATATTGATACTTTTAATGTTTTTTTAATAATTTGAGCGATAGAAGAGGAATTTAGAATTGGTAACGCTACACTGATGAAAATAAAGAAAAACAAACAATTCGATGGAAATACACTCTCACGATTCATTTTTGCAGAAATTTTAATTAGTAGAACTGTAAGAAAGTTCAAAACACACACCTTAAAATTTATAAATTCATGTCACTAGATTCTTGACTTTGTACCAGTTTTTTTCGGTGATAACCGTACATCTTAAGACAGCGTTTTCCAAATTGTGTGTATGTTTAATATTTTTTGTTTTCAAATCATTGTCAGAATATTCGGCGGATCAAACGTTCGCGATATACTTTTAATTGATCAATATTTTGACCAACAGCTTTAACACGTTGAACATTTACATCTTCCAATAAATCATAAAAATTATTCTCCGTAATTCATTAATCCATTATTAATAAAAAATGAAAAGGTAACACAAATCATATAATCAGGTAATATCCCTCCAAACTATTATCTTGATACGGATTTCCTAAGATATTAAATGGCAGATAAATTTATCAGAAGGTGAAAAAATCGGGGCTTAATCAGATATTAAATTAAAGCTCTACTTGACTAAAATGTAACTATTGACCAACAAGTGATCAACGATAACACATCTTTAAACAAGTATATGAATATGTATTCACAACAACTAAAGTAGTCACACGTTAGTAACGTTTTAGTAATGACTACAGCTCTTTATGCATACGGGTGAAGAAGTTTATATTCTCTCTAAACACTTACACGTCAAAATAGCCCGTATTCTTACCTCGTCTTTAATATAGCAACGCCAATATTAAATTGTCTCCCACTCTTTAACTCAGGAAATTCGCATAAAGTCATATCGTCTATGTTTATTTTAATCGCGGCTTTAGTTAGAGACGACTTTAATCATGAGATGAGAATGCGGCCCAATGTCTTTAAATACTTGAACGCACCTCGCAGAATAACAGTCGGTAGTGATAAAAAAAACTAAACCGCGCCTAGTGTAATTGTTACAATCACGTAAGATAATCTATTATTTGTAATAAATGTATTTCTAGTCGTATTTTAATCCAAAATTATCGTAACAATACTTTGTTTTGTTTGTAAAATAACTGAGCCTACTTTTTCAATTATTAAGGAAACATACGGCATATTGTTTGCTATTATCCGCGGAAAGACTTTTATGCGAATTGGTATTCCTATTGCATTTGAACTCTTTTGGGAAAATTATTTGTACTCATAAATATTGATAGTTCTTAAATAAATATGTTTGATATGAATTTCAAAGTAGATACTAATGTAAGCAAAATAAACCAGACTTGCCCTTTTCCTTCTTCGTACGTTGACAGTTATTTTATGTGGTAGTTATGAAATTTACAGCAGACGTAGAAATAACTTTTCACCGTTATCCTGTTTACTGACATCTCCGTCTGAATATCATTATTCTTACTCCGGCCATTTGTTTGTGAGGTTGGTACATGCAAAGAAAGAAACTTTCGCGAATTTTCGCATAACTTCAAATTTCCGCGGACGGAATTGATTTAAATTTCGGCTGTAAAATCGAACGGGGCACATTTTTTACAATCACGCTTGTTTGCAAAGAATAATCATGTTTACAAAATTGCGCTGCAAAATTTGCCTCGAAGATTTATGGGGCGTTTTGAAACGGACGGCGTAACAAATTGCAGTTTTAAAACGCAGCATGTGCAGTTTTTTGCATTTGCCCCGATGAAACAATGTCCGAGTCGAAATTATTATCTGTGAATTTGGAATAATTGAGACCCGACCACTTCACCGGAACACGTCATTATGAATTGCACGAAAAACGAAGGCAAACGGAAAAAAAATTGATAAATGGCAGAACCCTCGGCAAAAATAATAACTCCCGTGCTTCATACAGGTGTAAAACAAATACTTACGCGTTTTCAAAATATTACCGGCCGGTTCAGGACAAATGTTATTCGTCACTGTTGAGGGTGCAAGAAAAACAGTAAAAAATGTGCTATCCTGTTAGCTGGGAGGGCTTCTGGCAAATTTAAACGGCAAGTTTTAATTGCGGAGTGATTTTGCGGTAAAAAAATCAAAAGCGCTGTATAAACTCAGCGAAAACCGTTAATATTTGATTCATTTTTCCATTTCTAGACAAGAAAAATAACAGTTTATAGATTTTTCTTTCATCTCACTTGCAGAGCTAAAATAATTTCAAACTGCATTTTTCATGTAGGTATGTATATAAAGTTAAAAATTGCCACGTGAGACTTGTACCGAAACTTTCTTTAACTCAAACCAACTTCTTGATAGTTTGATATAAAGTCAAAGAGAAATGAAGTTTATACTTGCACAGTAAATTATGCCTGAAACACAACAGGGTAATTCGACTGAAAGATTCTGGGGGTGAGAACTGAACTCTTTAATACCTTATTTGGTTTTAAACGGGGTGTGTACGAAGACAGATGTGTAAGGAGGAAGTGTAAGTCCGGAAAGGGTGTTTAATCGAGAATCCTTGTATCTGACAACCCACTTCAACCTGTTTATATCGATACTTAAGGGCACTTTGCTATTCATCACTTTCAATTGCGCTTTTAATTTCGTCGAATAAATTAAAGATATGCGCGCCGAATTAATCCTGCCATAAATTCAAAGGGACTTGCTGAAGCGATTGCATTACGTCATCGTACATCTTCCATGTTAAATTGATAATTTATTAAATTTTATTTTAATCGATCTTCAGATTAAAACGAATTCAAAATGGACGGATATTTCTAATTTTTCGAAAAAACTTTTTACGACAATAACTTCTGCTTGTCTGAAGGCCCTAATGTTGTCCCTACGAAATCCGGACGCAATGTATACATTTGAAGATGCCGATATCTCTTTCAGATCCACGGTTAGATAATACTAATACTAATAAAGAATTTTCTAATTAGAACAAAAATCAAATCTTTTATTAATAATTTTAGATATTCACAAAGCGAAAAAAAAAAAAATAGAAACCTATGAGTTTTTAAAATCTTAGAATATTATTATTTGTCACCCATTGAAAATTATTACAAACAAAATCGGCCGAATCGTTTTCGACAACAGCGTTTCCGCGTTATTTCGCATGTAGATGTGGTAAAATCGTTTTAACGGCCGGAAATGATTTCAGAGTTTCGTTTGAAAAACTAGCTCCTTTCTGTCTGACGCTTCAAATATCCTGACGTCACAACTGGGGAAGACGAAAATGCCCTCTAGTACGACTCCGTTTTCGCCGTTACCGCTAGCGACATGTTAGAAGCAAGTTGTATATGTTCGTTGTTCCGTGAACCTGTGCAATTAATGATTGCAAGATTCAATTAAACGGTTTATCTGTTTATTGATTTATTTAACTCAACGAAACTTTTTTGCACTTCTCGTTCGCAAATGATTACAGTCGTCATTTGATTTTCCTGCTTTCTTCAAAAATTTTAATATTTTAAATAAAAATTATGATAGTAAATTGTTTCTGTTTGTTCATTTTTGTCCGAATTATTATAATAATCTTGAGTGTTCGTAATTTTTTTAATTTTTTAAATTTTATATCTACAACTTGTTTTGGGTTCTTTTCTTCTGTACGTACGATCGTCATTTGTTTTTCTCACTGTTGTTAACAATTTTGATTCCTTTTTCATTTGCAGTGGGTTTTTCGAATGTCAAAAACATTTTCCATTTTTATTTTTAATCAAGTAATTATAATTTCTTTGCAAACTTTAATTTTTCCACTTTGATCGTGTGTTTCTGGGTTATCAAAAATGGTTTTCGTTTTTTTTTTTTTGTTTGCATTTTCGAAAGTATGGCGATTCCATTACTGTTGTTTTGTTGTTTTATTCATTGTGAATTTCATTTTGGATGTTTATTAATAATTATAAATCTGATTTTAATTTTCTTCAAAATCCAAAATAGGTTTAATAAAAAATAATCGTGCTTATGTACATGATTTTTGAAATTGTACGTTGTACCAACTGCTAAATAATTGTACGACTATAACCGTACGGTTGACAACCAACACTGATTAGAAGCAACGAAACGAATCATCTCTACCAACTTTTGGCGATGAACAGAAAGTTTTTAAAGGAGTAATATTTCAAAATTAAATGAACATAACCTCAAAATATGCATGAAAACACATCGAAATGAATACTGACTGTAAAAGCTTGACAGCTTGATCAGTAGGGTGTTAGGGAGGAGGAACTCAGTCACCGAATACAACGAGCTGTTTAATTCCAGATATGTTTAGCCAGTATTTAACAGCGATATGTGACGTTATCTTCTCTCTCTCTCTTTCGTTAGATTCTTCTTTTTGCGGGAGCACATTTTTGTGTGAAGCTCTTAGAGTTACTTTCGATGGGAACATATTTTGGACCTATTTCCTGCCGAATTAATTCTCCTCACGTTTTGACCGTTGACTGCGTTCCGTAAACGAGTCGAATTTCTCATCGCCGAAGTGAAGAGAGCAGTACGAACTGTGGATTCCGATAACGACGTGGACTGCATCCGCCCTGTATCAACGAATTTAAAGTCGCTGACAGAAACAACAGCTGATCACACGTAGTAACGCTTACTCTTTTCTTTTCTAAAAAATAAAATCTTTTCATAAATGAAGAAAGCTTACAAGCGTTATTTTTTTAATTTAATTAGAATAAATCTTAAGTGTAATATCGCTTTCGGGAACAAAGTTCAGATGTTCGATCAGTACTAATCTCTCACGTTAAATTGGTGGTTGAACATTTAAGTTTAGTTTGTAAGTTCCCGACGTTTGTATTTTAGTTATTGGCCTTTGGTGGGCCATGCGTTTTTCTTTGTCAACATTTGAATTAATAAATATTTTCTATGTTTACTGTCTCGCATTATTTTGTCTAACGCTGAATGCACAAGTGAATGAACATCTCCTGGAGGTTCAAAAACACCAGCGCACGCGGTGGAGCCTTGGGAAACGGTTTCAAGGTGCAATCTTCAGCTAGGATTATTTTCCTGGCGCCCTTAATTATCATCAACTAGTAAATCTATCCCGTCTCCTTTTGAGTTAGTTTCGGGACAGCTGTTGAGAAATGAATGCAAATCAAGGTGACTTTAGTGTTCAGGAGTACAACGTACAAGTTTTAAGTAGTAGTTTGAATACCTAAATGAATAAATTTAAATTTTCTGGAAAGTACTATTCAAGTAAGTATAAGAAAATATAAATTGTAGATTTCTATTTGGATCTTACGCTTTGACACGTGTTTTATATGATCATCATATTTTTACCTTTCTTTTTATTTGTTATTTGAATTAGGGCCGGAGAGAGTAGCTTTGGTTATTTCCGTAGATCTGAAAATGTAAAAATATGCAAATGTGCACACGTTTGTATTGAGAGCTGAAAAATTTATTGAAAAACTTCGTAAAAAAATCGTCATTCACGATTTGCTGAAACATTCTCAAATATACGCGAAAAAAATTCAATTGAAAAATTATGACTCTCAAAAGTTTTCCTCGCAGTGGATACAGGTGGCATAGAGTTTTTACAGATTATAGACGAAAGTTCAAACAACTTTTTACATTTAAAGTTCGGGCGAAGTAATTTCGAAATGAGAGAATACTACATTTATGGATTCCGAGCAATATCTGGAAAAGAAACCCGCCCTCGCCGAGTTTCCGCCGCCGCCGCGATCGGGAGGGAGGTTTTTTAATTTGTAGCATCCTAATTTAATTAAGTCAGTTAAATTTCAAACAATTTCGTATTAATTATTTCCAAGCGCGGCTCGTATCTTTGCGAACTGATGAGGCTTTTGTGTTTTCTTTGGAAAAGTGTTCGTAAAGCAATTATTTTTATATAATTTTAATTCACTTTTAACAAAGTTAACACTTTTATAAAACAAAGAAAAACACAGGCTCGCGCTTGGATTAAAACGAATTGCACTGGCAGCTTATTTTGTCATCTGTTTGTTAATGCAAAAGAAATTTACTGAAACTGTGCGAGTAAATTAAATTTGCAAGGCATCCACTTTGATTCACCATCGAGATGTGGAATGTTGGCGCAAATAACGTGCAGAAAGGTTCAACGTCTATGATTAATGTTCAAATTACTCATGCCGTTAGTTTGCGAGCTTTGACGCTTTATCACTGTTCTATCGCAATTTTCGCGGTGTAGTTGTTATCCGAAATTTAATGAAACTTTCAAAAAAGCAAGAAGAAAAACGCGCAAAGTGAAAAAGAATACCTTTTTTATTCTATCTGCGTGTTCGTTTTGATTGCGGTGTAATTAAGCGTGAAATGAAATTCTGCTACTAATCTGATAATTATCGAGATAAAGTTCGCTCAAATTATTTCAAGTTGAACGCGTTAATAAACACGAGCTTTTCTTTACTTACCGTTATTACTAGATGATAAATTCGAAATCAATATTCTTTATATCATTCTGTTTAATAAGAAATTCTTACACGTCGACACAATTACTTTTTAACGTCAGTTGCATTTTCAGTTACTCCTTCAATACAATACTTTAATACAATTGCGCTTGCAACTCATGCAACTCATAAATAAAATATTTTTCCGTCGATCGCTCTATTCAATCCAATAACGCGCGATCAGCGGAAAATTATAATTATAATCAATATAAAAAATGTAAACATTAATGCTCTTGTCGATTAAATAACTATAAACAAATTTCAAATATAAATGCCGAATTGTTAATTTAATTTCAAAATCAAGAAATGTAAAATAATTATTATTATTCTTTGTCAGTTTAATTAAAAAAATATATCAATTCCATTGCAGGAGACGTGAAATTTTTTCCTCTCGTAAATCTTTCATGGATTTTCTTTCTCCAAATGTATGTATTTCATAGTCAAAGATTAGTATTTTCTTGGTACATAATTTGTTTGAAATTAACTAAATTAAAATGATTACCGGTACACACAGCACTGATATAATCAGGTTGAGGTGTGTTAGTTTTATTGAAACACATGTTTGGCACTGTGTGCATTTATGCAGTTAATGAATTCAATTTAAATAAATAAATTGATTTTGGTATTCACGTTATGCCTTGTCGGTTTATTTTATTGTCGTAGTGATATTATCACATGCAGAACACGTGTATGAACTCGCTTGGCGAAATAAAATGTGGGCCGATATTCCCATTTAATTTTTATTTGTCCATTTCATTCGTATATACTCTATTTACTCAATCTGATATGGCTATATAATAATAGCCGGGGATAAAAAGGTCGGACCCGCCGCCGTGAGATATTATCGCACGTAGAAGGTATTTATTATGTCGACTACAGATCCTCGGAGATACAGAACATATTTGATTGCTTACGGTTGAATAAGTCTGTATCGAAAAACTGTTTAAGAGGAAATCATTCATCTGTTTATTTTGTTTAAAATCCCGTACGCCCAATATACTTCCCCGTTTCGTGCACGTTTCAATAACCTATTTTAATGACTTTTCTTTTCTCGGTGCTCGAGTTTTCAGAAATGTATTTTAGTCCGCATCCTCTGGAGTAATGGATTCTGTGCAAAGGGAAAAAGGAATGCAAGATCTAAAAGTTTTATTATATGTTTAGAACTCAATAAATGTAACGTTAAATGATATTTCTCAAACGTGGTTCTCTGTAAGTGCATTCGTTTCATAAGAAATTTACTTGAATTTCATTCGTACGATTTCAAAACAAAGGACATATCTTGAATTTGCTCAGTAACGTATAAATATACTATCATAACGAATTAAAAGGATACCACTCGGTAATTTCATGACTCTTACGGCAATTGAGAGGACTTTTATTGAGCATTATAGTATATTCATTTTTTGTTAAATTGCAAAACATTTCATAAATTATTATTATTGTGGCTCGATCTTTTCATCTGTGATTAACTTTGACCGTTGATTAATTCCTATGAACACAATTGTCTCTATATTTGTAACTATGGGAACAAATCAACGATTAAAGTTAATGAGTAGTGAAAATACCGCCCCTGAATGGAAGAAACTATTTAAAGAGGTCTTTGTTCATCCCTCTTTTACAAAGCTAACGGATTTTAAGGATGTTATTTAACAAACAGTAATTTATTGTGGTTTTCAGTAAGTGTCCGGATTTGAAACAATGTATCTACAAAGTGTGAATACTAATATTATTTAAGCAGTAAATCCTATTTAGTGATTTGTACGTTTGTTTTTATATAACAAGAAATCTAATTGGGTTGGGTTGTAGGGAATGAATGCAGATGTATGTACATGCAGTGAAGTTCTCCAGAGTCCACCATGCCATAATTTCATTTGGCTAATGAAGCCAAGCCGGTAAATACATTATTATATGCAAATGGAGTGCGCTAAGCCAAATAATTTCAGCGCCTCACTCTCTCTAAACAAACAGCATTCACGTAGCACACCTAAATACACGTAAGCAGGGGAAAACGTATAGGTAAAACCCTGCGGAAAATAGAGAAATAACAAAATATACCCTTCCTCTCGTGGCTGTCGAGTTTGCAAGCGTAAGCAACCGTTCGAATCGTGCGGAATTCTTGGCGTTAGGGCCCCCGGTTTATTTAATAAATTTGCTGATTTTGTATAACCGCGTTAGCAATTTCAAATAGTAGTTGTTTTGCTTGATTTATGGCGCAATTTCTCGGCGAAAATTGTATTTTTAAGGGCGGACCGCGGACGGCAGCGAGGTGCAAGGACGGCGCTTCAAAATTTACATTTTAATTAAAGTTTTTACTGAACCTATTAATTAACCTCAATTATAATTAAGATTGCTCTTAATTGCACAAAGCATAATCTGGCAGGAAAGGTTAGTTAAAAATAATTATCTCATCAGACACGTATTTGCAAAATCAAATCAACATTAAAGGCAGACAAGGATTTTATACTATAATAATAGTAATTTCATTTTTATTATGAATGTTTGCTTCTCTCTTTAAACATTTATTTTCAAATCGTACCCTTCACCTGTAAAAGGGGCTAGTAATAATTCAGCAAAGTGATTTTGCAGTCGTAACGTACGGATGGGCATGAAAAGGTGACAATGGAAAAAAAAAATAAAGAAATCTTTGTTTTAACCACAACAAAAAAAATATGTGCGCTACCTCTTACAAACGGAGATCAGAATTAGCGAACTCAGTTGTTAAGTGGTCTGCAATCTCACTACCTTAGATATCTCGATAGCCTGGAATTGGAATCTTGCAGACTTTTGGATACGATTAGAACAACTTGTTCCGACTACAACTTGCAATTTCTCAACCAATCCATCTGAACCATGCGAAAGATTTGCAAATAATGTATTACTTAATAGCTTTGGGGCCCAGTCTTTTTACCTACTATCTATACCCCAAAGTCTTCGCAGACACTTATATCAGCACTGAATATTAAAATGTACATAAATTTAAAAGGGGTGGCCTAAAAGTGCTTTGCTATTTTGCGCAATGATATTCTCATCCAGTGGTATGTTTAAAATAACAAATAATTAAAAAAAAATCTATGGTAGGTGGTTAAATTAAACGGACGTTGCGATTTGAACAGCATCCCATTGGGGCAGCGATCGCATGTGAAGCACAGGGGCTCCAAAAAGTTGGGGTCGTCTTAGCGAAATCTGTGAATTACGTCTCACTCTGATAATTAACTAGGTCAAAGCAAACCGCCTACGTCTATTGACCCCCCCACCTTTACCTCTGGGAGGCGAAATGAGGGTGCTTTAACAGGACCCCATAAATTTAAGGTACGCCATTGAAGAACATTACGAAGTGTTTCAAGTCGAAAATAAAAAGCCTTTTGTAACCTAGTTTTTTTTTTAACTTCGGTTCACAGATAAGGAGTTCCACCGATGACGCGCGACGCTAAGAACTTGGATTCAGGGGTCGATAAACTTATAGGAGTTGACTGGGGCTCAATGAACTATTAAAGGTTTATTGGGAACCCATTACGTAAGACCTGTTTTAATCACTTTTGTTAACTTTAAAGTCATTTACTTCAAATAGTTGTGTTGTTGGGAGTTCTTGTGCAGCTGAGGCCACTTCAGGTCTACTAACTGTGTCCGAGAACAATACCAACTCAATGTATTTGGTATGCAAATCGTTTTAGATTTACAATAATAAGTTTTTTCTTGTTCTTATTGAAAAGAATGGTTGAGAACCCCAGTCTTGATATTTGCCTACGTGGGCTGCTGGGAAAGTTTCTGGAAACGGTATGAAAAAACGCATATGAAATTTGGTAAACGGTATCATTGCTTTTCGAAGTATTCGCCTTTGACGTCATTACACTTTTGCATACGCTCGAACCAATTTCTAAAGCAAGTTTTCCACTCTAAAGATGGTACCTTAGAAACCAGTGTCCGGAATGTTTCAACCGCTGCTTCACCCGACGAAAATCATGCATTTTATTTTTGATATTTGGGAACAAAAAGAAATCATTAGGTGATAAATCAGGTGAATATGGACAATGAGTCATTAATTCAACATTTCAACCGTTGACGGGCTGAGTGAGAGCTGGCGTTGTCATGATGGAGAATAATTCGTCGATTTCGATTGTTTCTTTTTATTTGATCGATGACTTCCCGCAAACAAATTGTATACCAATCAGCATTAACGGTTTTTCGAACCTCTAAAGTCACGGTTGCTACATGTCCAGTTAAACCAAAGAAACAACCAATCATTTGCTTCGCAGCACTGCGTGAACGGACAACTTTTGTTGGTTTTGGTTCATTTTGAAATACCCAAACGGTAGATTTTTGTTTACTTTCTGGCTCGTACGAATAGATCCACGTTTCGTCACCAGTAACGATGTTATAAACTAAATTTGAACGACCTCCATTGAATTTCTTGAGCATTTCTTCGCACCATTTGACAAGACCCTGCTTTTGCGCTTCTGTTAAATTGCGTGGGATCCAACGACTGCAAAGTTTTCGTACGTTCAAATGATCATGCAAAATCTGGTGTATTGCTTTCATGTCAATGCGTAAGGATGCTTGAATCTCACGGTATGTCACATGTCGATCTCGCTCAAGCATTTCACGCACAGCATCTACATTAGTGGCAACAACAGATGTTGATGGACGACCTTCACAAAATTCGTCACTGAGAGAGGTACATCCACGCTGGAATTCGGCAAACCAATTATAAACACTGATCTTTGATGGTGCTTCATCTCCAACAGTCAAATGAAGCCGATCGAGGCATTGTTTCAGCGTTAGACCACATTTGAAATCGTAAAAAATCATGGCACGAAAATTTTCACGTGAGATTTCTATGTTTACACAAAATTACTTTTTCTCAAATGCTGTACAAACAAAACTAGTTCACTTGGATAGGAACTGTCAATAGAATTATAGGCGAAAAACGTCAAATTTTTCAAATATGACAGTTGGTAAACGCTAACAATTCTAGACCTACTAGATTCCAGAAAATATTCCAGCAGCCCACGTATTTTCAGATTGAATCAAATTCCGGCAATTATTTTGTACCATATAATTATATTTGGAAATTGAAAACGACAGTTGCATAAAAAGATATAATTTAATTTTAGCGAATTTTATTTAAAAAATAAATATATAAATAGTTAATTAAGGAAACGTCGCATTTAAAAATGTCCTCAAATGAGAAGTGTTGAAGAAATTTAGCATAAAACTGTCGAAAAATTTTATTAATGTACAATTGGACCCAAAAGTAATGTCACAAAAAAAAGAAACGATTGCAGCGTACACGTTCTTCGTCGTTAAAGAAAAGATGGGGCGCTACAGACACTACTACTGTAATGGTTGATTATCACCTTAAGAGAGTTAGAATAGAATTGTAAATTACTCATTACATGGTTTTTCATTTCTTTCTGGCCCCTTTTTCCATACCCTTCAGCAAATCCGTGCATAACTTGAGATACGAGTATACTTAAATGACAAATGTTTGTTTTATTTTCTTGAATAATAATAGTAATAATATTAGCTATTTATTTACAACATACATACAAATAAAACATAGATAAAGATATAAAGTATAGACAAAGATAAAAAGTAGGATACTTTCAAAATATTTTCAAGTCAGATCAGCGAATTAAAAACTCTAAGGCTGGGTTGCATGAAAGTTTTTAAGCCGGCATTAAATTTAACCCTGAGTTACAATGTAACACTCGTTATGACCTTCATCGTAAAATATCGCATTTTAACTTAGACTTCAATTTAATTCCGGCTTAAATGTTTCACACAAGAATCCTAATAGTTACAGTAATCACTATTGCTCTGTTATAAAGACCAATTTAAAATTGGAATACTATACACTATGAGATAAAAGCAAAGTTAAGCGATACTGCTTACATTGATAAAATGTACTTTAAAATAATGTTTGCCCAAAATACAGATTTTTTTCTATTTATTAATTACTTAGACCTAAAGAATCCTGTTGCTACTAGTTGAAATTGCAACGTTTTGATGTATTTATGAAAAAAATATCCTGGTTCCTTTTGCACCTTTTGCTACCTATAGAAGATAATAGCGAAAGGTATTTTTAGTACGGCGATTACAAAATCCGTTGGTTCTACATTCCTTGCCAAGAGGAAATGTAAAATAGAATTATTCCATTCTATGGGAACAATTAAAAATAATTTAAATAATAATAATTCTATTACAATTAATAACAGTAAACCTTGCAACAACGAATGTATAAACTGCCATCTTCAATGTTTGAGTCATCACAATATTGTTACGAAACCAGCGCTCATCAAGTTTAATAATTACTTACACATGTTGGAACAATCACACAGTTGGCACAGACACGTGGATAAAATTACTATTATTGTTCCACATCTGCTTTACTTCTATACCATATGTTTCGCTACGAAACAAATAATTTTTATTTCTTTTTAAGTTTATAATTTTTAGCGTTTATATTTTTATATGTTTAATTGCTCGCATATTCTCGTAAATTTTGTTATTCATAGTCATCTGAAACACGTAGAATTTCTTGTAAATTTTGTTCAATGACTCAGATTCTTGTAACCTGCTTATCTAAGCGTATTTAGTAGGTAAAATCTTTATCCAATACGGGGCATGTTTCACATAATGGTTTTATTATGTTTTGTCAGGGCGCGGTCCTTCTTAAAAACACCCGAGCGTTCTGTTGAGTAATTTAAATTCACAGAAATTGCAGACCACCATTAAGGGTTTCTTATGAAAATTCATTTAAACGTAATGTTAGACTATTCTAGAAGTCCCCGGAGGCAACCAATCGCCTATCTTACTTACGTAAGCAACGACAAATCACGTTTTACCACCCCAGAATTATTCTGGTATAAAAGGTTTTTAAATTCCTCAACACAGGGTCAATAAGCACTGAAAACAGTGTACGGGATATTAGGTTTAAGTGATTAAATTAAGTTAAAAAATAACGACTTTTATTTATTCACACCTATTTTTCAAAATTAACTTTTTCACCGACGATTAAATAAAGGTGTCTATACGGCCTTACAACCCGTGGACGGTGAAGTATCAAGCAACCAACGCAAACACCATATCTTTCTACTTGTTACCTATTCGGAGTATTTATATCATACGAGCTGGTGATGTTAGTGCAAGTGAAGGAAGGTCTTCTCGTTTTATGTTGACTGTCCACAATCAGTCGATAACAGTCGAATCAATTTAAGTGGCGGTAAAAGAAAATTGCCTGCAAAGAATTCAAAATATTGCTTAGCTTCAAATACCAAACAAAAGAGTTCTACGAAAATTGCACCAAAAAGAATAGAAGACGGGTCGAATGGCAAAGAAAATTATTGTCATTGCTTCGGAGTAAAAAATTATTTCCAGGATGTTTGGTTTCAAATAAGTCCAAGAAGTATTTTTCTTTGTTACAAACATTCGTAGCAGACACAGCATATTGCATGATAACTCAATTAATATTGATTAATACATATTTGATATATAAAATATGAGTTAACTTAAAGGTGCGTTTAGATTTGAGCACGAACGAGCTGAGCATACGCGCACGGCATTCGTTCGCGCTCACCAGCATTTATTTTCTGGCGCATGGGCTGATCCAGTTGTTCGCACACACAACGGACGACAAAATAGCAGCGGCTGTATAATTGTGATTCATATTTTAATAAAAAAAATAAATTCGAACGAGACATCGACTTTCGTGGCAAACCCCTAATTTTTATGAGACAAAATAAATTACTACTTATTATTTAGTGTCAGAGAGTTGTCATAAGTATTTCAAAAATTTTACTACAATGACTAAAATCGCCCCAATAAACATTTTATCTTTTTTCGTGTTTCCGCACTGTCTAAATTTTCAATATTTAATTTGTTCACAAGCTCCTGGTAGGTCATTTTTTAAAAATAATATTTTGCGTGCTTCACATTCCATAAAATAGGCAGTTTTTCATAATCTTGCAAAGCAATGAAGCTGTTTCATTGGTCCATTCCATGGCTAACTGAAAATTCAGAAACCTTTTCTGCGAGGACTGTGTCGCGTGCCTTTCAATATGCGACTTTTTTCTCGTTCAAACTACGCATTCATGCGTGAAGCAATTAATTCCTTTGAGCACGTACCCGAGACCGACATCAAGCGGCTCGCTCTGCCAGCCATTCGCGCATGATGTGCGTGCGCGCATAGCCGTTTACACTTGAGCATTCGCGGTGGATCAGTGCGTGCGTGCTCGTCTAAATGCACCAAAGGCAATCATATTTACGGCTATTCGAGCTCGCGGCTGTTCGCGCACAGGAAAACACAACGTGAGCGTGCGCGCATAGCCGTTTACACTTGAGCGTTCGCGGAGGATCAGTGCGTGCGTGCTCAACTCTAAACGCGCCTTAAGGTATCGATACTGAGATTCAATATGGACGGACTCGCTTGAAGGTTAAGGCTTTATAATCGTAATTATTTTAAAGATTTAGTACATCTTTTTAATTTTTTTATGATGAAGAAAATAAAGAAAATACGACAAATCTGATTTCAGCATTTAAAATGGAAACGGCCCGAAAAATTTGAGAATTTTAGTTAAATATCTATACTGGTGGTCCCGAATAACAATCCGAACTTAAACTGGTAACTCAGCTTGAGTAAAGGAATAACAACGTGTAGTGTTATACTAGACTGTATTTTATGGAGTCGCACATTATAATGCAATTTTTTTAGAAGGAAAACTGAGTATTGATTATGCTAAAAATGTCGCTTTTACACTGCAAACATTGTGGATCATTCTGGCGGTAAATTTGAAAATAAAAATTAAAAAAGTCCCATGCTATGTGCTGTGTAACTGCTGTGTGGACTTAAATTCAACATTTAATACTGAAGGATTCAATACTTCTTTTCTAATAAATATAAACTCCACTTCAATAAAGTCACAAGCTAGTTGAATATTTATTTAAAAATAGAAGGACATTAGCGTTATTATAGGACCTGACTGTAACTATAATAAATTTAGGTTAATTTCACACAAAAATCTTATGAATTATGATAAAGAAAAAGGAAAGGGGTCTTTAGCCACTTTTTACTTACATAAAGTAAATTAAATCGCTTTTCTGAATCTGAATTGTGTGATACTATCACCATCAACAGAAATAATAAATGGTTCAATCAGATTATCTGCGATTCCATCTAGTGTGCACATTTTTGTTTCTTCTTTAATTACAGGCTCAACACAGATTTTCCACTTAACATTCTTTATTAATTGTTATTAAATTAAGAAGTTCAGATCGAACCATATCTTCTGTGAGTTCAATCTGTTTAGCTCGTACTAAAAGAATGCTGTTACGGTTTCTTTTCATGTACTTGAAGTTAATTAAATTTGTCTTCCTTAATTTCAATCAAATTTTTTTCGTTTTACTAAAAGAAAGTAATGCATTATTTGCAGCACAGACTGTTTAACAGCTTCATCATACGTGACAACAATACCAGGTCGTCCTCCATTGTGTTTCGATGCAGTAACTGCGCCAGTCTCATAATACTCCTTTATGGTCCGATATACTGTTGATTTTGCAACTTACAATCGAAAATTTTAAAATTTGCTACAATGTTCAAGCCATCAAAACTTATCCACCGTGTTGCTAATTTTAGAAACGGTAGCAGTTTTTCTAAGATTCACTTCATCAGTTCACAGTTGCTAATACATATTCAGAATACACTGTTTTTCAACTATCGACAAATGTCTCAAATATAAACGTTTGCGTTTCTTTGGTACTGAACTTATATTCAGCATTCACTCTTTTTTCTCGTTAGAGTAGGCTAGTTAGGTTGGTATCATAATGAAATGAAGACGTCAAATGAAACGGTTATGTTTATTTTCAATATCAAGTTTATGATTTTAGTACACTCACACCACCTCAACTGCAGTAGTATTATTTATGCCAGAGTCGGTTGCAGATGAGTGCTTCTTCGTATTTGGCAGTATATTCAGGTTACTGGTGTGGAATTGTCGTAATACTTTTCATGTCAGTTTCTGGCATCTATCAAAATTCATGTAAGCAACCTAAGGAAACGAGAATACGGCCTGCTCTGACGAGTATCCGCATTAGAACAGCAGGAAGAATATCAGCACGCACTAAAACACTGTTGACTATTTTGTTCGAAAAAGAACAGGTTTGTTTGCGTTTTGTAGAGCAATAGAACAGCTTGCGTACAAAAAGGCAAAAACGAAAACTAACAAGCGTTTGACATCATACATCAAATTTCCACCTTTCGCCTGAGTAAATCCATTTGCGATGCAACCAATCTAGATGCAGATTCTAGCGCGAAGAATTTAAAATTTAAAAATATACTATAAGCACGAATATTGTTGTGACAAATTTGAAACATAATTTCTATAGCATGGCAAATTTTTGACCATTCGCGGTTCTTAACATTTTACTATCTTAGTTTTTTTTTTTTTTTTACAAGTTTGGATCCAGAAATGACTAAAATTTTCCGTTTGTTTTGACGAGGTGAACTGCCAGTCGACGTTTAGCACGTTATATCGAGGCTAGGCTGTATAAATGTCATAAATTTGGTGTACTTTTTAACAAAATGTAAATTGTAAAAGTTTCTGCGACGAAAAAGAAGTTCCATGTTTTCTTATATGTAAAATTTGAACCTTTTGGAACTTTTTCGTGGCAACAAACGCAAATGTTTTAATTTATGTTTTGTAAAAAAATGTGCTCAAGTTTGATATGTGAAATTTATGATTGTCTATTGTAACCTTATGAAAAAAGAAACAGAGATGGATTCAGGTTAAGTCCGGGATCTAAATCCAATAAATTTAACTAAATAAATATGAAATGTATTTAGTGGGAAACGGGCCTTTAATGACTTTTCCAATAAACATTCTATTAACTTTGTAATAAGAAGAATGCTTTATATGGCAGTATAAAAAACAGCGGTTCTGATATTATTGAATTTTAAGGGTTTAATGATAAATAGTTTCAAAATAAATTAACTCGGTCTTGTAGATTCCAGCTTCCACCTTCTACAGGATAAGAGGTGTCCGATTGCATCGTAATAAATAGTATCAGGTAATTGAAATTGTTCAGATGTTCAGAATTTCAGTCGCTTTAAATTTAAAAATTAATTTTGAATGAATAAACCTTATGTTTACATAATAGTTCCATTAATGGGTGTTCCTAATAAATATTGTCAATACAAAATAGGTTTCTTAGCGAACTTTTTTGCCAATATACAACCATAAATATGTATGTATATGTTTATATATCATTTCCCAAATGTAACGTTCAAACGCATTTCCCTACTTGTTTTGATAGCTTTGTAATAAATGATTTAAAAATTCATGAAGAGGACATTAATCTACATTCAACAGTCATACGCACTGAATTTTTTAACTTTTTGAGCATGGTTATTCCAAATGATCACTTTCAAGTCCTCGTTGACCTACATTTCATATTTTAAATTGTCCGTTCGCATCATCGTATGCACTGTGAGCTTTATGTATATCTACCATTATTGTTGTTAAATGTATAAGTTAAATGTTGGAAAATATTTCTTTCATTTTTACAACATAAAGATGGCAAATTATTTTAGCTTAGGTGGCAAAAGGTTTCTTTTTTTATAGATGTTCCAAACTAAAGACGTTTTAAATGAAAATTCTGTGCATAGTTTAATACATATTCTCGGTCATACTTTACGGATAAGAAGACGGAAGAAGGAAAAGCGTGATTTATTTATGCAACACACAAAAGCTGGTGACGTTCATCACAAAGCGCTTTCATTGGTTTCTCATATCGAAGTACACCGTATAAAATTCTTTATTTTGTTTATATCCCAACCTTCTCGAGACGTATTGTATGAATTTTATTAACATAAAATTTTCAGTGTTATTTTAGGATCAAATGCGCGAGTTATGCCGGCTGTATTTTCTCACTCTTTATGTATAATATATATTTTTTCGCCGTTCCGTAAACAGAAAAAAAACGAGGTATAAAGAAAGGAAACCGCTCGGTCTCCTCCTACGATGTAGAACGGTGGAATTTTGTTAGGGATTAAAGGGAAAAATAAAGATTACTGTGAAAATTTTACTCGCACCATTTTCCAAAAAAAAAAAAGGTCAGAGTTCACGGAGTAAATCTAAACGTCTTCATAACATCATTCCATCTAGTATAGAAATATGTGCTTTACGAAGATAGCATTTTCGACTCACCTGCACTGGTTGAACTCAGAATATTTGTATTATGTTTTAACGTCATATAATATCGCGAGATGAACTTACTCTGAGTGCTCACTAGTGCAGTAAATCGAAAACGCTAAAAGTAATTTGGTAAACACCCTCAAAACATTTCATAAATTTTTAAATTGGAGCATAGCATGGAAAAGGTAATCAAAATTTCCGGCATGACCTTCATAAATGAGTAAATAGTGCTTTCTGACTGTGGTGCTTTTAAATATATACTTCTTCAATATACACAGACAGAATAAATCGAGAAAAATGTAGCAAAATAATACTTTAATAAAATTTATTGTTAAACTTCTTGAAAGCTCGCCTAGGGGGCATAAAATCAAACCACAGGGTCGCGAATAATCGCGAGCAAAATCGTAAAAGTAATGACAAGATAATTTTGTCTGGTCATCATTTTTTACAAATACGTATTAAATCAGTCTACAAATATTAAATCAAGGGAAGTTCGTACCAACCATAATACCAAATATCACCTTTCTAGAATCTTTATTTATTAATCGATTAACCTGAATATTGGAAACAGTAAATTAAACAAAAAATAGGATTTTCCAACATACTAGTACACACTACATGCTAGTCGTCAAAGGACTTCCGGCGAAACCGGAAAGCTATGAATCGCATTTTCTTGATCTAATGCGATCAAGTTTCAAGAAAATCACTCATTTGATTGTATTTTGTTTTTTAAAATTTTTTCAGCATTTGAAATTTTCATTAGGTCGTAACTCATTTTGTTTTAATAGAAACTCATATGTTTCTTAGTTTAGTTCAACAGAACATTTCCCTCTGAGTACCTTCATACCAATATACCTTTGAAAGACATTTGAAATTAATTTTAATTATAATTATAATAATTTAAATTTCAATAAGACATGCTCTATTTTTTATTTTCAATACAAATATGACGTATTTGGTATCAGCGTACTCAGAAAAAAAATGTTCTGTTGAACTAAGCTAAGAAACATATGAGGCTCCAGCGAAAAAAATGAATTAAGACTTAATGAAAATTTCAAATACTCTAAAAATGTTAAAAATCAAAATACCATCAATTTTCTCGAAACACTTGATCGCATTAGATCGAGAAAATGTGATTCATAGCTTTCTAGATTGAAAAATAAGAAGTTTTTTTTCGTTGTTATGGAAGCCAAAATTAAAAATTGATACGTATTCGGACTCTTAATAATCTGTAAATTTCAAATATGTAAAAATATATAGGATGTTTCATTTAAAATAAGAAAGTTGGTATCACTTCCGGCGAAACCGGAAGTCCTGTGACGACTAGCAGAATGTCGGAAAATTCCATTTCTTGTTTAATTTATTGTCGCCATAATTCAGGTTAATCGATTATTAAATAAAGATTCTAGAACGCTGAGCACATGGCGCGGGACACCCGTTATATGGAATTCTAAAAGTATTTCTCCTCGATGAAACTTTCATTAAAAAAAATAAATAAATTGCAAAACACGCCATTCGATTTAAGAAGTATAATGTGAGGATGAATTAAATCATAAATTTAATACTTCTTACACTTTATTTGCAAATTTATTAAAAACGGCAAGTAAGACATCAGTAAAAAGGACGTTGGTATCATCACGCGCGTTGGTAAAGAGAACGTTAGTAAAACTTATTAAATAAGTTTTAACTAAAAAGACAAATTTCGAAAATTGAAAATGATTGAATAAAGTTTTTTTTTTCATCTTCAAGTGAAAAGTTAATTTGTAATTGCGAAATGTCTTTTCCACTTTCAGCAAATACATTAGATTAACAACCATTTTTAATTTTTAGTTCATGCAATGTGAGAATAATAGATATTAATTACTTTTATTTAAGAACTTTTTCAATGTTTCAAAGTTAGCATTAAAACAATATATGACCACCAAATGTTTTTATACTTACTCAGAATTTCTCAATTCTAAATGACATTGTATAGTATATCGTCAGTAACCTAATGACGAAACCCATATGTAAATGATCTTATGGTTAATAAATATATTATTATTATTATGAAATGAAATTATAGTTCACAAGTACTAAACAAACTGCCAAATTATTTTTGATATTTGACAAATTTTTTTGTTCAATATGGCCAAGCCAACTCGAGTTGAAATGTAATTAAAATTTCCCAAATGATGAGTAACTTAAATGCATAATAACAAAAGGTGCAAGAAGGTGCAGCTAAATTTTAACTGAAAAAAATCTTAGACATTTATTCTTTTTGTAAACGTAAAATTTAAAGTGCCGGCAAATGCTGATAATAACCAAAAGTCTACATATTTATTGATCTGCACGCAAAAAGGCACCTTCAATGTAAAAGCTCGTACTTAAAATCAGAATGAAATAAATTTATACTTACCATTCCTATAATCTACTATAAGTAAAGAATTTTTAAAAAGAACTATTAAATTTGTCAAAACTATTCACGCTGATGATATTTTAAAGGTAGCAAAAACAGGTTAAAAAGTGTCATTTAATACCTTGACATATTACCTCTTTTTAACGAGTAAAAATCATAAAAAACAAATTTGTATTGGGCTAAATTATATATTTTTTGAAATAAATTTGAATATTAAGTATACGACTACAAATATTATGTTAATAAATTATACAATTGATGAAAAGCACTTTCGGCACGATATACTTCCTAATGTCCCACTGTGGCGCGGAGTTGGTACATACGTAATATTCATTCAGTTTATTTTTCCAAGTGATCGAATTATTGTCGCATAATAGCAACTACTTAATAAAATTGGGAAGAAGTATTTGCCTTAAGTCAAAGGAGTTTTAAAAATTACATGTCTTGAAACCTCCTGTTGGATAGGGCCAGGGCCACCCATTGGGTTCTCTAGATCTGGTTTGTGGGTTGATTGGTCCCGTCTTCCTTGTTATATTTCTCTGCTTAGGTGTTTCCAAAGTTTTCTGTTTGACTTTTTTTTCCTTCCAGTTTGTATCTCTCTGTCTCTATGTCTTTCTTGACCTACTGCATCAATCCTTTTCTTAATCTATTTCTCCTTCTATGTCCTGGTTCCTGTTGTATTTCAAGAAGTATTTCACATAATGATGTTCCTGGACCTGCTCTCTATATGTGATCCAATTAAATCTCTTCTGTTTTATTGTTTTGAGTATGTATTCACCAAGATTTCTTGGTTAGTCCTTCTTCTGTTGATTCTTTCACACATCCTTATTGACCCCAGGATCGGTATCAATATCCTTCATTCAATTCTTTTTACGTCTTCCTCTAGCTTCTTTGTCGTGCTTAGCACCTAAGTTGTCAGCGACAGTATATCCTCATCTTACTATGTCTTCCTTTTAGCTTGCTACTTAATAATTTCTTATTGCTATGGGACACTTGTTTGCCATTATTAATCTTTCCTTTACTTCCATGTCTTTGTTCCCGTCGAATGCAGCGTCACTCACAAATATTTGATCTTCTGTACTCTTCCAAAGGTATATTCGTTTATTTTATTTTTCTTTTATTTCTTAATTATTCTGTTTTCCACTTTTCCTTATTTTGGTTTTCTCTTCATTTATTTTCAGCATTTTTTTCTGTTTTTTGCAATGTTTACGTCATCTGCTTACGCCACTATCTGGTTGCCCTTTGTTCGGATTGTACCCTGGTTACAATAAGTAAGTAAGTAAGTACGTAGATAAAAAAAGTATTGTGTATGTTGCTACAAGCAGCTTGCTCTCCAAACTTAATGAATTTGTCTGAAAGCAAAACGGCAAAAGCAATAATAACTTTAATGACTTACATTTTCTTTGAAGAGCAAAAAGCCTTTTAATTTAGCCACGAAACTTCAGAATTGATTTCAAGCCGCAAGATAAGAACGCGGATTGTCTAGACAGTTATATAACAGTTATAACTACTGCAATTTGTGTGGCAATATGGGGCGATGCAATACCCAGTATTACGATTATAACTAGTCACAAACAACAAACCTGAGCACCGCCCTGCAAATTCCTAAACTTTAAATTTGCAAATATATTTACGCGGTGAATTTATTGCACCGATTTCAACCGCAAAACTATTGAATGCACCGCACCGTAAATAATGCCGTGCTTTGACAACTTCAAAGACAAAGTGGATTACCGCAAAACCCAACGTCACCTGAAATATAGGGCCGATTGTTTACATTATTAGGTGCATGTAACAACCCTGCGCTCGACTCGAATTGATTTATATTTTGTGACTGAAAACAAAAGACACTGTAATAAGATTGACTTTAGTGAGACATACGTTTCGATCACTCTAGTGAAAACTAGCATTTGATCTTAAGGGTCTCTCCACATGCACAGACCAACTCGCAGACATGTACGAATTCATTTTAAGAAATATTCGCAGACTTTCACTTGTATACAAGTATAATACATTCAGTTATCAAAGAAAATCAATTATCGAGCAAGAACAATCCTCGGGTAGGCTCATTTCCTTACCTGTATCGTGTCATTTTTTTTTAAATTTATTAAAAATTAATTAAAAAAATTATTTCATTAAAAATCTTTATTTAAATCTTGGAATATATAGCAGAGGATATATTTACGTCTGTGGTTTAAACTTTGCAATGGAAACTGCCAGTATACTAACTCCGAACGTGCGCGGAAAATATGTTAGTACTGATGCTGTAAAATTGCACACGTATTCATCTGTAAGCACACATGAAAATGCCGATGAAATGCGCGAAAAAACTTTGGAAAATTCATTTCATACACAACATGTTTGAAAAAGGGAACAACACGTAGCGCAAATTTTATTTTATATTTTGTACAGCGCACAATAAGATAGTGTCAGGAACGACGCCGTAAACTTGTATCCTTAGTAAAATATGCGGAGATGTTACAAGCTATTTTATAATCCTGAACACACAGTACCGGTAACAAGATCGTTTACGTATTTGAACAGTGCTATGAATTCTATCGAAAAACAGCGGAGTTAGACGTTTCTTTCGACGAGCAGGAATGGTTTAGCATAACAAGAGGAAACGTAGGTGCTTTTATACGTGACGTATGAGAACAAACCACTCCGTGTAAGCTGCAGAGTAAACACCGCCTCGAAAGACAGATGCAACACAAATACTGGGCTTAACAGTGAATGACTGTACTGTATGTCTCATACATTTGTAGGATGTCGACAGATGTGCATCCATTAAGCTGTTTATTATTACTGAATTACGCATATTACTTTTTTGAAGTGCACATCTGGAAACACATACAGGATATTTGCTTAGTTAACAAATGATTTATTCATTCAGCTTACAAAAAAGATAGCAAAGTATGTTATGAATATCCGAAAAGGTCAGTGGTCATTTGCCATAAATTTTACATAAAACAAGTGTGTTGGCAGCATACACAGCGTTTAATTTTTTCGATTGTAACGGACGCGGGCTATTTTTCTACCAAATTTAGAGGTGGTTAGCGTCAATACTTACCCTAAATTCTTTTATCCTGAACAACACAAAACCACCCCCCGATAAAGAAAACCTAATCTGTTCTTTTAAACAACGAGCCACCGTTGGAAAGCAATTTTCTTGTTCGGTAGCCAGTTTGAGTTAAAAGCCAAAAATATACTTTCAACGATGTCTTTCTCGTGAAGTTGAAATAGTTCCGTTTTAGTTGCCTGAAGATTGTCAAATTTCTTTCTTGCCGTTGTCTCTCTCCTTACCAGGATGTCCTCCTCGGAATTCTTAATGAAGGTAAACAATGAACTTAAAATTAGTAAATAAACGAGAATGGTGTGATATTTTTAACTAGTCTATTGAAAGAATACTAAGTAAATCATAAAACAGAAAAAAATAACAATTAACGAGTAGATACTACTCTATAATATCAACTTTTTACATTTTTAGAAACGTTATACAAGGAAACAAAACTTTACAAAAATAAAATGTTAAAAAAAAGGAAGATAAAGAGAGAGGCAAGGATTTATTTATCGATTGCAATGATTAGTTTTTAAGCGATAGCTTAGTTCACCAAACAATCGAATTTTCTTCCCGTTATCAAAAGATTAAGGAAGCACAATGATTTTACATATAACAAATGCAAGACTTTGTTCGGAACGGGTATGATCGTAGGATGTCGCTGTTTTATCTATTCACCACTATTACATCGCAATTGCGAATAAATTGGTCAAGTCGTTTTTGGTTTGCAGTGGGAATTTCGAACTAGGTTTCTGCTGAAGAAGCACTAAATAGGGCTGAAACAGCTGTACAGAGACTGCTCGAGGTTTTCACTGCAATCAAAAACGATTTGCAATAAAATTTTAATGTTGATTTGAAACGATGTCGACCTGATGATGGTTTAATAACCGAAACAGATCGTCAAATAAACATATCGAGAGAAAATTGGAAAGTATTATTCGTCAGATATTCATCATTTTACTCAATTTTTGAATAGGACAAATCAAGTAAAAATTAATATTCACAATAAAAATACAGACTTATTGAAGAGTATTCCTTTGGAATTTAAAAACAGTTCTCTACCTGTAATCGCATCTCTTGGTAGAAATTTCAATGACTGTCAAATATACACGTTGTGTCAGTTACTTTTGGTTACAGATTATACTAAAGAGCAATAAGGAAAGAAAGAAATTCCTTTCACTGTTAACAACTCCACGGCAAACATCCATGACCAACACTAACTCCAAATTTAGTTAATCCCCAATTATTACAAAAGAAAATCTGAATTTTATCACAAGTCAAAATTAATAATTAAAACTGCGTATTTTATAACAACTAAATTTCTAATTAGCCAATAATTTAAAATTTCCCTCAAAAATGTATAACATTTTAATTAACTTGCCGACATAAAGTTTAAATTATTCGTTAAGAGTCCATACGAAAATTTCAATGTAGAGGGTACTACAGGATACAAGTTATTTTTATTATCCTCGTGAAATACGCAAGCGGAGTGTTTTTCCTTACTTTCATAGCGATTTTGAAGGTGCTAGTTGAGAGGGCAATAAAGTTACGAGGAAGGCAACTTGAATCTACTCAATATTCATGGTCCGTACTTAATGATATTCTAATTACCCGGTAAATTAATGGGTTTAGCGCAGTCATATTTTACAGGCCGTGTTAACTATCGCGCATCAGGGAATAGTTTAAGGTTTTTCTCTTCTCGCGGCTTATGTATTATGAATGGCCTGCGCTCTTAAACTTATAATCAAAAACTGCATAAAATTTAATGAGTAGCTCTTGTGGTAAAAGTTCAAGAAGTTATAAATTTACGTTTGCATGTACTATATTTTACCTTAAACGCACGATTTACATGCACTTCGTGTTTTAATATTTTAAAGAAGTACTTCTTATCAACAAAACAAGAAAAAATAAATATTTGCGTAAATATTAGGTGTACTTTTTTGGACAGCTTGAATTTATTTGATATTCCTTATTTGATTTTCAACCAATCAAGCCGACTAATCGCATGTAAAGGACCGACCTTTCGTAACGAAAACAAATTGAATCAATTTAATCCTTTAATCAAACTAATGCTCGTTTAAAGTGCACATGGACTTGATCACTAATTTAAATCCTTATTACTCTGAATGCTACCTACCCTTGTTAAAGTTGCATGATGTACTAATAAAGCCCTGTTTATTCGTAATTATATTTAATCCTCCTGCAATATTGTTTCAGTCAACGAAGCTAAATGTAATGAACTTTCTAATGCAGTAATACAAACAGATCCCATCCAAACCTAATTTAATAATAGATTCATACTAACTTTTAATTACATTTTAATGCAATCACAATATTTTGAGTTTAGTGTTCCCAAGGGCCTTCTCTGCACTTGCGGAGTGCATTTGCCATATTACGACTGTCACAGACGACTCTGAAAATTATATTAAAAACATGGTTATTACTGAGAAATACAGTAATTAAACTTTCGTAGAGAAATTGGTTGCATTAGTTTTACGTTAATAAGTAGGCAGTCTGTGATAATTATAATTTGTTTTATTTTTTTATGTTCTGAATTTTTGTTAATATATTTATATTATTATTTTTATTATACGCCTGAACGATCCAAGTGGTAAGGGACCGGCCTTGCAATCGTAAGGTCGTGGGTTCGCACCCTGATCGAGATATATCTCGGAGGTGGTCGTTACTCACTTCAGGTACCCTTCAGTGTTGGGGATATAATTCGACACTGCTTCCCCTTCACCGGCAAGGAGGTTTAGCAAACTTTATAACGAAGGGAAAGAGGTACAAAATATAAAAATTAGAATGAACAACATAAAAGCTAAGTATAGTACAGTATCCAGAAGAATGAAATAATAAAATGGAGAAACAACATCTAAAAGAGAAAGAAGTTTGTGCAGTTTTAAACAAGAATGCAGAGAAAAAGATTAACGACTTCGCATAAAAGGAAATATCTCTAGATACAATCTTTGAAGAATAGAAAATCCTAAAAAAAGAGAGAAACTATAATTAGTAATAAATAAGAAATGAAGTACACTTAGAAATTTAAAGGCACAACCCATTTTGTTTAATATAATGCTACAAGAAATGAAAGAAAGCAAAGCTAAAACGAAAGATGGGAATAAAGAATTGAACATGGAAAAGGAATTGCAATTACAATATTAACAATAAACAAAAATTAATAAATAATATCGAGAAAATGAAATTATAGTAAGCAGACATTCAAAGAAGTGGGCAAATTATTTAAAGCTATAAAAGACAACTATGACCAAATAGTTGGGAAATATACATTTTCTGGTTTTTTGATAACGGCCCCGAAATTAGTATACCTTTATAGCTTTCTGTTGTATTGCGTACAGGGTTTTGGTTATATTTTAAACGGTACCTACACACTTTATTATCAAACATATCAAAAAATGTAAAATACAAACGTTTTAGGAATTTATCCGAACTGCCAGAATTTACTAAAAACGAAAACGAGCGATGATCGGAAATGTAACAAATGAGTCCTGACTTTGTTATTTTTATTAGAATAACCAGTATATTTTTTCGAATTAAAAGAGATATGTTTCTCCTAAATCCAAAAATATATAGCTTGCCTATGTTTGGTTTCAAACTTTTTGCAATAATTAAGTTTGAAATGATTATATTTTGTTACATTTTTGTTAATTTATATCATATAAAATGGTAATTTGTCTTAGCTGTCAATATTTTGTTTCATGAAATGTCCCAGATTAATAGTTTTTTTTTAATTAAAATTAACTCTTGTCATATAAAATAAATACTACTATACTATATATATACCGGGTGAAAAATTTCATAGCAAACTTGTATTGAAAACTATGTTTCTGTGAATCGCTCGCCATTTGAAGACATAAAAAGACAATGATATTAAAGAAAAGAGAAAATTATGGACAATATTATCGTGTTAAAATTATTCCTGAATATTAATACTTTCGGAATATAAATTAAATTTTCAAATTTTAAACGAAAAATTTAGTCGCCTATGTCACATTTGAAACTTTCATTTCTTTCAGTTAGTGGAAAATAATTTACACGTCATGCGTCAGTCAAAAAGTATTATGAACTATTGTACAAATAATAGGTAGGTACTCTTGTCGTTTAAGTTATAACAATTCTTTCTTTCTTTATTAGAATGAGAATTGAATTCTACGTCATTGCATACAAAAATACAGTTGTTTCTGATACTATCAATAAACTTAATGGGATGCCATGGGCAATCGATATCGACACAACATGTCGACACTAAATCAATTTCAAATTCAATTGTACTAAGAATTAAATAAGTTTCACACTGTTCAAGAATAAGTAACACACAACTCTAAAGAATATTAAAAAAAAAAACAATTTCACAAATCCAGTTGCCATCAACATTGTATTGAAATTAACAAGAAGAGTAGGAAAGTATTTTGTGAAGGAATGCTGGAGCAAAGAAATAAATTCTAACAGTTTCTCGTCGTCAGTATAATACATAGATGAATGGAATTTTATTTTGAATAAGAAGCATATTGTACAAAATTCTGATTACTGAATTGCAAACTTCAAATCTGACATACTAAGGCGACTATATTTTATCTTTCATTTACAGAAACGTAGTTCTCAATGGAACTTTGTTCGGATTTGAAACTTTCCACCCGGTATACTATAAGTAAATTCAAAAATATAAAACCAAATACAGGCAAATTTTTGGAATTAGGAGAAAAATATCTTTCGTAATTCGAGAAAATATACTTAGTGTTCCATTTAAAATAACAAAGTGGGTTCTCATTTGTTATATTTCCGTTAGCCTGTTTTGGCTAGTAAACTAAACTAAGGAAAAATTTATTCTATTTTATACCAATTAGGTGAGAGTGGCAAGACGGCTGTGTGCTAATTACAACCTTTAAATCTTGCCAATCGGCTTTCACGCCTAATTATTTATCTGCTTGCCGTACATTTTATTCTTAATCATACTATTCAAAATATTTTCCAATGGGCTCCAACAATATTTTTTTATAATAATGACAATAGTTGTCTGAACTTTGTTGAAAATCAATTTGTTTACCTCTAGATGCTCTGTTAAAACTAATGGCACTCAGATAAAGCTCAGCAAACTAAGAAAAAGCTAGAGAATTATAAAGACAACACAAGGCAAGAAATACATTTTTTGATAAACAAAAGTCAAAGGGTGAGCGTAATAATGAAGAAGCCGACTCTCTCATTACCATGTGATACATGTACATGGTCCATAGAAATAACACGTGGCCAGGAGCTTGGTCACGTAATGAAGTCGAGGAAACGAGAAAAAATGAAAGAGGGTAACACGAAAGGAAAAACATGCAAAGCCATAGAGATAGGAGAAGGAAATAAAATGTCACTCTCGTTTCCATCTAAGTCAGAAAATCAGAAAATAAAAGGACAAATGAATTCTGTGAAAGACTGAGTGGAAAAAATTAAATTAGTGATGAAGCATTTGGCTCGGATGTACGAAGAAAATTACCAACCGTTAAAAACATTTCGAAGAAGAAAATGAAAAAGGCAAGGAAAATTTGGAAAATCAAGATACTGCGGATGGCACCAAAAGAGGGAATAGGAGGAGAGGAAATGCCAAGATTGGAAAAACACAAACGTAGATGGAGAAAACAGCCTGAATTCCTTTAATTACATCGGCGATAGATGTTTCAAATATGAGTTTAGATTCGATTTTATCCCCAAATGTTATGAAATGTTTTCTTGAGGGAACGGGATTATCTTCAAATGCTATTATCACAAAATTACAGTTTCGTCTACATATAGTACACCTACGGCCTTTAAAAACTAGTACACTTTGACAAACACTATGTTTAGGCGCTGTAAGCTAAACCTAAATGTGAAATTTCTAAATACTCAAATTACACTGAATCTCACTATTGATTTGTCAAATTCGACAGTGGCATCAAAATGATTGATGAAGGTTTGATTTACATATTACAAATTTCAAATTTTTGACATTTATATCAACGCTCAGTTTATTAGTTTTCAAAGGCCGCAAATATACCATTCTGTACATTTTGAAATAAAATAATTTGCAATTATTTTTGTATACTTGTTAATTAATCATGACAATCGAGCCAACTTATGTTAAAGTTAATTAATGTTAAAATGGGAGATAAGTGGAAGATTAAAATGGACACGGTCTTTATTGTCTGCAAATAATTTTCAAAAGAAGTTTATGATGTGTTACATTTTTTACTTTTATAGAGATCAGGTGAGAATTTATTCAATTCCAGTAGTAGTGAATCGAACTGTAACGATTGGATTGATCCCTTCAGCGTTATCAGGGCGGTATCTATTTGTCTAAAGTACAAAAGGTCCATTGAAGGGCATCGAATTGTTACAAGTGAATTATGCTGAACCAATGGCTGGTATGATTTGGTGCCTTGTATGTTGTGATTTACGGCATTAGGCATAATTAGTTAACGCATGTTCGTGACTACATCAATTGATCTCTCTACATAACTTTATCACGTCGTTAAATTACAACTCACAAGGGCTGTATTATCGGACAGCGTACGGTGAATACACGGCAATGTGCATACATATTACTATATAATCAGTCACTACCTACTTGTTTTACATAGAGATAGAAAACATGCAAACTGCTTATCAGAAAGACCATAAAAATTAGCTACAAATTTCTCTAAATATTTCTCTACATACAGGGATCGTCAAAATGAGTGAATTATTGTAGTTATACAGGGTGCTGCATTGATGAATGCAACATTGGAAATCCAATGTCAATTTAAAGATGCTCGAATGCTTCCCTAATTATTTTACAGCAAAATTCCATTTAGGTTTCTTAAAGCACCCTTGAAGATGAATCTGTCTATGCAGTTTGAGAATTTTTCATCCGCTCAGTTTTTAAAGCAATCAGTAACTAAATTCAATTTATACCTGACTATTAGCACGGTCTTGAGCAATGATTGTGAAAAATCGACAGATGAATCCAGTCGTTTTTGAATAAGATTAATAAAAATAGGTTTTCCAGGAATTTATTTTAACATTCATTAAATCATTGGCTTCCAAATCAGCGAATTTATTATCATTATTACCTAAGTGCAACCGTTCACTGGATTTTAATCTTACAGACTTCATCCGCTTTCCATTGTTGGTAATCATTAAACAGTTTCGTTTTATATTAAAAGTTCTATCAATAAAACATAACTACAGTTGGAAAATGTTCCATTTCATTTTGTCGACGCCTGTATAACATAACAAAATTATTATTATATTATTTAAAGTAAATAAAATTGAGAATTTGATATTTGCATACAAAACGTTAAAAAATATGTATTTAAGATAATATGAAAATATTATTTTTTACGTAGTATAAGTTTGTTAATAACGATTGCTTGCGTGCCCTAAATATACGAAGAATAATCTTCGCGTTTAATTCCAACACGCGTGTTGATCCTTAATCAACTCTTGCCTTAAATACAGTATTTACGACACGCTCGTTCAATCTGATGGTCAAACACATACTTATGTATTCAGACCAGAAAGTAAACAAATATAGTCCCTCTTATAGTAGGCATTATTATACTTAGAGAGAAGTTTCTTTTTCCTCTACGAAGATTTGTCAGGTTCAACGAGAGAAGAATGATATCAAAGTACATTTTACTTGAATTTCTTTGTATAATTCTATACAATTCAATTAATAAATTTTCAGAAAATTGCAATTTGCATAATTAAAAGGTCATTTATAATATTGCCATATCCTGTTTGTCAGTTACATCTGATTAATAAAATACAGAAGCGTTCTTTACTAAACTTTAAGAGTTTAAAACAGCTGGCAATCAAATCAGACAAAAAGGCGGTGTATACTAAAATGCATTGAAGATTCACATATAAATTGGTTAACAGGCACTAGTACCGCTGTATTTCGTCACACGAGCAATGAACTCGGGTGGAATAGAACGAAACACTTGTGTTTATGCTGAAATGAAACTGTAAAACGTTTTTATTTATGGCTTTCTGCAGAAGAAAATATATAATAAACAATTCATTCTTTCGAATTTCGGACTTATGTATATAGAGGTAAGAAAAGAATCATGATTTCCATTTTCGGTTCAAAGGAGGTTGATTTTTGAATTGAAATATTTATTTCTTGCAATTTCGCACTTGCATGACCTTAGTGAATACGCTTCTAACGGGTCGGACACTTGTTCTGAATCACCCCGTATACCACAGGTTTGAAGTCATTGTCAATCACAATTAATTCGTCTGTCAAAATTGGTAAACATCATTATTAACAAATAACTAACAAATTTAAAGCGTCCGCAGTTTAATTAATATTCTTTTTGTTCACTTACATAGTGTGTCATTAATATCAAATTATTTTCAGATTCCTGACTAGTTTGAAATTGTCAAATGCATGGGTTCATCAAAGTTACGCAATTGATGGAACTCTTAAAATTGGTTATTACCTTATTAAGGAACTTTTGCTAAAACAAACCTTATATAAGCTGCCAATATACTCATGAAAACAAGTAACATTTATAACGAAAGTCAATCATAATTTCAGATACTCTTCTTTTCATGATAAATCAAGTTTGATCATTTCCGATTTTTTGTATAATATATAGAATTCCAGATACGTTAATCCTCTCAAAATGTATTAATTATTAGAAATCGTTTTCGGTTTGTAATCCACAAATTCTACGAAATTACTGTTATTCCATATTTTTTCTATTAAGCGAGTTGGCACTTAGAGTTAACCATTGCATTGGTTTCAGTGCGAACATGGTTGACAAAGTTATAAATAAAACAACCAAGAGTGCATTAGCTTTGAAGAACTACTTCTTTAACCATTGCATTGGTTCCAGTCGAATAAGGTTGGCAAAAAATATAAATAAAACAACCAAGAATGTATTGGTTTTGAAGAAATACATATTCACCAGAATGCTGAATTTCTGCAGCACCTTTTCTTTATAATTACGTAGTACAAATATAACAGAGAGGAAGCAGAATGCTTGCAGCGTGTAGGATCCCCTTAATAGTTGCACGGAAGGAAATAGACGATATCTCTTTCTTGGTTAGTTTTTATAACTGAGAAAGACTTTGGGATTTGGAGATTTATTTTTTTTTGTGTGATATAATAGCATATTGTGGCGAGCCAACCTGACTTAGCGCAAGGCGTCAGGAAGTCGGTCCGCTTCGGTGTGTCATCGGCCGTCACGCGGTCGGGCCCACATCGAACGGACTGGAATCTTCCCGAATAGAGACTTCCAGACGCCAGCAAATGATATAAAATGGCCCGGAGTTGACTCACCAGGCAGTCGAATTCGAGCAGCGATAGTCGAAGTTAGATTTTTAGTGTGAAAATAAATTGTTAGAAATAAATTAGTTTTTAAGCTTCATTAAATTACGGTTAAGTTTTTATCGAGTGTTTTATTCGTTTAAATAAATAAACTCAAACCCTAGAAACGTAACAGTGGTGTCGGTGTGCGGGTTTGTGCAAATAAATAAACAATTTAAAGTAAATTAAATTTAATCAGATTATTAAATAAGTACAGTATCGGAAAAAAACAATGGCTACGAGAAAAGTGTTGTTGAAAGACTTAAAAGTGGCCGAATTAAAAACCGAATTGGAAGAACGAGAGTTAGAAACCTGTGGTTTGAAAGGCGCACTTCAACAGCGTCTCCGATCCGATTTGTTGACAGCTGGTGAAGATCCAGAGACGTTCCTTTTCGAAATTTCGTGTGGTCCCGTCGATTTTAATAAAATCTTGAAGGATGAATTTCGAGAACAATCCAGAAATTTGGACGAGAAGTTTCTAGAACACTCTGGAAATTTCAAGGACGAACTTCGAGAACAATCCAGAAATTTGGACGAGAAGTTTCAAGAACAGTCTGGAAATTTAGAGAAGAAACTTCTAGAACAATCTGGAAATTTCAAGGACGAACTTCGAGAACAATCTGTAAACTTCAAAGACGAGTTGCGAACTAAATTAATGGAACAATCCAGAAATTTAGAGGAGAAGCTTCTAGAACAAGCTGGAAATTTCGACAAATTACAGAATAAATTGTTGGAACAATCTAGAGACTTAGACGAGAAATTTCGAGAGCAATCCAGAAATTTCGACGAGAAATTTCTAGAACAAACAAAAGGACTTGAAGATCAACTAGTGGTAAAAATATCGGAAGAAACAAGGAACTTGCAAGAAAATGTGGAAGAAATAATATTCCAGCAGGATAATAAAATCAAAAATCTGGAACGAATCATGGCGGGGTTGCGAGTGTTCGGGGATCAGCCACCAGTAGAAACACTAGAAAATAATGAAACCCGAATTGTGGAAGGACCAGCAGAAAATTCTAAACTGAAGATAAAACCACCAACGTTCGATGGAAAGTCTTCTTGGCCCAACTACTTCAAACAGTTCGAAGCAGCAGCAAAGGCGAACAGATGGACGGCCAGCGAAAAAGCCACTTCGTTAATTGTGGCCTTGAGAGGGGACGCTATCGATGTGCTACAGACGATGCCGCCAGAGGAACAAGAAGACTTCGACAAGCTGGTGAATAGGATGGAAATGCGTTACGGACAGGCCCATCTGACCGAGGTATACCATGCGCAGTTGAGGAATCGCTGTCAGAAATCCGGAGAAACTCTTCAGGAATTCGAAGCAGACGTTGCGCGTCTGGCCCAGTTGGCATATCCCACAGCTCCTGTTGAATTCCTCAAATGTTTGACGGTGCAGACCTTCATAGATGGAATCCGTGACCCAGACAACCAGCAGGCATTGAGAATGACCCATCCGAAGACGTCCAAGAACGCATTGGCTTATGCCTTGGAATTTGAAGCGGCGAGACGAGTCTCAAGAGGGCATGTCAAGGTGCGAGCGGCTATGGACTTCCAAGAGGAAGAAGAGGAAGAATCCGCTAACGCCAAGGTGGGATCTGCTATAAAGGAGCGACCCAGGGAGTATACCACCGCCGAGGATGTTCGCCGCATTGTGGAACAGGTCTTCAAGCAGAAGAAGCCGCTGGTGTGTTGGAATTGCCAGGAGGAAGGACATGTTCGCAGGCGATGTCCAAAGCCCAGACAGGATCCAAGGAAGCCACAGTTAAACTAAGCCGGGTCGGTGCAGAGGGGCAAACGTCGACCCGTATTCAAAGGCCCCCAAAGACGAAAGCCAACCAAGTAATATCCCTACGGCAGTTAACCAGCAGTATCTTCGTGGATGTTACCATTGATGACATTCCTCACACCATGTTGTTGGATACGGGTGCGACGAAGACCATCCTAAGACCCGACGTCATTAAGTCATCTGGACGCACCGAGCCGACCAAGTGGAAACTGAAAACTGCAACTGGAACATCAGCGACTGTCCACGGTGAAGTAGAGGTTATCATCACCATTGGTTCAACTCCAATAAAACACCGTGCACTGGTGGCAGATATAGAGGACGAGGCAATTTTGGGCATGGACGTCATGTGTGCCCACGGGTTCCAATTGGACTTAAAGCGTGGCGTGATGGCGGTCAATAATGAGGAGTTGGTTCTACATCAACGAGGGGACGTGGCCGCTCGAGTAGTCCTCGCTGAAGACGTTGTATTACCCAGCAGGACTGAGGTTATCGTCGACGCAAAACTGGACGGTGTTTTTCAAGATGGGCAAGTCATTATGGTTGAACCTAATACTGATGATCAAAGGATTGGAAGAGGAGTCCTCGTTGGGAAAATGTTGTTGACGGCGAAGAAGGAAGTACCTGTCCGCCTGATGAACGTCAATTGTTTCTCTGTCAATATCAAGAAAGGAACAATCTTGGGAAGCTGCACCATGGTGTCCTCCATCTCCCGGCAACTTGAAACAAACGTGCCAGAAGCGAAAGTCCCAAAGAAATTATGGGAAATGGTTATGTCAACAGCCCAGGAATTGACTCCAGACCAGAAGACAAAAGCAAAGAATCTGATCGGCCGCTATCAAGATGTATTTGAAGTAGAAAATGGATCCAAGGGAAGAACTGATGTCGTGAAACACAAAATAGAGACTGGAGAAGAAAGACCTATCCGTCAAGCTCCAAGGCGATTACCGTTGGTGAAGCGTGAGGAAGCGGAACGCATTATTCGCGAGATGGAAAAGGATAATGTAATAGAACCATCAAGCAGCCCGTGGGCGTCACCAGTAGTGCTTGTGAAGAAGAAGGATGGGTCCACCAGGTTCTGTGTAGACTACCGGTTACTCAATAATGTCACCAAGAAGGACAGCTATCCCTTGCCCCGGATTGATGATACCCTGGACACCCTGGCCGGCTCAAAGATCTTCTCAACTTTGGACTTAAAGAGTGGATATTGGCAAGTGGAGCTGGCGCCCGAAGATCGAGAAAAGACGGCGTTTTCCATTGGTATGGGTCTGTGGCAGTTCACAGTGATGCCATTCGGGTTATGTAATGCCCCAGCGACATTCGAGAGGTTAATAGAGACGGTTCTGAAAGGTCTGTCCTGGACAACGTGCATGGTGTACCTTGACGACATAATTGTCGTGGGAAAGACGTTCGACGACCACCTAAGGAACCTGGAAGGAGTGTTCCAGCGGCTTCGCGGAGCTGGACTAAAGCTTAGCCTCAAGAAGTGTCACCTGTTCCAGAAGGAAGTGAATTACCTGGGGCACATTGTTAATGGAAACGGAATCGCCGTGGACCCTGTGAAGATTCAGGTGGTGAAAGACTGGCCAACTCCCACAAATAAACACCAAATAAGGAGTTTCCTTGGCCTGTGCACTTACTATCGGCGCTACGTTCCTGGATTTGCAGACATTGCTAAGCCGTTAACAAAACTCACTGAAGAAGGTCGTCCATTTGAATGGGACCAACAATGTCAAATTGGCTTTGAACAACTAAAGCAGTACTTGGTCAGTGCTCCTATTCTGAGTTATCCTCTCCCGGAAGGCAAGTTCGTCGTGGACACAGATGCTAGCAACGTTGGGATTGGTGGCGTACTCTCCCAGATACAAGAGGGGCAAGAGAAGGTGATCGGCTACTTCAGTAAAGTCCTATCAAAGCCGGAACGAAACTATTGCGTCACAAGAAGGGAATTGCTAGCCGTCGTAAAAACGATAGAACACTTCTACAAGTACTTGTATGGTAGACGCTTCCTGCTGAGGACCGACCACGCCGCTCTAAAATGGCTTCTCCGTTTCAAGAACCCAGAAGGGCAAGTTGCACGATGGATCGAACGACTTCAGGAGTACGATTTTGAAATTCAGCATCGGGCAGGAACTAGCCATCGAAATGCCGATGCTCTGTCGAGAAGACCCTGTGCCGAAGACTGTAAGCACTGTAGTCGTTTGGACGAGAAAATAGCCACGACTGCGAGGACAGCCATTGTTGATGACAAATGGCAAGGCGAAGAACTGCGAAGAGACCAGGAGAACGACCCGGATTTGAAATTAGTGCTAGAATGGAAAAGCAGGGACGCGAGGCCTACCTGGGAAGAGGTAGCACCATGTGCACCGTCCGTAAAATCATACTGGGCGCAGTGGGACTCCATAGTGTTGGATCGTGGTCTTCTGAGACGAAGCATAGAGAATCAGGAAGGCATGGAACAGAAGACACAGTTACTGATCCCCAAGAATAGGGTGCCAGAAGTTCTGAGGGAACTTCACGATGGAATTTCCGGAGGGCATCTGGGAGTTAAGAAGACTATGGAGAAGGTGCGCGAAAGATTTTACTGGGTGAACTGCAAGGAAGACGTGAAGGATTGGTGCAGAAAGTGTACAGTTTGCGCAGCCAGTAACGGTCCCCACAGGCGGGGTAAGGCTCCCATGAGACAGTACAACGTTGGAAGTCCTTTTGAGAGAGTTGCCATCGATGTAGCCGGCCCGTTTAAAGAAACGAATGGTGGAAACAAGTACATCGTCGTGGTAATGGACTACTTTAGCAAGTGGGTTGAAGCTTACGCCCTACCTAACCAAGAGGCAGTCACTATTGCGGAAGTCCTTGTCAGGGAATGGATCAGTCGGTATGGTGCACCTATGGAACTGCATTCAGACCAAGGAAGGAACTTTGAATCGGCCTTGTTCAAGAACGTGTGTACTCTGCTCGGCGTACGAAAAACTAGAACAACTGCACTCCACCCACAGTCGGACGGAATGGTGGAAAGGTTCAATAGAACCATCAACCGACATTTGTCCAAGGTCGTTTCCAATCATCAGAGGGACTGGGACACGTACATCTCCCTGTTTCTAATGGCATACCGCTCATCTGTTCATGAGACAACAGGGGAGACTCCCGCGAAAGTGGTATTCGGGCGAGAGCCGAGACTGCCCTGCGACCTGAAGTTTGGTGTGAAGCCTGGCGAAGTCTCTGCCGACGAAGATTACGTGAGCAAATTACGCAGGAAAATGGATGATATCCACAACCAAGTGCGTCACAATATACAGACGGCCAGCGATCGGATGAAGGAGCACTATGACATCAACGCTCAACACGGGGGATACCAACCTGGAGCACTGGTCTGGCTTTATAACCCCCAAAGACGTCGAGGCCTTTCCCCAAAATTACAGACCTCTTGGGAAGGTCCTTACAAAGTGATGAAACGGATCAACGACGTCGTTTACCGCATCAGGAAGGTCCCCCGTGGCAAACCCAAAGTAATCCACTTCAACCGGATAGCCCCTTACCATGGAGAAGCAGATGAAGGGACAGTACAAAGGGCGCAAGTTTCCGAAGTGAACTTCGAAACCTTCATGTCTCATCACGCCGAAGGAAGCAAGGCACGGTTTGGAGTGACCACGGAGAAGCAACAAGATCTCTTTAAAGTGCCACTGGAGTACAGTCTGGCCCACTGCGTAGCAGAAGACCTGAAAATGTCCAAAGGAATCGCTCAGGTGTTTAGGAAGAAATTTGGCCAAATCGAGGAGCTACGAAGACAGCATCCCGTGGTAGGCAAGAGCTTGCAGATCATTGATTCGACGGCAGATCGGAGGCGCCACGTGCATTATTTAGTCACTAAGAAGACATCAAGCGGTAAACCTGACTATGTGACTATGTGGAGAGCCCTATATAGCCTGAGGAGACAGCTAATAGAGAACCATCAGATGAAGTTAGCCATCCCCAAATTGGGCTGCGGATTGGACGGACTAGACTGGAGAGTAATCCGAAGCATGCTGGAAGTCATCTTCCACAGAACGGGAATTGAAGTCCTAGTCTGCAGCCACCACCCACAGGCAACAGTCAGCAACAGCAAAACCGTAGACTGTTACTTCTTCCAGACGGGAAGTTGCAAGAATGGGCCAGCATGTAGATTCCGACACCCTCCTTCAAGACTATCACCAGGAACATTTCGAGACGAAACGTTTCTAAGAGGGGGGCAGTGTGGCGAGCCAACCTGACTTAGCGCAAGGCGTCAGGAAGTCGGTCCGCTTCGGTGTGTCATCGGCCGTCACGCGGTCGGGCCCACATCGAACGGACTGGAATCTTCCCGAATAGAGACTTCCAGACGCCAGCAAATGATATAAAATGGCCCGGAGTTGACTCACCAGGCAGTCGAATTCGAGCAGCGATAGTCGAAGTTAGATTTTTAGTGTGAAAATAAATTGTTAGAAATAAATTAGTTTTTAAGCTTCATTAAATTACGGTTAAGTTTTTATCGAGTGTTTTATTCGTTTAAATAAATAAACTCAAACCCTAGAAACGTAACAATATCAATAATTATAAATATGAATAAGAAAAATTTAAGTTTGCTTTTGGCTAGCAACGTGAAATTTAACATTACTTCGGTAAAAATATGAGGAAGCTTCGTAAAAATATGAGGAAGTATAGCGAAAAATATTGGAAATATTTTATTGCAGGCATAAAGCTTTTTTATAAGACGTGCCTGTGCCTGTAAGCGAATTTTGTCGTAAAAATAACGACGCGCGACAACAGATTTCGGGGACGCATATTCACGATTATTTTCACTTATGTTCAGCGCTATTTCTCTTTAAACTGTACTTACATAGAATTCGTTCATAAAGTTTGGAATAAATTCGATAAAACTGTGTATGTTAATTTCCGCGAAAAAATCTTGAAGACGTCAATTTTCTTTAAAAAATTAATTTAATTTGTTTCCTATAGTACTTAGTTTTTACAACTACTCATTATTACAACATGAGCAGAAAAGGTTGCCATTATTACTAGAAAACTAGCTGATGCCCTTGTAGATTTTTCCAATATGTCACTTTAGGCTATGTTGGTCAAAAACAACATTAAAATTGTTTGATAGCTGTCAACATCGTCTATCAAACATGGATAGAAAACTATACTATTCAATTCAGGAAAGAATACATGCCCGTCATATATGGAATTCGTCTATTTCAAATAATTGCAAGGCGTTAATCAACACTATATGAACTTTTATGTACCGAAAATACAGCATTAAATCAAGTTCACATACGAAATTAATAGTGTTGATTAAAGTAGTGCAATTATTTGAAACAGACGAGTTCCGTATATGACGAGCATGTATTCTTTCCTGAATTGAATAGTATAGTTTTCTGTCCATGTTTGATAGACGATGTTGACAGCTATCAAACAATTTTAATGTTGTTTTTAACCAACACAGCCTAAAGTGACATATTGGAAAAATCTACAAGGGCAACAGCTAGTTTTCTAGTAATAATGGCAACCTTTTCTGCTCATGTTGTAATAATGAGTTGTCTGTAATTTTTGACGATAGAAGATTTGTGAAAAGGGCATGAAATTCTTAAACGACAAGATTGACGTTTGATAGTTGACAGCTGTCACACAATTTTAATGTTTTGTTTTTGATCAACATAACCTAAAGTAACCTACTGGAATAATCTACAAGGGCAGTTCAAATTTGACATGCATTTTATTTTATTCAAACTAAAAAGACCTATGAAACAATATTATACACTGTGTCCACGGATTGGGTTCACAAGAGGAAAAACTTCTTTATTTTTGAGTTTTCGAAAAAAGTCATTCTTTGTAAACGTTTTTGCTTATGCTAAAACCCTCATAAATGTTATCGGAAACGATGATTTTTTTTATAAGTGAGAAAAATTTAAAATTCTGTCTCGATTTTCATAAAATATGGCAAAGTCTAAATATTTCGAGTTAAATCTTCTTAGGGGTCTATTCCGTATCAAAACCGTTAAATCTAAAGGAGTGTTAAATTTTGTTGCTACGGTAACAACCAATCATGGATTTTTTTAATTTTAAAGGACCTCTAAATTTTAATATCCCGTTAAAAAGTTACAGAATACGCCCCTTAGCCGGTCGTCAGTTAAAATTACTAATTTGTGTGAAATAACTATTCAGACAAGAATATCAATTCTAGAGCGTATTTATTTCATTGAATGTTAAGAAATTTCGAACTGTTTATTATAAAATACAAATTGAGACAATTTTAAAAAATTTCCGGTGAGAGGGTAATTAAAAAAATTGATTCAAAAAATTTTATTCTAAGGCTGCTGTTACAAGAAAATGATAGAAGTTTACGTTGAGGATAACGCTACCATTTTGCAAATGGCTTACTTAACATCTCGCTTGTCTTTGCAATGAAGAAGCGACAATATAAAAATTTACTCCAAGCTCTTAAGGACTGAAGAATTTCAATAGCTGAAATTTCTGCATGTTTGATATTGTAAAAAGATATATTTTAAAATACATGACATAAGCAATAACAACTGACGTAATTGTACTAAGAAAAACCGCATGTATTGCGGCAAAGCAAAAACTTTTATAAAGTATGGCTATTTTGAAAAACTCAAAAATAAAAAAAACTTTTTCCTATTGTGAATCCAATCCGTGGACACAGTCATCATTTTTTTAAATAAAACAACCCCCGCTTTTTTCAATATGCACTCGTCCCATCTCTCTTGTAGCCTTCGTATTTCCGCTTAAAAAATATTTTTATTAACAACGTAATCAATTTAAACTTCTTCGTTAGAGTAAATTTCGTTTTGCATTTCAAGAGCTTCTTCAATGACTTGTCAATGCCACTTGGGGCCAAATTTTTACAGTATACAGGGTAAGACGGTACTTAAAGATTTACACCAATCAAAAATTTATCTGAGAGATAAACACTCTTTTTCAAACTGCCTCTGAGATTCTTGATAAATTCCTGCTACTTTAGCACCATAATTAAAAACAAATATAAAAATCACACGTTGTTCAACCCAATTGGAAACATTGTTGTACGCCATGGCTAATAATAATAACTGGAAATATTGATACCAATGAATTGCAATTGTTTATGACGTCAGCTATCTATTTGATAAACATAAAACCATTTTGCAGTAGCTCCTTAATTGTGCCTAAATAAATAAAATAAAATGTAGGTCAAATTTGAACCACCCTCGTAATTCAGGGATGTTCACAGACCGTTGCAGTTTGAAAAAACACATAACAAATAAAATATGAAACTGGCTGTACTATAAAATAAAGATATAAAAAAAAAAACAAAAAGCCATGTTTACTGTATGTTCTAGATACAAGGTTCGTATAAAAAATCAAAGGGTTACGACAAAAGCGCGCGAAGTATCCACGCATGTTTACAAGTTGAAATGAAATATACAGTATAAGCGTAAACGTTGTAAAAGTATTGTTTATTTCAGAGCGGAGAGAATAAATTAATGATGAAAGCGTATGAGGAAAAATCGTATCGTTTTTAGGGGACAGACGTGTTTATTTGTTATTTATTTTAGTGACAGAAAATAGGAACATTTTTCTAAATTCATAAATTTATATGTAAAAGTTCCTGCACATTTCAAACAATTGTAGTTAGCTTCGGAATATTTATAAATACAGAATTTTAAAATAATAATTAAAGAAAAAGAGAGGCAATTATGAATGAATCAATAAATCGAGATATTCTAAGGGTCTGATGTTCTGAAAACTTGTTTAATATTCTGAAGAGTTGTTTATAAGGTTCAGTTTATATACAGTACGATAAATAATAACGATAAACTGAATATTACCTACTAACATACTCAACATTGGTCTAGTTTAAGTTTATTCATTTGATCTGGCATCATTACTTTACCTATCTGAATGTAATTTATACAGAATCACGTTCCTGTTTCGTATTAGTGTTACATAGATTTTTAATGTTTTTTTTTTAATAATTGAAAGACTTTCAATTGAATACCTTTTATCCAACAGTGCTTTTAAATTAATTATTTTTATTATTATACTGCATTTTTGTAAATATTTAACAAAAGAAATTGAAAGGTTTGCCGTTCAATATCTTCTTTCAAATTATTGTTAACAATGATGTGACATGTATTTGTTATTAATTACGCGGTTATTATTACGTTTTCTTTAGGAATTGATGATGAGAATCTGCTTCTGGTTTTACTGGAACTTTCTATTAACTGATGGCACGGATGTGCCCGTAATTTTACTGGAACTGACAAGTCCTTACTTCTACCTATACCCTTGGTCCTTTATAAAAAAAATAGTAAGTTTAATGCCAACAATTTATTTAAGCAATATACCACGCTGCATGGTGAACTATACAAATAAATAACTTTTCAGACAAAAGAGAGCTATGAGCATGTTTTTAACAGAAATTAAGCTTATTTTTACCTTTCATTTCAAATAAAATCTATTTTGTAGTTATTATCAACATTTAAGTGCGTCCTGCAATGTACACGAAAAGGAATAATATTTATCTGTATAAACTTCAATTCGGGTACCATTTGTACCATTTATTTCGGTCGCGTTTACCCGTAACTTTACACTAACTGCAGCAACTACACAGGGTTCGAAGATATAAGTTCAGTTATACAGTTATGGCGTAGTTTGCGGAAACTCGGAGTAACGTAGTCCGCTGGAGGTATATGAAAGCGGTCAGCATCCCGCTCACGTTTCGTTATTTGTCAATGTTGTACAAGGAGGAAGATTGGACTCATTATTTCTGCTATGCTATTTGTTTTTGTTGTATCGCGTTCTTGATTGCGAATAACTCAACGCGAAATAAGGGGTAAATATAAAGAATTACAAGTGCTGCGGTGCTATAAAAGGAAATTGCACGAATGCTGCGCGAAGTTTATTTTCTTAGTTTGTACGTCCTTACATGGGGAGCAATCACATAAAGCGACGTTTTAAATTTCTTTCTTGTCTTCATTTATTAAGGCGGACTTTCTGAAATTTAAAGGAGGAAAAACGAAATATATTTAATTTGTATATCATCAAATACATGAGATAGATACACGTAACATAGAAACCAGGAGCATATAGATACTATTGTAAACAGTTGTTGCAGGTACGAACCCAATTTAACAGTACACTCATCTTACTGGCCACAATCTAGTTTATTGATTTTTTTCTTAAAAATTTTTAATGCAAACTATAAACTGATAAATGCGTTTCTATAGAAAATTTGCAGAGTGCTATTAAACGTATAAGCAATTATTTGACACAGTTTGGTACAGTAAGTGTGTTCTGAGACTTGAGGTTGTATTACTGGCAAAGCCTAAAAGATATCAAAATGTCAAATTTCATAAACATCAGATACTTAACAAAATAACAAACTTATTAATTGAAAAGTGACATTCTTGGATTTTATTATCCGCTGCTGTTATATTCCTTTTAATAATCAGTTAAGTAGTATAGTTTGCCGATTTGGGTTGCGCGTCTACTACTTAGAGTGACGCACCCGGTATATAATACTTACGAAAAGAAGACGTTTCAAACAGATTCCACAGATATCGATTTCTGTCAGAATATTTCAAAGTGAAATTAAATCCCTGTTCAGAACACAAACTCCTCACAATCCCTGAAAAATTGACGATATCTCGACTGCTACATGAGATAACCTATTGATTAAGGCCAATGTCTTCAGAACGGAGACAATTGAAACTTTCTTTTAATTCTTTTTTTCTACTTGTGAAATGATCCGAAAAAGCTGCGCATTGAATAAAGGGGAACAGTGTATATGAAAAATTCGTCCAGATATCGCGGACGGCCGCAGCAGACGCTTGTGCGCGAGAGAGATGGAGACAAAAGATGTGTAGCGAGATGTAAGACAAGCGCCGGACAATAGGCCTCCTTTCAAAGGACACGGCAGCCGCAATTACGTCTAGAATAATCAAAGTCTACATCCCGTAATAGGACCAGGACTGGATTTGTTCCCTCCATAATAACATTCCAAGGTTAAAACTGGCAGATTTCGGAGATGAAAGGATTCCCTATTAATGTTTTATCGGGGAAAGATGAAAACGCTAAAAGAAGGAAGGAATCTCGTCGGGTAATAAGTTTGAGAGCAACGAACTTATTGTTTTATTGAATTGAGCTTTTGAGAGCATTGTTCTATTACAAATTGCAACACTTAAATATAATGAAACCCAAAATTAAGAAAACCAAGATTTTAAATCAAATAAATATGCGGCTTGCTGTATTGTAAAACTACATTCGCATTCATCTAACTCGACGCGCATATACTGAAACTTGTTTCTAAACTTGAATGAGTAAGTAACAGTGGTCGGCCTTTTATAGGCAGATTGAGACAGACACGTAAATTCACACGATATCACGAACTTAACTTAACATAATAAATTTAATCAATCTTGTCAGTGAAACGTAAACTTTCGTTACATGTTTCATACATTAAATGTTCATGTTCGTTTCATTTTATAATAGCCGAGTGCCTACATGTAGTAGAGTAAATTTAAACTCCACACTCCAGCACAATCAATGTTTATAAAATTTTAGTGCAGAAAGCACTCATGCACGCCCTTACTGACATCCACGTAAATTAAGAATGAAAGAAATTGGACAAAATCCGTTTTAAAAAGTTAATATGCTTTATTTAATTTTGTCACCAAACGTGTTCTTCAATGGTAAAGGCCAAAGTAAAACTAAATTCTAAATACTTGATTGCAAACACATTTTCTGAGTGTATTTGAGACTACAATCAACATTATGTTTATTTGTATTTTTGAATTGAAAATATTTGGTAGATGTAGATGGATTGTTTTTGGAGCTAACCTTTAAAAATAAGGGAAGTATTCTATACAAATAGCCTGCATATTCGCAGACTTTTAATGTCAGCGAAAAAAAAAGCAAATACAAAATGCATAACAGGAACTCTGCATCTACAGTAAAGCCCAGCTCGTTATGAGTTTCAGAATCGTGTCACATTGAAAACGTGACATGATTAACCCAATTAAAATTGCGGTCGATAATTTTGAACGGTATTTCATTCGAAATCGACAATCTCATTAAGTTGCGCCGTCCGGACTTAATTAAAAACTTAACAATGCCCCCCTGAAATGCAGCACTATTTTCAGCAATCTCGATGGCCGAGATATTTCATATTTGAGGTTTGCAGAGGCGAGCTTGAAACTATTTTTAATTCATTCGTTCCAGCATTTCCCATTTCATGCATTGTCATCCGGAGTAATATAGAAAATTCTTCTAAAAATTGTTAATAAATTTCGGTGAATCTAAATAGGTGCAAATAACAAAAGAGCACTTTTGCATATACACGTTCTTACAAAAAAAATCCTTTAATGCAGTGTTAAGTTTTATGAGCAGCGAAAGTACGAACGTTTAAAATTTTCTTGTTGAAATGTAATTTCCTCGGATTGCACGCTGTTTGCGAAATGTCTTGCTTGTTTATTATAATGTGTACCTTTGTGCGTCGCTAATTAACTAATAAATTGAAACAACGCGCAATTACAAAAGTACAAAACAAACTCCGGAAACACCTGTCCGTTACATCTGGAACGCGTGTTTCCATAATTGGTTGTATTCTAGGGAATTCTAAAAATATTTTGTTTATTCATATAATATAATAATTGTAATTATTTGATGTATTGTTTGACGTTATTAATATTTTATTAAATTAGTTAATACATCATTTTGGTGAAAAAATATTTTTTTCTAGTTACATACATCTTCATTATTACCACAGAATCATCGATTTGGTATTTTCCTTCATACACCTCGCATAAAAAGTAAAACTCATAATGTCGTTTATTGAATCCTGAAGGAGTGAAGAAGTGAAGACAGTGGCCTAGTAGTAGGGGTTGCAGAAGTTTCAAAGCAACCCAACGCTGAGTTCTAAGAAATATTCTCGCATAACTGATCTTTTTACTAATCTTATGTTTAATTTGCATAATTGTGGCCTGTTAAATGAATTATGATTTCTACCCGGCCTGGGCAAATAAACAGTTGAAGCGTATTCCACCTAAGTTTGTTATCGAGCACTTTCTTCACCTAAAATTTTGACAGCTCTTTAATTTTTTAAGTAACAGGTTGTGCCAAGGTCAAGATTAAGAAGTCTTGTCTTAGTTGGTAGAGACAATTCAGTAAAAATATTTGTTGTCTTAGTTGGTACAGAAAATAAAGAAACTCAGTAAAAATATTTTTATGAATCGATGACGACGTGAAAAAAATCGAAGAAAAATGGAGTACCCGACACGAATGAAATTTTTTAAAGTATATGAAAACATAACCCAACTTTTTTTTCTCTACAATTATTAATACAGTTACAGAAAATCTGGCTGCGATATTATTCATTTGTTTTGTTATATATTATTAAGACATTGCTGTGATATTTAGTTCATAAGAAGAAACTTGGAATAAATTATAGTTTAGTTGAAGAAAAGAACAATATTATGTTTAATTTGTTTAATAAACATTTGACTCAAAATACCTGTGACTGTCGGATAAAGTGACAGTGAACTGTATGCTGAATTGCAGTTCAATATGAAGATCGGTCATCAAAACTCCCTAAAGAACTTAGAGACTCAACTTTGGTTCCGGATGTGAAAAACAGTAGTTTCCTAAAAAGACAGACAATTAGGCTACGTATTGAATAAAAAAGTGTAGCAAAAGTGACTCAAATATTACTTGACAAGTTTGGGTGCAGGTAGTAATTTGACTTGTATATATGTATGTGAAAGGGAGGACAAGATTCAAGTATGTACCTAAGGACGAGTTGCCCAGGCACCCCTTGATGGACCGATTTGGGTAATAACAAAAACACCTATGACAGAGAGAAACAATTCGGGATGAAACATTTACACTTTTGTTTAGATTTGGAAATAACATAGAACACGTCACAAAAAAAATATATGGGACAACGTATATCAAAGAATGTGCGCACAAATATAATGCGTCACGTATAAATTCTTTTTTCCGAGTTCTTAATTAACTATTTATGAAATTACAGGTTCTTCAAAAAATTAATTTAACCAGCATCGTAATTTTATTTTGAAATGTTTTTGAGATAATTTTTTTTTAGTTCAGTAAGTGGTTGTAAACCTTGATGCACTGATGATTTTTAACAGAAAGAGTGTAACGGTTAGTTTCGAAATTATTGTTAAAATAGTTAAGTTTGAAACAAAATTGAGTTAGATGTGAAGTTCTTTGAACAATGTCGGTTGAATGAATTTATTTTAATATTAGGAAAATTTTACGGCAAACAATTCTAAACTAATCAAAAATTGTACTTAGGTGTTCATTTATTGAGAATTTTCCAAATTTCTGTAACAACAAAATGACAATAAAAAATGTGACATACTAGTACCAACGAAATTTATGTTTGTTTATACAGTTTAGGCACTCTAATTTGCTGTCCAAAAATGTCCCTAGCAGTGACCGGCGAGCGGCGCCCGACTAAGCCGGAGCGGCAAGAGTAGGGAAAAACTGGTGGTTGAAACGGCGTTTTAAAAAACCAGGATGCAGTAAAATTGGATAGATTTTAATTAGATCCAAAAGGGGAAAAATTTATTCAAAGTGTATAATATTGTCAAATATTAAAATTGAGAATTATTGTGATAAATGTATGAAGATGAAAATGAATTTTATTATGAGAAAAACAACAACCTGATTTGGATCATCATAAATACTGGATAAAACAAAATTAAATCAAAAAAATGAAATATCCTGTATCATTATTTTTTTTAATACACATATCATAAGGCATTAAAAAAAAATTTGCAGTCCGGCGACAGTTATAGTTATGCCAAAAAAATAGCATAGAGTAAATAAATAGAATAAGAACAAGAAGTTGCAGCGTGTGTGTGACAACTGTAAGAAACATTACTTTTTCAAATAACTGCAACAATATGTATTTTATGTTTTAGAATGTAAATGTTTCATTCGTTTTATGATAACATAAACTCGAAACAACCGTGATATTCGTAATCCAGGTTTTGAATAATTTCATACTGTAACAAAACAGCCATATAGTCAAGATCATCCTCTACACGTGTGCGCAAAAATAAAAACGAAAAAAAAAAAGAATTAAAAGCAGTGGCGGGAAATGGAGGAGGGGGGTATGACGAATAAAAATTCTGATATATTCCTACCGCGGCACACATAAATTAGAGATCACACACGCGATATTTCCTTTGGAGTCCGGAAACAAATCATTAAATCCAGCAATTATTCACGGTATCTCCAGGCTCTCGCAAAACCAGTCAGAGAACGCGAAACACTTCGGTATTTTGCATGTAAAAAGTGAAGTACACCGCATTGATATGTGTGTGGTTCGGGGTTTAACAAGCAGGTTCCTCCCCGAATGTTGTTTCGTTTGAAATTTATCGCTGCGTCACATTTTAGAAGTGGACGTGGAAGTTTTCAGATAAAAGTGTTTCGTTGGGGACGTATGCTCGTATGATAAGCAATTACGAGTTATGTAGAAGCCGTGTAGTTAAAATGAAAACAATATACAGCAGTTTAGAGAAAACTAAAAAAGATAAATAGAAGAAAAAATACAATTTGAAAAGAGATTTTTTAATAAATAAAATATTTTGAAGATATTTAACCTGACTGACTATAATACTTCTTTGGTTTACAATGTATAGCAAATTCTTCCAGTTGCAAACATATTCAAAATACCAGCACAGTTGCTGTGGGAAAATAAAATTATACAGGTTTCAAATCGAATTGTGTTAGCATAGCAGTTGACAAAATGGTGAAATGTATTTCGTTATTCTCACAATGTTTAACTTGAGGGCTTTCGCGGCCGTGGTCCATGATTGAATTCTTGGCTTCCGGTTGGAACCGCTTACCTGGAATTTCTTCTACTGTCGAAAACGACTTCATGCTTTAGTATTTAATTTAATTATCAGGTCTAGGCGCATTTTAGGCGGAAAGTTTCGTTAAATATACGAGGAACTACTAATATGCTGAAGCGATCGTAGTCGGAAAAAGTTCTAATCTTTAACGCGTGTGCCCTGTAAAAACAAAACAATAAACCAGCCGAAGTCTGAAAAGTCTATGCGGCATGCAGTAACCACTACAGTTCTGGTCGACTTGATACAAAAACTTGTTTACATACCCGATTCATCACGAAATAAACTCGCATTCTTTTTGTAGTGATGGCGCTATAATTGATATGAATTAAATGTATTATGCCACTCTTTTTAAAAGTTACGTTAAAGAATTATAATGTTTTCATAATTATTAATTTGAAAGATACTATAAAGGCAATTATGTTACATACATAATTTACATGAAATGGTTGCTTTTGATGCAAAGCGCGCGAAGATGAGAGTGCCTCGGACATAGAAGCCGTTCAGCGGCGACGTTGAAATCTATGCCGGTGCTTTGTTTATCTTTATACTGGTTTTTACTAGATATCCTAGAAATGTCCGACCTTTATTAATTATTCACAGTTTCCAATCAATATATTAACTTTCCAACTTGTCATTTTAAGCGATGGGCTATGTTTGATAAAATTATTGCGTTTTTATCAAAAATTGTGAAAAGTGTTTATATCTGAGCTCGTATTTTCTGAAATCTAAATTTAAAGGTAAATATCTCTGAAAATTCGAAATTCATTTAATTAGTTAGGAGTAACCGTACCACAGTTACGAAACGTGATCAAATTACATCAGATTTAATATTAGATAATACGAGGAACAGCAACATCTGAAGAGATAACAATGAATTAGGAGGCGAAATGAATTGTGAAATTGTAGAACGACGTGCCTTGTTTACACCGTCGCTAAGTGCGATTCGGAACGTGATTATGGCAACATTTATAAAGCAAATATCGCACTCCAATCGAAAGGCAAATATCTGGCAACCTCAATTTAACCCCGCTAAGTCAATTAGGGTTGTTTAATCAGAGTCTACTTGCTCGTTTGTACTGCACGTTTATAATGACCGTTAACTGCATAATAAATATTCAGGAATTACCAACTTTACAGTGCACTTGGTTAGGGCAAGGGCATAATTGTGTGAACACATTCGGCTTATTAGGAGTAAATACACTAGCTTCCAGGACAATTAATTTTCTGTAATTACAGAACTAGATTTACATACCTACGTACATAATACAATATCGTAACCAACTATTATTCAATATTAAAAGCCAACGGCGGTTATTTCTAAGATATACAACTAGCATGAATTGCACGTGGTACAAGAACGTATAAACATGCAAACTGTTGAAATCTGCATCTTTTCGCATTCAGATATGCAGTTCCATATTATTTCTTATAAACCAGGAAACGTCTTTCTATCACGTAAATAAATCCCAAGCAAGAATTCTGTTTAGTTTGCGGTTGCATGGTGTCGACTGCTTTTCGTATAATAAATCATAAAAATGAAATATTTGACAGTCAATTACACAGTCTTTTTATTTTGGTTTTCTCCTTTTGTCAATTATGTTTCCTAATTTGTCAAATAAGTTTATTATTTTACATACGACTTGGCTTTGAGTTTCTGAAACTGGAAAATTATTTAACAAATTGGGAAACATTATTGACAGAAGGAAAAAAACTAAAAAAGAAACAGACTGTATTTTCATTTTCCTCAGGTCCTTTTCATATCATCTTTTTGTGCCTAAGGAAATCCTTCATCTCTTACGTCTTTCGTAGTCTGTAATTTTTTTCGAATATTTAGCTGTCTTATTTGGTGCACGATTTTGCAATTTGCGATTCTCCATTTAAACTGATTCTTGGCTAATCTCTCGCACCATACTTTTTTCTCGTTTCCTTTCCCCTTAATTTTTTTCTTTTGTTTATACCAAATATTCCTCCATTCCTCCACTTTCTTTTCTTTATCAGTCTTTATGAGTTACAAAGTCTCGTTCCTCTTTATTGGTAGTATTTTAGTTTTAGATAAATGCAGTTGTATTGATACATTCTCTGACCTCAATATGTCGTTTAATGTACTTATGCCCATCTTCTTGTGAATTCTAATAATTATGACTCCTCCTCTCCTTGCCTTGATTTTGATTTTCTTTTAAGACTCTCATTTCCAAAAATTTTCATTTCGGTTTATTTACCACCAGACTAGGTTGCGGCTGTTATGAACGCCTTATTTAGGTTGTACTTCATTCTTTCTCGCTCTATTTCTTTCTGAAAATGCTTTCCTCCTTTCTTTCGCTGTTCTAACTGTCCCGTTCTTGATGTGCCCATTCGTTGTGTCTTTGTTGTTGTGGTTTTACCTTCGCACCATTAATTTCTATCTTAATTTCTTATTTGTTCTATGTAAGCCACATTAAATAACCCCCACTTACGATACCTCTATTTTGAAACTTATTACCTTTTTGAATCCTAGCTTTAGGTGCAACTAGTAGAAGAGAATCCAGACCAGCTCTCTGTCTTGCCTTTACCCTCTTCTTTTAAAAATCTTTTTTGTACATGTTTTTAACCATGTTGAATCATTTAGGAGATTGTCTCCTATCAGTTTGGTTTTTACAGGAAATGAAAATAAATCACGGTAATTAGGGCTTATCAATTTTCTGAAGCTTTCTCATGACAAAAGATATCAAACTTTAAATAATAAAAAAATCTCATTTGTGTCCAACCATCTGACGGTCACTGTAGAAATATATTAAAAGATATTTTTGTCACAAATGAAAATTATTAAGTCACTATTAAACTTAAATTAAAGTTTTAAAATGATGTGCATGGTCCCTTCGATGACATCGATGTAAGTTCATAACCATTGTCTTTAAGTATTAATTAAACTACACGTTTAAACTTGATTCAGGTTCAGTCACTACACAGTGCATTACCTCTTGGGAACTGCAGTTTGATTATTTTCGATAGGCAATGATGAATAGTTGATGAACTCTGAGGTAAATCTCATACATGTTTGAGATTAAGAAAAAATGTAGGAGTAGAAAACACAAAGGTAAGGTTCCCTTTTCATTAAAAAAAAAATAGTTTGCAATTTGAAAGCATATACTCTTCTTCAATTTAGTAAGTTGTATAGTTACAGAATTTCAGAAAACACTCGTCGTTGTCGATTTCGCAGAAACCAAGGTGATAAAATAATTTCTGAAATAATTACAGTTCTAACCCAATAATTAAAATACCAATTAAATTTCCTAAAATTTCGTTAAACCGAATAGAATACAAGCTCTGTCCCCTAGTGAATCAAATGATTGGTAGCTCCTTTATATTAATAAACGAGTTGGAGTACTGAAAAATATTCAAATTTCACCAGTCAAATATTAAATTTCATCGACGTCGATAAATAAACACCCCTCTGTGAAACGTACGTGTGGGGCTTAGCGCCGCAAAAATAATAACCTCGTTCGTGAACTTGCGAAATAAATATCATTATACCTATATTAAACATGCTCCTGTTTATCGGTCAAATTTATAGTATGGGACTGAATGGAATGAAGCTGTTATTTATTGCCGGCTAACACGACACTTAAGTCACGTCAGCAATTTTTGCAAGGCCTTCTCCTAGGTAGCTACTTTTTCAAAATTACCCCCTACGTAATACGTACGTACGTATTTCGTCTGGTTCTGGTCTGGTTGGTTTATCTTGGGCATATTTCACATACGTTCGCTAAATTAACAGTGGAATTGCACGATAGCGAGGTATTATTCTGTGCTTGCTTGTTCATTCTTAGCTATAAATATCCTACTGGATTTGATTGCACTGGATTCTTTAGCTTCTATTAATTGCACCTGTTTTAGATTAAATTCTGAGATAGTTTTTAACAATAGTTTTAAAGTACATAGTCTAGAAAGTACATGCGATTATTTACAGTGAGTAAGCTATGTACGTTACGTACTAGCAATTTTTAATCTTTTATGCATACATATTTCTACCTTATTTATTCATTTAATTTATATATATATATCTTTTTACAGCGTGATCTTTCCCTGAAAATATCTAATTCAATAGGATCGTTGTTTATACATTTTGTTACTTAATGTTATGTACATGTACTGGCATGTTATTTTAGTTAAGAGTTTGTATAAATGGTTTTTAGTTACGATTTTGAATGTATTGTAAAATAATTCATTTTAAGATTTTGTTCACCGTCAGATAATTTCCGTGTACAAGGCTGCAGATGTAATTCCAAAGTATTTCGACTCAATACTATCAAATATTAATATCTGTATTCACTTATCCTTTACGTAACTCGTATGAATACCGAAAGACCCTTATGAAATTAGTTGAGGGTTAAGGTCAATACCATCACATTGTTTCCTGAAAGCATTTACGTAAATGTATCGAAATGTATATTTTTCCATCGAACGAAACACGAGCGAAATGAAAACACAGACGTATGGAAAATACATAAACATAAATTTTTCCGATCGTAAAACATCGAAGCATTAGAATAAAATTGTATATTACGGCGGGTGATAAAAAACCATGCCCGAATGGATTTGGTGAATATTTTCCTGCACGTCTCGTGGGAGGTTTCCCTATAATTAGGCCAATCGGTTAGAAGAGCGTTCCCGGCGATCATTATTTGGGAGCACGACTTCCTCTCAGCTCGCCTTGTTTTATAAGAAAGCTCTTAACGTCCGCTCTTGAATCTATTTATACAACTGCAGTTTCAATCGCAAGCGGGGCAAATGGAAATGATTTATCGCATACATACATATTTTTAAATATTGGAAAACGTTTACGACTTACACTGAACTCTTCTTTTATACCTACAAGTATTTCCATTTCATATAGACACCGTCGTAATAACACTTTGAAAGATCAATCACCAGAAAGAGGATACGTATATACATCAGTGACATATACGTATACTCTTGTCAAAGTTTTTATTACTTTTTTTTACTTACCAGGTTCTTAACAGACAAATGCTGACAAATACGTTTACTTTGGACATTTCCAGCTTTAATACAATTCAGTATAACTTTATCTATTTAATGCAATGATATGGACTGACATAAAATTTGAAAGATATTTTCAGTACAATTCACGTCATCTGATATAACGAATTTTATTGCGCATAAAAATACAAATTTAATTATCCTACTAATTTATTGATAGTATTACAAAATGTTCACGATCGACCACACGAAATTTTAATATTTCTGCGCGAGTGTATTTGCCAACCTCTTTCACCAACAGTATCTCGCAGAGGCAATGTACAAATAGTTTTGGTACCCATAGTAGTTTACGTAATAGTCAGGACAAATGACGAATTGTATGAAATTAATTAAAAACAAATATTGCATTAGAACCGTGCTATGCATATCTCTTATCACCGTTACTCCAATGTATTTCTTCCTTTATCTTGTGATACGATACACATACTTTTGAATTACACATTGTATACAAAAATTGCGTTATATGTATAAATGCGATTACGCGAATCGAGATCGATTGACAGTTCTGTAACCCTTACCAGCAGCCTCAACAAGGGTGTGGTTAGCTGGCAACGGTCTCGATTAGGTTGATCGCGACTGTACCGGGTCTTTAAGTAATCCTGTATCCCACGTGGTCTATGACGTATAAAACTGCTAACTTAAAGGTTGAAAGCTTTAATCGATGCTACTGTGAAAAATAGCATATAAGACACAATCAATTTAAAAATCCTGTAAATAATAGGCATTATTTTATACTAACTTGATGATATCTTTACTAGCTAAGACGATAACATAATGTAAACATTTTAATTTGTTTGAAATGCACCTCTCTTCATAAGTATTAACTTCTTTCTTTTAATTTTTGTCGTTGCAGTATCTAATACCACAAAAAAAGTAAATGAAAATTTCAATGCATTATAGTAAAAAGATGTTAAACAAATCTTTCCCATTTATATTGTGTTTGGACCCATCGCAATTTTTTAAATTTACGCGAAATAAATCCACACGGATATCTCAGTCTATTTATACAAACTTTCTCTTTCATAAAACTCCGCAAGCGAAAGTTTAATGGAATTTGATTGATCGAACAGCGGAAGTCCATTCGATAGAGGAACTATCAGATTTATTTAAAACTTTGTCTCAACCGATGTTTAAACGTGGTTCTTATTCTTCTTCTTCTTCTTCTTCAATAACAGGGCTAAACAATTTCGTCTCGACTAAACTAAATAAACAAAAAAAATGTTTAACTTATAACAACAATTACCTCAAACATAATTCGACATACTACAGAGTCTTAACTAGGTGCTTGGAAATTCTGAAATAAGAGTTTTCTATGAAATATTAAATACTGGCATCAAATAATCCAATTAATTATTGAGTTCAGTAAAGAGGCCTCGTGTTTTCCAAAGTTTTCATATTCTCAGTTGTTTAAACTAAAATCTGGTATCTTAGAAAATTACTGAAATAATTCTCTCGTGGTGAATTGCTATTTGGGAATTCAATTCAAAAAAATTTATTTCTAATTACAATTATTATTTCAATTATCTGGAATGAGTTGTTTGAAAACAAGTTTATTTACTTTATTTTTTTGTACAGACTTTGATTTCTTGGCAATATTTTCATTTTTTCTTGCTTACATACTTATGCACAAATATATTGCTTATTAAATAAATTAATATAAAGAAGGAAATACTAACAGGAAGACAGAAAAAAGTGACAGGATTTTTCTGTCTTTCTGTTAGTGTTTCCTCCTTTATATTAATTTATTTAATTCAGCTCTAACATATCCTTCCCTTTATATTTGTATTGTTTATTGTATTGTTTTTAAGTCCTAAACCAAGGTAAAAATTTTGATAAAATAGAATATGATCCTTACAGAATTACATTAAAGAAGCAAAAATGAAACAAAAAATGCTATTTTTTGTCTACAGGGTGTAACTTAAGGACTGCAAGAAAATGAAGGAAGTGATTCCTTAGCTAACTATAAGTAAAAAAGTTCTTAAATATGCGGTTAAAATTCTTCGTTTTATATAAATAAATTTATTCAGAGGAACGAAATGTTTCCGTTACATTACTCTTGTAAAGCAGCAGAGAAATATTCACACATGAATTACACACCGATCACAAACAATATGTAAAGTAAAATCACTGACATTCACCACCTATCAAAAACAATATGAACTGCGTTCGAACGATTTATTGCAGATAAAGTTCAGCGTATGCGACATACAAAATGACAAAGCGGGTTCGGGTTATGTGCGACATTTATTGTCGAGGCGAGGCTGCAGGTCTGCAACTACTTTTTACGCGAATGGGCAACTAGGTAATGAAGTTTAATAAGTTCTGCTGCAACGGTTTTTGTACTGTTAAGCGTCGAGTTTGGAAAAACTTGCAGCGAACGACGCGCTAAACGCTCTCCGGAACTTTTAAGATGTGTTGAACCTAATTTCCCGCCGTAGCAATTAAAACTATAGTCGGAAAGTGGAAATTTGCGTAAGGACGTTGACTAATCGATTCGGTTTGTTCACGTTGGAGTGGGTATATTACGATCAATAGGCTGCTAATACAGCTTTTGTACAAAAACCTTTCTGAAACCATGAGATAACAACTTATTTAGGATAGTTCAAATTTACAGTATCACCTAAAAATTCTTCTTTATAAATAAATAGAATAAGTACATGTAAAAAGGAGATCAAATATAAATAAATATTTCTTAAAAGTCTTTAACCGATCAACATTTTAAACTACAATCACAAACATATACTGAATGAGTACATTTTCCCAAATGATGAGAAGGCACTGAGTGGAGGATTCAATTGAAATTCTATGTAGACCATTTGACCGTTTAATGTAGCTGGGCCAAATGACCATCTCTCACTAGTATTGGTTGTTAAAGAATTTGGTTACTCTAAGGTATTTAAGGTACTTAATACTTCTGCTGCAGAAATTATTGTATTTTACAATAAATCGAAAATCTATTATAACAGAACTGTAGGTAATGTCGCTTACTTATCCCAGTTATGGAATTTCTAACGATCTTCATGAAACAAATAAAAAGTCATATACGTAACCACAATGTTGACGGAATCTCCCTCTTTAGGTTATCGCCGTTTCAGGCATTATTTTGAGATTGTGTCCTTCACATTTCGATCGAGTTACCTTAGCTTATGTATTTCTGTTCATACAATGAGGACTTACTGAAGTTTGAAGTGGTTCTTGTAGGGTCCACTAAATCACGAAAGCTACGCTTATTTAGATAGGCACGGCAATGTGATAAACAGGGTACCCCAACAATGTGTTCTCCGGAAATATCTCGAGTACTACTGAAGATACAAAAAGAGTTTCAAGACACTTTTGTTTTCAATTTTACGGGACTATAATACAAAATTATTTTCATTTCAATAGGATGTGAATCGGAACAATGATACTAGACCCAACTTTTTTATTTCAAATGGCAGACCGTATGTATGATGTTAAAATTAGATTGCCCATAAAATTCTACACATTTCTTTTATACCTAAATCTAGAGATTTAGAGACATTTCGTTTAAAAATGTCGTTTGCAGCTTTTACTTTATTTATTTTTAACTTTAAGAAAAATATATTTGGGATAGAGGTAGTTAATACTCAAGCATATCATAAGCCCAGTGTTGTTAAAGATACATTTCTAATAGTATCCAGATACAGATGCAGATACTTTCACAAATATGTATCTAGATGCAGATACAGATACTTTTCCGAAAAATATCTAGTTACACATACAGATACAAAAAAAAGTATCTGCAGTTTATTAAGATACTTGCAAGTGTAAAATTCAATAACCTATGCAGTAGTGGAGGTACGGTAATATTTGCGATCTAAATCGACTTTTTTGTGAAAATTGACGAAGTTTTCGTATGAATATGTGAATAATGTACACACTAAAATCTGTAATAATTTTCACAATTTTTTTCAGCAGTATGTCTTTTTAAATAGAAAATTTATCTTTGTAATTAAGTTGATCAATAAGCTGATAGTAATTAACTGGTTTTGTATGAAACCAAGTCAAGTCAACGTAAAATATAAAGTTATCAACAGGAATGACTCTACTTCCGTATCAGACAAGTTAAATGTCAAATGAATCTAGGATCCTTAGTTGCAACCTTGTTGTAGCTAAGAGAGCGTTCCCATATTCAAGAAAAGTTGATAAAATCAACAGTACAGTCTTTTCCTTTTGATTTTCTCCTTTTGTCAATTATCTTTCCCAATTTTTAAAATAATTTTCTGAACTATCAAATCGCATTTTAAATAGAACAGTCATTTAACAAACTGGAAAACATAATTAACAAGAGAGGAAAATCAAAAGAAATAGACTGTAAATTCGGAGGTTGCATTTCCGCCAAGGTCTGCTGTTTTTATGGAAATTCAAAATGTATCTAAAATGTATCTTAGTATCTCAAGTGAATAGATACTCTGTAATTGTATATAGATACAGATACAGTTACATTTTTTTAGTAATATCTGAGATGCTCAAAAAGTATTTACATACTGTACCTACATACTTGCATCTAGATACTTAACAACACTGCATAAGCCATTATTAAATGTATTTTTAACGTTACAGGGTCATCATTGTAATAAGTAAAATATCCGAAATTTCAAAATGAGACTTACCAAATAGAATTTTGATAATCTTGAAACACGTGTTGATTAAACGCAGTTACATTACCAAGTGCTACATGTGCTTGAGGTTTGGGGATTTAAACGATTAAGATTATTTTCGCACGTTATAACGCAAGACAAACTCAACCGTTTGTAGGGCAATATGTTGTGTGTAGTGCAACGCCATGTATGCAAGCCACACGTATGCAGTGAGCGTTTGATTAATTGCACAGATCCATCAACGTCTGCAACAGTTGAACCTGTATTCCTTAAAACGCCCTGAATTTCTAAAACCAAGACAACTTAATAATGACTTCTCTTGTGTTACCCTTTCATTAGATATGTAATCGTTGTATATAATTCCCATGCAATTCCACTGGAAATGGGTGATCCAATTTAGTAGTTCCTATTTTGTTACATGCATATAAATTAATAATATTTTATAAACGTAGATCCTGCAGATAGGTATGAATAATTTTTCCACGTTAAAATTTATAAAAAAATGAGCTGACCTACATACATTGTAAGAGCAAAAAATGCACCAGATCCCTTGACGTGTACAGCTCAGGTTGGTGGGATATAAAAACTGTGGCTAATCACTGTATGATTTAGTCCGACCTTTTGGTTTAAAACGTCGGTAATGAATTTCGTTTATTTTTAGCGCACGGAAGCTGCGTATCTCAATAATAAATCAAGCGGGGGTATTTACCCATTACGCAAATTAGGTGGCCGCCCACGGGAGCGATAAACTTCGGGGACGAGAAGCCAAATGTAAACATAAAAACGAAATATAAAATCAATTTTTCTCTAATGATCTCGCCCTATTATTTACAGCAACCGAGAAGAATGACTTAATAAATTAAACAACAAACGCTTCCCCCTTCTCGTTTTACACAATTAATTTAGTTTTTTCACGTTATTCTTTTCATATTATTTTCTCAGCACAAGTGTTCGCACTACGTTAAATACTGATTCCAAGCTTTTCAGTCCATTACTGACTTCTTCATCTCTTCAACAGGTTTGAATAATTTCTTCGCCTCAGACTCAGATTACTTAAGATTATAGCTAACTAGTGAATTTCCGCATTAGCTTTACGTCTTTGGAGACGTAAAGCTAAGCTCTTTTTCTTTTTACCAATTATGTTAATTTGCATCCGATTTGGCATTTCTGAAATTGGAAAATGACTTAACAAATATTTAACAAAATCGATAAACCTAGTTGACAGAAGAGGAAAACCAAAAAAAGAAAAAGACTACATTCATTTTCCTGAGGTCTTGAAGCTTCATCTCATACCATCGCTTTTGACCTAAGGAAATCCTTCGTCTATTATGTTGTTCTTTGTATGTCGTCCTTTCTGGCTATATTGCCTATTTAGCCGCCTTAACTGGCGCACGATTTTGTAACCTGTGATTCTCCATTCAAAGTGATTCTTTGTTATCCCTCGTACCATACTATTCTTCTCGTTTCCTTTCGCCTTAATTTTTTCTTTAATTTATAATATATTCTCTTCCACATCTCCACTTTCTTTTCTTTAGCAGTCTATATGAGTTACAAAGTCTCGTTCCTGTTTATTTGTAGTATTTTCGTCTCAGATAAATACAGTTGCCTTGATACCTTCTCTGACTTCAGTATGTCGTTTAATGTACTTGCACCCATTTGCTTTTGAATTCGAATAATTATGACCTCCCTTTGCCTTGATTTTGATTTTCTTTCTATCACTATCATTTCATAAAATTTCGATTCATTTACCATTAGGGCATACAATCCCAAACTATATTTTCGATCCCGGGATTTCGGGATTTTCTGTAAGTCATCCCGAGATCCCGGGATTGAATATAATTAATAATATTAATAAAATTAAATTTATTATTCAAATTACAAACAATTTATTCGAAATGTTTCTTAAAAATCCAAATTATACAATATTTTTTTCTCTAAATATAATAATTAAATAACTAATACTTCTTAAACCAAATTAAAATATACTGGGTGTCTCACAACCTACGGAGGAGATTGAAAGGGCAGCTCTGGGACATCAAAATAAAGCTTTTTTCTTAATTCGCTTTTGACCAACACCCAACAGCAGCTTAACTTTCTTAATTTCTTCTTTAATTTACACCTGTAGCTTCTTAATTAATAAAAATTATTTCACAAAATGCAACTTTATTATTAAATAAACTCTAAATTTATCAAAACCACCATTCATAAAATGTCCATATTAATCTGTTTCCTTGTTTTGTTTTTAATTAGTAGCCGGTGGACAACGAAAGGAAACCCCGTTTTTGGGCATTAGAAGAAAAAATGAAATAGCTATAACATTAACGTGAATACGTTTTTTAAAATAGTTGTTTATTATAAAGCAGTGTTCAATTAACTCATAAATGCCTCAAATTTGAATTTAAAACCTAAAATATTACTACAGGGAGTAACTTTTGCTTGTTAATTAATTTCGCTTTAAACTCTTTTAACTTTTTATTTATTGCGTTTTTACCAAAAATTTATTAAGAAAAAATCTTTAATTTGATCTCCCCTAGCTACCTTTTTAATCTCCTCCGTAGGTTATGAGACACCCAGTATATATCCATACCTACACAAAATAAATATGATCAAGTCCCGATATTTCCAACCTCCTAATAAATTTATTTGACGAATATTCTACGAATCATCATGACAACAATTCATAAATTTCAAATTATTTGCCAAAAAACGTTAATGGGAATTTTATTAGTAAATGGAAATATCGGAAGAATTTTAACTTTGTTTTTGAAATTATAATCTCAAAAATATCAGTGCGTCAAAAGTATCCTCCCCTAGGCGACTTCTTATTTTTTGGTCGATATAATTGGCCGCCGAAAAAGCTTGTTCAGCTTCAACGCTTCTTGGAGAAATTGTCAACAAATATTTATATACTAAACACAGATGATGCCCATGAATCCCCCGATTTTGAAATAGTTTCATTTCTTTTTTTTTTTGTTGCACTTTCTAAATCATTTTCTTTTTGTATTTCAGATTGTATTCCTTTCATGCACAAAAAAAGCTTAGCCTTAGGGTTATAAGTTACAGACAATTATAATATTTATTTATTAATGATATTAATGAATAGAATATTATTTTTCATTAATTTAATAATGAAGCATATTGTTACATCCGTGACGCGCAAACAGATCTACTTTTAGTATCAGTCACGCCACCTTGCATCACAGAACGTTACCGAAGCTTCGCGTTCATTCTAGTAAGTTCAAGCAAAAGAAGGGTTTAGTCAGTAGTTGGCAAGCGAAGGGTTCATAGCTCGAATAAATAGAAAGGAAAAGTGTTAATTGATAGACAAGCTCCGCAGCTAATTGATATTGTGTTTTTAATTCTGTAAAGCTACAGATTGTAATTAAAGTGTTCTGAAAATTAACGACTGAAATTTGTGAACCCCCAAATTCCTAACAATATTACAGTTTTAAATAGTGCTGGGCAATCCCGAAAATCCCGGGATTGGTAAATTCTTCTCCCGGGATTTTCGGAACCAAAAATTGGTCGGAACCCCGGGATTGTATTTCCTATTTACCATCAAACTGGGTTGCTGCTGTTATAAACGCCTCATTTAGTTTGTGCTTCATTCTTTCTCGCTCTATTTCCTTCTGAAATCCTTCCTTTCTTCCACTCTTCTACCTCTCTCATTCTTGATGTACCCTGTTCTTTCATTGTGCCCTTGTTGTCTGGTTTTATTCTTGCCAATATTAATTTCTATCTTGATTTCTTATGTTTTATGTAAGGTACATTAAATAAACCCCATTTATGACACGTCTATTTTGAAACTTATTACATTTTTGGAATCTTATCCGTCGGTGCAACTAGTAGAAGTGAATCCAGATCCTCTCTCTGTCTTGCTTTTCCCCTATTTTTTTTTAAAGATATTCTGTACGTGTTTTTAAACATGTTGAATCATTAGGAGGTTGTTTCCGATCAATTTGGTTCTTACAGAAAATGTACAAAATGATTCAATTTGTATAGGGTGGATTAATTTCGATGGCTCTTATGGGCATCTCCGTAACTATAAGAGATAGAAAAAAACTAGTGGCCAAGTCTCGATCTCTCTTTTGGAGATTAAGTCAACAGCGTAAATAAAAATTGGCTGTAAGGTGCTCCCGAGAAGTTAGCACCCAGAAAATTAATTAATGAAAATAGCGTAAAAGGATCACTTACAAATTACGCTTTCGGGATTACAAAAACTTACATTTAACTTACTAATTATTGGTAACGAAAAAATATAATAATTAAAATAGTTGGGGGCTCCCGAGAAGTTAGCACCAAAATAGTCAACTGTGTTTTTCTCCCGAACAATGATCTTACAAATTATTACCTATCGGTCATAAGTAATTACTAATTGATTACTAATTGCTTAGAAATTGTAAGTTAATAAACTAATATTGTGGGGGCCAAATTCACGGAGCCAAAATGGTTTCGTAATCGATATTAAACAAGTAAGAAATAAAATGTATTAGGTATTACTTTTAATAATAAACAAGATAACGAAACAACAAATTCGTTTGAGAAATACTGAGTGTTTAATTTCTTATATTTTTAATTTTAAAGTTCACCTAATCATTTTTCCGTTCACCTAATAATCAATTCAAATAAAAAAATTAAACTCGGGCGACGCTCAGATATTTTTAGTTCCATCTAAAGCAAAGAAATATTGTAATGGAAGTTCGCTTAGTCCGTGTTATTAAAAGTAATTTAAAGTGAGATAAAATTGTCGCTCTTCCGGCGCGGTGTGCGAGTGCATCTATGACAAAAAATCGCAAAAAAACCGATTGTGTGTTCCACGGCTATCTACTCTTTTCTTAATTGGCCCTTGTCCTTCAGTAAGTTATCGGATATCGCTAGAGAATTTGCCAGCTTTTCTTATTAACGGATTTGCAATATTATTGCGATAGTTTGTTTATTATAATATACGCGATCGCATGAAGTGCCTTCTAGTGTGTGTGTGTGTGTTTTGTGGTTGTTGGTTGGGGGTTTTTGGCAATAGAAATGCACGCTTCGTAAAACGGTATGGTGAGTGAAATCATAGGTTTTCTCGATTTAATTTAATAAATATGCATATTGTTACAGTTCTACGTCGGTATGCAGTTAAGATGGTAGAGGGGTGAGTAACTTATTTCCTTTTTCAGTAGGCCATATCTTGTACTCCTAATAAAATATTAAATAAATTACAAACAAGCAAAGCCGTAATAACATATTTTGATAGCACTATTGCTTAATATACAGGCTGTTCACCGAGTGCCGCGGTTTTCTCTACCGTCTAAAGTAGGGGTGTCCAAACTTTTTACCGCAAGGGCCAGATTGGAATTTAAATGCATTTGCAGCGGGCTACGTGAATATGTGAATTAAAAAAATCTCATTGAATTTTATTTTTCACAGTCACCAATACTAAACAAACAGGGCTATTACATAATTAGAAAATAATTTCATGCAACTTTTAATGGGAATGATGTAACTGTATTTCTCGCTGTGGAATTTCTTTAAAGCTGGGATTAAGATCAATCATAAGTAATGATTGCAAATGATCATCCGATAAATTTGCCCTCCACTTTGAGTTTGTTCGCACATATTGATAGTTCCAAACATACAAATAAATTTACAAGCAAATTGCTTTACATTTGGAACCTCTTTTTATCCAAAAAGTTGTAAAAAAATCAACCAAGCTCCCTTCTTTGTATTTATCATCGATTTGATCGTTAGCTTGAAGATCAATAATTTCCATTTGAAACTAATTTGAAACGTCGGCAACGTTGCAATTAAATGGATTTTGAAACAGCCGAATTTCTTCTTTTGTTTTCAAGTTATGGTCAAAAATTGACATTTTCGCCTTTTCGTTTTTCGGTCATATCTCGTTTATTTATAGAGACATTAAAAAATTGTTTGATCATTATGCCATTTTTGTTATTAGCCTTGCGTATCCTAGTCTCAGTAGGCTGGCTTCAGTGCAGTGCCAACATTTTTTTTAATTTTTATTAAATATTAACGAACTTTCAAATCTTTAGGCAGTTTTGGCCGCGTAAAGCATTTCATATTCACTATATTTTACAAAATTCCGTTTGAGAAATGTAGCACCCATCGCGACCGATCTGGCAAAAGCTTTTTTGTTTTTATTAAATATGAATGAATGCACGCAAATTTAATTTGATACATGTCCGATTTTATTATATTTTACTATTTGTGTGTTTGTTTTTGTTTTTCGTGTTTTTAATAAAATATAACTCAAGAGAAACAAAAAAAAGAAAGCTTAAATTAGTTCTAATTTAGTTATTATTACTTTTATGTTTATTTAAACAACTTGTATTTTAGTGTAAAAGCATGTTATCTTTTCGCTTCTCTTGTCAACTTGTTTATTTACATTTTTTCACTCCTGACGAAACTATAAAGCGATAGAGTGTTCTTGCGATTTCACAGTGTCCGTTTTAAAATTTAAAAACTATTTTCTCTCACATATTTCCTCGAACAAGAGTCGACTTCAATTATATTTTTTATAGAAGTCGTTTCTTGTCCGATGGAAATTGTATAAATTTTTTTTTCAATTTTAAAAAGATATTGTGAAAATTACAGGAACGTTCAACGTTTCTTTCTAACGAAGCTATAAACCGATAGTGAAACGTTGAGTATTCGTGCAATTTTGACTGTTTAAAGATTGAAAACAATTTTTGTATAAATTGAATGATAAACTCATTTTCAACAGAAAGTCAGATAGGAACTCAGAACTTAGATAGGAACAGTCGCTCAAAACGATAAAACGGAAATTTGTAAATTCACCCGAACACGAATTTATTTACGCAGCTAAAACTTTGAAAATATTTGAAAACTCCTTAATATTTTTTGCAAAACAAAAAATCGGCACCGTATTGAGCCCAGCTTATTGAGACTAGGAAATAAAATAATAATAAAATTATAAAAATAATATAATAAAAATGGATAACAATAAAAATGACTTTAGAAAAATTTTGTGCAAATCGTTTTTAATTGCAGTGAAAACATCGAGCAGCCTCTGTACAGCTCTTTCAACCCTGCTTGGGGCTTCTTCAGCAGAGACGTAGCTCAACATTCCCACTGCAAACAAAAACGACTTGTCCAATTTATTCGCAATTGCGATGTAAGAGTGATGAACAGATAAAATAGCGACATCTTACGATCGCTTTTTCACCTGACATTGCAATTGCGAATAAATTGGACAAGTCGTTTTTGTTTGCAGTGGGAATGTCGAGCTACGTCTCTGCTGAAGAAGCCCCAAGCAGGGCTGAAACAGTTGTCCAGAGGCTGCTCGAGGTTTTTGTTGACGTCATTGATTTAATCTACAAAAAAGAGATCAAGACTTGGCCACTAGTTCTTTTCTATCTCTTATGTTTACGGAGATGCCCATAAGAGACATCGAAATTAATCCACCCTGTACATAAAACGGAAATTAGAATTTATAAATTTTCTGAAAATTTTCCCATTCATATTTTTATATTGAGATTTGATAAACTCACAGAGAAAATTTTGCACGCCGTTTCAAAGCTCTCTGGTCTCTGTTAATGTCATTGTTTCTTCCACTAACCCTTTCATCTTTTACTTACGTATATCTATTTTCACGCCATCATTACTCTGTTGATCGATGTATAATTATGCTGTTGTTCAGGTACAATTCAAATTCGAGCGAATTAAATGATTCTTACCTCTCCTTATTCGAAAAAGTAAGATTTTGAGGTAAACAGTACGAAATATTGTTTCATATTAAGAAAGGAACATTTATGTAAAACTCCGCTTCGTAATTCTTGCTGTGCTCAATTGAAAACCGCAATTCCGGTGATCACGGATTGCTCCAGCACACCAGAATTTACTAAATATCATTCGGCGTAATTCCTACTTCGATCGGGCAATCGCCGGACTTCATTAGATTACAATGAAATTAGAAGCGTCAAGTTTAAAATGTCTGAATCCCCGTACAATAACAAGAATCGATTCAAATATTTAAAATGAAGCATATGTAAGGATCGGAAAAACATATTTTTTTTGATGCAATGATACACCAAATTCTATAAGAACTCGTTAATGTAAATGTGGTCTCCATTTATATCTAAGTATACTTTCTAAAAGTGAATGGTACCATGTAAACGGTGGTGTGTTCGAGTTCTTTCGAGCAATCAATCCACGGATGGATGCGTACATTCAATCAACAGAATTGCAATTCTACAGAAACCAATACTTTAATTCAATAAAAATTTCAAGAGACTATTCTGCACGGCGGCGGTCATGTTTATGTGGTGTCATAAAACGGCGTAAGAGAAGTGCATGAGACATTTTTACATGACGTTATATAATTTTCATAACACCGAGTTTGTATTACTTAACAGTTCCATTTTGCAAAGCTTTTTCTTTTTGTGTTTGCAGCTGTTGCGGTAGAGTTTGAATGTACTTCATCAATCGGATGAGAATGATTTAGCATAACACACGAAAGTAAGTAATGTATATACATTCATGAATAACTTAAAAAGAAAATTTTCTGTGAGATCGCTGTTTACACATAAGATATATTAGCAATTTGAAAAGAAAATGGAATGATTCGTTATATTTTTAGTCGCTATGATTAGCTATGTTTGTGTGGCAACCAAGCGTAAGTTATTTATTAGCATATAATTTATCAAATCAGACACAAATTACATTAGTTTATTCGCACAGGGAATGTAACTTTATATTAGGCAGCAAACTAGTAGGTAGCTCTGGTTTCCAACATCATAAATATGTAATAAATTATTGTCGGTCGACCCTCCACGTTCGAACTCTATAAAAGAACTCTATGTCAACAAATCAACCCCTGCGATTCACTAAGTACTAATTTAGCATACATGTCACAACAAATACATATGCGGCGGGCCATGATTATTACCTGCCAATTCGGAACAATTGCATAAGTGGTGAGCATTGTGAGACATCTGTTGACAATGAGGCCCGGGATTAAATCGGACTGTGATTATTTTCACTGAATGCAATTGTCGTTCGTTTCTACATCTGTTGAAACGGTACACCCGAGGGACAATGCCGTGTAATTTGCGTCGGGAAGGGAAGTCTAAGGTTGCATGAGTTTTATGGAATGAGAAAAAGGAGATGTACTACTTCTGATAAGAATCCGTTGTAGATGCTATTGAGTTTCACTATTTACGCGGCTGTTTAACACAAGAAATAGATGATGTATAAACCAATGAAATCGTCTTCTCGATACTCGAAACGATGTCCAAATTGATCAGATAGAAGCTGCACAGTTTTAAAAACCAATGAATGAGTTTTGTTCCATGGACGGTCCGAAATCAAAAAGAAATGAAGCCAAAACTGAATCAATAAGAGTCCAGGTTTTGTAACTAATCGTTACCTTAGCTAAAACTTCAAAGCAAAATTAATGTCAAAATGAAATTAATGACTCTAGACTTATTTGTTCAAGATACAGTGTGTCCCGGCATTGTTACAAAAGGTGTGATGGATTAAAAATTCTAAATCATCAACACACTGTAGATTAGTAAAATACTTACAGGATTAATTAGGCTGATCTAATAATAAGCAATTAGGACTCTAGGGTGATATAATAATGCCATACTAGTTACTTGTAGTTAAGAAGTTAAACGACATTATTTATTTAGTAGTAATATTTTCTCTGAGGTTTTCGACTTCGTATTCAGTAATATGGTATTTATATTTGTCAAGAAAGAAGGAGGGTTGTTCCTCGGAGCGCCCACACACATCTCGACGACTTTGCTGTGCACTGGATTGAATACCGTAAACAATCTCCTGGTGCTGCTTTAAAGGCGAGTGCCTCGTCGCTGAAATCACATTGATTCATAATTCAATAAAGGACGAGACGTTCGTCCATTAAATGATCCGCAGTAGCGAACTGAAGAGCAAGAAATGCAAATAAATATAACCCACTTATTTCGATTTATCATTATTTACATCTGAACGTTAATAGCGGGGAAAATAGAATGGCTTTGCTGCTTTGGTTCTGCCTAACATATTTTTTTATCATACGGGCAAACAGAAAATGTTGAATATTTCAGGTTTGCGATGGAAAATCTAAGTTTGTTCTACTTTTTATTATAATTAAAGACCGGATTAGATACAGCGATCACTTCTGCTTGTTTGAAAACCTATTCAGCCTCTATCAAATATACCGAGTGAATTTTACTTACACAGAAAATGGAGTTTTTCGAAATGATCAAAACAGTAAAATTGTTATTATTCGGAAACTAATCAAGGTTTAATGAGATTTCTTTAACCTGGGTTAGCTTCAACTTATTGAATAATATCAAGGCCTGAAAATAGCTTAATTTTCTTTAATTTTTCAATTTTTCAAATATTTTCAAAATTTCACGTACTTAAACATAATTTCAGAATTCAATTTTTTGGGGTGAAAACTTCAAATATTTACAATTGGAAAAAATAATAAAGAAGATTAATTACTGCTTGAGATATTGTATTATTTAGCGAAAAGTAATATATGTAACTAATTTTTATGTTTTTGATGCAAGGTGCCTTTCAGGAGAAATATTTTTCAAAGATAATTAAAATGTATTTAAATAACTTCTGAAAACTCTAATCTATTCCTGTTAATGAATTATTTTCACAAAGAGCTTGGAAATACTCGTTTACACTGGCTTAAACGAGAGGATTTTAATTTATTTAGCGCATGTTCAAGTAAGTAGCAGAATATGAGATGGCCTTGGATTTTTTTATTGTCAAATCAAATTACTAAAGGGCTTTTCTTAATTTTAATAATAGGACTTGACTTTAAATTACTTAAAAATGTAAAACCACCTTTAATTTTGTATTGTAATGTGATCTGAAATCTTCTTTAGTCGTTTTATGAAAGAGGCCTTTAAGTAATTTCAATTAACAATTCATGGCCATCTCATATTCTGCCTACTTAATTTACTAAATATGTAAACTAAATAAGAAAAAATCTCCTCTTTTAGGTAACTGTAAAAAAATATTTATAGGGTTTTTGTGAAAGTAAGTCACTTCCAAGGATAGATTAGGGCTTTTGGAAGTCCTTTAAATGCATATTATTATTAAAAATTCAATTTTTCGGAAAATTAATGAAAATTAAGCTATTTTCTGGCCTTGATATTATGCAATGAGGTGAAACTAACCCACGTTAAAGAAATCTTATTGAAATCTTGATTAGTTTCCGAGTAATAACAATTTTACGATGTTGACCATTTCTAAACACTCAATTTACTAACTAAGTAAAATGAAACTCTGTATATTTGAAAGGGACTAAAAGATTTTCAGAAAAGCAGAAGTGATTGCCGTAAAAAGTTTTTTCGAAAAATCAGAAATAAAGATTTTTCCATTTGATGCAGACTTTTTGGTGATCACTGTATATCAAAAAAGATGAAAATATGTATACAATAAACACAAAAGTTTTCTAAATGAAGGTGCAACAAGGAAGAATTGCGATGACTTGTACAAGATACATTGCAAGTAACCACAAATGCTTTATTAAATTCTTATAAATGTTTATAAAGCATTTTTAGTTACTTGGGACGTGTCTTGAAAGTTACATTAAATGGATTGTTACAATTGTTTGACCAAATGATACTATATAAAGGCCCCAAGCAGTATCTCAATTATTTTTATTCGAATACATTCAAGTATATATTCGTAAATGAGAGGTTGCCCACTTATGCTGCAATTCTGAGCTCGATCGGAAGCCTGTAAGGTGTTACAGAGCCATTTAAATACATACATCGTAAATATGTTACGATGGTAACGATAGTGCTCAGAATTGCAGCATTAATTAATTTTAATTCATTCAAAACTACATAACAATTATTATACTTTGCAACTTGTTTCATTTAAATAATCGGACAGTTGTCAGTGTTACAAACCTTGAGGAGAGAAAAAAATATTGAAATCATAGTCCCCCTCTTTAATTAGGAATTTAATTGAATGCACAATAGAACTAAACAATTGCACTGAAATTTGACACATTTTATTTAATTGAAATTAACGCCCGCAATAAGTTTTATATCCGTAGATACGTATTTCGGCAGCTAAGCTGCCATCTTCAGTACGCTACCAACTTAAAAGCACTAAGAAAGATTTAAAACCACTTAATCACACTGATAAAATCATAAAAATGTTAAAGCTAACAACAACCTAATCATCCTAAAAGATATATATGTCTAAATGTAAGTAAATATAAATTAATATGCATAAAAATTTTAAGTAAACTATATATGTTTATGTTAATGTATAAATCGGGAAAAAAAAATTATGTGAACACCCAAAATTAACTGTCAGAAAACCTTACAAACAAGAGCTAACCAAACAACACGGAAATGCGGAAATAAACAGTTCAAAGACCAGAAAAAACTTCTTATTCTAACGAATAAATAAGTATATAATTCCCTGTTACTTGATACCTAAAAATAAACTATATATGTTATGTATAAATCGAAAAATATATATATATATATATAATAATAATAATAAAATAAAATATATATATTATGTATAACTCGTCAAAAATCAACCTACAGATGAGAGCAAATCACACCCACACACCACAGGTTAAGAGCACTTTATGAATTTTTTTTCCGATTTATACATAACATATATAGTTTATTTTTAGGTATCAAGTAACAGGGAATATACAGGCTGTTTCAAATTCGACCCTCACCATGGGGATCTCGTTTATTTGAAGAGATAGAGGGTAGGTTTAAATTTGGCAAAGTTACGAAATTTGATGAGCATTAATAATCCGTAGAGAAAAAATTTCTATCTTAACTCATATTCGAAATAATTGTAAAAAAAGAAAAATTGTGATTTTCTTATTTTGCCTCTATCTGTTTTATTTAAAATAAAGATACTTTCTTAAGGCACTTTTGAATTCTCTACACAACGGTAAACACTATTTCTCTATAGCATGTTTCGTCAAATTGGTACCATCATCAAGTTCATTTTTTCTTATAGTGGCCATATTGAAATTTAGTCAGAAAATATTCTACTCTTCATGCCGATTACGGCAATATAGCACATGTTATTAAAATTCTTTAAAATAAGATCAGAAACAATGTAATTTTTCGGAAGATATTGAATTAAAATATTTATTACGATATAAAAAAGTTACAACTTACGAAAAATAGCTTTATATTAAACCAAAGGTGTCTTTGATAAATCCTAGATTACAAAATTTTGCCGGTACAATGTTAACATAAGAAAAATAAAATATGTTACACACGTTTTATTTATACAACAGAAACACAAAAACATCATGTGAACTGTACTTCCAAACCAACCCGGAGAACAAACAACAGCTTTGAACAATATTTTCACAATTAGAAGGAAATATCGAAGAGCAGGATGATGCACTGTAATACGTACCCTTTATAGTAACAATACAATTAAAGAAATAATAATAAATAAATAAACAAATAAATAAAGATATTAAAAATATGCTATTTACGTTAAATGTTCAAACAAATTTCCATTTTGATTTATACATAACTGTGCTCGTTCGCTTAAACTTAATACAGCTCTTCTAATATTTCTTCTAGGAATAGTTTCGAAGGCATTAGAAATAAAATTTTTAAGTTCGTCCATATTTGCTGGAGTGTCTTTATAAACTTTATTCTTAATAGTTCCCCATAAATAATAATCTAGGGGATTCAGATCTGGTGACCTAGGGGGCCATTCTACTGCACAACCTTTTCCTGTCCACTTTTGAGGAAATATTTCATTTAAGTAATTCTAACATTTAAAGATGTATGTGCAGGTGCCCCATCTTGCTGCCACCATAAATTCCGTAAAATATTTAAAGGTATTTCATCTAAAGAATTAGACACATATTCACGAAGAATTTGGAGATACGCAGCCGAATTTAACGTTTCTTCAAACATAAATGGACCAATTAGTTGATCATTACAAATGCCCAAACATTGATTCCAAAGCGATTTTGGTACCTTATTCTTCGAACTGCTCTAGGATTTTCTGTGGCCCAAATGTGCTCAGTATTACGGTTAAAAATACCGCAGTTTGTAAATTTCGACTCATCGGTCCATATTATTTTTCCTAGAAATTGATCGTCCTCATTCGATCTCTGCACCAGCCAGTTACAAAAATCGCTTCTTCTAATGTTGTCTCCATCATGCAGAGCATGAGCAACATGAATTTTATATGGTTTGTATTTATTTTTTTTTAAACTTCGCGAAACTCCGACATGAGGAATATCTAATTGTACACCAACCTCACGCGTTGAAACAGACGGGTTCCCACGGACCTTAAAGAAATATTATAAATTACACACATCTTATGGCTATATTGAAGCATAGAATTGTTACCATTTCCAAAATATCATTTCTAACTGGTTCTAAAACTCTGTTGCCATAAGGAGTACGTTTTCTAATAAATGATCCATGCTCTCCAATGTTTCTGTCCAATTGTAAAAATATTGTTCTATGCGGTTGTTGTCTCTACGGGTAGGTTTGAAAATACAATTCACTTGCTGTTTTCGTATTTCTGTTACACGAATAAAACATACGTAACATATAACGTTTTTCTTCATTGCTGAACATTATGCTTTGTTGCTATTAATTAATAATAACAGTACACTTTTTAGTACTAAGAATCTTCACAATTTTAAAAAACAGTTTCTTCAAAAGTTGCAACAGGAGCAAGACCGTGTATTCTAGAAAGTTTCTTTTTTATTTATTGAATTATTTACCCTATATTTGTGTATGAGATCATTTCATTCTTTATTTACATCTACAAATTTGAAACAATTTTCCAAATATCGCCTAATAAATGTATTTATTTATTTACAAGTAGAGATTTGTAACAAGGTTAGTTGTAAGAGCAGCTTCTTCCCTTGGACTAAGCTGAAACTCGCCTTGTTCTAAATTTCATTTTTTTGTTTCTATTATATGTTACTTTTTTGGAAAAATTTTTTTTAGAAAATTTTTTTTTGTGCAAATCGTTTTTGATTGCAGTGAGAACCTCGAGCAGCCTCTGGACAGCTGTTTCAGCCCTGCTTGGGGCTTCTTCAGCAGAAACGTAGCTCGACATTCCCACTGCAGACCAAAAACGACTTGCCCAATTTATTCGCAAATGCGATGTAAGAATGATGAACATATAAAATAGCGACATCTTACTATCGCTTTTTGACCTAACATTGCAGTAGGATAGACAAATTGAAGCGGGATTTGCTCCTAATGAGCAATTTCAATTTGTCTATCCTACTGCAATGTTAGGTCAAAAAGCGATAGTAAGATGTCGCTATTTTATATGTTCATCATTCTTACATCGCATTTGCGAATAAATTGGGCAAGTCGTTTTTGGTCTGCAGTGGGAATGTCGAGCTACGTTTCTGCTGAAGAAGCCCCAAGCAGGGCTGAAACAGCTGTCCAGAGGCTGCTCGAGGTTCTCACTGCAATCAAAAACGATTTGCACAAAATTTTTCTAAAATCTTTCATTATGCTTTGACAGCAAGCATGGCCGCCTTGCATGGGGGACTCATTAGGAGCAAATCCCGCTTCAATTTGTCTATCCTACTGCAATGTTAGGTAAAAAAGCCATAGTAAGATGTCGCTATTTTATATGTTCATCATTCTTACATCGCATTTGCGAATAAATTGGGCAAGTCGTTTTTGGTCTGCAGTGGGAATGTCGAGCTACGTTTCTGCAGAAGAAGCCCCAAGCAGGGCTGAAACAGCTGTCCAGAGGCTGCTCGAGGTTCTCACTGCAATCAAAAACGATTTGCACAAAATTTTTCTAAAATCTTTCATTATGCTTTGACAGCAAGCATGGCCGCCTTGCATGGGGGACTCATTAGGAGCAAATCCCGCTTCAATTTGTCTATCCTACTGCAATGTTAGGTCAAAAAGCGATAGTAAGATGTCGCTATTTTATATGTTCGTTATTTTTTTGGAGAATAAAGACATTATTATTATTATTATTATTGTTGCATGCTAATATTTAGCAACAAGCGTTTATTAATTTGACAGCATTTGCAGTTTCTGATTCGAATCCAAAGCCATCTTCCGAATTTTTTTGTCTCGCAAAAATAAATTTTTATTTTGACCTTATTTTAAAGAATTTTAATAACATGTGCTATATTGCCGTAATCGGCATGAAGAGTAGACTATTTTCCGACTAAATTTCAATTTTCTTTTTTTACAATTATTTCGAATATGAGTTAAGATAGAAATTTTTTCTCTCCGGATCATTAATGCTCATCAAATTTCGTAACTTTGCCAAATTTAAACCTACCCTCTATCTCTTCAAAGAAACGAGATCCCCATGGTGAGGGTCGAATTTGAAACAGCCTGTATACTTATTTATTCGTTAGAATAAGAAGTTTTCTCGCATCTTTGGACGGTTTATTTCCGCATTTTCGTGTTGTTTGATTAGCTCTTGTTTGTAAGGTTTTCTGACAGTTAATTTTGGGTGTTCACATAATTTTTTTTTCCCGATTTATACATTAATTAATTATTAATTTATATTTACTTACATTTAGACGTATATATCTTTTAGGATGATTAGGTTGTTGTTAGCTTTAACATTTTTATGATTTTATCAGTGTGATGAGGTGGTTTTAAATCTTTCTTAGTGCTTTTAAGTTGGTAGCGTACTGAAGATGGCAGCTTAGCTGCCGAAATACGTATGTACGGATATAAAACTTATTGTGGGCGGAGGTTAATTTCAATTATTTCTTAAACCACAGTCTCCTTTACTATTTTAGTACATTTTGTTTAATTTGTAAATAATTATATCTGTAAATGATTTGAAACAGAATAAGTGCAACATCGTCAATTTTGGCGATTCTAGACGACAAAATGCGATTAGAAGTGTTATAAGAAGATGCGAATTATACAAAGATGGACAATAGTTTGAACAACATGACATTTTTCTTTTAATAACTTACAAATTTCTGCAATTGTTTCATTAGTCTTTAGTATTTTTTTTTTGAATGTTACTTATTTTATTTAATTTTTCAATATCTTGAAATTTTTCCCAAGTAAGGATACGAAGATTTTATGTAGTTGAAAAGAGAAAGGAATTTTCTATTATATTTTGTACGAATATTATCGTGCCATTAAAAAAAAAAATTGGTCGACGTTGTCATCACTTCTGTATAAAGTAGACAGAAGAAAAAGTCCCTTTTAAGAATATACATATACACTTTATTGGGTGTTTGAGCAAAAATAAATGAGTTATAGCACGGAGCCTTTACAATCAAACAGACTGTACACCTAAGGAGAAAAATAATTATAGATACCAAATATCGAGACAGTTTCTATATACTATTATTATTATTAAAAACCTATTAAAATTATTACCTTTTCTGCGTGTTTGGATATTGTTTTATTAAAAAAGTCCCGTTATTATGTGAATTCCTATCAATTTTTAAAATTACCAAGACTGAACGTGAATCATTCTGTACAAAATATTTCTTTTATCTACCACGTTTACACGAAATATGCAAATATGTCAACATTTTCAGAAAAGTTAAAAAATGAGTGAAATATGCAAATTTCAACAATCAAGAAAAAACAAAACACATTTTATTCACACGTTCAATATGTTTATAAATGTGTTTGGGTTAAGTTGGATATTAAGGCTAATTTTGTTACATCGTCTTGTATGTGTACATACAGAGTGTTACTTTTACTAATAAAAAAAAACTCCAATCATTATTTTCATTATTAGTTGATATAAGAAATTTAAAGAAATGGGTTTTATATGTTCTTTTTCCTTTAGTAGAATCCAATACATAAACCTTCAAAACAAGGTGATCATCGTTAACTTTAATGGAGGTAAAAGCAGCTTTGAATAAAGTTCCAATAATTAATTTTTAATTGCAAGTTTAGAAAATTTACCTTCAAATTTCATCGATAAATAATAACACAAAAACTAGTAATCCAATTAGGTATACAATTTGTAATATTTATTACAAGTCACGGTAGTTTCACTGTTAGCATGAGTGGATCTTCGTTAAAAAATACCATTTGAGATTAACTTCTAATTTTTTTTTATAGGTTATGAATAAAATAACAAACGACGATTTACGTTAAGAAAAAACTAACCCAGAATTATTGTTCAAATTACTATTTATTTTCCCTCATCTGTTAATTAGAAATATCAGTAACTTGTATGTACCAAATTCATCTTTCCTGAATCTTGTATTTTCCGCTCTGCATTATTTTTTCTGACTAAACTTGTTTTTCTTTTGTTTTGGGTGAGACTCTTAATACTACTTTTCCTGCTTGGAAGATTGGGTATTTGGAGATTGCCGCTGTTAGTTTTCATTGATCACGTGATGAACGATAACCAATAACTTTCGTCAAGTAACGACGACAGTCAATTACAGCAATCCCCGAATAGCCAATTCTCTAAACCTCTAAAGCAGGAAATGCAGCTTTACAGTCTTTTTCAAATAAAGCGGAGCCCAGAAACATATACAGGTTGTGTCACTGCAAATAGGCATACAAGTTCGTTTATTAAGGCCCGGTCTTTTCCTCTCCTCATTAATTTATCTGCCAGGTAATACCCTTGGAAACTATTATCGATACAATGGTTTCCAAGGATAATACCTGGTAGATAAACTTATCAGGAGGTTAATGGGCAGTGGAATTTCCGTGTAGATCGCCGATATTTATCACGACACCGACGTTCTGCTGATCAGATATGGTAATCTAATCATCACAAACCATTTTAATACCAAGATATACAATTGAGACTGCATCTAACGGGTCATTTTTAAAATTTTTAATTGAATTAAGCCATGACTTCTATAACAACAGTTAAAATAAGCTTATAATGAATGAAGGAATGAAGCAGGCCTTAATTAATTCAATTTGAATTATCTGAAATGATTTGAGATGATTTAAATCAAAATTTTTGTTGTCTTATCAGATTTGCCAACAATCTTTATCAAAATCATGGGTTACCCCAATTAAAAATTTAAAAAATGATCCGTTACTTTAAATGGCGAACACGGTATAATATATGTATAATAATATAAACGCCCTACACAAGTATAATAATAATAATTGTTCTGAACTATTATTAAGTTTGTTTAAAAATTTTAAAAATTAGTTGCAAATTCGGTTTTGATTGCAGTGGACCTCCTGAGCATCCCCTGTACATTTGTTTCGCTCCTATTGGAGACCTCTTCAGAAAGGAAGCAGTTCACAAACTCTACAACAAAACTGCGCTGACCGGGTTAACTCGAAATCGAGAGAAAATGTTGACAGCAATTTGGACATGTCATTAAATTTAATATTGTTATTGTAAATAAGTGTTCCGTTGTAGGTACCTAATTAGGAAATTTATTTTAATTTGCATTTTATAACTTAATTCAATCCCATTTAAAACAGTTACTTGAAATTAAAATGCTCAAGAAATGTTCAGTCCTAATTAAAAGTAATGTCTCCCCAATAAATTTTAAGTCACTATCTAACAAGTAAAGAAACACGTGTTGAATTTTATTTCACGTGTTTCATTTGTACTTGTTTACCTACTCGTTCGTTTGCTGACGTGTCTACCTGTTATAACTGTCACAAGGGATCTGACGAAATTTATAATCTGTAGGGGAGACATTACTTAAAAATTTAACTGTACATTTAATTAAACAGAGGCGAACTGACTGGCCACACGGCCCTTCCGAATAATTTTTTCTTTCGTCTTGACTCACAAGCAATTATTTTTAATTTTTTTAATATATTGTATTTATGTTCAATCCAATATTAATTAAAAAATTAAATAATTTTATCTAAACAGAAATTTCGTCACCTTTCAAAATAATTAATTGTTAATGACAAGAATGAATCGTTTAAAAAAAGTCAAGCTTTAAATTCGCTTAAATACGCTAATGCGTAAAAATGTATGTCCAGACTACGTTTAAAAGTGTCAACGGTCACTTCTTTTGACATTTCACAGACTTAAATTGATATACTTTGGATTAGTTCACGTTATAAAAACACAAAGAAAACAAAAATTTTTTTTTGTAATCTTTCTGTTTGATTTACTCACTCTTTGTTTAATTAAATTGACTCTAAAGTAAGAAAAGCGCAATTTGAGCAGAAATAATTAATTGTATTTTTAAAATACGTTTTTTTTTTGTTTTGCGTTGTAATATTTTCAAAATTTGTCATAAGTAAAAAAAACACATTAGAAAAGTTCATTTTGACTCTTGACAACAATCTATGATTTTAGATATTTAATAGATCGCTAAATCTGCAGTAAATAGATAATAACATAAAGAGCTAATAAAATAAATTTTTTATTCATTCATTTTTAGTTAAAGTTTATAAAGAAACATCTTTCTACTTATAATAATTTTATATCTAGATCGCAGCGCATGAAGTGTGATATGGAATTTATTTTACGCATTTTTGCTGTAAGAAGGCTGTACACTTTTTGGTACGGAAATTTTATTACTGTGTTTGTTTTTTTTTAAACAATGAATGAGCAGTGTATATCACATGCCTAAAACTTTTTTTACAGTTTTGCTTACACACTTTCATACATTTTCTGCAATCATAAATTAGTTTAACGCAAAACAACTTTAAAGATAAATTCTAAAATGTAGGAACAATTTACTTTAATTAATAGAGCACTAGGATTCGCTATAAAAATCTCCTTAGTACATCTGCTCTAACTAAAAAAGTCTATTAAATCAATTTATGTAAGTTATTTATGACGTCTGGTACATAATATAATATGAAAATAAATCGAGTTAGAGGGTTGTTTTCTATTAGTGTATGACAACAATGGGGCAGAAATTAAGAATGAGCAGCATAAAATTAAGGGCTAGTGGGCTCGGTCTTTAATATTGTGATGGGTCGTGAATAATGGCGATGCGAGTTATGTTAAACGCTCTATGACCCCTGATTAGTAATATAAACAAGTGACGCATTGTTATTGTCCACTCATTTATCGTTATCTTTACTAAATATACAAACTATAGCATATATATTAGGGTCAGAACTTTAGTTTAGTCATATCTGCAGAACTTGTAACCGTTACTCTGCCCATCTGTAACTTTAATAAATGTTTTAAAAAACATTAACGTGTTTATAAAAAACATAATTGGCGCAGTCAGTAGGATAGTGCGGTCGCGAAAAAAGGTGCATCGTGCAAATTAAAATCGCGATTTGGGACTCCAGTTCCTTCAGTACTACCCAAAAGAACCCTGGACGAAGAAACTTCAAGAGAAATACATCGTGTAAGGCTCTGAAGATACCATTCGTCTTCCAATCCATAGAGGAGATCCACAGCTCTGGGCAACGCAGATATCAACCTTTCACAAAATAGACGACTGGCAATTCCCGGATTTGGTGAGACCAAATTTTGAGTATCCCGTCTAATTTTTTCCATTATTTACCTGATTTCTTGTCTTATATGAACAGCAATTCAGTAAATAACTTAGATTTAGATTCTTTAATCGAAACATTTAATAATAGTATTAATCTATCTAAACCAACTGTAATCCAAGCAAAAATGCCAGAAGTAAATTATCAATTATTAAAATTATATGTAGACACAATTCCATCATACAATGGTGACCAAAATTCATTAGAAATTTTCATAGCGTCCTGCGACTATTTGTTCAATGAAATTAGTAACAACGACCCTCAAATAACTTCATATTTAATTAGAGTAGTAATTGGTAAATTAAAAGATCACGCACAAATCTTAATTGGCACTAGGAACGAATTAAATACTTGGCCTTTAATAAAAAATGCTTTAAGAACTAGTTTCGGTGATCAGAGAAATTTAGATTGTCTCGAACAAGACTTAATCACATTAACACCTTCAAAAAATGAACCACCATTAGAATTCGGCAAACGAATACAAATATTACGTAGTAGATTGTCTGCAAAATTAAACTCAATTAGTACAACGGAAATACCACAAGCCACAAAATTAGTATATTCTAAACAATATGACAATCTAGCATTAAAAACCTTCCTTCGTGGTTTATCGGGTAACTTCCAAAGCATTGTAAGACTAAGAAACCCTATATCACTAGAAAATGCAATGGCCTATGTAATAGAAGAAGAGAACTTTATGTATACTCAAAATCTTCCTAATATATTACATAATAATAAAAGCTCTTCTAACCAAATCAAAACGCAACCTCAAATGTTACCTAAGACGTTCAACTCATTTCCACAATATTCACACGTACCTACATCATTTAATCAATATCCTCAAAGATCTAACATGCAAATTCATCAAACACCTCTTACACAATGGCCACGAAATTTCTATAACCAAAATCCAAGACCCTGGACTTCTAACCAATTCCCTAGTCAACCTATTGACGTGAGACCAAGAGTAGTTCAACAAAAACAATTTACTAACTCTCAAGTTTTTGGTACTCCGAAAAATGTCTTTAAACCAACAGGACAAATCCCAACAAACAAACCGGAACCAATGTCAACCACATCCAGAATCCCAACAATTAGACAACATAATAATTATAATAATTATTTTAAAAACACTATACCAACATCAAGAAATTTTATTTCAGAGGAATTAAATCTCATGGAAAATAATTACTGTAATCACGAGCATACAGAAACGTACCCTGATCCTTCTTTAAACATCCCTGATCATTACGATAACAATATTTGCAATGAGCAAAACTATGAACTTAACAATGTAAATAATGAGACTGACGAAGAGATTAATGACGAATCCCAAATAAAACAACTTTCAAAATTTTCGGATGACTCACTCAACAGAAGACGCGACGTAATTTACGAAATCAACAACACGACTTGTGATAATTCACTACCGTATATTAAAATTCAGAATCCACCTATTAAATTACTTATTGATACCGGATGTTATAAATCTATTATCAGACCTTCTATTGCAGAAAAATACTTCCCAAATAAAATCTCTCAAGAAACATCAATAATTAAAACACCCATAGGAGAAAAGAAAATTAAATTTAAAGCTCACATTCCAGCATTTAAAGAATTAGCAACTGACAAAGTAATTACTTTTATTCTTTTTGATTTTCATGATTTCTACGATGGCATATTAGGATTAGAAGACCTCAGAAACCTAGGAATATCAATTAATCTTGCAGAGAAGAATTTAAGTAACAGTAATACAATCATTCCTTTCTACTACAGATTGCCTAAAGAAAACTCTTTTACAATTAGTGTTAACACCCACGAAATTTTAAAAACTAAAGTTCCTGTAAACTATTATAATGGAGATGTGATAATTCCTGAACAAACTATAAATGACTTATACATCCCAGAAACTTTAACTACTGTAAAAAACGGTTTTGCATTACTTGAAATCTCCAATAATACCGATTCCAGAATTACAGCAAACCTCATAAAGCCATTTGAAATTATACCTTTTCCAGATAAAGAAAAAGAACAATATCAAATTTTTCATGCAGAACAATTTTTAACAGAAAATCACGCTGACAACGACACCGAGCATATTGATAAATTAATTAGAACTGATCATTTAAATCCAGAAGAAAAAAAAGCTACAATTTCCTTATGTCGTGAATTTTCAGATATTTTCCATAATAACAGTAAGAATTTGACTTTCACAAACGAAGTTAAGCATTCCATAAAAACTACCGACGCAATCCCAGTTCATACAAGATCATATAGATATCCTTTTATTCATAAGCCGGAAGTAGAAAGACAAATTAACAAAATGCTCGATGATGGTATAATTAGACCATCACAAAGTCCCTGGAGTTCTCCTATTTGGATCGTTCCAAAAAAATTAGATAGTAGTGGTAAACAAAAATGGAGAATTGTAGTAGACTACCGAAAAGTCAACGAAAAAACAATAGATGATCGTTACCCAATTCCGAACATTAATGACATACTAGATAAGTTAGGAAAATGTCAGTACTTTAGTACTTTAGATTTGGCATCAGGATTCCATCAAATTGAAATGGAGCCGCAATCTGTTTCCAAGACCGCCTTTAATGTAGAGAACGGGCACTACGAATTCGTCAGAATGCCATTTGGGCTTAAGAATGCACCTGCTACGTTCCAAAGGGTGATGGACAACATATTGAAAGACCTCCAAGGTAAAATTTGTTTTGTCTATATGGATGACATAATTATCTTTTCTACCTCTCTTCAAGAACATATTGCAAATTTAAAATTAATTTTTAAAAAATTACGTGAGTCAAAATTAAAAATCCAACTCGATAAATCAGAATTCTGTAGGAAAGAAGTAGAATTTCTCGGGCATGTTGTAACACCGGACGGCATTAAACCAAACCCGAAGAAAATCTCTGCAATTCAGAAATTTCCAATACCGAAAAATTCTAAAGAAATTAAAAGTTTCTTAGGACTTCTCGGGTACTATCGCAGATTTATCAAGAACTTCGCCAAAATTACAAAACCATTCACAAAATGTTTAAAAAAAGGAGAGAAAATAGAACACACAGAAGAATTCTGCAAAACTTTCGAATTATGTAAGAATTTATTATGTAATGACCCAATTCTACAATACCCTGATTTTGATAAACCTTTTAACTTAACCACAGATGCTTCTAATGTTGCTATAGGAGCAGTGCTCAGCCAAGGCCCCATAGGCAAAGATTTACCTCTTGCATACGCTTCACGTACGTTGAATCCGGCTGAATGTAATTATAGTACAATAGAAAAAGAGTTACTAGCTATTGTCTGGGCCACCAAATATTTTAGACCTTACCTTTTCGGGCGTAAGTTTGTTATCGTAACAGATCACAAACCTTTACAATGGTTATTTAGCCTAAAAGAACCTAACTCTAGACTTGTAAGATGGAGACTCAAACTCGAAGAGTATGATTATACAATCACATATAAAAAAGGAAACCAAAACACCAATGCAGATGCTTTGTCGCGTATTGAAATAAATACTATAGAAGGCACTGACGAAATTTCTAGACAATTTGGAAAACGCAGTGGTTTTTGCTAGATTAAATACCTTACATAACTCTGTCATATCATTTGAAGACATGAACAATATGATAGATACATTAGTTAAACTTTACGAAGAAAATAAAATTCTTAAATTCAAAAACATTCATTCTTATTACAATTTAGCTAACTCAAAGGTGACTGTTCATAATGACAAAGTAATCTTCCTTATGCATATTCCTGTCTTCAGTCCTATACAATTTGAATATTACCATATATTTCCTGTTCCTCAAAATAATTTTACCCTTGTACCAAAAAGTCCTTACCTGATACTCAATAACCAAGGCCATCAATATGAAGATGAAGAATGTCCAACGATTGAAAATACCTACATCTGTAATAAAAGACCCTTTATAAAAGAGGAAGACTGTGTGACATCCATCATTCAGAATATCAAGACTACTAAATGTCAATTGACTCCCATATCTACGAGTAATACCATTTATGAACAAATCAACAAGAACTACATAATAATTGTACCTGCCAAATTGCCAATAAAATTACAGAAAAAATGTAAAACTACTGGATACAACATAATAGAAAAACCAAGCCTCGTCAAAATCCCTTTCCATTGTCAAGTAATGGACGGAAGCTTCAAAATCATCAATGAAGAAAAAATCATTCAAGGAGAACCCTTCATTCTACCTAAAATGAAAACAGAGGAAATACAAGAACTCCCAAATCTAGAACACCTGCACTTAGAGGACTTGAACCTGGATGACATCTCGAAGTTACAACGACAATCCAGTATGCAGCCAACTTCTAGAACCAGAGAATGGCACCCCCTGAAGATTTCCTTCTTTTTGAGCAACCTAGTTTTAATAATAATATGCTTTGTTTTCGTGTTCATCATACTCAAATATAGAAAGACCCAAAAACAATCAAAAGTAAGAAAAAGCGATAAATCAGAGGAAGCGAGGGATGAAAATAATACTTCACTATTATTTTCCAATTTAAAAAGGGAGGAGTTATGTTAAACGCTCTATGACCCCTGATTAGTAATATAAACAAGTGACGCATTGTTATTGTCCACTCATTTATCGTTATCTTTACTAAATATACAAACTATAGCATATATATTAGGGTCAGAACTTTAGTTTAGTCATATCTGCAGAACTTGTAACCGTTACTCTGCCCATCTGTAACTTTAATAAATGTTTTAAAAAACATTAACGTGTTTATAAAAAACATAATTTGCGGGCCCAGCTTGAAACCAATGGTATTTAATGATTCAAGATAGGACAACCTACCGAGAGACCCATCAGACACTCATCAATTTTTCGAAACATTTTACGTACACGTTAATTATCAGAATGAATCGAATATCCATTCGATATTGTACATCACGGTAATATTTCACATGCCACATTTTATTTCGTTTTTTTTTCTTGCTCGACTGCATAATAAAAGTAGGTTGATATATTCGTTGCGAACAAAAATCAATGTCAATTCTGTATTTTCCATTTGTTTCCTGCGATATTTTATTTTAGGAAAGATTTTATATGTCCAAGTGGTTCGTAAAAATACTAAAAAGAGCAAGACGAAATATGTGAAGTGCAAATTGGAAAAACCAATTATTTTCTGTTTGCAGTGCTCTAGCACAGGTAACAAGCAATTATGGTGGCGTTTTAAAAATTCGGTAGGTAATAGGTCTTCGTTACGTCAAGTGCATAAAGTTCATAGTCACTTGATGGTCGAGTATCCTCGCCGATTCAGGGCAGGACTGATGACATATCGGTTTTTCACGAGCTGGGCATGCTCGTAGACAGCTGTCGCGCCCTCAGCCCCTCTCGTAAGGGATACCGGCAAACAGCCGATAATTATACCGATTACCGGTTGTGCTTGATATGCTCATGACAGATTCGATGCTCTCTATCTGCGTATAGATCCATCAAATCGCTGTTTGACGACCAACGTTCAATGTAAATCATTTATTTAATTTCGCCCGCAATTTGGCCGTGTTTGTTAGCAACGTTTTTTTTTTTTTGGATATACTTCGATTTATTGTCGTTTAGACTTAATTAATACGAGGCGATGGATATAAATTTCTGTTTTATTATTCTACGCGTGACAGCTTAATGCCGAAGCTTTTGGATTTGTGGTGTCGAATTGCCTTCATTATTCGGTTTTGGCAATCCATAAATTGATGTTACAAATTAGGAATAATGTTTTTATTTATTTATTTTTACTGACAGGGCCTAATTGTACAATTCCAGTTGAACTTTAAGTCAAAGCTTAAAAATTGAACAACAATTATTGAAATAATTCGATTTAAGCTTCAGTAGCACTAGGGATTTAATGATAAAAGTCAAAACTAATTTTACTTTCAGAAAGTAGGTTATTACTGTGATTTGTAACTGTCATTGTTTTACGAAAGTCTCGCGAAAATTGTTAAACTCGTTTAAAAAATGGAATAAGTTAATTGACGAATTTCTGTCCAACATATACAGGTGTCCCAGAGTTCCGTAAATGTTCCATAACTTTCTTGTTATTCCAGGTATCGACTCGATTTTTTTTAATATAAGAGGACCGCTTCTATTGCACAATCTAACATTATTTTCGAATGTATACAGGGTGTCCAAGTATTATAAAAATATTAAAGTTACGTTCTCTTAAATTGAAATACACCATTTTGACTTCATTTTTGGATTCTACACTAAATTCTGGGTTAAATTTATTTGAGTCATTTTTATGTGTCAATCATATTTTTTGATATGGGTCAAATTTTTCTTGAAAATTCTCGGATGCAAGGTTCCATTCAAAAATTCGTAACTTCTAAACCTCTAAAGATAAGGCAACCGATTTTTTTTCAGTCATTGCCAAGGCTGTGGCCAATCTTTCAAGATCAAGCCAAGTGGTAAAGGCTGTGAAGTGTTCCAAGGCTTACTACGATTTTTTGAATATAATTATAAATAACAAAAACTCCATTTTTTCAAATAGAACACCCTATATATTTTTACACCATTCCTTAGCCTTTTTGACAGGCTTTTCAATGATATGCAGTTTGTAGGGTCCAATTCTGATAAAATAGTATTTTTTAGATATAAATATTTAATAAACAACTGAAAGTTTTTATTTTATTCACTGTGCATGATTATCCGCGATCGATCAGTAGGATTGCGGCTTTAATTTCAAAATTATCCTCCCAGTTCGCGTGAATTATAAGTTCTCTTGATGATTTATGAAAATTTTATCTTAAGTACTCGGGAAATATTTGAAAAAATGTAGTTTTTGTTATTTATAATTATTTATATTCAAAAAATCGTAGCAAGTCTTGGAACATCCCTTTACGACTCGGCTTGATCTCGAAAGATTGGCCACCGCCTTGGCATTGACTGAAAAACAAATCGGTTGCGTTATCTTTAATGGTTTAGAAGTTACGAATTTTTGAATGGAACCTTGCATCCGGGAATTTTCAAGAAAAAATTGACCCACATCAAAAAATATGATTGATACATAAAAATGACTTAAATAAATTTAACACAGAATTTAGTATAGAATCCAAAAATGAAGTCAAAATGGGGTGTTTCAATTTAAGAAAACGTAACTTTAATGTTTTTATAATACTTGGACACCCTGTATACAAACGAAAAAATAATTTTAGAATATACAATAGAAGCGCTCCTATTATACAAGAAAAATCGAGTCGATACCTGGAATAGCAAGAAAGTTATAGAATATTTACGGAGCTCTGGGACTGCCTGTATATAAGGGTATGTCTTTTACTGATGAGTTTTTGGTCAATATTTTAAGTAATTTGAAGAATCAACTTCAGGTAATTAAAAAGATTTAAATTGTATTTAATTCTTCTCCTGAAGAGGCTGCAAACAGAGCCGAAATAGCTGTCCAGAAGATGCTTGAGAATTCCTTTGGAGTAAAGTAAACTTCTAAACAAATTTTTAAAGTTAGCTGTTACAGACCTGAGCAGAATCAATAACTGTGCTGAAGAAACTAACATGCAGCACAGCCAGTAGCTTCAGTCGTTACGAATGTGGATGTTACTTAAATTCGACAAATAATAAGTGCCACCTAATCTTAACTCGAGACAAGGAGAGGGTCGAAAGAAAAGGACATGTGTCAATTTATGCAACAATATTTAATGTCCACAAGCAGGCAAATACATCGACATAGTATACGGCGCGGCGAGTTTAACGCTACCAAATGTGTATGCGCCTTATTGCATCTAATCAAACTATGAAATTTGCCGTGGAGCGCCCAAGGCAATGCGAATACAATATTTAACGTGAAGCGCCTAAATCAGGCCATAAGGCTGGAGCATACCCTTTGATGTGCCAATACCAACCATTCCGTCTCGAGGCTGCTACTCCGGTACGAAGATTTCAGTGTGCTGACCCAACTGGATCGTCGCAGAATTACACGGTACGTCGAAAAAGCGTCATACAAAGTAGGCAGGCAGTCGCCAAAACATATACCAGGGAGCCTAAGCTCAATGCAAAACTTATACCCAAACCAAAATTAAAAACCCGTAAGGGAAGGAAAGTTTGACAATAATACTTTGCACGAATGAAAGAGCAACAGTCCCAAACATACCTATCCCGATTTTCAAGGACGGGGCTCGAGACAAACTCTTAACGAGCGCCAAGTCAGAAGCGACGAAGAAACCCTCAAAGGTCCTCAGCTTTAACTAAAATGTCAATCGATCTTCAGGGAGGCCACGACGCAAAAATGGAGTAAATGCCAAATGACTGACTGAGGAAACCCTTCCTCGAAGATCTCGAACATTAACCAAAATGTGAACCGATCTTCAGAGTGGCCAGGACGGGAAAATGGGGCAACGTTTCAGATGACATCAAGCAAACTTAATCGTGTTAAAGGTCAATAGTGAAAGCAAATTAATCTTTCAGTCCAAACATTAACTTGCAAAAAATGTAATTCCCCTAGACTGGTTCAATACAAGAAATAGACTAAGGTGAAATTTTATAAACTGCTTGACTATGTAGAATAATAATTGCTAACGGATTTTACGAAACATATAAACTGCGCTTGTAAACGTAATCCTATCTAAAAATAGAACATCCGAACGATATTATTTATTTAAAACCACAAGGAGTGAATTTTACATTATTTTATGGCCGGAGTATTTTAAAACGAATGCAATAAAAGTATGTGAATTAAAACACAAAGCGTGAGATCATTTTTGATGTTTTACGAAATGAATTATTCCAGCAACGGAGACGATGGCAAAAAAAATTTCTATCGCTATAAAATCAGATGAAATAGGTGCTTCAAGAAGCGTTTTAAACGCACAAAGAATTTCTTGTAGTTAAGCAATCGGAAATAAGTTCGAGTCAAACTGAACATATAGGTTGTTTCTTGGCAAACGGTTTTTACAGCTTAACATAGCTTTAAAGTAAATTTTACTTTAAGAATTTATAACGAAATGCATATATTAGCGAAAGCTATTTGAATAAATCATTTATATAAAAACACAATATACGTAGTATACTTCTGAGAAGTAACTCGGTGAAAGAGGATTTGCATACACCAACAGCCTACGGAATGAAAGGCTAAAAGGTAGAAGCATTCAAATTTATTCTGTGGTTAAAAATTAATTCTTTTTGCTGGTTGGAAATTATTTCGTGTGTAAATGTATATTAATTTTTTATATTCTTAAACAAACTTCAGTTTTTTTTTCAATTCTTATTTACCCGAAATATTTTTTTATATGAAAAACTCCATTGCGTTAGTAAGGAAGCTTCGCTATGAAGAAAAGTATGTAAACAGTTACAACGTACCTTCGAGTCTGAATCTGTTTACAGGATTTCAAACAATGAGGTATTTTTTATTGCTTTAAACTTTGTATTGTTCTAAAAACATTTTCTATACAGAGGAATTTTTTTTTTCATAAAAAGTTATTTAAACCTTGGATATTAACAGATTTTGAGTATATCAATTTACATACATATTTCTTTGGAATTTAGAATTTATAAATCACTTGTATTTATAAATGAAGTTGTTTCTTGTCCGATGAGAAATGTAAGTAAAAAGTTTTTTCAATCTTAAACCTGACGAAGCTATAAATCTATAGCGAAACGTTGAGTGTAATTCAAATCATAATTCTGTCCGGTTTAAAATTAAAGAAAAAAAACTTTTTACTTTAACGTGTATTTATTTTGAAAATTCTGTTTACTTTTTTTATGTGCTATTTTTTCCTGCAAAAGTTCTAAATTTGCTTGGAATATATTAAAAGGACTTTAAAGAGACTAATTTCATTTGACCTTTTTATGTAGTGTTATTTCATGCAAAAGTTCTAAATTTGATTGGAATATCAGACTAAGGTCCAGTTTTACAAATGGGGCTCAACTTTGAGCTGAGGCTTAAACCCTTAGTAACAATTATTTCAACAATTGTTGTCAAGGATTTAAGCTTCGGCTCAAAGTTAAACCGTCATTGTAAAACTGGGGCTAAGTGTGACCCTTTGTTTTTGAAATAACATATACTTGGCCTATTGCTTGAAAGAATTTATTTTTCAGCGCTGAAAGTTTACAACATTCCATTTCATGCACCTGCAATTTTCATTAAGGCAACTTTACATAATGCTATTTAACAGTGGTTGGCGTAAAATTTGAAGCGAAACGACTGCGAGTCAGCGGTTACGGTCTCTTAATAAACTAACGCCGCCGACGGAATTCAGCGGCGTTAATAAATGAGAAGCACAAAAGAACTAGGAAATAATTAGCCGGAGGGGCCCGCGGCTTGTGCAAGGCATCCATTCGCCTAGACACGCCTTGACAACCCGAGCAGACTTGACGGAATCTGGTTTCCTTGTGACAGCTCGTTCTGGCTGTTTGTTAAACGATGCAATACGTGCATTCCGCTTTGTTTGACGGCATCCCCGTTTTAATGAACTCGAATTTTTCCCTTTGGCCAATTGTAGTTATTCATTATCTCCAATGTACATACAATCTGTTCGCATAAATACCTTTTGTCTTCATCATTCTTAAAGGAACATTTCTGTCACTGGATAAATATAAACACCAACAATAGGCGGAAGATACGCAAATGAGATAACCAGACAGAAATATATTAATAGTTTATAGTAGGCCTGGGCACAATAGCACAAAATGGGCAAGCAATAGGCATCAGTGGAAAAATACAGTAATAATGAATCAATTAAGAAACGAATTGAAATTGTTACTGTCATCATTGTTGGAATTAAACAGCAGCTAATACTGCGAAGGAATTCTATCGTGCCTAGCAAAAAAGTAGGTAGAATGGTTGAAGATAATTTCTTTGAAAAGAAGAGAATATGTTTAAAATATGGAATTAAAATAATTAATTCTTCTTCATAGTGCAAACGATGTCCTCGATAGCATTAGGAAAACTGGGGCCTCAGTCAAATACATAAAGTACTTCAGCCCCGTAAAGCTTTTGTCGAGTAATTACATCTGTAATTGAAGTGGTAGAATATTAGCTATTATTTTTATTTTTAATTCAATTGCAAATATAACAGTCGTTAGCAAAACAAAAAAATTGCATCAGAAGCGGCCTGCAATTGTAAAAATATGACTTGGGTACATTTTTGACATTTTTTGTTAGTCCCAAGACCAGTTCCATCCAACTTTTGGCTCCCATTGTCTTCCAACTTTACAATCTTTTTTCCCTTTGACAGTGATCTTTTAAATTGCAAAAATCTTTATCTCTGTTTATTGCCGTTTTTTATTTTATGATACAAGAATTTACCTTTGCAAAAATTCATAGAAACCTTGGCATATCTACCGACATCTACACACGGTATATTCGTCTTATGAATTGGACGTACAATGGTATTTTTATTTAAATGACTTCGTTTGTGTTTTTACTAAATCTTTTAACAATAGCTTCCGAACACTTTCCTGCACATGTTGATGCCACTGACAAGGGGGACCTGACATACTATTTGGTAAAAGTTATTATTCTGTTTTTGGTGCCTTATTGTTGTTTATATAGAAATATATTTTCCTGACAGTAACACCTTGCAAGTTTCCTCGTAACGTATCTGTTGCGCTTGATCCAAACTGACGATTACTTAAGCCCCGGTGTACTTCAATATCATATAAGAAACCACTTACCTACTCCTACCCTGACAGCATTTTATTTGCCATATCGTTGCTTTTTTTGGTAACGACTGCTTTATGTTGTTTCAACTTTTTATGAGTTAAAAGTTGATTGGTGCTCTTCAGGTTGAGCACTCAACAGATTTTCCGGCAATTGATCCAAAGGCGATTTCGTTAATCTGCTTGGAGCACTCTGGATATTCTGCTTTTTTCACTCTTACATGCACTGAATCAACAGAGTTCTTCTCTCTCAATTTCTACTTCGGTGGTTATGATCCGAACGTTACAAAACGCCCAAGAAGGGTCTGAGTTTCCATTATTTATTAACAGGTAAAGAAGAACTGTTAGTGTTCCTCGATCCATAATTTGTCAACAGGTAAGAAAGAACTGTTGGCATTCTTTGCATGAAATACCGAACTCTTTGTCTTAAGTTATCCACAAAATGAAGACGTCTCAATATAGCTTTGTATCCATTCAGAGACATCGCGTTACAATAGGATTTATTTTTAGACCTTCTTCCTTAAATCAATAAATTCTAATTCTTGGCTATCGTAGGTAACACATAACAAAGTTCCTTCCAGAAAAATAAAAGAATATACTGTGAAGTCTCTGTAAATGTCAGTTTTCCGTGTCAGTTTAACTTTAATCTTCAGTTTATTTCCACAATGGGAATAAACTGATAGCGTTTTCTTTTCGATTGGAGTGCACTAAATGCACCTTTATCTCATTTTATTCCATGAGCTTAAAACAAGATGAAGATACACTCAGTGCACATAGTGCACTCGAATCGAAAACGCTATGAAAGTTAAAATTAAACTCTGCAAAAAACGAGCCTAAGACGGATACTCTTATATATAGAGTGATTCAAAATAAGTGTCCGATCCGCCAATCACAGGAAGTACACAGAAAAAGAAAGCAAAAAGGTTATATGCGTAGGGGGTTTAATATCCATAGTTTTTGAGATAAAGTGCTTTCAAGATACTGATATAGATTGATTGATGCGATAGTACCGCTGTATTGCGTCACAAGAGCAATGAACTCATGTGAAATAGAACGAAACACTTACGTTTACCTTGAAATAAAACTGTAATAAAAAATGATTTATGACTTTCTGTGGAAACAAATGTATAATACGTAATTCGTTCATTCAAATTTCGGACCTGTATAGGTATACGTAAGAAATGAATCATAATATCTGTATGATACGATATGATGTATGCCGATGTAAATTCTGTGTCTACTTGGAGTGGTTTCATCTGTAGGTATACATTTGGTAAAACCAAAATTTCCTTATTTTCATTGATTTCCGAAATCACAGAAAACAATACATTAACAGTATTTTTGTGATTTGATGTTAATACATCATCAGTTTTTAATATTAGAATATTTAGTCATTGGACACTTTCTGCATTTATTTTTCAACCCAGTTTTCCTTTTTGTAAAATTTATCTTCTAAAATTGCAAAGCATCTTTGTCGTCGTCACTCTTTGAAATAGTTCAGTTTCTTATCGTGTAAAAAATTTTCAACTTCTTCCGCAATTCATTATGGTACCGAGAAATAGAAGATTCATTAACTAATCTATCCTAATGTTATCGAAAAAAAACATCTACATGAAAAAAAAACTTTACATAAAAAAATTATCACTTCCGTAACATCTTGCAGTCTATTATAGATCCCCCAGAGCCCTTTAAAGACTGGTTACAGTTTGGAGTAGGAGCCGCTGTGAGATGGGCTATTCCCCATTCCAGCTCGGCCTACCTTCCTTGTAGGTACCAGTCAAACTGGAGCTTTTTTGGCATATAAAGAAATGTAAACTCTGAAACACTGTTATTTATTTAGTTAGTTAGGGGTGGTCAGTCTAAATACTGAACTCTTTCTATTCTAACGAGTCACCCCTGAAAAGCGAAAAACAAATTTCCTGTTTGGTAGATGGTTTGGAATTTAAATGCGAAAATGCGTTCTGAGATATTTTTGTACGAAATATGGACAGGCATGAGATAGGATCGTTGAATACTAACTTAATTTCCTTCGTTATCTCTCTCCTTGTGAGGATTTCCTTGACTGATTAATGATGGATAATACTTGAATTAATAAAATAAGAGAAAGTTTTACTTTTAACAGATGTATACGAATACAGGGTTACAACTAATTCAAGGGATACCATGGGGATAAAAAAACTATAAGAATTACAAAGACGGTTATAATAAAAAAAGTTACGCTATATTAATTCTATCAAATTATTCAAAAAAATCTTTTCTGTCTTCATTAGTTTCTGAAATATTTTCAAAAAACTGAAAATTCTAATTCTCGAAAATCTCGAATATCTTCCTTATTTTTTAAAACAGAATTATGAAATCCTATATTTTTACGTTAAATTCGATGAGCAACTTTTGTTGCAGATCGTTTTTGTTTGCAGTGAAAACCTCCAGCAGCCTCTGTACAGCTGTTTCAGCCCTGCAACAAAATTTTTTAAAACTTTCATTATGCTTTGACAGCAAGCATGGCCGCCTTGCAAGGGGGACTTATTAGTAGCAAATCCGCTACAGTTTGTCTATCCTACTGCAATGTCAGGTGAAAAAGCGATGGTAATATGTCGCTGTTTTATGTTCCTCACTCTTACATCGCAATTGCGAATAAATTGGACAAGTCGTTTTTGTTTGCAGTGGGAATGTCGAGCTACGTCTCTGCTGATGAAGCCCCGAGCAGGGTTGAAACAGCTGCACAGAGGCTGCTCGAGATTTCACTGCAATCAAAAACGATTTGCAACAAAATTTTATAAAGCTTTATGATTGGTTGTTACCATAGCAACAGTCCGGTAAATTTAACGTACTCGATTACTCGATACAGAATAGTCCCTATTAAGGCTTGCGTTCAAAATGCTTTAAATTAGGAAATAAATAAGGAGCTGTTCAACTGTCAATGAGTTATTTCAACTACGGACATGTGTCAATTCCCGCCGCGTATCGGCGCGTCTATGCAACATGTTTTCCTGCAATAGAAGGAGTCTCAATTCAAAAAAATCAAGTACGCCGCAGATTGAATCATTATCACATGCCGTTTGACTTATATCGCATTTGACACATGACATCTGACAAAGAGGTTTATAAGATGACATTGCAAGTCTTAAATGAAAGCTTTGACTTAGACCAGAACATTAAATAACATTACATTTTTTGTGTACCGATAGGATCTACATTATGCAAAGTATATTTTGTTTCAAGTAGAAGGCGTCACTATTTTTAAAGTCCAATGCAGTGCAAGCATTTGAAATGAAACGTATAACTAAAATTTGAATAAAAAAATTATATACACTACGCAAGAAAAGGTTAATAACTGTCTTTTTAAATACGTTTCAAATGTAATTCACGACTGAATATTTTGTTGTAAGTTTTAATGCTGAGCTCTTGCAAAAATAAAATAAACTTTAGCCAAATAAATTACGTTCAGACAAAACTTACAGAGTGAAGAAAATAAAAAAGAAAGCAAGTAGAAGACGACCGACCAATCGATATCAAGAAAGTTTACGACAAAGTAAATATTTGCATAACTTAATCAAAAATGCTTCATAGTATAAAGCTGCATATGCGCCGGCAAAAAGGTTAATCCTATTATAAGGACGTAAAAGTAGAGAAACCTAGGAAGACGAATTTAATTTTGGAGAAAATTTTTAAATTAAAATGCATAATACGAATATTTTGCATTTTAGTAGGATATGCATACAACTGATATTACAAGCGAATCCCTCTGGGGAAACTCTTAGTGAATTTTGTGTACAATATAACTAAGTTATTAAACGTGCAAGTTATTCGCGCAGTATAAGAAACGCATTTTAATAACGGCGGGTACTTCAGGCCGACCGAAAGAGAAATTTGCTGAGCAGAAATACTAGCATAACTTTACATTATACAATAGAGTTGAGCTTTTGTTCGGCGGCATTCGTGCTAGATCCTTTCTGCCAACGTTGTAATAAATTCAGCTTGTGTAATATTAAAAATAAAATATTAGTTTAGAATTTATATTAAAAAAAAAAACGAACTTTCTCCTTAAAGACCGCTGCTCGGTCCTAAATCACGTTCCCAAGGATAAAACGAACTTTTATTTATGCTCCGCTTCAAAATGATTTACTTTGTTTCTAACTTCCGTCTTGTTTTATAAATGAAAAGCGTGATCTATGGAATTTCTATCGATTAGACGTGGCTAAATCTGTCTAAAAAAAAGAATCTTCAAGGAAGGTTGGGAAACTTTCGAACTACACCAATTTCTTTTAGTTTCACAGGAACTTTGAAATGAACTTTCTAGTTTGACTTTAATTCAACTGGAAAATATTTTTATTACGAACTTATAGGGTGACTAATTTTCATTTTAATGAAGAATAATTATATGCACTATTATAATCTCATACCGGATGGAAAGTTTCAAACCCGAACATAGCAAAGTTCCATTGAGAACTTCGTTTCTGTAGATTACTGCTCGCCATTTAAAGATACAAAAATGATAATGGTATGAAAGATAAAATGAAGCCCAATGTTATCGTGTTAAAATTATTCCTATTGAAAGAGAAATTAAATTTTTAAATTTCAAATGAAAAATGTAGTCGCCTTAGTGCCGGTTTCACCATCACAGTTTAACTTTAAGCTCCGTTTTATTCCTATGGAAACAATTATCCTTGCAATTGTTACCATGGGAATAAAGCGAAGTTAAACTATGATTTTGAAACCGGTCCTTAGTGCGTCAGATTTGAAGTTTACAATTCAATAACCAGAATTTTGTATAATATGCTTCTTACTCAAAATAAAATTCCATTCATCTGTGTAGCATACTGACGATGAGAAACTGTTAGGATTTATTTCTTTGCTCCTGTATTAATTCACAAAATACTTTCCTACTATTCTTGTTAATTTCAATACAATGTTGATGGCAACTGGATTTGTGGAATTCATGTTTTTTTTTAATATTCTTTACAGTTGTATGTTACTTATTCTTGAACAGTGTCAAACTTATCTAATTCTTAATACAATTGAATTTAAAACTGATTTAGTATCGACATATGTCGGTATTGATTGCCCATGGCATCATTTCAAGTTTATTGATGGTATCAGAAACAACAGTATTTTTGTATGCAATGACGTAGAATACAGTTATCATTCTAATAAAGAAAGAATTGTTGTAACTTAAACTACAAGAGTACCTACCTATTATTTGCTCTAAACAATAATTCACAATACTTTTTGACTGACGTATAAATTATTTTCCATTAATTGAAACAGCTTAAAGTTTAAAACCTAACACGGGCGACTAAATTTTTCGTTTAAAATTTAAAAATTTTATTTATATTCCGAAAGTATTAATATTTAGTAATAATTTTAACACTATAATATTGTCCATAATTTTCTCTTTTCTTTAATACCATTGCCATTTTTGTATCTTCAAATGGTGAGCAGCAATTCACAGAAACATAGTTTTCAATACAAGTTTGCTATGTTCGGGTTTGAAACTTTCCACCCGGTATACTGTTAATAAACTTGAAAATTGATTTATTTACAATATTGTGGACGAGTTTTACTTTTTCACTGACTTCCGAAGGTAGCTTATATATCCTGATATATAATTACATACCTTATGTATTTTTGATATTGTAATTGTCTTGTCTGTCATTAAATGATTGTAAATATTGTAAGTTTTGTTGCTTTAGATTTATTACAAATTTTAGGTTTTCAAACTTGCCACTACGTTTTAACTTAAGTATCAAATATTTGCGACTATGATAAATGCATCAGCCAAGTTCGACCATCGGCATCGTCTGATTAATTCATTGTGTGATAAATCGATCGGTTCTTTGATTAATTGATTAAATCCATTCAATCATTTCTACTTGTCGGTGGTACAAGAACCTGGCTACCGCACATACGTGTCGGGGTAACATCGGCGTAAACTCAGTCATTAATATTGGACTAGGTACAAGAAACGCGAACACTTGATGTAATGCGAATGAGGTGGGTTTATCTTTGCGCAGTGCCGTTTGGGAGAGCGCTAATGACATGCATCCTCCTGCCTTTGATATTGACATTTATCGGAGTGTTGGGGCGCACCCCAAATTTCCATCAACTTCGACGGGCGGAGTGAGTCGACAACTCTCAATATGATTGACGTTATATTGATTATCTTTAGATACAAATCTAATTTTGTTATTATGCTTGGTTTGGTTTCTTTTAGTTTCATTCAATAACTAAATACTTCATTTAAAATCTTTATTACATTTATTTAATTTGCCAAACATCATAATTAATTGAAGCCAACATGAAATGGGTTCCAAAAGGAGAGTAGTTTCATTGTGAAAAAAATGCGCCTACTACTCTCTTACAAGATCTCAGTATATTTTATTGGCTGTAAAGAAGGCATATTACAAAAATATGAAGGAATTTTAACGGATGCTGGTATTCTTTATCTTTCCGTTGTTCAAGTCTGTTAACACTACTTCTTTTATATTTTTCGTGGTTTTCCATTTCATTTCCATTGTTCAAGTCTGTTAGGACTACTTCTTTCAATCTTTTTCCTGGTCTTCCATTTTTCCTCTTACTGTCGGGTTCTTCCATGCTACTTGCGTTGCTGTCCGTTCCTCTGACAATTTTTCTAAATGTGCCATTGCACCCTCATCATCTTTACTGTTTTCGCAATATTTTGTCCATTATATACATCATATACACATATTTTCTCCTTTGTTTTTCTCATCTTCTGATTTTCTTTCACTAAATATTCGTCTGACCATTTTCTTCTTCCATCTTAATACTTTCTTGATAATTCTTATTCGGAACTATAATTTCCGTCCTTAAAATTGTCTTGTGGAGCCTTAATTTTGCTTTTCTAGACATGTATTTTGATAATTAGGTCTATTCTGTAAGCGTTTCATACGTGAGAATTTCAATTTCCAATATGGATAAGTACTTAATTTAATTTTTTGCCACGTAAATGATAAGCTAAGGGTGAGAAATGCAATGATAGTTCTTTAACGGAAAATAAAACGTTTTCTTTAATTTCGCGCATTGAATGAAATACGATATTTAGTAGGTTCCTTAAGTTTCACTATTTTGTTTTATAAGTGACAACTTAGGATGCAGTTCTCAAGCACGAAAGCGTGTGAGAAACTGAGAAAACATCCCCGAGCGACCTGATTACGCCTTCTAGCAGTTGAAAGCATCTCGTCGCAGGTACGTAGGGGGCAAATCGCGAGATAATTCATTAAAAAATGTTAACATTTAGATTAATAGTTAGTTATCTCGGACGTCAATCCAGCTTTCAGAAAAAAACACGCGTCCGGTTCGTACCGGGCGATTCTGAATTGAACTTAATTAATTTAATAATTTTTCGTTTGTTAAATTCTCTAATTTTGGCTAGTGAAATACGTGAACGGAAGGCAGAAACTTTCCCCACGAAGTTAATTTGTTTTTTTTTTTGTGTATTTAAAACCGTTCCGAACAAAGTTCTTTTATCTGATATCATTCATAAAATCACTGTGCCTTCTAAAATTTTCGATTAAGAGAAGAAAATTTGGTTCAGTTTGGTGAGTTAATGCACCACTTAAAAACTAATAACTGCAATCGATAGATCTCTTTATATTTTCTATATTAATGCTGTTAGAATTTTAAAAATTTATTTTGTAACTTATCTACACGTTATTGGTTCTTATTCTTTTCTTTCAATAGATTCGTTAAAATTACCATTCTCTTGTATTTTACTCATTTTAAGTTCACTCACTACCCTCATGAAGAACTCAAAAGACACAACGAGACAAGAGGCAACTGTAAAGGCACTGTTTCGACTTCTTGAAGAAAACATCCGTGCGAGAACATTTTTGTCTTTAATTACTCAAACTAACTACTTCGCTCGTGGGTCAAAAGACCAGGTTGGGTTATCTGTAAAACGGAGTGGTTTTTCGTTGTTGTTCAAGGTAAAAGAGTTTTTTATTCAGGCTGACCACCCATAAATTTTGTAGAAAAATAACGCGCGTCCGTTACACATACTGATTGTTATGCTGGTTATGATTGATATGTAGCAAGCATAACAATTGATTTTTTTTTAAATGTATTCTCTTCAGTTGTTTGTTATGGCATATTGACGCCTGTTTGGTGTGTTTCTGTGGTTGCTACAGTTACATATCAATTCATTTCTCTTCTGTTATTGTTAGATATCAATTGAAATGAGTTGGTGCTTACAGACGCAATTGTTAGTTATTTTGTTGCACCAGAGCATTTGTTTGCATATGCAAATGCACATTTTGAACATTTTTATAAATAAATGCATATTTTAATTCTTTAGGGCATTAATGCATAACTTGCTGCATTTTGTGTGCAAATTTGCATTATTTCTTGTTGCCAAGGGCAAACCGACACTATATAATCTGGACAATCAGTGTTCTAAAATAAGAATACTTGGGAATAATAAGAGGATTATCAAGGTATGGGCACAGTCTACACAGTCTTTTCACTGGGTGTCGGCACTTTTGATGTTTGTATCTTCAATCTAACCACCAGGCATTCGTCCAATTTAAATTTATAACTTATCTCCGCTACGAGAAACATTACAAGAAAACGATATAATTTGGAATCATAAATATATTTACGCCCTACGCCTATGTTCCATGTTTCGTCCCAATCAACTGGGAAGTCAGCGTTTTTGCGTTTAGGAGAAGGTTACTTTTTCACCCCATCAGTTAAACGCGAAACCAACGTTGGCTTCCCCAGTCTTTTCTGACCCTCGAACCGGGCGATATTTATTGTATAAGTTAATTTTTAGTGCATATTTAAGTGCTTAATTTTTAATGACTTTGGTGCATATTTTCACGCATATTTTGATGTTTTACAATGCACAATTATCCTAAGCTATGCGATGAGTTATCGCAAAATTTTAATTATAAGTTGGATTAAGACGTAGGAACAGAGAACCTTCCTTTATTTAATCGAATTTTTGACAAAAATCCACAAATTTGGACAGAAAGTAACCAAAGGGAGTGTATATACAGAAAGAAAGTAACAAGTTAATGATAAATAGCAGATTCACGAAGCTAGAGAGGTGGGTGGGAAATAAAATCAGGGTGAAAAAAAGGAGAACGCGTGTTGTGTAGAAAAGAACGAAAACTGAAGAGCCGAAGTAAATGCCATTCATTTAGAAGCACTAATTACATACAGGTACAAGGAAAAGAAATGAACAAAAGCAGAGAAATGTAACGCGGTCATAAAAAAGATATTAAGGTGAAAACTCCTATCACTAAAACAGGCCAAGAAAGACGGCCAAAGAAAAATTTTGTAAACAAAAACTAACTAAAAGTTGAAGAAAAACTGAAAGAAATATAACACAGAGAACAGATATATTGGAAGTGGTAAATGCAAGAAAAAGACAACTACATAAAGTAACTGATACCAAAATAGCCAAACGAGTATTATGGAACGCAACAAAAAAGGGAAACTAAGAAATAGTGAAGGAAAATTGCCTTGAAAAATTTACTTACTACAGAGAAGGTAGAGGAAAAGCAGGAAAAGTATACATTTATGAAGGATATGAGCAAAAAAATACATAAAATTCATTAAACAAATATAAAATGCATTAAGATATCCAGATTATAACGAAGTATTGTGATAACTGAGGGGCTTAGAATAAAAGGGGTATAAGTACAATTATTCGTATATCCGAGATGTTTGCATCTAAAGTTAAGTAAGCAACAGGAAGTCGCGAAGAAATAATATTTCTAATCGCTAATAGCTCGCGTTATTAGCTGTTCACCTTTTTCTTTTAGATCTAGAGGGCTATGCTTTTTTTTCGTTAAGGTACGTGCAGGTACACAGATAAAAATTTTGCGGAGTTTAAGGAGTAAGTAGTTAAACGTTATACCAAAAGAGTAAAAATTTCACCTAAAGTAGTAAAAACAATATTTTTATTTTGTCAAAGTAACTCCTTTTGATGTATATTTAACTACTTGTATAGTAGTTATAAATTTTGAATATACGAAACGGATAAATATCACCACATATTACACTTTTGCGGGGTTGAAAATAAATTTAACATATTTATGTGTTAAAATATTTCTGTCGGTTAGCATGTAACTCATTTTAGGAGAAAAATATTATTTCAACAACAAAATGGTGTTAAAAAGTTCCAAAAGCATTTTGTTATACATTTATGTGTTAGAGTCTCACGTAAAAATTAAAATGTAACACTTAGGTCCAGTTTTACAATTGCAGCTCAACTTTGAGCTGAGGTTTAAACCCTTAGCAACGATTATTTCAACAATTGTTGTGAAGGGTTTAAGCTTCGGCTCAAAGTTAAACCGTGATTGTAAAACTGGGCCTTATAGGTAGTTAACCTGATAAATATGGTTAAGTTGGTAAAGGTGCAATTTAACACCATTAAAGTGTAATATTAACACCGTTCAAGTGCAAAGTATAACTTCAACTCCCTGAAAGAATATTTGTAACACCCGTAGAATGTAATTTTAACACCATTAAAAGTGTAACTGCAACTCCTTGAAAGAATAATTTCAACATCTTTGTGTAGTCAAACTAACACCTTTCACTCCTTCAAATTTTTGCATTTTTGTGTTTAACTACTTGTGCAAATGGACGCGAGGGAACTATGAAAAAGAGTTAAACCGGTGTTAAATCTAACACCGCATTTTTATCTGTGTATTTTGAAAGAAGTCAAAATCTGACATGAAAGAAATAATGACAGTGTCACTTCAGCGGTACTGACTGTGTTTCCGATACGTAGATAACGTGGACTACGGTGGCATAATTAAAGTAAACAGTATGTTAAAACAAATATATTTTTTATTATAATGTCATCAAAATGCCATAAATTATAAAGTGTGGTTTATACAGTCACTAAGGCCCAGTTTTACAATGACGGTTTAACTTTGAGCCAAAGCTTAAATCCTTCACAACAATTGTTAAAATAATCGTTGCTAAGGGTTTGAGCCTCGGTTCAAAGTTGAACCCCATTTGTAAAACTGGACCTTAAACTAATAACTAAACGTTAATAACTATTAACTAAGAAATTAAAAGGCCATACTGATACGAAGCGGTTTATACAACTTCACTAAAAATTAAGAATTCGTTTATTTCAGTTCTTAGTGGAAAAGGCGGGATGACCGTAAATTTGACTTTCCTTTCACTCCAGTTAATATTCCCTCCACGGAATTTTCACAGATAGGTGTGCAACGAGCATGCGTAATTTTTGCTTATATAAACGGAAACTTTTGCATAGTTTTAGTTTTAGTTTTAGTTTTAGTGACTGTATAAACCAAGCATAAGTGACGGAATTAAGCGTGCAATAGTGAAGACGTTTAATTATTTTATAAAGGACCGCCCAAATTTAAAAAAACGAAGCGGATTTGAAGAACTGCCATGTTAGCATAAGAATCTAAAGGTATGCGCGTTGGAGGCGGTGATGAAAGAAGCAGACAATTCTAAATGAGGTCTAAATGACCATGGAAAAAGTTCTAAGTCATCAGCAACAGCAAGAAGATCCTGCTACGTAAATTGCCATGCATGTACTTTACTTTTTTAATGAGAAAATAAATAATTATCAACTGTTTGCTGGGGATCATACTTCTCGTTTTAACGGAATGCTCAGTCTTGCTTTAGTCGAGCTGGCAACAGTCGCAGTGGTAGTTTTCAAAAATATAACCATAAAATTAAAAATATTAACGTTAATCAATTTTTCTGACATCTACATTTCATTGTGATACCAACAAAAATGTGACCCTAACAGGACCTACTCTGAATCTAAAAAGAAAGTGAACAGCTAATACACGCGTAAATACATTTGACTTTTCAAGGAATAACGTCACATTGACATTACAGTTGATCGAAACATTTTAAAAACTTTTACAGATAACAAAGTTCTACCGTCCCCTAGCAACAATTCAAGTTTCTACATTTTACCTAAGCGAGAGCTCTTAGCATTGGCTACCGCTTTTACGTCCTCAAATATAGTTTAAGCTAGATAATTTTTGTCTCCGAATTTGAAGTCTCTGTTGCTGTAGGCACGTCATCTTACTCTATGGGGCGTGAGTTTTGAGACACCTTTATACTGGCCTTAATAATGACGATAATGAAGGAAACCAAAAAAGAAATAAAGAAAGCCAGAAGAAAATAAATGAGTAATTAGAGTAAAATATCAAAAAAAAAAACTAGAAGAAAATAACAAGTAATTACACAAACTTCATTAGTTGTCCATTTACTGTGGAAACAAACGTCTAAGTGCATTCCCTCTGTATATCCAGCTTTAAACCAATAACGACCAAATCCAAATGTTATATTGAATTTGTTATGTGTATTAATTATCATCTTGCAAATTACCAATCAGTAACTTGACTTGATGAATAAATGAAATAATATTCAAGGATTTGAGCAAACACAGAATGTGAGTCAGTCGACTATACGTATACGAAAGTACAGAAAAGGAATAAATTTAGATTAAAACATGTCCAACAATGCGACGTTAGAATTGCGCCTTGAGCTTAAGAACACAGTAAAGAGTTTAACAAGTGTAAAATCGATTGAGGATGAGAGATTACGTGCGATCAGTTTTGCAAGTTCGCTAGCTTTTTCGGCGACAAACTTTAACTGTAATTTAAAGAAAGTTTCCACCGGCTTAATAACAGAAATAGTAAAAATTTGAAACAATAAAACATCGTAAAATTTTGCTGAATAAATTTCATGCAGACTTTCTTTTAAGAAAATTAAAATCAAGGAACATTTCACAAAACCAAAATGCACATTAAATAAACAAAGCTTAAGAGAAACTTTAAATAAAATGTAATTTATATTATTTGCTCTATTAATTAATATTCATATTTTGGTGGAAATTTATTAAAAATCACGACGTGCGTGCTAAAACCTCATTAATAATTCAAAACGCCCTGAATGTCTCACCAGCGTTGTATGTAACAATTACATCGATAGATTACCGAAGGCCCCGTAAGCGTAAAAGCCACACTAATGTAACGCAATGTTTTTGGAACACATTCACAAACTTCCGTGTTAATATCCCGTAATAACAATGCAAAAGATGATTTATAAACGCGATAAAATCGCATATTTTTAAAAGTTTGGGGCCACGCGAGATGAATTTATTAAAATAATAATAAAGCTTTTTCGTGCTGGCTTAAGCTCTTGATATAATGAAGCTCAGTTAGGATTTTTTTAAACCCATTAAATTTTTGTTCTCAATATTTGATTACTATAGATAGGAATAATATACATATTTTGACGTCAGCAAAGGACAACAAAAATTTTTCATCTACGTCTGTGATGACATGTTGCGTTGGCCCAATTATACAATTCCAATTTAAACTATGGATATTTAAATTATGGACCATAATCAATAATTCCAATTTAACTGTAAGCCAAAGCTTACACACTTATAATTGTTGAAATAATTGTTATGGCTTTAAGCTTCTGCTTCGACTTGATTTAAACTTACACTTTACATCTAAGTCATTACGCAGGTACCAAATCTGAAAGCAACTGCAGTTAGTCGATCTGAAAGATAAAATTTAAAAATCCGACCTCTACTGATTACTAACTAGGTACTATTCGTGCATGTAAGTACTTGAATGGTGTTCGGAACACAGGAATTTTCGAATATTCTTCTTTCACTTGTTATGTTTCAAAGGAATTTGCAATTCATATTCTCTGATGGAACAAACGAATGCAAATGGCGAAATTTTGTTTGCGCTCCGAATTTTATGAATTATTAACAATTTCACTCTCTTTAGCTTTTTGTTCTATTTTAATTATCCGTTTATATTGCAGCTATGAAGCTGAAATAACGTTATCATTTTAATGGCTATAAATTTGCTTCAATTATACCATTACGTTATTTAATCTGCTCGGTATTAATTTGTTACAATATTTAATGGAATGGTAATTCACGGTCGTGAGAATGTGAATAATTTATTTGCCTCCTTCACATCCGCTTAAAACGAGTTTAAATTTTATATACTCCTATTAACGATTTAAATTATAAAAGATCGTTATCCTTTTTAGAATAATTACATATTTTAGTAAGGTCTCGTACTAAAGAAGTAATTAAAAAAAGACGAGATAAGTACAAAAATAATTTTCTGAGTATGTTTTCAGGTGAACGTTTCCCAACGGAAAATTTTCATAAAGATAAATTAAATTAGGGTCGCTTTTTATCCTAATGCTCTGCGATCCTTATAAAATTGTTTACACAAACAAAGCAAGAAGAGGAAATACCCTTATTTAACTTGCTAATTAGGATTAAGCTTGCGAATCTTTCTCTCAAAGTTTCGATAAATTCCGGAGCACTAACCGATGTTTTCACCTTCCGGACGCGCACACCTTTCAAAATTTTTCATATTCAAATGGCGCATTCTGTCCCCGACACACAAAGCGACGAATAAATCAAAGTTTCTGGGCAGATATTTCCGCCCGTATTTGATAATTCAATCCGTATCAACCTTGGTATTCAGGTACTGTTCCACGTCTCCATTCGCAATCAGAATTAAAGATGACATCACACTTTTATACACCCCCCCAAAAACTTTCATTGAAACACAAGTTTTGATTGTGTTTCCTAACTTTTATATACTTATTGTTAGTCCGCGGCTTCACATTACAAATCTCGTCTCATATTGAGACAATAACGTTTTTATGGAGGCCCAACATTCTCCGACTCCAAACTACTATTACATTTTCAAGCTTGTCATTTATTATTCGTCTAATTTACACTTTGCCAAAAGTCACACGCTCGGGAAGGTTAAAATTTAGATGTTGTTGAAATCAGGAGGAGTTTAAAAGCAAGCCATAAAAAATAGCTTAAATTCAAAACTTGGAACAAGAAGAACTTTTATGGAACTAAAATTTAATTTCTCAATATTTACAGTGCACTTAAACTGCTTAAAAGCTTCATCGTAGTGTAAAGTAGCCCGTTTTCGCGCGCGATTATATTTATGCTCCTTTCTTTAGAAAAAAAATAATAATATATTGCTGTTTACTTTGTACTTTGTTACCGTAGTTAAAAGTGTAATTTAGGAAAGTAACGACTAATTTCTATTCTGCGCAAGCCATGATTATTAATTCAATGTTGGCCGTGGAAGAGAAGTAATATCTTTGATTATACCTAATTTCTAAGGATCGGATTTTAGGTAAAATGCCTTTTACCAGTGTTTAAGGTTTTTAAAACAATAGCTACTTTCTGTGACCTAAGCAAAGCTTTTGGTTTCGTCGAACACAAGCGATTATAACATAATAGTATATTATTATATAAGTTTCACAATAAGCTTTCATAAGTATTCTGTTTATGATTCTGTTAAATATCACGCTGCACAACAAGTTCGATTGGTATCAATAAAATTGGCTAAAAGTTTGTTAGGTTAAGATCTCATTTGATATTTCATAATTGAATAATATGCCATTCTTAGAACTAAAATTTCACCAGAAACAGTTTCACAATGAACCTCTTTGAGAAAATGTTTTTTTTTTTTGTGTCACAATGAGCTTATTGTGAACGCAAAGTAGAATAAATATATTATTATGGCATTCGTGCAGTTAGTCATAAATGGTTGTCATCATATCTACAAAGCACATCACAGATAGTAGAAATTAGGTGTTTAGGTAAATGTAGTAAATTCTCATCACCTGACATTTACAAAGGCCGTTCAGGGGTCTATACTGGGACCAGTACTGTTTAACCCTTAAATAAATGATCTACCTTTAAACCTAAATGCTATTAATTAATTACGGAAAAGATGCTGAGATACTTTCAACTGTAGCTAATAACGCGGTTGAGGATATGAAGAAGTGGCTTAAAAAAATCAATTATTGCTAAATGGAACTAAATCTAAGTTCGTAGAGTTTAGCCCTAAAAATGCAAATGAGCGCAATAAAGCAATAGTGATTTCTCTTCAACGTGTACCCACTGTTAGATATTCGTGGTTCGATTTGTATGAGAACTTGGATTGGGCCGAACATACTTATCTAAAAAAGGTGATAAAAATATATTTGCCTCAAGAAAAGTTTTTTCTCTATGTGGCAAGGCATTTTATTTTTATTTCAGTAAAATATATTCTTTGTTAAAGGGGGGGGAGGGGACAAATTCGCATTCTAATACATTTATTGTTTTGCAGAAAACATGCATTCGTATTATTCATAAGTTACCTTTTAGAACATCGTGTAGGACTTGCTTCATAGAAAATAATTATTTAACTTTATTAAGCATGTACATTTACTTCGCAGCTGTCAATATTCATAAAATTATGTAAAGTTTTGAATCCAGAGTTGCAGGCGGAAACTATAGCATACGTCAACCATTTTTGGTTTTGCTAAGATGCAGACTAGAAATGCGTAGGAAAGGTCCTCTTTGCTCAGCTGTTAGAGTTTACAATAAACTTCCCAATACAATTAAAGATGCTTCCTCTCTCACTTTATTTAGGAGTAATTTAAAATTACTTACAATTTCATTAGAAATTTGGCCAAACTTTATTTCACCTAAATTAAAGAGTGTGCACGAAAAAAATTGGTGAACTATAATTACAGTTATCGGTCTTAATATAATAAATGCGAAAGTGGCGCTACCTGCAATTTGTCACCACAGAAAGCGGTTACTGAGTTTATTTGTTTCCATAGTATCCACTTCATGTATAAACAACATGGCAACCAAACAATACGAATTGCAAGTACAAAGTTTTTTTTGTCTCAAACCGGACAGAAAAATGAAGGGAAAACGTTTCGCTATAGATTTATAGCTTCGTCAGGAGTGAAAAAAGTAAATAAACAAGTTGTCAAGAGAAACAAGTCGTCAAGAGGAACGAAACGGTAACATGATTTTAAACTAAAATACGAGCTGTCTGGAATAAAGGAAAAAGTAACTAGAACTAAATTAAAACAGCGATATAGAGAACACTGGTACGCTCACTCGCCGCTATTTTCAGTTTAAAATTTTGAACAAGTTGAGTAGTTTGTAAAAATTCGCTAGATGGCAGAACAGTATCGCGGACTGTCATTTTCATCAAATTCCGCAGCCGATTCTTCTGAGGCTCTTGTGGTAAACACAAAACACATGGGCAGAGATAAACAGAGATCAGTACGCAACAACTGGTTTGAGGTTAAATACTGCATTTTAAATTTTAACTATGAATTTAAAGCGAAGTTGTCAGGCGTAGAAATTTTAATTTAAAGAGGGTATATATTGGCGAATAATTTAATTCGTTTCCTAATTTAGTTACATTGCAGTCAAAATAGAAAGACTTCTCAGAGTTAATTTGTATTGAAGCAAGGAGATTTTAACATAAACATGAACTCATCGTAAGATTGCTATCTAACCTAGAATATCCACCAAACCATCTGGCATTAAACCGACCGATGTACTGATTAAAATGTACTCAATATAACGAGTGGATATAAACTCACAAAAGTACCTCTCTAGCAACATCAGTTCTGCATGCAAGTGACACCAAAAGTGCATAAAGTTAAAACACCTAAACGTTACTGCAGCTTGTTTCCTTCAAGTTTAATGACCTTGCAAATTAATTCCATCGAAGCTGAAAATATCAAGTATTATGTGAGAGACTCATAACCTTCTTTCTATTATTTCTAATTTAATAAACATATTGTTTAATCTGATTACATCCCTTATTCCAAGATTACCGTAAGAGTAGCACTTGTCTTCATTTGCATCACAAGTTTGAAAAAACTGATGATGATAACCAACGTAATGAAAGTTTATTTACGTTTCACTCTGGCCCTTTCAGCAAATAAAATGATTTATTAATCTCGAAGAAACTGACAAAGAATAGTGAAGCAAATAGCATCTTCGATTCATTTGCACTGGTTGCAGTCAGAGTGTTTGCATCTTGTAATAACACAAGATGAAGATACTCGTTGTGCGTTGATTCAATGCCAGTGAATCCAAAACATTAGTAGATATTTAAAGCATCATTAAATTTTCAGTTAACCAGAATAAACTGCTGTCAAACCAATTTGGGTTACAGATACATTTTGAAGAAAAATTGTAAAAAATCGTTAAGTCAGTGGAAATGAAATCATTCAAAGCACACTGACAGATGATGCTATTCCTCAACTAAATGTATGCTCCTACTGAACTAATGCTAATCTCACATCTGTCCTTTCTTCCACCACTACCAAACAGATACAAGAAACTAATAATACCAATAACCTCTGAAAGGTTTGTAAAAATCAAGGCAAAACGTACTTGCTCGTAACATTAGTAAATATCTTTCTACATCTGTTTGATTGCTTGCTAAATTTGACAGTCGCCATTTATTCTTTATTTCATCACACACCAACCAAAGTTTGCCATTAATACACACGTAAATACTGAATATACGTCGTCTACAACCGTGCCTACAACACGTAATATAACCTACGGGAGTACATTAATGACGTTTAGTGACAGTCCTTCATACATTGGTGTCATCTAGCGGTAAAATTTAAATCACGTAACTAGGCACTACTTTTGATTTCCTCGTTTTGTATGGGGAAGATAGGGAAGTGCGCGTACCAGTGTTCTGTATATCGTGATTAAAACTAATTCTTTCTTTTTTTTTTAATTGACAGATCTACATCCTGTTTGAAGAGTCCAGAAAACTACAAAATATGTCATTTAAATTTTCAAAGTCCGTACGTTTATTAATAGAATTTGGAGACATTTTAATTAAATTGAATTTAATTAAAATGTCTCCAAATTCTATTAATAAACGTACGGATTTTGTAAAAAGCTGGTACATCAATTTTTTTCGATGTAAATGCAGCTATAATTGCATTTATATCGTAGCAACCAGAATTTAAAGTAGCTGTCAGCTTGACACTTGCCAAGTGCCGACATGTTGATGATTTTTAATAATTTTAGCGTTAGGAGAGGAATTTGGAATTGTAAGGAAAAATAAGGAACCCGATGGAGATACACTTTCACGATCCATTTTTACGGAAGTTTTAATTAGTAGAACTGTAGAAAGTTCGAAACATACAGCTTAAAATTTATAAATTCATGTCACTAGATTTTCGACCTTGTACCAGTTTTTTTCGGCGATAACCGTACATTCGAGATACAGTTTTTGAACGCGCCCCAGGGTCAACAGGGAAAGTAAAGACGATATTGTGGCAAGCTGATCAAAATATTAATTTTATATCTAAATAATTTTTTTCTTAATTTGTGTTTACAATGAACACCCTAGTAACACCAAAAACTGTTTCGATAGAAGCTATTGGGCACGTTAAGCTGAAGCCAAGTGCTGTTTTACCACACTCCCCATGTTGAGAGTGTTATACCGGGTGGAAAGTTTCAAACCCGAACATAGTAAATCTGCATTGCTCGCTTACTGCTCGCCATTTAAAGATAGAAAAATGCTAGTGGTATTAAATGAAAGACAAAATTAAGGCCAATATTATCGGGTTAAAATTATTCCTATTGTGTTAATACTTTTGAAATAGAAATTAAATTTTTAAATTTCAAATGAAAAATGTAGGCACCTTATGTCAGATTTGAAGTTTGCAGTTCAACAACCAGAATTTTGTACAATATGCTTCTTATTCAAAATAAAATTCCATTCATCTGTGTAGCAAGAACTGTTACGATTTATTTATTTGCACCTGCATTATTTCACAAAATACTTTCTACTTTTCTTGTTAATTTCAAAACAATGTTGATGGCAACTGAAGTTGTGAAATTGATGTGTTTTTTTTTTAAATACTCTTTACAGTTGTGTGTTACTTATTCTTGAACAGTGTGAAACTTATTTAATTCTTAGTACAATTGAATTTGAAATTGATTTAGTGTTGACGTGTTGTGTCGATATCGGTTGCCCATGGCATCCCATTAAGTTTATTGATAGTATCAGAAACAACTGTATTTTTATATGCCATGACGTAGACTACAATTCTCATTCTAATAAAGAAAGAAAGAATTGTTATAACTTAAACGACAAGAGTACCTACCTATTATTTGCTCTGTACAATAATTCATAATACTTTTTGACTGACGCATGACGTGTAAATTATTTTCCATTAACTGAAAGAACTGAAAGTTTCAAATCTGACATAGGCGACTAAATTTGAAAATTTAATTTATATTCCGAAAGTATTAATATTTAGGAATAGTTTTAACACGATAATATTGTTCATAATTTTTTCTTTTTTTTTAATACCATTGTCATTTTTGTGTCTTCAAATGGCGAGCAGCTATTCACAGAAACATAGTTTTCCATACAAGTTTGCTATGTTCGGGTTTGAAACTTTCCACCCGGTATATATGTATGCGTCACTGCATCGGCTGAAGGATCTTATGACTTGCGATTTATATAAGGTGAAAAACAAAAAACAAAAGTTAGGATGCTTACTTTAATTTTAACATTTTATTTAATTTTGTTGGACGCTTTTATGTACGTACCATGAGAAAATAAAAAACCTAATTTTCCAATTACGTCACGTATTTAGGTTCCTTTTTTCGACTTTTTTACGACCTAAAGGTACAGTCTTTACTAATTTCTAACAACAACACAAATACAGGAGTTCTTAAAATCTGTACCTACTGTTAACTTGTAATGGGATATTCTCATTTGCTTACATCCATTTCATCTTTATGTTTTTATAGTTGCAAAACAAACGTTTCCTCGACAATAAATCTCGTAAATTTTCTTTGATTAGAGGCCGTAGTCTCGCTTTTTCTGTTGAACGCCGTACTTGTATTCATAAAAGTCGGCAAACATTAGTTCGGCAGCGTACATTTCGTTTGATTTAACGTGTGCACTCTATTGCCGCATCTTTTCAAAAAAAGCTCATACTTTCTAGGAATGTACGGAGCTTCCCGGACTGTGATAGCAACCAATTCACCTCGTATTTTACCATTAGGTGCATAGAAAAGTAGACAACTGTATTTTACTGTTGTGTACCTAACATTACATCATCTTTTTTTATGATACGTTGATCAGATCAATTTGTGTTAAGAAAACAAGAAAATGTAACTTCCGACTGCAAGTGAGAGAGGTGTTTCACGAAATTTATAAGCAGAGAAAGGCACAAATTCGATTGTTCGGCATAAAATAAAAAAATGAAGTGTGAAATTTGTCAGTAGAAATGTACTGCTTTTAACTGTTTATACCACAAAAATTATTGTAAAGTTGAAACCAATTATTTAACAAATATTACTGCTGCAGTGTTTTGCCTAATTAAAGAATTGCCTTGAAATCAGCTGTAAATATTGGTTGCGAAAATTGGATTTACAATAACATGAGAAACATCCTCGTTTACTTTTCTGTGCATCCAAGGCGAGCATACTACCGGGTACACAAAAAAATAAACTAAATATTACGGCCGTTTCAAATGGACCACTCAGTCGCGCCACCGAGTGGCGCCACAAAGCTTTCTTCTGCTAGGCTCAAATGTAAATTAACAAACGCACGCCAAGCTCGCTCAACTGTATTGGTTACTCTAGAAATGTAGGGTTTTAATAGGAAAGCGAGTTCTCGCCACTCGGTGGCGCCACAGAGTCGCCCGTCTGGACCGGCTGCGGCCTTTAAAGGTTTGGGGTTGTCGAATGGCTTAGCGGTTAGCCTAACCGACTTCGGAGGTAGTATCACTTCGGCGGCTTGGGTTCGAATCTCATAGGGCCATGGATGTTTGTGTTATGCGAAGTTTAGACCCAGCTTTATTTACATTGTGTAACTGCCAGGAAATGGTCGCTACGAAAAGGCAAAATGTGCGGGGATTTCGCAAAGCTCGTGCTTCAACAAGGTTGCTTTAAATTTAGTACTTAAGGAAGGAGCCGTGAATTAACTTTATCACTCAGTTTTCAAAGGAGAACAAATATCACAATAGGGCAAATATTTACAAATTAAATAAAAATAAAATATAGTCGAATTTCATCTTCTTCAAGCAATCAACGTAAAGGAAAAGGCATAAAACATAATTCCGTTGTGTAATTTAAGTTTATGCAACGGGAAAAATGTTTTGAATTACAATATGTTTCTAAAAAATCATGTCTGGTGATGTAAGTATTTCAGGAAAACTTGATACAATTTTAATTGAATTTGTTTGACTGAAAATGTTACTGGATGTAAAACACAAGTTATTGTAACTACTTCACGTGATCAAACATCGAACTGTGCTGGCTAGTTAGGCAATATCAATTCAAAAGGTTGGTAGAACTGAGCACTAAATTTAGTTACTAACTTTTCACTGTATCGTCGATGGAAGCTTGTATTTTCGGTGGTTGAATACTGTATTTATGTATTTATGTCATAAACTGTTTTAACTTTTACGATTTCAATAAAATTTCGTAATTAAATCTGTGACAGTGGAATAACAAAGATTATTCACGTTTGAAATAATAAAGAACTTTGTGTAATGTACAGGATATGCACGGTGAGTGGCCTATTAGATTATGTTGGAAACTAAACTTTATAGGTCGTTCCAAATTTGTACCTGATTTGTTGATAACGAATTATTCAAATAATATAAAATCATTCATGTGTTTCCGGTTCTACCGGAAGTCGTTACCAACTTTCTTATTTTAAATGACTCTATGTATTATTATATTTTTCGATTCCCGCTTGAATTCTTCGTCTTTTGTATTAACATGTATCCAGGCTAATGTAGAGGGTGTTCTTTTACTGTGTGCAAATAAAAAAACCTCAGCATAAGTACATGAAATGCTACTTACTGTACGTATTTTCCGGTGGTTACCGTACTATAGCCAAAAAATGTTGGAGGTTCCATTTGTTTGGAACCGTTGACATGTGCGAGAGAGAAATACTTGCAAGGTCGCAACGCCTTCCTACACACCGACCCGCGCTGACTTCCACAGTCAAACCCATTTCGTAGCGTTTCGTAATAATAATCACCGATATCGTTTATTAATTATTTTATTTAAAATTTTAATTCATTGAGCGAAGTAATACGTTTTACGATATCAACTATCGACGAATAAGTTTAAATTTTATGCACCAATTAGGCAAGCACGTTCAAAATGTTCTTCCTTCACCCTTGTACGTAAATAAACTTTTACTGTAGCTGGCTATGAAAGTATTAATACTTAAGGTCCATGGAAAAAAAAGTAAATTTTTATAAGTCTATTAAAAATAATGTGGAATGAGAAATTACAATTTGTTTGTACCTCGCTTTTAATTTGTTCGGCAATTACGAACCGCATCTTCTTGAATTGCACTAGATTTTTATTTAAAAATACTTAAACCTGTAATTACTTGCAGTGAAGTTAATTTAAATTGTAAACGTTTTGACCGATCAGCTGTGATCGGAGCGGCTGAGTTACGTCGTTCGTGCTCAAGAGCAAGTAACGCACTGACCCTGGCCTACTTCGGCTGCGGGTCTTAATTGAGGTGGCGGCCGCGTTCCACTTTTAGCTATGCCAGCAGTTCTCAAACGATTCAGTGAAAATCTGCCACTGCATTTTTCTCGAAAACAAAAAAAATTACGTTAAGAACATACGAGTTCAATCGTTGCTATTTATGGTGATATATTACAGGTTTAAATATTTGCACACAGTAAAAGAACACCCTCTATATTATTTTGACACTATTCAATTGTTTCTAAAAATTGTGGCCATTATATTAAATTGTGCGTTTCTTTGCTTGAACACAGAGATGAAGTAAAATTTTTGTAATAAAAGATAAATCATATACTTTACATGAAGCGAAGTACGATCACGACTGATCAGTTAAGGAAAATTCTGTAACTGGGCTGCAGTCAAAAAGGTCAAAAGGTCAAATAATACACTTTTAAAGTTCAACCGTTCAACAGTTTCAATACCAGGTTAAGGAAGAAAATTCTTAATATTGAAATTAAAATTACTTGCAATTAAATTTTGAAAATTTGAATTGAACGGTTGAAAATTGTTTGTTCAGAAGTTAAAGATTTAATTCCAAACGAAACTTGTCATGAGTTTTCTCATTATCAAAATTCTTTTTATACTTCTAATAAAAAATTCAATGAAATAAAGAACAATAACATTAGTAATTAGTTTAAAAATATTAGCTCTATTGACATTCCACCTGAATTTTCGAATTTTTTTGCACTTGACCAAAATTTTGCATTACTCCTTCACTTATTGATGTTCAGATAATGAAATTATTAGCAGAATCAGAATCTATTATTTCTTGTCATGAGGAACAAGATCATCATCTTAGGTCACTTTTAAGTAACATAAGCACTAATTATGTACTATGCATTTTTTACAATCATAGTAAACTTGTCTTAAATTAGAATTGACATTTTGATTCTTACGTACATAATTAGTGATAAGAATCAAAATGTCAAATCTAATTTAAGACAAGTTTACTATGATTGTAAAAAAATCCTAAAAGAAAATATCAACATAATATTAATACAATCAGATTAAGGTGACAGTTGCTTTAAACAAATATTAATATAATAGATGAAGAGACAGCTAAGTGATTAAGGAATCGTTCTTCTTTTTGTCTAAGGCTTACCTAAAATTCATAAGCCAATGTTGGCTTTACGAACTATCATATCTTCCATTCCATTCACCTAAGTTTAATTTATCAAAGTTTATTACTGAAATATTAACTAATGCTTATAGTAAAAGCAATGAATTTTACGTTCATGATTCATTCGAATTTTCTGAATTTGCTAATAACAGATTAGTCTAGATGTTGTTTCCCTTTTTACCAACATACCTTTGGAATTATTCTTACAAGATATTGAAAAAAACTGGGAAGAAATATCTTTGGTATGCAATTTATCTAAATAAAAGTTAATAATGATAATTAAATTTCTTTTTGATTCCACTTATTTCCAATTTAATAATACTTACTATAAATAAATTCTTGGAACACCTGTGGGTGCAAATCTAACTCCAATTATTGCGCAATATGTTACGGATGATTTATTAAACGAATGCATAACAAAGTTATCATTTGAAATTTCTTGGCTTAAAAACTATGTTGATAATATTATTTACTTAGTTTTTCAAGAAGGTATTGATGAGATCTTAACGGTTTTTAACAATTACAATCCTAATATTCAATTTACTATTGAAGAAGAAATAGACAGGAGGGTTTTTTTTCGGACACAAAAGTTATTTGTTCAGAAAATAATACAATCATTATTGATTGGTAGACGAAACTCATTAGGTGTGTTGGTTTTACTTTCGATTCAGATCAGAAAATATCAGAAGCGAAGTGTGTTTTGCTGAGTTAAAACGTTCCTAAAAAAACAAGTTAATTCCACTGACATTGCGCAAATGTCAAAGAAGACATTCATAGATACACATGCATTCTAACCCAAATCCCTATTTGATTGATTCGAAGGAAGCTCACGAAATCTTACCAATGAGCATGTAAAAAAGTACAAATTTCCAAGGTTACTGAGTGCCGCTGCGTTACTCTGAGTTTTGTGGTAAAAAGAACACACCTACTATATAAACTTTCATTTTTGTTATCCATAAAAAAGGACAATTAATAACAAGATTTTAGGATTAAAAAATCGTATAGAAAGGATTTCTTATCCTTCCTTGTTGAATAAAGATCTTCACAAATTAAAAAATATTCTCATAAAAAATGGCTATCCTAATGCGATGCTTAATAAGTTAATTTTCAATACACAACAAAGAATAGAATCCCTTTCACAAATTAAGAATAATTCACAAACAATTAATGTTAGTAAAGTTTTTTGATAATATATTGTTTATTTATTATAAGATAAATAATGAATAAACAATATTTTTTTACCGTGCAAGCTGTTAAAAATGTAATTGCCAACAAATTTTAAAACTTAGTTTAGATGAATATTTTTCTTTTAACTTCATATATTAGTGTAAATTTTTGTTGTAGAAACCTTGACAAAGGAAATAAAGAAGTTAAAGAGTATTATTTGACCGTTTTGACTGCAGCCCAGTTACAGATTTTTTTCTTTACATGCAGTTCACTCTTGTCCGTTGAAAATTGTAAATAAAACCTTTTTAATCTTAAGCCGGACAGAATTGTATTTGGACACGTTGCACTATCGATTGGTAGCTTATAAATAACTTACAGATGATTCACAGAAGCTGACAGTTTTCAACAGTGAATAACTTAATCTTAATCTTAACCGTAACCGCGAATATTCTTTGAAAAAATTTTATATCATCAAAACAATGCATTTTAGTCGGATTAAATATTAATGTAAAAGATGCAAAATTGAAAGGGGAATCCGAAAAAGTAATAATATATGAGGTGTCGACTAATGAATACATAATTCACGTGGTCACGTGGGATACAAGACTAAATGAAAGCACGACAGAATAAATGGTCGACCTACGTATTTTAAAATTGGTGGGTTTGTTTGAGAACAGTTTTAATATTTTGTAAGCACAAAAAATTATTGTGTTGGCGACAATCGAAAGGTAATGAAATATTTAAGCCGATTGATTTGAAAATGAGGCATCTTCATTTATTTATCATTTAACGTTTATTGGGATATGCTTTAAATTAATAATGCATCCAAACACGAGCTTGGTTCGTAACAGCCAGAAAAAAAAATTATGTGTAAGTTTTTCTAAACCAACTCGTCATGCATATATTTATCTACTTAACTGGCGCGGAAACTTGAAGTTTTAATCATTCCACATTTTGAAAATTCTATACACGGTGAGAGTTTATATACCTACCTAGTACATTACGAAATTATTGCACGCGTAAAATTCTAAATTTGATTAAAGCCAGGCGGAAAGCGTCGGCTATAAAATATACTTAGAAACTTTTTGGCGAATTAATCATTCAGGCGAAGGCATGTCAAAATAATTTACTGCGCAAAGTTTCGGCATTAGATATGTAGCAGCGGAGCTAATGTTTTCACGTAAATGCCGAAAAATTTTTAAGTAATTTATAGTTGGATTTAAAGTTTCGATTCAATTACTTATTCAGTATTTTGCACCACTTTCAATTTTCAATCAATATCAATAATTTCGAAACTTCAAACAACCTTCTCTTGACATAAATATTACAATATAACAACCGGAAACTAATACAATTGAAATGCTTTGTCTTTAAACAATTTAAACTCATTTTCCGATTTCTTGGAAGAGAATTATTAATTGGGTATTTATCTTTTATCGTGATAAAATTTATCTAAATTTTAGATTTATTTCATCTGACAATGTACACTGGGTGATTCAAAATAAGTGTCCAACCCGACAATCACAGGTAGCACACACAAAAAGAAAACAAAAAGCCTCTATGTATAGGGAGTCTAATATCCATAGTTTCTGAGATAAAATGCATTGAAGATTCAGATATAAATCTGTTGATGGGCACTAGAATAGCTGTATTGCGTCAAAAGAGCAATGAATTCGCTTGGAATAGGACGAAACACAGGCGTTTACCTTAAAATGAAACTGTAAAACGTTCTTATTTATGGCTTTCTGCGTAAAAAAAATGTGTAATACGCAATTCATTCATTCGAATTTCGGACTTGTCTGTGTATACGTAAGAAATAAATAAAGATCACCATTTTGGATTCAAATGGGCTTGATTTATTAACTGCCTCTGATATATTTATTTCTTGCAATTTCGCACTTGCATGGTTTTAGTGAAAACGCTCCTAACGAGTCGGACACTGATTCTGAATCACCCTGCAAATTTTATAAATGTTCTAGCATACAAAAAGGCATGAACATCTACATGAGAATCAAAGTCAATCGACTCTCGAATTCGTAAATTACCTTTGATTTCTGTTTGATTTTAATTGGACAATTCGACCTAATTTTTTCCTTGATCCAGCGGAAAAAGGAATTAGGTACGTTTTATAATTAAATCAGTCGACATTGGAACAGTGATCGAAACTAACTTTTGAATTTTTTATGGAACCACGAATCGATAGGTAATTATACGACGTTTTCTTTTAAGAGAGCGATATTATTTTCTTGTTTGTGCCTGAAAGTTTAAAGCAATTAAAGCAGTTGAATAATTTTATTCTCAAGGACAATTTGTTATTTTTTATCCATAGTGAGTAGAGCTAAAGTATTCGTTGGCATTTTATTACCACAATCGGGGAAATTCAAGACGTTCGTAGAATTTAAATCGATTTTTTGCGAAAATGCTCTCGTCGGCTGAAAATGCACATTTTCGATCGAATTTTTGCCGACTTTTATGAATACTAGGTAGGCGTTCAACAAAAGAAAGTGATGCTGTAGTCTTTAATCAAAGGAAATTTACCAGATTTATTGCCGTACGAACGTTTGCAGCCATAAAAAACATGAAAGTAGTTAGATTTGTTTACAGTTTTGTGGACGTCAAAGTTAAGCACCATTTTGTTCTGCCATCTTGATATCTGTCTGTTTTCCACGAGCGTTTATTGTTTGCGTTCGTTAATTTTATTTCATTATCTTTCTTATAACAACTCGTAAGGGGCAGTTTCGCTACAGGCAGTTTTACTTAATTTTTCTCGTCTGCGGAGTTTTGAATGACGTCATGGCGTGCGTTACGCCAGGGGCGTAGAATTGAGCTGGGCTACGGGAATTTCGGCAACCAATTCAGCGGAGAGGAACGCGCTATTTGTTGGGTAACGTGGCTAGGGGAAGCTTTTTTCTTTTCTTGTTTACGTCATAATATTTAGAGTTAAAATTACACGGTTTTGTCTATTTACTACACTTTTTGCTTTTCCCATTTTATTTACACTTAGTTCAGTGTTTACTTTTTTATTTGTTGGCTCCTTCAGAGTGTGAAAAAAAAAATTATGCAGTTTTCGGCTTATTTGGGGTGTGTTATGATTCACGCCCCCCCCCCCCCTCCCCCACTTCCTTGTAGAATCTCGAACTTGAACCTGAACACTGATGCTAAATGATTATCAAATGCTTTCATAGTATTTTTTAAATATTTAAGACTCATCCGTACATTTCATAATAGCATATTTGTTTTATTGAAGCTTGCTTGCATATCCTGAAGTGCATTGACACGTCCTTTTTTTCTAAAACTGATTCACGGTATGTGTGCAGTCACGAGTATTAAATTTTAGTCGTCACTGTCAAACAAAACGTCAACTTTAATTTCACATTTATTGCAAATTTTCAGTTGTACATATTTTATTACGAAAATGTATTAAAACATGAAATATTTTAGAGACTATTCCTAGCATTCAAAATTAAGATCTGAATCTACTTAGTTTTAATAAAATACAAGTTCTGAGCCTGAAGATTAATGACGACAAAAATTTATTGCTCGCGACTGTAGGTATATGTAATCTCTTATAAAAAATACTCCTAACAAGATAAATTAGTTGCAATTTGCGTTCAATTTTTTAAAATTTATTCTGCTGCGCCCCCCTTTGAAGACTTATGCGCTCCCCCAGTGGGACGCGCCCCACAGTTTGGGAAACGCTGGCTTATGCGCTTCACGCATTAAGTTTTTTTTAATGTTATAGATAAACTGGGTGCCTCATAACGTACGGAGAAAATTAAACAGAAGAACAGCTAGACGAGATCTAATTAAAGCAATAAAAAGTTACAAAAGTTACTACTTAGAGTAATATTTTACCTTTTAAATTCAAATTTGGGGTATTTAAGAGTTAGCTGAACACTGCTTTAAATAAACAACCATCTAAAAAAAATGTAGTCGCATAAAAGTTGCGGCTATTTCATTTTTTCCTTTATTCCTCAAAAACAGATTTTCGTATTGCTGTGCTTCTTCGATGATACAATAGGTATGGATTGGTGTAGGCCCATTCTTTCTTTCTTTGGTCGAGTCGAAACGCGCTAACCGCTCCTGTTGTTACGTCACGTGACAACAAATACCAATTTTTATAAAGTTTAAACAAATAGGAATAGTCCATTAGAAGTTAGCACTACAGATTTTACAAAATTCTTGTATTGTAGGAGGCCCATGTCAGTCTGGAATGTCAGTAGCTTTGTAGATTAGTGGATATACAGAGAAAAGATTCTGTTATATTATTAAGTTTGCTTTGTTTAAAAAAAATTCATAAAACATGTATGAAATGGAGATCTAATCACTTTAGAAGTGTCACTGGTAATAATTTACAACCCATCTGGAAAAGTAAATATTGTAATTATGAATTATGTCAGTAAATCTACATTAGTGGTCGTAATTTCCTTTGCTATTTAAATATAGAAATAAAGATTAGAATCTTAATTTTTCTCGAATGTAGTATGTGAAAGTGCATGAACGTATTTTTTTTAATAATATTTTAATGTAGATTTACGGTGATATGCAAATTTTAAAGGAATAAAAAGAAAACGCTTTGGAGCATTAGAAGAAACGCGATGGCAATAAAAGCAGAAAGGGGAAAAATATGCTCTTTTCAAAAGCGTGCTACGTATGGCAGCGAAATTTTATAGTCGATTATAAATTATCACAAAATAAACGCTGGGCGCAATAGAGCTCGGAAACAAAAAAAAAACTTCCTAAATCTTTATATCGACAAGAAGTTAAAACTTTAGCGACTCCCCTAGTATATCAAACGCATATATCTCAGTCATTCAAAAGTTTTGCCGCTAAAAATACACCGCTGGGAGAAATTGACCGTGGAGCGGGCTCAAGTACCCACGGCAAAATTTCTTTCAGATTTGATGCACTTGTGCAATAACCGGGCGATTTTAAATTTTCATCAGTAAAAATCTTCGAGATATTTCCGCCATGAATTTTTATACCGCATATTTTATGTGGCAGGAACGAGGGGAGGGGGGTGAGTTTAAAATATTCCGAACTTCCGGGGGGTTGGGTTGCTATCGTGTAATAAAAATCAGAGTATTCTGTATGCAATAGGATGCCGTTAACGACTCCGGATTTATTGGAGTTTGGAACTTTTCGACTCCTGCTCTCTGATATAAGTTTACAGGTGGATATTTGAAATTAAGCCCCTGAAATTGCTTTCGTTATTTACAACACACACACGTAATTTATACGGGATCTAAAATATTAAAACTTGCTGCTTAGTTAGGAATCATTTCCCATTCACATTAAAGTAAAGCACTTATTAAAGTTAATCTTGCTGTAAACTTCGCGCGCTTGTTATTCCTGATTGCTGCACGTGTTTTTGAGCATAAGCGAAGTATGATTATGAATTCAAAGCAAACTCAGAAGGCAAACAACAATATAAGTAAATTAGTGCAGAAATTGAAGTGGGAATAACCGGAGCTAAACTACACAGTTTCCGTTTGAGTTATTAGGGGTCAATTTGCCTGCTCCGGAGAGAAAATGGACCAGCGCAAAGATCACGCGCTGTTACCATTCAGCTCGTGAGCTGCCTACAATAACAATCAAATGAAAGTAACTTAGTAAATACTGTTATAGCCACACCCGGTCTTTATATTGGAAAAAGGACCGACCGACTTTCCTTCACACATCTCACAACATAAAACAAGAGTATCAAATTCAATTTATAATTTCAGGGACTAACAGCTATTTATTACACAAGTGTCTTTTAAGGCAAATAAGTTACGAAAGGAATGTTTAGCCACGAGGGCTTGCTTAAGAGGGCTAATTTTTCTTGAGAGACTTATTTGATGTTAAGGCACAAGTGTAATACATAGTTTTATCCAACACCTGTTTATTATGAAGTCATAATAATGCCGATTTTGAATAACAGTTTAATTATGGGTTCATAATTTCACTAGTTTTTTTTATAGACCTCGTAATACATATATTCAAAATCGACATTATTATGACTATCCACAATATGACAATGGTATGAAACAACCTCAGCTAACTTAGTTTTATAAAGTAGGTTTCCATGATGCAATCATGTTCTATTTTTTAATAAATTGTATGAAAAATATATCAACAGATTATCCATGATATTAGTGATTATACAAATTTTTTTGATAAAAAAGTTGAGAGAGAAACCTCGAGTCATTACAAAATTTACCTTAAAAAATTTGTAGTGTCTCGAGAATTTTCTTTCTACGAATTTTTTTCAAAAAAAAAAGAAATTAAAAATATATATTTTTATATAAACTGTAATACTACTGTAAAGACTCAAATACTCAGTACGTATAGATGTAGATGCAAGATTTTTATGAAAATTAAATGTTGCGATTAATTAAAATTATAATTTTTTTTTAGAAAAATTTTGTGCAAATCGTTTTTGATTGCAGTGAGAACCTCGAGCAGCCTCTGGACAGCTGTTTCAGCCCTGCTTGGGGCTTCTTCAGCAGAAACGTAGCTCGACATTCCCACTGCAGACCAAAAACGACTTGCCCAATTTATTCGCAAATGCGATGTAAGAATGATGAACATATAAAACAGCGACATCTTACTATCGCTTTTTGACCTAACATTGCAGTAGGATAGACAAATTGAAGCGGGATTTGCTCCTAATGAGTCCCCCATGCAAGGCGGCCATGCTTGCTGTCATAGCATAATGAAAGATTTTAGAAAAATTTTGTGCAAATCGTTTTTGATTGCAGTGAGAACCTCGAGCAGCCTCTGGACAGCTGTTTCAGCCCTGCTTGGGGCTTCTTCAGCAGAAACGTAGCTCGACATTCCTACTGCAATGTTAGGTCAAAAAGCGATAGTAAGATGTCGCTGTTTTATATGTTCATCATTCTTACATCGCATTTGCGAATAAATTGGGCAAGTCGTTTTTGGTCTGCAGTGGGAATGTCGAGCTACGTTTCTGCTGAAGAAGCCCCAAGCAGGGCTGAAACAGCTGTCCAGAGGCTGCTCGAGGTTCTCACTGCAATCAAAAACGATTTGCACAAAATTTTTCTAAAATCTTTCATTATGCTATGACAGCAAGCATGGCCGCCTTGCATGGGGGACTCATTAGGAGCAAATCCCGCTTCAATTTGTCTATCCTACTGCAATGTTAGGTCAAAAAGCGATAGTAAGATGTCGCTGTTTTATATGTTTAAAATTATAATATTGGAATGAATCATAACGAGTACAAGGTCAGGCCGAATAGAAGAGGCTACGGATTTCTTCGAAGTTACGGAACTTGCAATACTGCACATAAATTATGCACTCAATGAAGGATTTTTTTGCATAGCAAATGCAACATACTTCATTCCCCATTTAAGTAACAATTTGGGAGGGACAAAAAATGTATAAATAGCGCGGGATCGCACAACAGGTCGATTTTTCGGGACATCGAGTCGAAGCCTCTTGGTCTACCTAATTAAGTTTTTGTATTCTTCGTTGAAGTTTATTTTTGCATAATAAATGCAACGTCATTCCCTACTTACGTAACAATCTGGACGAGACAAAAAATATGTAAACAGGGCGAGAGCATACAAGAAGTGGAGTAACGATGGTATTTTATCTTTGATAATCTTTAATCAATTCGTAGCCGATTTATTTCTATTTTATTAATTTAATTTAAATTCTTTGTTTCAAGAAAGTCAATCATTAGAATCTTGAGTTCAGTTTGCAATGCAATTTAGAGTACAGAAAAATTCAAAAACTAAACATGTTACTTTATCGATAAATTAAAAATTTCAGCTTATTAACCCATGCGTAACCAAGCTCTGGAAAGTATTAAGACAAACCAAACGGGTTAATAGAATTACTTCAACAAATTAGTTAATTTATATGTGAATTTGTATATAAATTGATGAAGAGATGCATCGATGAAGCAATGGAATAATGAAGCTATGGATCAATTGAACGATAAGATCGATGATGCGATGAGTTGATGAAGTAATAGATCGATGGATAATGGATTCATAAATCAATGGATTAAAAAAAACGATGGATAATGGATTAATGAATGTTGATAAAGCGACGGATCCATGAAGCGATGGACCAATGAAACGATGGATCGATAAATCGATGAATAGAACCATAAATCTAAATCTAAAATCTCTAAATTAAGTGATGGATCAATGAAGCGACATATAAGTCCTGCAAACAAACGACGAAGCGATGGTCAATGAGGCGATAGATGGTTCAAGCAACTGATGGATTATGCGATGGGTAGATCGATGAAGCGATGGATCAAGCAACTGATGGATGATGCGCTGAATATACAGGGAGATTCAGGCAACCCTTTCATTAAAATTTTACGGACTTCTCCTTTAAATTTCTGTTTCATATTTTCCAGTTATAAGTTAACGATGATGATCTATGATGATCTATCAAAATATAATATTTTCAATTTTCGGACACTTGCGCTTATACCGGAAGTTGTTGCCAACTTTCTTATTTTAAACAGAACACCCTATTTTTTAATGAAGTTTTGAAATCTTCATAAAATTCTAAAAATATTTTGTGCGACATGTGACACCGCAATTCAAGAAGTTAATAAAAAAAAAATTGTTATTGACTTGAATTACTGAGACACAATAGAAAGTTATTACTAATAAATAATAGCTGAGAACCACTTACAGCCAATATTATAACCAACAATTTGTGTATTATTTTCAATATTTTTGATTTATTTATTAGTTTTCATAAAATTTTGTTTTGTAAGTGTAAATTTCTCTTTGTAAATGTGTAAACTGTCATACCAAGAATTCTAATACATACGGCATATGTAAATAAAAAATTCAGATGATAGATATGTATTTAAATATTATTTTTTTAGTTTTTAAAATGAAATTGATATTACAGTCAGAAATTAATTAAAAAAAAATCTTATTTGTAAAATTTTCATAGTACACTATTTAGGAATAACACTAAAAAGTGAAAAATATGATATGTCAGAGAAAATCATGAATAAAAAGAGAAAGGTAAAAGATGGGTGTAGGGAATGCTAATACAGTTCGAAAGAACATTTAATTGTGATTCTTACGGTATAAAAATATACTAGGTGTTCTATTTAAAAAACATGACTTTTCGACAGTTGAAATCAGTTTGAATAGAAGTTACTTTTCAACCAGCCCATAAATAATTTTGTGTAAAATTAGGTATCACCTGAAAGCCAATGATTATAGACTACAGGCTATATATATATATATATATATATAATATATATATATATATATAGCTACAGGCCAAAAATTAAAATTATGGCTAATCGCAAAGATGGCAGTATCATAAACAAGGTACTGCAACGTTGAACTTTAAAAAAAAAATGGAAATAACTCTAAAACGGCTATTTTTCTTGTATCACATATTGCACAAAATATTTTTTGAATTTCATGAGCATTTCGAAAATGCAATAAAAAAATGTGGTATTCTTTTTAGAATAAGAAAGCTGAGAGCAAGTTCCGGTACAAGCGGAAGTGCCCGAAAATTGGAAATATTATATTTTAATAGATCATTATCGCTAATTATAACCGCAAAATATGAAATAAAGATTCAAGGAGGAAGTCTGTAAACTTTTAACGAATGAGTTGCTTGAATCTCCCTGTATAAAACGTCGAGTCGTTGAAACGTTGGATCGGCGATGCGATGGATTGATGAAACGATGTATTGATTGAACGATGAACCTTTGATCTGACGGATCGATAGATTGTTGATCCGATGAAGCGATAGACCAATAAAATAATGGATCTAAACGATGGATTGGAGAAGCGATGGGTCGACAGTTAAAAATTTGGAGCCACAGAAGTTCAACTGAAGTTTTCGTGGATATAGGTTTAGCAGGTTTTTACACGTTTCAGATACAAATCGCTTCAGTTACAAAAGCGATCAAGCAGGGTAATTAAAATGCTAAAATCTTCAATAATTTAAAATGTTAAGAAATAAATTATTTTATAGAAATAATATTTATCAAAGTTTTTTAGACGACTGTACTACAGATTTCCATTTCAGTTCATAATTTATAAAAGTATTTACAAATTCATAGATTTGGGTTATCTCAAGTACCTCTTAGGGCACAAAAGGGTTAAAAGTTTAGAGGTGGTTTAATTTTTGATACAAAAATAAAGAATTGTTTATTGTGAGAATGTTGAAATTCGTGGATAATAATTAGGAAAATGGATATTTTCTGTCTGAAAGAATGCAATTATTGAGTCGGATTTAAGTGGTCCTACTGTAGTTAAAAAACTGGATTCTTATTGGTTCAGTTATGGACTAATTTTTTTATAACATCGGTCCGTGCCTTGAGCAAAATTTCTGAATTGGTTTCAAAAACTGTGTACTCAGAAACTATACTATATTTTGACCTCAGTAGGGGTAATGATAAAACGATTTCATTGGTTCTTGATTGCATTACATGCGTTTTTAACAGAGCCGCCATGCTAGAGCAGTTTTTAATGATTAATGATTTGATGAAGTGTAAACGCATTTATAATTAAATTGTTTTGAAATGTTTTAAAATTTCTCTGGCTTGTTTCCATTGAACTAAATATTTGCGTATCCTTTCAACAATTTCAAGCATGAAACAAATCTGAATTACTACTCGAAAGTCGAAAAAGCAGTCCCCTAGCTATTCTCAACAAAACCCAAGTGACCGAACGTTAAACCGTGGCAGTTAGGTTCTAAGTTTGAAACAACTCACATAAAAAATTCAATATGATTCGAGCCCTAACGTCTCCCTAACAGAAAAGATGCATTCTTTGGGTAGATTTCCACGCACTAGCAAATTCGTAAATACGTATAATGGCCGGCCAGCTCCGAAGAAATTAAGGATCTCATTCACCATATTTAAATGAACTTTCGCCGCTGCTCGGAATTAAACCGGAAGGTTTCTTCCCTTTTTGTGTACTTGTAAATCGTTCCGGAGTTTGTTTTCATTATTGTACGGTTGCCTTTGTCAGTTTCAGGTTTGTTAAAGTAAAACTTATTAGCAATTTAAAAAGTTTTCGTGGGGGGATCCGCTCATTTTTAACCCCCTCGCGAATTATTAAAATCTGAAATTCAATTGAATTTCGCGGTTTCATAGTCGCGCGCAAAAAAAAAATTACGGAAGTCGTTGTTTTCTTGTTTGAGTTAAACGAATTATCGATTTGGGAAGAGGAAAAGTTTGAACAAAGCGAGAGGTTTTCTTTACTTTACGCCTATTATTTCGGTATTATCTACTCAAACATAACTTCTTGCTCGAAATTAGTTTTCAGGTAAGCTGATCGACAAACTAATTAAATTAATCAATTCCCACCGCAGTGTAACAGATTATAGCGTGGGTCTATTAAGAAATATTCCAGGTGTAATTCAATTAACTATTGATTAGCTTCGGGTTATAAACGTAACTAGCTCTTATTTAGCAATTAATTTTGAATCACAAACCTCACTCTTTCCTAATTATAATAAGCATATTCAATTATTCCATGAGTTTGCGTAAGGCCGGTTTTAATCACAGGTTATTGCTTGGGATTGTAATAATAACACAATTACGTATGTGGGAGATATGCAAGCGACAAATTAAACAGTTAATGCTTGTTAATGGCGTTACTTCGGACACGAGAAGGCAGTAAATACAGGTAATAATGGGGCGGGCGCCATATACACGCGTCATGCTTAAAGCTCGTTCAAATTTGAAAGCGTATTTCAAGTTTTAACCAAGTTTCTTTCCCGACGTTAGTTATTCTGTATTAGCAATTAACTCTTGATTTAGAACGGGGCTGCCATTTCTCGCTGCCTCTGTTATTAGTATTATCAAGGAATTATGGATAATTTACGGCGCTATTAACTGTCACCGTTTCGAGCCCTCCTTATTGCCCATAAAATTTGCAAGTTTTCTTTAACGGAAAGACGACTCTATCGTGTATGAATGAATGGTTATGAACAACTGAATGCTTCTCTTACTTACTTCAAAAAGAAATGTCAGAAAATAAATCTCTGTAGGCTCATTGATATTTTTCAAAGCATATGACAATGGATAAGTGACAGTTAAAGTTATAATTGGCCCTGTAATAATTTGAAATGCCAAGTAGCCCTATCTTACAAAAACAAAGGATTCATAATATCCCACAAAAAATATTTAGGTTTATCGGTAAGAGTACACGGATCTTTCAATAATTTATCTATTACCTCCTCATTTAGATGTAAATTTGAATAACCTTTAATCCAGTAGAACTACATTAAAATCTATATTTTCCTTTTTTAAGATAATGGAGTCTATTCTGTAACATTGATATGGACTTGATATGTCTGAATTATTGCTACGTATCAAATGACCTTGCAAAATCGATATTCTGTAAACAGTTTCATAGCAACTTGCAAACCCTATCTATACTCTGTTCACGTTAAGAATATAGCGTTGGAAAGGATAGGGCAATATTTTCCGGCTTGTGATTGGTTGAAATTCGAGGCAAGTTTACAATGGTTAAAGTTGACATTCCGGCGCTCGTTCCCGCGAATTAATTTTATGTTGGATAGAGCGAAATATAACTAGAATTGTGAACGTCAGTTGTATTTATGTCATTTTGGTTTGGTGTTGGTGTTTGGTTTGTGTGCTTATTGTTATTTAAAATCGTTTAAAAAATTGTTCTTTTTAGAGCTCTACGGCTGTAATTGCAATTAACAGGTAAATATTTTATTAATAATGTTATTTTCATGAGAATTTATTATGATATATTACAGTGCTAATATGGACGTACGAGAGGAAGCTGGCTCCTCGAGAAACCCTCAAGGGAAGCATATTCGAAGTACCAAAGAGTTATGGCATATAATGCTTTTGTTCAATACCACCATGATAATTCCAAGTCAGCTTCAATAAAATTGGCTTCAAAGATGGTTGGCATTGGAGAGGCAACAATGTGGGCTATCGTAAAAGAAAAGGAAAGCACGGGAATTCTACGATCTCCTAGCAAGAAGCGAAACCGTGATACAATTTTCAATAAACTCGATGAAGCTCATGAAAAATCTATTAGAAGACATGTGCATTCTTTTTATCTTAAGAATGAATTACCTACTTGCTCAAAAATTTTAACGGTAAATACATTTACATTTATTACTGTTATTTTGAAACTAAGTAAAAAAATTTATAGGTTCTACAAACAGATGATACTTTACCTGTAATTCATCGTACAACATTGTGGAAAATGTTGAGAAAATTGGGATTTAAATGGGAGAAACGAAGCAGAAATTGTATTTTAATCGAACGTCAAGATATTGTCTTGTGGAGACGTAATTATTTAAACTCCATTAGAAAATTTCGTACAATGGGAAAGAAAATATATTTCTTGGATGAGACGTGGGTGAATGCCGGTCACACAAAGCCAAAAGTGTGGAAAGATACAACAGTGACTACTGCTCGACAAGCATTTGTAGATGGATTGTCACTTGGTTTACAAAATCCTTCTGGAAAAGGAAAACGTCTGATTGTGCTTCACATTGGTAGTGAAACTGGTTTTGTTGATAACGGATTGCTACTGTTTGAATAAAAAAAAACTGGTGACTATCATGAAGATATGAACAGTCAAGTTTTTACGGAGTGGATGAAAAATATATTACCAAATCTTGAACCTGGATGTGTAATTGTAATGGACAATGCGCCTTATCACTCAGTCAAGACGGATAAAATTCCTAATTCTTCATGGAAGAAAGGCGCAATAATTGAATGGGTTACATTGAAAGGAATTGTAACAGACAACACTTTATTAAAAGTTCAACTTCTTGATATAACAAAAAAATATGTAAGTGATAATCCAGTGAGTTACGTTATAGATGAAATGGTAACAGAAACTGGCCGTACAATATTAAGATTGCCCCCTTATCATTGCAATTTAAATCCAATAGAACTTGTTTGGGCTCAAGTAAAACATCATATAGCTGCTAATAATAAAACATTCAAGTTGCCCGAGGTCAAAACATTGCTGCTCGAGGGATTAGATCTTGTAAATGCTGAACATTGGGAAAATTGCGTTAAACATGCTATTGCAGAAGAAAACAAAATGTACCAACTTGATAATATTGTGGAAGATATGGTGGAGGAATTAATTATAACAGCAAATACTGGCTCATCATCAGAATCGCCACCTGCCTCAGATTTAGATTTTACAAGTGAATAAATTAACGAAAGTAAATAATAATTAATCTTGTGAGAAATTCTGAATTCACATTATCTACACTTTTGTTATTAATATCTGTCATCCCAGTGAATAAGTGATTAAGTCAAATTTCCCTACTTATCAGAGCAGGTTGTTTTCGATTTATAAATTCACATTGTTTGTTATAACAACATGATTGTTCTTGCTGTGCCAGCAATTATTAAATTATTCTGTGTATTTTGTCATTTTGATTTTTGTGTCTCGTGTAACATGTTTTTATAGCTATCAATTAACTGACAGTGATCAGTTTTATCAAGTTTACTTTTATTTAGTTTTAGGGTCAGATTAAAACAATGTTCAGATCCATATTAACTTCCGGCTGTGAATCATGGATACAAACGAGTAGCCTGAAAAGAAAAATAGAAGTACACAAATGGAATACTTCCGTACAGCCATAGAAGTTACATTGAATGATAGAATAAAAAGTGCAGATATTAGAGGAAAGCTTGGAGTAGAATCAGTGTTAGAATACATAGAAAAAATAAATATATTAGGTTAAGGTTAGGGTTTGAAATAGATAGCAATTTTTTTATTGCTTTTCTGAACCTCAAGTACGTTTTATTTTTCTATGTGTTTACATGTTGACCAATAAGGCAAATAAAGGCATTATTATTATTAAATAACATGGGCTTTTAATTTTAAATTATCTCTAAAAGAATAAAACTTGCAACAAAATTCAGACTCTGTGGTGAATTTATGCACAACAAATTAAAATTACTACTAAGATTAATTTAATTGTAAATTAAATTAATCGCTTGGTTTGTGTATTCATGCAACAAATTAAATTCTCCTTTAGTTTGCTGTTTTTCTAAATATAAAAATTTTGAATTTACCGCTCTTTCCTTATTGCTCCTATGTAATACGTACGCCGACGCGAGCGCTAACTACTATATTCTTAACGTGAACAGAGTATAGTGTGATATTAAGTTAACGGGGTCTATTCTGTAACATTTATATGGACTTGATACGTCTCAATTATTGATAAGTATTAAGTGACCTTGCAAAATCGGTATTCTGAAAACAGTTTCGTAACAACTTGCAATCTGTATCAAGTGTGATAGCAAGTTAATATTCTTTCGTCTTCAACTGCAACGACAATCCATTTTATCCATTTTATCAAATCGCATCAAGTTCTCTTCAATTATTGAAGACCATATCAATTGATATGCATATGTTACAGAATAGCCCTGAATTTCTTCATTTTTTAAATCGCTGGGTGAATATTTGACTAGTTACATTTTATGCTTCAACCACACTCTTAGAATCTAACATTATCATTATCTTTGTAAGTTTTCGCTTTTGGATGTATTTGATAGCTTGGTATATCGCCTCTCTCTCAGCTGAAAATCGTTTTTGTATTAGGTAATTTATAAGCATGTCGCTAATTGCATCATAGAAAGCTCATCCATATCAATCTGGACCAAAGCCGCAGTAATCGCGGGGCAAACTGGGCGACGGCCCCAGTCACATCAAGTGGATGGGGCGCTTTGTTGTTAACCACTGCCGAAAGAATTCATACTTTCCCTTCATATGCGTTAGTAACACCATTAATAAGTTACTTTTGCCAGCTTCTGAGATACCACTGATGATAACGCTTTTACTTGATTCTCCAATGGCACATGATTATGTTTAAAGGTTTCACTTGTGATTGTGATTATTGTGCAGTAAGGCGCTTAGGTGCGTCAAGCAGATGAGCCCAAATTTTTGTTGCATGATGTCGCGTTTATACTTTTAACCTATTTTTATATTTTTGAGACAAGCAACGAAGCACTTCAAACTAGAGACTGGGAAAAGTTTAAAAAACATTTTCTGTAAGTCCTAAAATCGAAATTTGAACATATTTTGCAAAATTTGCTTTCCAGTTTACAACAGTTTAGTAACGCAGGCCATGCATTAATAACATCACTAATAAGTTACTTTTGCCAGCTTCCGAGCTTCCACTGATGATAACTCCTTTCCTTGATCCTCTAAGGTCCGGTTTTTTCATCAGTTTAACTTTAAGCTTCGCTTTAATCTCATGGTAGCAATTGTAAGGACAATTATTTCCATGGGAACAAAACTGAACTTAAAGTTAAACCTCGACTGAAAAACTGGCAGAACACTATGTGACTTTCAACGGTTTTGCTTGTAGTTAGTGCCACAGTAAGGGCGGAGCGGAGACCTCAACTGAAAAACTGGCAGAACACTATGTGACGTTCAAAGGTTTTGCTTATAGTTAGTGCCGTAGTAAGGGCGGAGCGGAGGGAGAGGTCCAAAACGCGTCAAGCTGATGGGCACAAATTTTTGTTGCAAAATGTAGGGTTCATCCGCCTTATTTTTATATTTTTTTGGAGCGTGCAACGAAGTACTTCAAATTAGAGACTGCGTTAAGTTCTAGAAAATGTTTTCCTTCGGTTTAACACTTTTTCCTGTAAAACAGAAACCTTAACATCTTGTGTTTTGCAAAATTTGCTTTCCACTATTATATCAGATGCATACCATTTTAATCACGCAGGCCATAAGATGCATTAATCACGAATAAGTTACTTCTGCCAGCTCCCGAGTTTCCACTGATGGTAAAGCCTTTACTTAATCCTCCAAACAGAACACTATTGCTATGACATTTAAGGTTTTATACATGACGCCGCAGTAAGCAGTAAGGTCCCGGTGTAGGACACGACGGCCTCAGGTGGGTCAAGTACGTGGGCGTTAATTCTTGCTGCGTGATGTCGCGTTTATCCGTCTTATTTTTATATTTTTCGGAGTTGATTTCATGCAATTAGATTGTTGGTTCCAGGTACAAGATTTCCTTACTACGGCACTGATCTGAATGTATCTTTCATTTAACTGCGTACATGTCGTGCTCACATAGTGAAATCGATCTTTTCATGAAACAGGTATCCACTTCACGAAACGGATTCACTTACTATATTCTCATCTGTATTCACCTTCTGCACAAAATGAAACGGAGCAAGTTTTTATGCTCTTTTTGAAATGAATTACAGTTTTCATCAAGTGGATGGACAATTTCACTTTTTCACGTGAGCGGCTTTATACGTGTATATTTCAAAAAACGAATGAACAGTTGTGTGAAAACATGATAAAAATTAGGAAAATCAGATTTGATTAAATCTTATATAAAATGACCTCACTTTTAGCTAACGTACTTAATCTCATTTTAGCAACTTGAATTTCGTTATTGTAAATAATAACTTGTTGCTGCTATGTAGTGCAATTTTTTTTTTCTGGTTTCGCTTAATAATGCTGTGTTAAGTTTATTATAAATTTTTAGTTTTGCTTCAATAGAACAGGTTCTATCGCCTCTGTCATGTTTATAATATACACTGATCTTTCATTTATTTCAAGAAGTGCATAGTTTATGTAGAATCGCTTGTGACCATTACATGAAAAGAGTAAAATCACCATCCACTTGAAATTGTAATTAATTTCAGGAAGGGCACAAAGAGTTGTACCATTTCATGAAAAGGACAAAATATTTTGTGCAGATAGTGAATACAGATGATACTACAGTAACCCGATGCGTTTCATGAAGTAGGCATGCTCACTAGGTGAGCATGATATATAGACTAGGAATTCTTGGGGTCTTTTCACTCTATAACTAAAAACCAATTTATTATTAATTGTTTTTAATTTAAATTAACCTCCGCCCACAATAATTTTTATATCCGTAGATACGTATTTCGGCAGCTAAGCTGCCATCATCAGTACGCTACCAACTTTAAACCTTAAAACCTACTTAATTGTTTTGTTTAAATAAGGCGGAAAAATATTGCAATAGGCACGAAGAGGTTAAAATATTTAATATCGAGATATAAAGCATTATTTGTAATCTCTACTAAATGCTGAAAGATTCCTAATTTATAATATTTTTCCCAAAATTTCGGTGGGAATCATTTAAAATGGTTCAATGTTAAGCAAAAAATTTAACTTTTCTTTCAACTTGAAATTTTGAAAAAATAATGAAAATCTTCAGACTTCACAAAAGGAAATGCTTAATAATATTTTTTCTGCAATCCATTTCATACCTTATAAAACTAATAACGTTCGTTTATAAACGAGGGACCTCATAATGATCAAAGGGTTAAATAAGTGATATGATATGAAATGATTTTGAAGACGGGTTATATAAACGGTATTATAGGACGGTATTTCCAGAAAGTGAAAATGGTCCCAAAGATGGAAAAACAAACTGGAATTTTTAAAAACATTTTATTGAGAAAGTGCCACTATACTTAATTTCAATAACATTCCAACAACTCCAACAAAGCAGAACAATCAGGATAAAAAAAGGGCAAAATGATTAAAAATCAAAATTTTGTATCAAAATAAAAAAAGGGCCAATTTTACCCCGCCTTACGCTGAGTGTAAATATTTTCAGCCATACCAGTTCAGAGTTAAAATTGCTATTTCTTCATGTATCTAGATTTAAATGCTTTGCAACATAACTTCCAATGTCGTGTACCCCATCGTTATCATGTTTATCTAGTTCTTTTCAAATATTCATTTTTCTTATCGTTTGCCAGCCAAAGCGTGATACGTTTGACTCCATGGCAGACAAACCTCTTATTAAACTTTTCTGCAGAGATTGATCTTAATGATTTTTTCAGTAGTTCTTTGAAACATTTAACACTATTATTGCAATAGATCTTATCAGCTTGACTGATGCCGGTTTACAGTTTTTTCTTTGTGAATCTTCGCCTTTCTATTATTTTATAGTTTCATAGCAAACTGCCTTTGGTATTACAGTATAACAGCTTCACGTGAAATGCTATCAGGTTATAAAGTGTTTTAGGATTAATTGACTAAATTGAAATTCCGAATTCAGAATTTCGAAAGAAGAGAAAAGATCTTGTGAAGGACTTCGTTTTTTTCTCTAAATTGAAAAACAAAATTTAAAAATGAATTTCAATAGCTAGTGATGTTTTCTGGGCATCCTTTATCATTATGAAGGGCTGAAATCAACAATCCTCGTCTATTTTTCATTGGAACAGTTCAGTGGATACGAATTGATTGAGATCGTTTGTGGGCAGATGCATAAAATACAAAAACTGTGTTTAAATATAAGTGAAAGAAGTTGGCTCTTGATCGATGAGAATTGTAATTGGAAAAGCACTCAACGTTTCACTATCAATTGATGGTGAAACGTTGTTTATAATGTTACAGTTGACGTTGCAAGTAATGTGTAGATCAGATTCTAACAAAGATCGAAGAGGTGAAGCTTAAACCCATAACAACGATTATTTCATCAATGGTTATTAAGAGTTCAAGCTTAAAAGTATATTTGCTCGAACATATAAATTTTAAACAAATTGAACAAAACAAAATATTTAAATACGTTAGACGGGATGAACAAGAAAGAACTAAAAACTAAACGAAAATAGACCCACCTCCCTGAATTTATATGGAGAGTCCCATTACATGATATTTCAGACAAAGCGAGCACCCCTTCTGTCACTACACAGTCGGAATTTGGTAAATAGGGGGACAAGTTACAAAGAGGTGCTCCACCATCAAAGAGGGTCGGCATTTCACTTACTAGGGCTACGTCTCGCCCTGTAGGAGTTACGAAGACGTAAGGTAAGTACGGCCTGTCAAAACGACCGACTCCCATCATGAGAGGGAGACCGGCCAAGGATTAACATTCGGCTGGTTGTCACGTATGAATGTTCCACTTTCCTTGTCACCTGACACGGTTTCGGCATGTCTTAAATATGACTGTGACATCACTGGTGTTAAACGGACCGCTGCGTCGACTAGTTCATTGTCCCCAACAGCCAAAACAGAAACTGATTTCCTCAAAAATCTAATCAAATTAATGAATATTCTCCATGTCAATGGATGGTGGTGCTAAGACAATCTGTACGTAAGTGGAGAATCTGGAGACGGAATTGGGCATGGATGGAAGGGTAATACATCCGGCTAATCACTGTAGGCAGACACCTTGTAAACCTTCTACAACTAAGACGATTTAATTTCCATGGGTGGAGACGTAGTAAATAATTAATGTGATTTGAATTAGCGGCAGGTCTCATAGCATACGCTTGCGCTAAGAAGCAATCCTAAGCGACCTAAAAAATAATTAAAGTTTTTACCATAAACACCATTACTATAAATGTTTCTTGGCACTGCACCCGAGGTCAAAAAAATTGCTCCTCACTGATTGATACAATTAATTTTACTGATTGATTGCTAACCTGTGAGCACGCTAATTGCTTTACGTAATATGATATGCTTATGTAGTATTCCTCAAGTAAATTCAGTCGACTTGGTCTGTCATTTATCAGCATGGAATTCCCTCTAATAAAATGTTAATTCTGCATAAATTTCATTGACCGTAAATGACTTGCGATTTAAGCAAAAGTCGGTAAATCGTAGTAGTCAATGACAGACAGTTATTTTGTCGTCGCCTGGAAAACGGACTCTTTGCCTGGTTGGGTACTAACTAGACTGGGCGGTACTCGGTACTGTCATCAAAAATTAGTTCTCTAATTGCTTATTTTCGAAATCTTGGGAGTAAAAGTGGGGTGTGGTCAGTGTTTCTACTTCAAAAAAAGTTGACTGTTCATCTTTTAGACAAAAAAGTGAAGGGAATGAATTTCAAAAATTTAAATGAGTTGCAATGCTTGCCTCTATATAAGAAAGTGAATAGCCATATCTGAACGTGATTTAATTTTTCATAATGATTTATAGAATGAAGAGGAAAATGATAAAAGGATTTGTAGAATGAAGAGGAAAATGATAAAACACGTTTAAATGTTTCCGTTGCGTAAACCACCTTAAAATAATCCCTTTGAATTTATTTCTAAACCATTCTGAACAGGACGCGATTGAAATTGCTCAACGTATAGTTTTCTTTACGGTTTTAGTGTACAGAGGCGTTAGTGTCTACATGTTTATCAGCGGTAAGTGCTTTCGACCGTCGAGCCATCCATTTTACGTTTTACCTAAGGTTTATGAGACTCTTTTCTCCGCACACTTTTCTCTAAATTCTCTCCGAGCGTCGGAATTGTTTATATTACGTGAAATATTTAGGTAGTAAAACGGGAGAATTTCGTTTTTACCTCTTTGCCTTTGTGTCTTTGAAATATGTCGGCGGTAGGAGTCGTCGGCATTACATTGAGTGGTAGTTCCGGAAGAAGAGGGTCTTATCGGCAACGCCCTCGTAAAACATACCGTCATTATTTCTGCTCGCATAATACACGTCCTAATTCATACCTTAATAATGCACCGAACGACATGCAAGGTAAATGTGTTTTCTTCTTTAATGTTATGTAAGAATAAATGTAGAAAGAGAGAGCATACGTGAAGCAAAGGACAGCAGTTACTAAGAAAACCTTCAGGAATTAAAAAAAAATGTTTGGTTCGATATTCCTATCAAGCTTTCGATTGAGAGTAAAAAAATATACATTTTTAATAAATGCGTCGAGAAACTTCAACTTCAGAAAAATCACCCTGTATAACTTAAAAAAAAAACTATTTTTTAATATGAATATGTGCCTTCGAACTGAACACCAAATAGTCTGCACTAATATGCAATATTTTTTGCAAAATGGGATAATGACTATAATAATTTTTCTGTCATGAAAACACTGATATACATGAAGATTAATGTGGATAATTTGTCTTGCGTGTCCTAATTGTTTATTAAGCGAACCGATTTTTTTAAACTATACCTGAACTTCCTGCGGTATTGTAACAGAAGGAATAATTATGTAATATCGACTCCTGACTTATCCTGACTCACGCTAACAAGACTCGGCATACATTCGTTAGATAACACCAGATGCTAGCAAAGTAAAATGAGTCATCGGGATTTTTTAACAACAACGTCTAATCCCAAAACTTATGTAAACTGAAAACAAGGTCAATTAGGCTCACCGGGATTCATATAAACAGTTAGCTTTTCTAAAACACCTTTGTGTCAGAGTGCGCGATCTCATGTCGTCTGGTAAAGTGCTTTTTCAATCGGTCATGTAAGTTATATTTTGCAACCCCAATAAATGTACATTACATATTTTGTGTTGTATTAAATCTGTCGATGCCCCGCAACCCCTGAAGTACAGGTTGCTCTTTGGTATAAATACGATTACCAATAAGTAGCGTAACAGTGTTTCTAATTACATTTTAAACCATGAATGCAAAAATGAATCGCTACATTTTGCACGTGAAGGATCGAACCTGTAAGGTAATAACTGTCTTACCTTCAAGTGAATTAATTTGAACAAATGAACGGTCAAAAATATTTGCTGTGTAAAGATTCGAATATCAGGTATACAGAGATGCACAGAAAATTAAATATTACGATTAAATAATAATATTACGAATTTGGGGGTTCACAAATTATAACAAATTATAGTCGCTGAATTTTAGAAATCTTTAATTACAAACAATCGCTTTACACTATTAAAAACACAAAAGCAAGCGACACTTGTCTATCAAATAACATTTCTACAGAATGTTCATGTTTCTAGTTAAAGTTTGTTCTTGTCCGATGAAAATTGTAAGTATAAAGTTTTTTTTAATCTCAAACCGGACAGAAAATGAAGGTAACACATTCAACGTTTCGCTATAGATTTATAGCAAAACGTTGAGTGTGTTCTTCATTTTTCTGTCCGGTTTGAGATTAAAAAAAACTTTGTACGTACTTTCTAGTATTCGAGGTATAAACACTTCGCTTGCTAACTTATAACTATTCCACTAGCGGGCCGGTAAGGCTTCTAAAGTAGATCTTCGTTTACTCGAATATGCTGGAATAAACGTGTATCAACGAGAAACTGCGTTAACATTCTGTGACGCAAGACGGGGTGACTCGTACTAAAAATAGATTTAATTGCGTTTCGCTGTTGTAACAATATTATAATATTGGAATGAAACATAATGCGTATACCGTCAGAGCGAGTAGCAGGGGCAACGAGAGAGTAAAATATGCTTGCTAAATAAAACTTTTAATTTTTACTTTAAACTTCGAACAGGCTTTAGAACAAGCGCTTATGTCGTCTTAGCGCCGGTTTGCTTTACAATCCCCGCAACCCTGTAGCTACGCCACTGCACTTACGTAAGAAACCAAGCGGGAGAGATTCTGGTGTAGTTTACACTTGACCTAATAATTACGCGTTATGTGTTCCTCGTTGAAAGATTTTTATTTTTTTTATGCGCGTTATGTGTTCCTCGTTGAAAGATTTTTATTTTTTTAATCAGTCAATTTCCTCAGTTTCAAATTAATTTCGCGAAAATGTTACTACACTTTATGGGTGCTTGTTTTTTTTTTCTCTTTTTTTTGATAATCAATTTAATCGTAACCGATTTTTTTTTTATTTTACTAATTTAATTTAAATTCTATGTTCAAGAAAGTCAGCGTCGGTGAGTTGAAAGAAAAATTCGTTTCACGCACAAAGAGAAGCTATTTTCTAACAAGTTATATTTTTTATTATTACTTTTCGCTTTTCTCTCCCTATCATTGTTTTTTTTCTATTTAACGCTGTACTTTCGTTGATACTTATTTATTTTCTTAACTTGAGTTATTTTTTTGGTTATTTGTAAAATGTTTAGTTGATACAATATAAACTTATAAGATACAGTGATAATTGAAATTAACCTCCGCTCACAATAATGTTTATATCCGTAGATACGTATTTCGGCAGCTAAGCTGCCATCTTCAGTACACTACCAACTTAAAAGCACTAAGAAATGTCTAAAAACAACCTAATCACACTGACAAAATCATAAAAATATTAAACCTAACAACAATCTAATCATCCTAAAAGATATATATGTATAAATGTAAGTAAATATAAATTAATAAGTGAAAATCTAAAATAAACTATATATGTTATGTATAAATCGGAAAAAAAATTATGTGAACACCTAAAATTAACTGTCAGAAAACCTTACAAATAAGAGTTAACCAAATAACACGGAAATGCGGAAATAAATAGTCCAAAGACCCCGAAGATTATATATATATTCTAACGAATAAGAAGTTTTTTCTATTTATTTCCGCATTTCCGTGTTGTTTGGTTAGCTCTTTTTTGTAGGTTTAATTTATATTTACTTACATTTAGACATATATATCTTTTAGGATGATTAGATTGTTGTTAGGTTTAACATTTTTATGATTTTGTCAGTGTGAATACGTTGTTTTTAGACATTTTTTAGTGCTTTTAAGTTGGTAGTGTACTGAAGATGGCAGCTTAGCCGAGTTCTTGTTGTTTTCAAATGCGTACCAATGTCACTTCTATGCTATTCACATTGCTTTTGAATTTTTATCTCCTTTTGGCCAGTCTATTTTAGAATTTTTATTTCTTATTATATCATTTAGAATGCTGCGTTTATTAAATTAATAATTAAATTTATATACATAACTCGGCTTTATGATCAAGTATTAGAGAAAAGGGCAGCATGGTTGACAAATAGGCATCACGTTTCCAAAGAGTATTGTAAATGATGGACCAGGATATATTGATGCATATGAAAATGACTAAAGCCTGGATTTAGGAGCATTTCTTAGATCTTGAGTCAACTTTTTAGATAAACATACACGCAGTATGAAATGATAACTCATGACCAGAGCAGAGAGAATGCGTACCAGAGCAGAGAGAATGCGTAACAGTCTCCCATTCAACGCCATTCAGCGTCATGCATTTAGATCCTGACGGGATATGTAGCGCTCGTTAACCGCGGAACCTCTCTGTCCCAGGGTTGCCATATCTAGGGAATTTTCACTAGATTTAGGGAATTCAGAGGTATTAAAGGGGAGAAGAAGATTTTTATGTTCTTGACCAAAATCTAGGGAATTTTGAGGAAAGTTATTCGAAGGATAAAATATTATTTAAATAAAAGAAATAAGATGAAAAAAGTTTTTGATGTTTCCTCTATTGGCGTATAACTTCTTTAATTAAATTACTTAATCGTAAAACCAAAATAAGAAATTGACTTTCCCCAGAACACTCTGCCGTATATTACACATCAAAGAATTATTAAAAAATAATAGTTATCATACCTATTCTTTTGATCGAGATGCAATTAAAAAAATAAGTAGTAAAATTTATACCACAAAGCAAGTAGGGGTGGGGTAGCTTATTAATAGAAGGATAACAGTTACAATTAGTTTTTTTGTGCTAATTTTGTTGGTTTTTATATACACTGTTTAATATGTCTATGTTTTTGATAATCATATTTTTTTTGTAATTGAATTCTACTCTCAAATATATGAGAAAATAGTTTTTAAAACTTTAAATGGACACTGTAAAATCGCTTGACAGCTTCCTCAAGAGGTTTATTTATATTTTTTCACTCTTGACGAAACTATCAAACGATAGCGTCCATTACAGTGCCCATTTTAAAGTTTTATAAACGATTTTCTCAGATATTTTTTGGTAAATATTCACACAATAAATAAAAAAAATAGACATATGTTTTTATACACACCCCGCTTTGGTAATTTATAAGTTGCCTACCTTAAGGCTAGGGAAATCTAGGGAATTTTGAAGCATAAATCTAGGGAATTTGTAAAATTTCATATGGAAACCCTGCTCTATCCATGTCATGCCTGTAACAACTAAATTAAACAACAACAACATTTGATTGGCTCTGCTCATGACTTAAAAAAAATCCGTAAAAGTATCAAATAGGCCGAAATTTAATAAAAAAATGAATTTTCTTTGATGGAAACTAACATGTGTGCAACAGTGAATTGTAGTTGACATATTTAATGTTTGATTGCAATTTGAATTAATAATAAAAAATAAAAATGGTTAATTCTACAGCCGTCCAGGATTACAATAATTGTTATGTTAGACACCCGTTATACCCTGGCGAATATAAAGGGAAAATCTTTAATGTGAATTTCTTTTTAGAATAAGAATTATGAATTTTTTTCCTATTATTTATGTGGAGGAGAACTTGCACAGACATAATAATTTACAGTGAAAAATAGAGACGAAGATCGCGGAATATTTTATTCATAACTTCCTGCGATATTTTCTTATATTATGAGCAGAATGCAAAATAAAAGAGATTTATAACGAGCTCGTTTCCACACATACACTTTAAACAACTACCGTAATGGAATGTTGAGATAAAACGAACTATAAAAATGCGTAAATCCGTCACGTACCACATCACGATGTGCTTCAAAGTACACTGTCAAGTTTAAAAACGTCGGCAAACAAGGACACTTTTCTTTTTCACACACAATACATACTTATTTTTCTGTTTTGTGAATTTACAAGGAAAAACTCGAAACCACAGACGCGATTAATAGACAATATTTATAGCATAATTAAAAAATAAATTTTAATTTAATTTTAATTTTCATTATTATTTACTACAGAAGTTTTTGATAATTCAAATATGTTATTAATCTTGTGTAAACCGCCATTACTAGGAGATACTACGACGATCTAATTCGTAACATGCATGTGGTTTCTTTTGTTCAATCAAAACAACTACAACAAAAAAGGAGCTAAAAAGGAATGTTAATTTTTAACTCACCTGCTTGATAGTAATAATGTGGCAAGCAATAAATCGATTGTGCTGCATTGAATCCAACAATAACCTTACCTGAAACAAAATAATCGAACATAAGACGGTACATTTATTATACAGGGTGTGTGAAAGTTGATTGAATATTCGTAAATGAAAGTATCTCGTAAATGAAAGTATCTATCTCCACGGAATGAAATGACTACATGCATGAAATATTATGAATTACCTTAACAAAATATACATATTTAAAATTTGGAACAAGAAAACTAAAACGGTATGAAGAATGCTAAAACCTAATTGCTGATTTGCCTTTTGTCTTCTTGTTTGGCGTCTTCTTTCAGTGCCTTTTCTTATGATTATACACATAAAAACATGTATTTCTTAATGTTCTTAAAGTTAATGCGACTCGAAAAATACTTTTTATTAAATGAAAAGGTTACCGAAGCAATTTTTCAAATAAAGTTGAAAATATCTGAAAGTCGGTTGCTTTTGGTGTGGGGAAGGAATAATGTGTGGAATCACAATTTGCAATAAAAAGTATATCATTCGATGCATAATTTGGAAGTAATGTTGTATACAGAGCATTATACAACAGAAAACAAGAACAGATTCAACGATATTAACCTGTTTACAAGTGTTTAAAACCGTCTATCGTTGAATAAGATACGATTCTACAATGTTGTAAAATATGCGTATGTGAAATTATTTGTTTCAATAATAAAATCCATAAATAAATCTATAGATCTTTTCAAATACAATCTAAGTTAAGCAATTGTATAAACATCTTTTTTTTATCGACACTTGCCTGTCTTCAGGATAAAACCGTCACTTGTTGTTACCCAAGAGAGACATCGTTTTACAACTTTGTTTACTTACATTTTACAACTGTAAAGATTGACAGCCGTCTCTATATCTGGATTCATCACGAACTCGTAACACTGGATCATTCATCCTGGTAGAACGACATATAAAAAAAGACGTCGCTTCCCACTCGGATTTAATACAGAGTCGCGCAACATTTAGCAAATTTCGGCCTGGAACCGCCCGAAAGATTCTCGAGTTTATATCACATAAATTATGCCGACTTTTCATTTATATGTAAATCCCATGACTGAGGTATTACTGTTCCGAAGTCGTACACTTTATCCTCAGTTGCATGTCGGTTTCACTTATAAATATGCGTAACGAAGCAATGGAAGAAAATGACTATACTACATTTAGCATTATGTTTATTTTAGGGTACATTATTTCCTATCGTGTTAAAACGCCTTAAAGACGTTGTTTGAACGTACGTGGATTTTATGCGCGTCGAGGTATAATTATATAAAACCAAAAGATGTGCAAGATCTAGGTACAAACAACGATACACAATTGAAAAAATACTGATTGCCATTATAACAATAAGTGAGGGGGGATAAATATGACAAACTGTTGTAAATTTCAGTTTTTGCTGAGATCATGAATTATTTAAATTTATGTATTTATTGGAATAATACCCACAAAATACCTTTTGCTTTCATCAAGGAAGTAATGAGCACAAATTTAATTTAACGTTTTATTATATTAATACGAATAATTATAATTGAAAATTGTGATCCATTATAAATGTTAATCTTTTTAAATTTTTTTTTCTCGCCGGCGAAATTTATCATTTGGCTTTGTAAGAAAAAGCAAGGAAAATCTTTGCATAATTTTCTGAAATAAATTTAAGGCGAAATTAGTTTATTCAAAAGCAAACGATGTCCTTAGAGGCGTTTCCCTCGTTTTAAATACCGTAGAAAGGCCCGGCGAATTTAAATTCAACTAAAAAAGCGACAATGGAAATTTATGAGTTTTTTTATCTAATAATAAAAAAGCAATTAAAAAGTTTTATGTGTATTCGTGTTTACTGCGCAAAATTTACAGCGTTTCGCAGATAGGGCTTGATTTATTTTAGAAAAAAATATACCCTCCTCGCTCGTAATCAATAAAGGCATTAATCATTATTGTTACAAATGCTGCGTCAAACGCATTGCGTTTTGAATTTTCAGGAGCTTTCATATCGAAATCTATTACGCAACGGAAAATTACTTTCCGGCCCGGAGCGCCGAAAGTGGATTGAAAAAGCAATTATTTACTTAATTTGTTCCGTTTCGGATCAACCAAAAACGACATAAAATTTATTTTACGAATATATTACGGCTGTATTAAAATATATCTTTGTAAGACTTAGATAGATACTTAAGTTTTTACTTTTCGGATTCTAAAAGTGTTATTTAATTTAATGGAAGAATCAACTTTATTTTATTTTACTTACATATGTCTTTCGTAAAATTGAAATTAATTAAATAATTAATGTCCAGGACACCGTTTGAATAGCACTGTCTACGAGCTGCGATGTTTGGCGGCATGAACTGAAAATGCTTTTCCAGAACCATGAAACGTTAATCAACGATCAAAAGATTTGATTATCCTGGGGAGAGTAATTTGCAAATTTTATAGCTTCTTCTAAAACCAAAAGTAAATAATCTTAAAATACATAATTCATAGTTCCTTTCTTTGTATAGACAGGAGTTAAACACTATATTTTTTCTACGACCCGATTTACTATTTCTGGTGGAGTATTTGGAAGACCTAAATCACTTTCTGAATCAGAAATTATAATAAAGATCCAACGAACAGCACACTGACATTTAATAATGACGCGATACTGTGACAGGACGTAATTAGATGGAGCAAGATCTATTTTCGTCTCTAGAGACGAAAGTTAACGTTATGAGTTTGTTCCTCACTAGTAACGGAAATCAAACTTTCGATGGGATTATTCGGTGACAATAGAATGTCTTTTCATAAATGGTCGTAGAAAAAAAAACTGTTTTCCATTAACTATTTCATACTCAGATTAATTGTTTTTAAGACAAATCTCCCAAAGAAGCCTTTGACGAGAAATTAAAATAGTTTTCCTTTTCGACCAAGATTCCGTATTTTCGTTTTAATTTTGAAATCATTTCTTTTACGGACGATATGAAGACGAAATTCCTTTTCTGAGGTTCGATGAAGCAACTTTTATTTTTAGACATATAATGAAGATACACGGAAAGATGGCATTCTAAATAACTCCCTACATTGCATTTAGTTTATTTGCGATTTTCAATTTAAATTCAAAATAAACTGATTGCGACGTCAGGGTTTTCGTTGAGATCGTCAGCGTGAAAGTGATTGTTGTTAAAGGAAATTGTTTTCCGTTTTGATCAAGAGGTGGCGCCCCGCAAAATATCCATTACGCGTTGGTATTTTGTAATTTAATTTTGAAATTTAAATCAATGCGCGGTTAGGAGGCAAGGATTTTGCTCAAAACGTTGGCGTGAATATGAAATGCTATTTTAAGAAATTAGATTAAAACAATGTTCATTGTTGAACAACAGATTTCGCTCTGAATGATTCCTACGTAAGCTTGCATTTATTTATTATCCACTAATGACAAGGCGTCGCCGATTTTTGGATTTTTGTACCATTTTTGTCCAAAAAGTTTGCACCATATGCAAAAAAAAATTATTATTGTTTTTTTTTAATCTTTTTGCGCCAACAGTTTGTGCAAGTTCGATAACACAATATAAGCCGGACATATCCAGTGAGCAATTTATAGTCTGGATGAAAATGGTAGTTATTTATAACGCGAAAATTAAAAAAAGTGTTATAGTTTGGGATTCTTGGATATATTAGGCAAAATTTTAGTAGGATCCAATAGGTTTTCCATAAAATTTGTCGTTTGGTGCTGAGACAAGAAAAAGAAAATTTTAGTATTGTTCAAAACGTGAAGCAATGAATGGACACTTATAACTATAAAAAGTATTTAAAAGAGTGAAATAAGTCTTTTAATGAACATGTGTCCGGGTACGCTTATATTACGAGATACAGGGTGTAAAATTAAAATTTCAAGAGTTTATTGTTTTTATTATTTTTTAATACTCCTAACAATACACGACAAAAAATTTCTCTTGCATTTTCTACCTAATACTAACCAATTATCTCAATAATTATTTGAAAAATAGCCGGGCAAAAATATTCAATTTCTACAGTAATCAGAGTAAATGTTTTGTGTATAAGACACCTGCAGTGGAACTATGTAAATACATAGAAAAGAAATTTCCTTTCTATCTCTGATAGAACATATGTCAAACGTGTTTGTATAAAACAGAGATAGACAGGAAATTTCTTTTCTATGTATTTACATAGTTCCACTGCTGTATTAGATGAAAACGATTTAAGGAATCGAATAATTCATGGTTCTGGTGATATACGAAATATTCCGGGAATTCTTGGATGCGTGGACCAATCAATGTTGAAACAATTGGAATCGTGCGTTTTATCAGAAGGCGGTAATTTGCTATGATTACTGTAGAAGTTGAATATTTTTAATATTATTATTTTTATTATTATTGTTATGCCCGGCCATTTTTCTAATAATAATTGTAATAATCGGTTAGTACGAGTATTAGGTAGAAAATGTATGAGATATTTCTTGTTGTGTGTTGTTAGGAACATTAAAAAATAAAAAAAAATTAAAAAACTTTTTTAAAATTTTAGTTTTACCCCCCTGCATCTCAAAATATAAGCGTTTCCGGACACATTTTTATATGAAATATTTTTATGAAAATAATGCAAGGAATTACACCCTGGACCGTACCTAGGAAATACGCTGTAAAACATTTTTTAATAGTAGCTTGAAATAGGAGAAGGGGTCGATTAATAATTTATATTCTTCTATTGGTGTCGATGTCTAGGTACGGGGTAGTTCGCCTGAGATGCAGACAGGATTATATGAACGAACATACGATAGCAACAGTGATGTCGTAATGACGAAATTAAAAAAAAAAGAATAAAATGATTTCAAATAAAATCCGACACAAATTTAGTTAAAAAATCCAAGCGAATAAATTAATGAAGTGCATTAAAAATTTAATCATTTAATTAACATACACAAAACTATTGCTGTTCGACGCAATTAAAATAAACGTTTTTATTTTTCGATCGAACGAATTGTTAAACAAATAAAATTACCTGCATGTGTAAAATAAAACATAAATTTTATCTCTAACCTAATGGCAAAACAAAATGCCAATTATTATTTTTTGCGTGTATGAATAAATTTCATTTGAAAACTACCGTTTTGGAAAACGGGAGAATATTATTTTAAATTCCTCTCAACATAACTTAACCTGGGAACTTCCAGCGTTTATGATAAATCTCCCCTACGTGATGCAAACAGTTTCGATGCGATGCTCCCCTGAGAAAAAGATGTCACATTCCGAAGCCAACATCAATTTTCTTCCCTTGTGACGTGCGTGTGCGCGAGCAGGAATATTAATTAAAGCCAAGAAAAAAAAAACTTAGGGAAAATATTTAAAACCGTTTGGGTCCGCCCGTCTTAACACCGCGTTTAACCCCCCATTCAACTTCTCAGTAGTACGTGCTCAAGTAGTGATAAACATTTACGCGAAATCGACAACGCGGAACAAAATCACCCCATTAAACAGCAAGGGAGATTTGCCCTAAAGTTAAACGCAGCAAATGATGGGAGAGAGCAATTAAAATTGTAGGTAGGTAGGTGAGGAGCAAGAAAGCGAAGAATATTAGTGGAAGGGATCACCGCCCCCTAACTTTGCCTAACGTGAATTTTAGTAACTCTTCTTAGGGGTATAATATAATAATTTTTCGTTCGCCTACGAGGAATCCGTCAGGGGAATTTAAGCTGAAATGCAAAATGTGAAGAGAAATCTTTACCTTGCACCACCGATGAAGCGCCACATACAATGTTCTTAATTGAGCACACTTGTTGCTTCGAGTGATAAAATATTGCATTTGACAACGTCGCATATTTCAAGCAGATTTCATCTTCTTTCTGTTTCTATTGTCATTCCAGTATTATATTATTTTCTTTAAAAAAAAGTTGAATGTGAATTTTTTGAATCGCATATACAATATAGAATCGTTGGTGAATATAAAAATTACTTTTACCTACCGTTTTAATCTTCAAATGAAAATCATCAAAAACAAGAAGTAATTAAAAAATGTAATCACAGTGTACGTATGAACCAAAAAAAAAATAACGAAATTTGTTTAATAATACATTTTCTGATTTAGCCATCGTGCAACGATATTGCTACAACCGAGAGAGGGCTATACGTTATTCTTTGTGAAATATGTACCGGCGTTTCTGCAGAATCACGAAATTATGCGCGTGGGTTGATAAAAGGTAAAATTAAACGTGCGTTTCAAAGAGAGAACATAACAAACCTTTGTAGGTTTATTTTACAAGTTTCGGTTGCGTACCGTCGCCGGTTAAATCGTATTTGCATTGTGATATTTTTCCTTTGCCTTGCTCGGTATGTTACCACACTGAAGGCGCTTAAATATCTCTTTGAGTTTTGTATCCTATTTTAACGACCTTTAAAAATATACATGTAATGGGCTAAAGCTTATTTTGTATTTGCTTACTATTAGACTACTAAAAGCATAATAAAAACGCCTGTTCGATTTTTTAAACTTAGAGAAACTATTAACATTATAACATTATACTAACATTATAAAAATCATTTCATAAATCTGTGTGTAAAATTAAGTTCATAGTATGTAATTAGGAAAAATTGTGACAGTTATGTTTCTCGACCAAGTAATAATATAAATATAATTTATCCAACACTTGTTTGTTACGAAGTCATAATAATGACGATTTTGAAAATATTATGAGTTCTATAAAACACTAGTGGAATTATGAACCCATAATTAAACTGTTATTCAAAATCGGCATTATTATTCATAGAGAACAAGTGTTGGATAAAACTATGTATTACATTCGTGTCTTAAATAAGTCACTTAAGAAAAATTAACCCACTCGAGCAAACTCTCGTGGCTAAATTTTCCTTTTGTGACTTATTTGCCTTATAAAGACACTTGTATAATAAATAGCTATAAATTATAACGTACAAGCAAAGCAAAAACCGGAACCTGTTGAGACCACAAGAAAGAATGTGTTATCAGAACAAGGAAGCTGACGAAAAAACAAGTTGAGCGACCAGACATAAAAGATTTTTCTATCCAAACTTATTTTTAAAATTGCGTAATCTTAAAATACACAGGCAGTATCTTCTAAGACTCTTCAGTATATGCTAAAGCACACAGAGTACCTGCGGTCACAAATACGATGAAAATGTGTTTGACGATTTCTTCATTTCTTTGGACATCATAAAAACCGTATAAATCTTAATATTTCGCAATTTTTGACAGCTTCTTCAGCACTGAAGTACAAAATACAATTTTCTTTTTGTTGACAAATGCCCAACGAATCGATTCCAATTATCTGAAAGAGCAGAGTTACTTTTATGGGCTGTAACTTCCTGGAGAAACCTGCTTAGTGTAATCCTCTTGAGCTTCACAATCGAACATCCCCTAACATACGCTTAAATAAATAAAACCAGTAATAATATATTAAATCTACTTTATTTGTTTCTTCAGTGATGATGCACCTGATGGTTTAATTAGAGCCATCCCATGATTTTCACATGAAATTATCTTTCTTGCAGAAAAATGTTTGCAATATCGACAAATTCTTATTTCTGACAATATTTTAAACTTCGAAAATCTTTGTGGTAAACTTTCTTTCAACTAAAAATTAAAAAATTGCTGGTACAATTTTACAAAAGTTTTTGTGATTTGTCGAGAGATGACTTTGCTGTCACAGAATTGCAAAATTTTGCAATTGCATTTAGTTTCTCTGGTTGTTTAAATATTTAGTCCACCATTAATCTTTCAAATTGCCACGACATGTTTTGACTGTCTTTATAAAGGAATCTAATCCCACATGTTTTTGGAGTATGCTCCTTGGGGCCTGGAGTCCCTTTGGAATTACATCACGGTCTCAAAAAGAGCAAATGATTAAAATCTGTTGCATCATATTGTTACGAATCCTTCACTCGCTAACTTCATAACTAAACTCGTGGCGGATCGTACGGCTTATATAGCAGAGCCCTTTGTTGCTCGAACGTCTAGCTTCGGTCATGCTCTGTGACGCAAGGTGGCGTGTCTGATGCTAAAAATAGATCTGTTTGCGCGTCACGACTGTAACAGTATCAACAGAAATGATAAAATTAGTCTAAAAGAATTTTTTAAGAACTTCTTAGCAAATCCTAATTCTCGAAATTCGAATCAGGATACACAATTGCAAAAAATAAATCTATCAGACACATTTCAAAAATCAGCCTCCATTGAATCAAAAAGGGAAATTATGATTAACTTCTTACGTATGCATAACAAGTCCGAAATTCGAATGAATGAGTTGCGAATTAAACATTTTTTTCGCAGAAAGCCATTAATCAAAACGTTTTACAGTTCAATTTGAAGGCAAGAGCTAGTGTTTCGTTCTATACCACGCGAGTTCATTGCTCTTGGGACGCAATACAGCTGTACCAGTGCTCATCAACCAATTTATATCAGAATCTTCGATGCATTTTATCTTAAAAACTATGGGTATTAGACCACATATGCATATGTCTATACTTCTTGTACTATTTTTCTGTGCACTAACCTATGGTTGACGGGTCGGACACTTATTTTGAATCACCCAGTACAAATTAAAGAAGGTTGCACAGTGAATGAATTCAGAGATTTGGAATTTCAGTAATTTCCTAATCGAAAATTTTAAGTTTGATAATAGTAATCAACTCCATATCTGTATAACCATTTTACATCTAAAAACTTTTTTGATCGAATGAAAGATGGCATTGTACATTCATTATAATTAATTATAATTATAATAAGTATGAATCGATACTCGTTGCCTATCTTTGAAAAAAGAGAGTGGTATTGGATTATATTTTTGTCAAAAATTATTAAGCTATGATTTTATGAAAATGTAATGAACTATCTTTTTCATATAAATAACTAAAAGGGCTTGAACAGAGAGACTTTGGTCCAATTTACTTTTATAAGTAAATTTAAAAGAACTGTACTAAGGAAGTTCCACAGTTGCTCCAGAGATGGTGCTTGTATTGGAAAAAAAGAGCTGGTTGAGAATCTACGTAGCTAATGCTTGGTTAGGATATATTTTGCACAATTTCTTTGTTTCGTTTGAAGACTAGTTCTATTATTATTATTATTATTTAACGTAACAACAACGTATTAACATAGAATTCTGATTTATTGATGTAATTGAAATAATGGTAACTTTTATGAGCTAAATTAAATAAAATTTAACAGAAACTGATTAGTTAGATATTTGAATTAATTTAAATTTCTCATTCGTAAATAGGAAATACATTTCTGCATTTCAACAATCACATCAACCAATCTGTTCCAACGAAAAAAAATTACTGTAACAATTCTTTGTGTGAGAACAAACGAACTTATTCAAAAGAAAGGGTCTAATGTATCTACGTAATTTTACGGGTCCGTGAATGCTATCACGGAACATTTGTGCCTGCAATTCTTGAAACGTTATTTATTCTGCTTGCCGCGTTAGGTGTAATTAGACCTTCATTAAAGCGAGTAGTAGTAGGTTCCAAATTATTTATTATAATTAATCCTAAACACTCGAATACAATGAGAGCCAAATATTTACGTTTAATCGACCATTGTGGTATAAAAACTTTTATAGCAACTTGCGTTCAAAATCCAACAACGACCTTTCGCAGAAACGCAAAGATTTGTTCAAATAATCTCCTCAACTCCTTTATGCTCTATCGTTGGTTTTTAGTAGAGCAACAGATTTAAACTTTCCATTTAATCCGGGTTTACTCCCAGCACGTGTAATAATAGTACACTCTTGCATACATCCATGCACATACATATAGAGGGAAGTGCAAGGATATGCATTTGAATATAAATTGCTGACCAGCATTGCGCTGCGGAATCGATAGAAATTGTTTGCATTTGAACTAAATAACGTGGCAAAAGCACTTTACGCCTTTGCAAGGAAATGAAATCCTGAAAGTTTAATGGAATTATTAAACGTAAGAGAACGTAAGTTGTGTAAACATGACCATTTCATAAATGAAATTAATTCTGTTTGATAAATAAATAACAATTATTAATGGATTACCTTGATACTTACACTTAAATGATCTACTCAAAAAATATACTGAGATATCACACAAGATTCTGTCCTGATTCCACTACCTGGTAGAACAGGAAATTTCTTACCGTTTTCTTTTGCGTGAAGGGACGGTATCTCTAATCTTTTGTTGTTCGTCCCGTCGTCGTTTGTGTAGGATCGGAAAGCGCTTGGGTAGGCGCGCGCCGTTTTGACTCAGTTGATGTACAGCCGGCGTAACTAATAATGTCATAGGGAAAATAGCTTATAAGGAACAGCCTATCTTCTTTAAAGTTTACGCACCAGGGTTGGACCGCAATAAATGTAAAATCTGTAGTATTTAAATTTTATGACAAGCAAATACTATGATTATCAGCAGTCTTTGGACTTCTCTGATCCAGAGATTTAATTTACTACTTACATCTACTAAGTAAAAGTGTTGATACCTTTCATTAGAAAAATAAATTATTTTCGGACGCAGGTAAATTTTTCGTGCATTACAGTTGATATATATTTTGAGATTATTTATATTATATATATATATTGTGTCTTTTACGACCCTGACAATAATTGTTCTTGAGGTTCATGGTAACCTACCCCTTGTAAAATTTACGCCCGCTCGATTCATTATTTCTTAAAGGAGATATACTATAGTACTAATTTTTGTATTTTTACTTTCCCTATGACATTATTATTTACGCCGATAGTACGTCGCTTGCAATGTTTGGTCTCGTAGATGTTGTGTTGAGAGATTATTTGGACCCTCGTTTTCTTTGGGCTTTGGTACTGGAAGGGAGTTGTCCCCGTCATTTTTGGGGTCGCAGAAAAATTGCGGATTTGGTTATCGATGTAGGTCGGTTACTCATGAGTCACACGAGGTGAGATTTCTTTTCTTTTCTCCATGGCTGTATGTTCGCCATTTTGTAGACTACGTTTTGTTGTTAGTGGCGTTTTATTAATTTTCTGTTATTTTCTCCTTTTATTTAAGCAATTTAGGTGAGGCTGAAACTCGCGCAGGCCCTTAAATATAATAGAAATATTATTTGAAATAACAGACAACACATAATTTGCAATCTGCTGTCCCGAGCTAGTACTCCGATGGAGAAAGGAGTCTGTTTTATCAACATTAACGGCGTCTGCGCATTGTAAAACCTACTCTCAAGGATTCATAGTGAGAGCCATTATTCGAAAATTTTCAGGAGACACTTTGACTCTCGAGCATTCAAAATCATATTTCATATCATACTTAAAGGTTATGTATTTAGATACACAAGTAGGTTTAATGTGCAGGTACACAGGAGTTTGACGGGCTTAAAATTTGCGAAATGAAATATTAAATATATTTAGCTTAATTATAAGCGAAGTTCAATCAGAAAGAGTATCAGCTTACGCAAAATGTGAATTGCCGGAACATTTACGTCATAACATACGTTAAACAAGAAACAATTGGGTACGTTACGATTTCGGAGTCAACATAAGAAGGGCTGTCATCCAGCTGTCAGTTACAAACAAACGTCACGGGGCAGCGCTGCCACTCGTGGAAATGTCGAACTTCAGTTATGTCGCTTGTACCAACTGTTGCACACTGATTACCTTCGGGAAGGTACGACGTTTACTTAGCGGCGACCATGGAACTCCGCTGCGTACTGAAATCTATACACCCTCGGTAGAGAAGGATAGTGGCAAAAGAAACTGGGGAAACGGAAAAGCAGATTCCTCTGTCAAAATAAAGAAATCAATTATAAGCATGGCTCACGCTAATGGCGGGTTTAAACAGTAACCAAACTAACAACAAACGCGTAAGAATTAATCTTTTAGGACCGTTTTCTCAGTCATAGTTTAACTTTAATCTTCTGTTTATTCCGGTTAATTGTTAGCGGTAGCTACTCTATAAACCAAACATAAAAAGTTTTATCTATACCTAGTTTATAAAGCCACTAATTGTTAATTTTTAGTTGTTAGTGACTGTATAAACCCACCATAATATCGTCATCTAATTACCTCTGTTTTTCAGTGCAGAAATCATTAATCCGCTTGGAAGAATTTGCTTAAGACAAACCAAACGACACTTAAGACTCAAAGGATTCCAGAAACACTGTATTTTCAGAGTTTTACATTACAATTATGCACAAACTCTCGGGAGCCCACACACATGTGTGTTTACTTTAATGTGTCGAAACGATAATGATGCGGAAGCGTAAAACTTGAGCCGAAAGCGAATATCGACCGGCCAATCAGAACACAGAACATGGATAGCGTAACCATCTAAATTCAATTAAAAGTTTGATATCAAACGGCGTCACAACAGGCGACGCAATGTTACCACCTTACTACAGCAAACATATACCGTACGTGATTGCTGAAAGTAACCAGGAATTAACTAACACGCAACAGACTTTATCAACATTTTGTTTTGATAAAATATGTCAGTCAGTAACTTTCGTTTCTCTGTAATTAACTTTTTGGACTTGATCAACTCCTGTTCTGAGCAACCCATATGAAAGTGAGAGAAATTTTAATTAGTTGCAGCACGATAGCCAGCCTGACGCCTCCTCGACAAGTTGATAAAGAGCTTCAGGTTTGTATGGTTTGTATGGAGTGTATACTACGGAAGTCACAGAATATCATCACAAGGCAAACGTTTAAATTTAGCCTGGTAAGAAAAAGTAGGAAAATCTACATGGATGAAAAAGGAAACCGTAGCCAAAGAATTGCAAAAATGAAGTCATCATAGAAAAATGGATTCTTTGGAATAGGAAGAGTCTGAAAGACTTGGTGTTTAAGATACTACAGTTTTTAAAAACTATTTGTTTATGAAGCTGCAAGGCCAAAGAAGAAGAAAAACGTGAAAGGTTCACGTTTACGTCCTCTCTCTAATAAAAATTAAAAAAGTGATGTAATTTCTTTACAAAGAAAAGTCCAAATTTGACGATTCGAAAAACTTTTCCAACGCTTTGTACTGGTCATTTCGCCATATTTTGTTAACGGCGTTAATTAATTAGAGACGTATTCAGGAAATTTCGTCCAAAACTCTGAACTAATTAGTGCTGTGAATCGGAAAAGTCGTCAGAGACAGCAAGACCACAACATGATTGTAATGGTGTATTGTGAATTAGCATCCGTAGGCTAGTTGTTAAATCTTCTTTCATACTATAGATCATCATTATTCAATTTCCGGCTGGCATTTAGAAGTTCATATCAAATTTCAATCAGTTTAAGCTTCCTTCCTCATTAACAATGGTTTTCGAATAAAGTCCCCCTCTATAGCAAGATCTTAACTTTGGAATAAATTGCGAAGGAAAGGTAAAACAAACACATCCCAATCTGCTCTATCGCTACTGAAATAAAATAATGACTTGCTTAGTTCTTTAAGAACCTTCTGGATGAGTGAATTCGTTTTAAGACACTGGTATAAGTACAAGTACAAGTACACTGTTCCTCTATTTCTTTTAGCAAACTTTCGACATCACCGTTCTCAAATGTTCAACAGTCAGTTCAGTATCTATTAAATTGAACGATGCTAGTAACAAACTTAAAACTATCAAGGAAGGAAAGATTGATTAATACAATCATTTATTTGGGATAATTAAAGCCACCTGTTTCCAAATTGGTTCCAAATTCTACTCCATTCGTAGAATGAGTGAATTAATTGATTAACTTCAAATACGGAAATGAAAAGATCTTGACGATTAATATAAGTATTCCCTATATAGTTACATCTTCTTTAGCAGAGGATTGATTAAAAATAAGAATTTATTTTAATATAAGGAATTAATTTTCTTATCATTTTAAATTTAGTTATTTTTTCTTAAATATGTATGTTCCGGACTCGCCTGCTTTCATTTATGGTTATCAATACATTCTTATTAAATCGTTTATTTCTCTTATTTGTAAGAAGTACTTATGTTTTCTCTTTCTTTTTCAACCGTTTTTAAAACGAAAATTTATTTTCTGTATCAATCTCCAGCAGAGTTTAATTTTTTTATGGCTACTAACATTAAGTGACATCCTTTGGTTGTAATGCCAGACACAAAAGGTTTCGCTTTTTCTAATAGATAAGGAGTTTCTCTTTTTTATCCAGACAATACATTCAGTGTAGTTCTTCGGAAAGACCAATTATAATTATCAGTTGCAATCCTGAATTTGAATACTTGTTGAATAGACGGTCTGAATGATATCGAATATAAATAAAACTAGCATTGTTGCGGTAATCGATAATTACGTCAATTATTTTTCACCGAATTATTATTAATGTAACTGTAGTTGATTATCAGATCCTCATGATACCCCCCATCGTTCAATAATAATATTGTATCTGTAGAAAAATTAAATTGCTGTCTGGGTTATAATAAATGCCACAAATTAAACGAATTATGCACAACCTAATTTACTAATAATAATTAATTTCACTACTGCAAATATTATATATTAACCGCAGGTATTTGTGGAGGATGAATTTCAATAAAATAAATATAATCCGATAATAATTAAATAATTTCCCTTATTTGGCAAAGCTCACAGAGCTTAATAATGCGACCGTGGAACGTACGGCTGAAGTAGTCACCGTGAATACACTTTTATTCTTTAGAATTCTTTTGATATTATGTTATCTTAACAAGGTCTTGAATTTTACTTGGGTTCAAAGAGTCTTCTTCCTTGCGAAAATCTGGGTTTCGAGAACGAACAACGAATGTACAACATTCCTACTGGAAATATTTTATATAAAATACTTTAGAATATTTACCGTTTACTATACTATCAATAAAGTAAACGTTTTATATTTTAAAAGGAAAGATTTATTTCTTTCACGACTAATGGTGCGATTGTGGTCCAATTGAAGCTGTGTAAGTAAAAATGGTACATTCGCTTATTCAACTACGTTCGTTGTATTTATTCTTTTCGCGCTTTAGTCTCACTTTTACTTGTATCCAAAGCAGCGCCGGCTCATGCATAAGATATTAGGGTAGGCAGCAGACATACTCCCAGTGCGCTTGCTCTGTCTAACACACATGAACAAAAAGCAAACAATACACTACTCACAAAGGTCGGCTACCCAAATATGTTACGCAGAGCCGTCGCTGATCCAAAGAAAGACAAAAATGGAAAAACATAGAGTAAGAGATGTACAATAAACGAGTGTGTTACCTTTACTTACAGAGGTTAAATATTTAACCAACATGACCACAATCGCACCATAAACATGAAAATGTATTATGTGACTGAAACACTACCCCAACATTCTCTAAGTTGGATTAATTCATTAATTTTGTCCCAAAGATGTAAAAAATATGTGCTTCATAATAAATAGGCAGTTATGAAAGGTTTGTTAAAATGATTTTTTTAAACAATTTCTGATATAGTCAATTCAGCCGCTAACTTAGGAACTACACCCCATTTAAAACTATTGTTTCCGCCGACATTAAAGTAAAACGTGCCGCCCCCGTTGTGTATGTGAATTATTTTATTGCCAGTGGAAAGACAGGACTGGGCTTGAACTTCATGTAGACTTGCTAATTAGTCCTGCGCGAGGAGTTTTCAGTTGCTTAATTAATTAATTTATTCAAGTTTGCTAATGATAAAGCTACTTTGTCCAATTTTCATGTTTTAAGGCAAGAACGTTCTTTGTAATTATAATCTTTAATCTTCTGAGCAGAATGTTCTCATTTTTCAACAAAAATAAATTGAATTTTCTGTATGATACTCAGTATGTCAAAAGTAAACGTACATTAACACAAATAAATTCATCGCTGATACTCATGGAGTGAACTTGTTATACAGGGTCTTCATAATTTCCTGTACCCCGCCTGAACAAGTTGTGCCTGGTAGTGATAATTATAATAATAAAACAGAACTTGCTTAAGACAAAGCATTTTGGAAATACATAATTTTTCTAGAACGAAGAAGTATTTAGCTGAGCATGAGCGATCATAGAAGCTAATAGTTAGTGGTGTACGTCGTAGATCACGTGGAATGCATGAATAAATGAAGATCCAATATTTAATTTTTAGATTAAAAAAATCGAATGTATTTTATCTATAAACAAAAGTCGTTCATAAACGATTTTGTAGTAACATTACCATATCAAACTTTCAAAACGTGAACAATGCTATCTCACTAATTTGCCATAAACAGCAAAGTAAACATTTGCGAACGGCCGTTTTTGCGCTTTAATGTTTATAACTAATTCGTGAAAATCCCAAGCAAGTATTGTATTATGTACGGTTACAAGTAATGTTATTATTAATAACGGGACCTGCTTGTGCTTTTATGCTGTTATCTTGGCTCGGGCGGAATACCTGCTGTTTCGTATTTCCTTATCTCAATCTAAATTATGCTACGTGTTTCGAGCAACTGATAAGGACACAATTGGCTTCATTTCGCCATTTTTATAAACCTTTGTTAATTTTCTATTCATAAAGTGCCATTGTTTTGCCGTTATTATTATTATTATTTTTATTGTCGCGTTAGAATTTCTCAGTTTCGTCATTATCATTTAATATACCACGCAATTAATTATACTATTAAAACATTATCTTATTTGTTATGAAATTCAATTATCTGAATAATTTGTAACTCAAAAACATTTACATTGTATAATAAAGAAAGATGTTAACTTAAACTATAAATAATATAAATCAAAAGCAAGGGAAAACAATTAAAAACTGCCCAACAACAATTAAAAAACAGTGCTTTTCTTAATTTATGTAAGTCGAAAGCAAAGAAACACAACTGTTTAAATTATGTACCATAAAAAGCAAAAAGGAAACACTTGACTTAAAAACGCAGAAAAAGTAAAAATCTAGTACGTGTGTTTTGCTTAAGCTTTCTTTTAAATCACTTTAAATTTCATGCAAGACTGCTTTCTTAAGCAAATTAAACAATAACTACTTATTTGATTAAGATTAGATTAAATTTGCAAATATGCCTGATCGTGAGTGCTTTAGTATTTTCCAACTCTGTTGAAACTTTTAGAAGATTAACCTCCACACGCGTTGAGCAAAAACCTTTCCCCATTTAAAATAAGCCCAGCCGTTAGTTACCTTCCGGTAACCAAATATGTAGAAATACACCCAATCAAAGTGAGGGCAGCATTTCGTTGTTTGCTTTGCGCAAACGTACCCCCCAACGTAGGAACGAAAGGTTCGAAGTCATGGATTTCGCTACCCCTAATTGTCTCTCTGGAAATTTAATAAAACACGGGAAATGTTAATATCGAGGTTAATATAGGACAGCTTGATTCGCTTTGGTTATTTAAGATATTGCTTCGGGTTTCTTGCGAGCATAAAATGAAGATTACGTTACGCGAGCTTTTTAATGAAACGTATACAGAGTTCTTCGGGCACACGAAATAATGATGTAAATCTTCGTTAATGAATCGGGACGGAAGATGTTCTAGTTTAATGACGCGCGAGCGTTCGTTTTAAATTGAAAAATAAGACTATTATTTATTGACAGTTTTGTTATGGGCGGAATTACTTCAATTCATTTTTTATTTGTAGAAACAAGTGCATGTCTCATAATAGGAATCTGTTTAAGCTATGAACGAAAACTCGCTGAGCTTCAGTCCAAGAACTCTATTGTGTGCGCTTCAGTTAACTATTGTCAGAGGAAAATTTTTGATCACCGAGGTCTTTCTTCAGATGTTTGAAACCCAAAAAAGAAGCTGTAGGACGCTATTTATATCAGGGTCTTGTATGTAATTCAGTGAGTCTACAACTTTTGATAGTGATTTGTTGAAGACCCTGGTGTTGTCATGCCAGCAAAGTTCTCCAAGGATTCAGTTCTGGATCGTGTTTTCATTAATTGTGGTCATCTCTCCAATAACAGAATTGAGAGTATCTTCGCCATTGCAAAAAATGGTCGCCAATTACTTTCCAAAACCGACTGGGGTTTCACCTTCTTTGGGGATGGAGTTTTCTAAGATCTATCTAATGCTTCTGCTTCATGGGAGGGGTCTCGTCTTCTCGTAAGTTGTTGGCGATCGTTTTTTGAAATTGCGAAGATACAATCACAAAAAGTTGTCGCCGACAACTTTTCAGAAGATACCGTCTTTGACGGTGGAGATCACTTATGATTCTATTGCTTCTGTTTTATAAGAGGGTCTCAGTCGTCTTATAGAAAGTTGTTGGCGACCTTTTCTTGAGGTTGCGAAGATATAATCTGAAAAAGTGGTTGCCAACAACTTTCTAGAAAACACCTGAGATTTCGCAGTCTTTGAATGTAGAGATCACTTAAGAATTCATTGCTTTGCTTTGTGAGAGGGTCTTAATCGTCTTCTGGAAAGTTGCAGGCGATCGTTTTTTGAGACTCTGAAGATAGAATCTCAAAAAACTTTCCAGAAGACTATTAAGGTTTTACCTTCTTTGGCGGTAGAGATCCTTTATGAATCCATCGCCTCTGCATTATGGAAAGGTCTCAATCGACTTCTGGAAGTTGTAGGCGATCGTTTTTTGAGATCGCGAAGATACAATCTCAAAAAACGGTCGCCAACAACTTTCTAGAAGGCTATTAATTTTAGTTCGTTAGTTTTTGTTCTGGTATAAGGAATTTGGATATCCATCGCGGAGCAACTTTTTTCATCTCTTGTAATCTCATAAACTGTGTTATTGTACAAAAATCCGTTCGTTTTGTGGTGGTTTATTTTTTTATTTCCATTTAGTTAGATAGTTATAGTTCATACCTGGCCATCGGCTTTCTCTAACGGCATAAGATCAAAAAATCCAGTCCCTCGCCCTAGGGACAGTAATCGCTATTTCATCCTATTCATGAATAGGTATATGAATTGGTTTGGAAATTAACCTCCTCTCCTTTATCCTGTTTAGACTCCACTCTGTTTTGCAGTTGACACGCGATATGCGGTGTACCAGAGGTGCGGGTTATGCGTTGCTAGGTGCAATGATTTGTTGATCATCTTCCATTTTGGTTCAAGGGTGTAGTCAAGTAATGGCTTTATAATCTGTATTCGACCTTTCTGAAGCAAGTCTCGTTTACGACTTCTTCAGAGCACGTTGGTGCTAGGTGAGGCTGACCCCGTGTTCGGGTGCTCTTGTCGCAGGGATATTAGTCATACTATTGTTACGCTACGGATGGGCTCGAATTGATTGACGGACTTGTCAACGTCTTCTCGGGATGTTCGCTGGGGCGGCAATGAGGTTGTCTGTTAGAACGGGGCTGATGGCGTCTGCGTTGGGGTTTTGGCCGTCGGCGACGGCGTTGAGAACGAGGGTGTCAACGACGGTCTTCGTGGAGGGGCTAGGCTCTTGTTGTGAGTCGCACCAGGTCTTAGTGATAGACGATTGCAAGTCGATTACACATACCGTTTAAGTGTGTTATTTATTTTCGGCAGTTTTAATGCGTTTTATAGAAAATCTAATCCTGCTATTTTATAGAACATCTAATCGTTTTCTTTTCGACATAGCCTTCAGGGAAGTTCCGTTTTACGACGGCTAAAGCCGGCTATCATTAGTGTTTTAAAGATCTACAAACTCCTGTAGCCTCCGTCAGCTTGCCCCAAGAGTGAAGGTCGCATTTGGTCAGGTATGTTTAGGGCACGACACTTTTTTGACTCGGGTTATTATTTTTTAACTTCTTGTTCCTCAATAGGCTTTACGTTATGGTTTTTGGTAACGAGATTTAAGTATCGGCTCTTAAGTAACGGATTTAAGGAGGAGGTCTAAGTAACTGCTTCAGGCGAGAGCTTCACGCTATCCTTTTGGCAACAGTTTGACGGAAAAGCGACAACTGACGCACCCTTTTAGACGAACCGACCGGTACGAAGTCCACGTACTGCCGCACTAACTCTAACAATAATTTTTGGATCACGGGTTTTGAGTCAAATCGGTTGATTTTGGGTAATTCAAGCAGCTTACGCGTCTACGGTTAATTAAAATAGCTTTTTTTTATTTTCCGCTTTGTAAAAACAAAACCGGATCCGTTTGACATTGGTGTGGTTCGGAACCACTTTCAATTAACTTTTTCTTAATTTCGATGAAGTTTACTGTTAGGTAAGGCGTGTATCCACTCATTAAGTAATGCGCGTCCACATTAACTAAGGCGCTTACGCACTCCTAAAGTAAGTAGGTAAAGGCGCGTGTACACTCTTAAGGTGTTTCACTAATCAAAAGTCAAAATCACTAATATTAATACAAGTAAGAAATATCTAATAATTATTAATGATACTAATAATAATAATAAAGAAATGGTATAAAGCAAATAGAAGAATTAATAATCAAATTTCATAAAATGATATTTTCTATCACAAGTAGAAGGGAAAAGAAAATTAAAAATATACAGTGGCCGGCAGAAAGTTAGCTACATATGCGAAAATTCTTTATTTTTGATTTTTCAGAAATATTTATTCTTTATGGAAGCTCCTGCATCTTTCCAAACTCAAGATGCACGTATCAGAGTTTGAATACCTATGTCATATACCGAGGAAATCAAAATATTTGAAATCGACATAAGAGTAAAGTACCTTTATTTTCAACGCTAGGTGGAAGTTTTATTTTAAAAAGTTATTCAGAATTATTATAGCATCTTAAATGTGAAATCATGGCTATCTACTACGAGAAAAAGAATTTCATGTATTTTTCAACTTTTCTCCTACCAACATGAGTCGTAGAATTTTGAATGTGTAGAGCTGGATGTTTCTTAATGTGACATGAACATACTCTGAGATTTTTCTTATGCTCAATTATCAACTAGAAATTATAATTAATAACACTGATACAAAAAAAAAAAAATTGTAGCCAAATTCCTTTGTCCATCGTAGATAGCTATAATTTCATATTTGAGATCTCACAATAATTCTGAGTAACTTTTACGAATAAAATTTCCACGTACCTTGGAAAATAAAGATACTTTACTCTCAATTTGTCGATTTCAAATATTTTGATTTCCTCGGTATATGATAAGAGATTTTCAAATTTTCATACATGAATCTTGAGTTTAGAAAGATTTTTTTCTGAGAAATCAATAATAAAAAAATTTCCCATATGTTGTTAACTTTCTGCCGGTCTCTGTATACATACCGGGTGGAAAGTTTCAAACCCGAACATAGCAAACTTGTATTGAAAACTATGTTTCTGTGAATTGCTGCTCGCCATTAGAAGATACAAAAATGGCAATGGTATTAAAAAAAAGAGAAAATTATGGACATTATTATGGTGTTATATATATTACAGTGATGCTATTAGCTATTTATATTCTTCAACGGAATAAATACAGTTTTGAATAAGTAAGTTTTTTATTCAAATTTAAAAGTATCGTAATTAGTTAAGTGTTTCAAATGCGAAGGAAGTAAATTAAACAGTTTAGGACCAGAGTTGTCGGACTTCGATATGTGAATTTGGTACGATTAGCAGGAATTCTGTAATTATTTCGAAGTCGAGTGTCATATGAGTGAAAATCTGAATTATTTGCAAACATTGATATGTATGAACATATAATACTAATTCTAGAACATACAGAGCAGGTAGAAGTAAAATGTTATAAGCAATAAAATAAGATCTGCAAGATTTATTAGATTTAATGTTAAAAATACGACTTATGATTCTTTTCTGAGCTAAGAAGACATCTTTAGAAAGAACCGAATTGCCAAAAGCAAGTTCCAAATAATAGTCTTGAGTGCACTTGAGAAAAATAATACGATAAAATATAATTTAATCTAATTACAGATTTAATTTCTTTATTAAGTTATAGCAATGCCGTTTCCAGTCCAGTCTTTCGTCTATGTAAATACCAATGAATTTGACAACAGATTCTTGTTTCAAAACCGTACCGTTGAGATGAATATCCAAATGAGGAGGTTGAATATAAGCTGAACGAAAAACAATTGTTTGTTTTGTTGGAGTTTAGGAAAAGTTTGTTTAAATTAAACAATTAAACATCTTAAATTCAGTCATATCCATGGTCTATTTACTTTGTTAGTAGAAGCTTTATCTCTGTGCCATGCTCCAAATTAGTTTCACTTATTTTTTGAAAGGAAAATAAGTTTTAAAAATTTCCTTCCTGACACTTACTTTCTCGTTTTTTTCTTGTTAAAATGAGTTTTCAATTTTTCTTAACAACATTAAATGTAGAATTGTTCCATCAGGCATTAAACTTTTGTTATAATTTGAAGCAATATAGGTTCTTCCTGTATTCCATTATATTGATATTGTATATGAATATTTTCCAATTAAGCCAAGAATTTCATATCAGAATCGACGTCAAAGCAATATTTAATAAAAAGACACCGTGTTCTTTCAGTTTCAATTCGCAAAAGCATTCTGAGCATAACAAGCAATTTCTTTTTCAAGCGCCGCGTCGCGCCGCCGCCTTTAGTTCTTGATTTCAATTATTTTCGATTGATTGATTCAATTGGCTATGACTAATTTTACGGCACCGAATTTAATATTTACGATACACGGTTAATGATAGCGTTGTTATTATTTAGGGCGAGCTATTGTCCAGGATAGTCCGGGATAGTCCCGGATAACTGGCGTATCATTCTGCACGGGCTCTACTGCAATCTCATATATCCCGCGACCGATGCCGCACCATTACCGCTGATTGCCGAACACTGATTGGATTTTGAGGCTGATCCCACCGATCGACCTTTTTTATATTTTACTGACTGCATCGTTTCGCAGTATACCCATCAAACGGGTACGAATTATTTAGTAAAATTTATACGCAATTCCACTATTTTGAATTATCATATAATTCATATACAAACATTTAGATATACATATTGCTGTGATATTGGCATATAAATTAATTTTAATTAAATTAAACTGGATCTCATAGTTTAAAGTGATTTTAATTTGACAAAGCTCCGGCATGAACCGATGGTGTACGGGGTTTGTACACAAACACGGTTACTCGATGTCGCTAGTACCGGCAAACAACACAAAAATTAATGAAAATGAAAATGATATCGTTTTGTTTAAAATACAAATTGAAAAACGTTGTGCTTGTGCGAAAGTCGTATTTATGTATTATGTATAACACACTCGTAATATCTGTTTTATAAACAGTGACATTAACACATACCCAACGAACTCGAAGTAGATAGACTCGGTGTTGTATTGAAATCGGTTTGGACGTGGTATTTTGAAGGCACCATGCATATAGGCGAAACGGGTGAAATTCAAGGAGCGGTACTGTCTTGAGCAGTGTTAGTAAGGAGGTACATAAGGTTCACTTTAGCACTGAACGGAGTACTCTAGGCTCATTGACTCAGAATTTTCTATCTTGAGCATGTTACATAAATCAAAATTTATTTTTACAGAAGAAAATAAAAATCTTTACTGTAACCCTAAGCAAGTCACGTAACTCCTAAATATTCAAATAAAATCGTATGTATTTATTTTAATTACTTAAATAACTCAGCAATATGATCTACAAAGTGGGTATAAAAGTATTACAGGTTTTTCCATGTTACCCTCCTGTATCAAAGTGAACAATAAATCCTAACCCTGACTGTATCTCAGTGCACACCAACCAATATATATCTTTAATTTTCAAAATATTTTATCTTAAAAATGTACATACATATCAGACTATGTATAGCTTTTTGCTTGTTTTTTTTTCGTATACTATTTGTGGTAAATATTAACAGATCATATAATTTATTGGATAGGAAGCAGATCTAAAAATTCTTTTTCTTCTAAATTTAAATTTGGAGTGCAAATGTTTTTCGAGGATTGCACAATATTTTCCTTGCACTTGCTAAATCTCACGCCTCGTCTTTTATCAGTTTTACATACTCGTACACTGGCAGTGTTTGTAGTCAAGCGTTTAGAAATTTAAAAGTCCAATACACTAAGGGTTTTTATTTAATGCTTTATACAACAAATTGCAGTCTACTATTGTATTTAGTACGATATTAGCCTGAACTGAAAAGAAATTAAGACCTTTTCCTCTTGAATCTTAATTTTTTCGTGTCACAACCTAAATATTTAGATATATCTTTCTGAAATTTAGAAACTTTGAATTTTAATTAACTTTAATGTACCGGCAAAATCGGACGGCAGCGTACATTTATTATTTCCATCGATTTATGCCTGCCAGCCATTAATTTCACGCGATGCGTACTAACCCTGAGCAAATAAGCCGAAATTATCTGAGGCAAACATGCAGCAAACCTGAATTCAATTCGTAACGAACTTGACGTTTAATTTGTCGGCTTTCATTTACAAAATTTTCTGGTTTTGTTATAACGGAACTTTTATTGCTCTTTTCTATTGCAATTCTAGTTCAGTTGGTTTGTCAATATATTAATGTGAATTCAGGAAGACGGAAGGATAAAATACTTCTCCACAGAGGGCCTATTTTTTCCTCATTATGGGGATTGTTACTCTTTCTCTTGGTTTATGGGAGCGTCGCATTCGTATTTATGATGCCTGACAGAACGACACTGTAAATCAGTTTTTATATTTCTGTTTGAAATGTTTGGTCACTTTAGCGGCCGGCGGCAAGCACATAAATTTTTATCGCCCCAGCCAACATAAGATTTGATTTTGTCACGAATGAAGTGTTAATGTTTCATGACAATAAAAACGCAATACCTCCGTAGAAAATAACGTCCGCTTCGATAGTTTTGTTTTTCTTTAAAGTTTATGGCGCTCGCCGTTCATAAACCGTTGATGTTGGCTCCAGTTATTCCCACAGGAATCATTTGTTTCGTTGGATTGTTAATCTTTCTTTATCTTTTCTATTATTCTCCATTGCCTCGAACAAAAAAAATAATTTATTGCGGTTAGTTTCGGGCATATGTGGATGTGGATGGATTTTAGAAGTCAACAGAAACATATCATCAGAGTTGTTTGTGAAATTTCCACAAGCATAAATATATTTAAAAATTTTATAAAAATAACAAACAAGATTAATTAATAAAACAATAGCAAGAATTTAGTAGTGCATACAAATATACAATTTACAATCGATTTTCCCTAATACCCATTATACGCGTATGGTTATTTAATAATTCCTATTAATATGGTAAATTTCCGCATGTAATTGACAGTACATGTGTTTGTTAAATCGAGAGGTATCGATTTGTAAGAGGGAGGAGCTTTTCGAAAAAATTGAAATTCCCGTAACGTTTCCGCATCATCGACTTCCGTTATTAGAGGGTGCGGTTTTGATTTCTGTAATCCGACTCAATCAGCAAGAGCACCCGCATTTATTCAACTCTTGTACGATTATTTACACAGAAAAAAAAAGTTTATTTGTAACAGGATTTGACTTGTTACATTTCATCATTCAAAAAAAATAAAATATAAAAATTTATCTTTGTTGATGGATATCTTTTATAAGACATTCCCTTCTCTGCTTCTTCGCATCCATCCAACCCTCATTATAATTAAGCTTCATTACACGAATTACTTTTATGCTGCTCTAAATGCCAAAGTTATAGGCACCGTCAACTATAACGCAGTTTACAACACCGTAAACATCAATTTACACCTTCACGGATAAACGACAGTTCGGGTTGATGAGTCTGGTCTAAAATCTAAGTGTTTAACATCAAGCTGTTAACATTCGCCAGGTCATTGTTAGTACCCTTTAATTGGCCGTAAACTAACTTATAGGTTCCACTAACAAAAATATTTATTTAAGTTTTAAATGTCACCCATAAACGGACAAGGTACTAAAGTAACAGGTTTTTCTTTTTCACTTAATGTCAGACCACGGTGAACAATATATTAGGTGACACCACAAAAGCACTCGGCCGTGTGTCGATATGTGCACAAAAGCGCGAAATCAACTGCGAAAGCGACGGCTGAAAGAGGGGTTCAAATATCAATGCATTAGAGAGAACGGTATACAATCCTTCTGCATGAGATAACATTAAAATATTTCTCGCAGTTCCGTGTACGTTCCGAACGCCCGCGTTGCTACCTATTGATTCTTTACTGTGAGCCAGACACAAGAAGCAAAACATTAATCTCTCTTGAAAAATGACAAACTCATGCATGCACTTAAAATATTACGCGTATTACCAATTAAAAAAAATTATTTAGTTATGTCAAGTGACCGACAAATTTCTCATCCAAAATTAATTGAAATAATATTGAATTCAACCTTGAAGTTTTCCTTAAATAATTTGAGGAATTGAACAACGCCCCTTTATTTAATTAACTAGATCGACTTCGACAGCCACCTCTAAAGAAGTCTTTTGTAAGAAAGACGAAACGAAAAGAAGAAATTGATGTGGTTCTCTGGAACGCTAAGAAGATGAGCAATGGCTGCGGAAGCAGTAAAGACAGCGTTTCCCAAACTGTGGGGCGCGCCCCCCTAGAGGAGCGCAGCAGAATAAATCTAACAACAAATGACCGCAATTAATTTTGTGCAAGAGGTTACATATACATTCATTGTCATAGGTTGGCACCGAACTTGTATTTGATTGAAACTAAGGAGATTCTAATTTCTAAAATTAAAACTGACGTTTTGTTTGACAATGATAACCAAAATTTAATGCTCGTGACCGTATATTATTGACTACAGTTATGAAATGTAATAATGAGGAGTCTCAAATATTAAAAAAAAATAATCATTTGACAATCATTAATGGGGGGAGGGGGTCGTCAACCTTAACATAGCTCAAAAGGGGTTCGCGAAACCTAAAAGTTTGGGAAACTCTGAGTTAAGATACACCTAAAATTTGAAAATGATGTGCATCCTTTTTTTCTTCGTTATTTCTGTGGCTAATGGTGAAGGTTGCGACAGAAATTTTGTTAGTTCTCCAAAGCCCGTATAGAACAAGACTGAAACTGTCGTAGAAACTTCAACAGGATGTTGCGTGTCTAAGCTGAATCCTACCTTAAATCTTCAAAGGTTTTAGTAATTTGGTTTTCCAGTACAAAGTGCATATTAGTATTGTCCTTAAATGCATAGAGTAGTAGGTGTCATATACCTATATGTACTATGAGGCTCAATTTAAATTATACCCACGCATGCAAACCACACCCTTAAGAACATTCAGCGTAAAGGCTACGAAACTGTCAAATGGTATCATTTATGGTGAGCGTAGTCGTACATATATATTTATGGCACCATATACTTTTCCCTATTGTAAAACTTAATGGAATTTCCAATTTCTACACTTTACATACCACTATCTTAAATTTGAAAAGGAGCAATAAAGTTTAATGAGGGGAAATGGCTTTTCGAACATTATCTTAAACCAGCAGGCCAATATTAATAAGTTCATGCATTTCTTAATTGCGGAAAAGTCGTAGAAGTTGGGACTAATTAAATTTGGAACCGCTGTGTACATAATGAAATTCGTTCATAATTTGGAATCACGTTCGCGTCCGCACGACTTTTCCTGCGCTAACATGGAAAATAGTTCATTACGTAACGTATCGTGGAGGGATTTTATGCGCGGATTTACCAGATGTCGGCGCTACTAGTGATTCTCGGTGATTATGAGGTATAAAGAATGCACGAACCCTCATTTCGTGGGGTTTTGTTATGCTGAAACTCGGCGGAATATATTTTAGTAAAACCGACGCGACGTACGCAGTAAATTACATTGCCATCGCCCAAATGAATCTTTAAGAAATCTGTTTGTAAATAGGGACAAGCTACTGTTGTCTGCTTTGATTTATTTCGCTTTATTTCTTTCTCATTTTTTTTTCTTTTGTTTATTTTTGAACATCTAGCATTGATAAACATTTATCTTCTGCACGTTGTGCTAACTTTATGGTATCATGATGGATATTGGTTGCATTTTCGTTTATACACACTCTTTCAGGTTTTTTTTTGCCAAGAGTTTCACTGTATTCCATAGTTCTCTAAATTATATTTCTCTCAGCTTTTTCTGTCTGTTTCCAAGTATTTTAGCCTGTCATACTTTCTTTATCTATAATACTGATTTTAACTAATTTGAATTCTTAAGTTAACTACCGTATTGAGTTTTTAAGTTCTTTTAAGTATTTAGTTTATTTTGGGCCATTAGGGCTATCTCGTCATACTTTCTTTATCTATTTTAGGTCATCATTGTAGTTATATGGCCAAAGTATTTAAATTCTTGACTGCTTTCTTTTAGCGATGATTCTTTCAAGTCGTCTCTTATGACATCATTTTTTATTCTGTCTTCTTTGGTTTTCACCAGCAAACGGAATTATATATTTTGTTCGAATAAATACAAATGAGGCGGCAAACGTATATTGCTGCATACGCTCGATACCGCCTCGTTCGAAATAAACCGAACAATATCTTCGCCATTAGTTACGATTGGCATGGTATGCAGTTACCTTCGTCTCTTTTTGGCAAAGAAACTCCAGTATAATGCTTGATACATTTTAATTTTCCATCATTCTCTCTCTTTTGCCATTTTCTATTTCCTTGCAATTAGATTCCTAAATAATTAAATGTTTTGACTTCTACACTCGCTTCGTAATTTTCCTTTCCTTCTGCCAAAATGTTTGTTTTTTTTTCTAAGTTCATTTTAATATATTGTTTTTTTTTTTTAGCTAGGGATGCTTTCCAGGTTATTATGTTTGGTTGCAACTTCCTTCGATTTCTTCTTGCATAAATCACTAAATCATCTGCAAGTCCCACACTTTCCTGTAACCTATTACCCAGAGATTTATTTAATTATTTCGTCGTCATGCTTTATATTATCCATAATCATTATGAATAATATTAGGCTGAGTATTTTGCCTTACCTTAGACCTCCTTTTTAGTAAGAAACTCTTTCTTCTAATATTTTTTTGTTATTTATTCTCGCATAAACAGATAAAATAGCGACATCTTATTATCGCTTTTTGACCTAATATTCTCGCATAGTTTCAAGTTGTTTTAGATATACACTGTATATTATATTTTCTTCTGTAAGTTGTGCCAGACAGTTCTACTTGATACGAGATATGACAATAAAATTCGCGAACTTTTTCTATAAAAAATTCTATTGAAAATATATATATATATAATATTTCACATTACACCTTTCAAAGTATTCCCCCTGAGCGGTTATGCACTTTTCCATTCGCCTTTTCCAGCCTTCGAAGCACTTTAATGGACTCCAGTGTCTGAAAATGGTTTTTCAATTTTTCTTTAATTTTGGGAAATAAAAAAATCACAGGGGGCCAAGTCAGCTGAGTAGGGATGGTGTTCAAGAACCATGGTGCCCGATTTGGCTAAAACCACTTGATAATGAAGGCTGTGTAAGAGAGCGCATTGTCATAATGAAGCACCCAGGACACAAATCGGGTCCTTTTTTGCGAACTCTCTCACGCAGGGCTTTCATTACACCTAAGTAGTAAGCAGAATTAAATATCCGACCCTCAGGAATCCATTATTGGTGCATAATTCCACGCGAATAAAAAAAAAAGAAACAGCAGCATGGCCTTGATTTTTGATTTTGACTTTCTGACTTTTTATGTACATGGCTCATCTAACTTTTTCGATTCCATGCTCTGCTTCTTCGTCTCAGGATCGTACTCGTAAATCCAAGTTCCGTCTCCCGTAATCACGTTTTAAAAGACGTCCGCATTCACTAACCACTCTTGACAAACACGCAAATGATTTTCCTTTTGTTCAGTTGTCAAATTTTTTGGGATAATCTTTGCACAAAGTTTTGACATCCCCAAATGAGGCGCACAGTCTCTCGATTAATTTCGGTAATCTCTGCAACATTTCTAACCGTGAGACGACGATTTGCGTTCATAGATTTTTCAATTCTCTGCACAGAGAAGTTAGTTCGAGAAGTGAAGGGCCCCGAAAGCTCATCGTCCTTCGTTGAAGTTCTCCCTTCTCTGACTTCGACAACTACACACATAAAAATTTTTGGGATTAATTGTAATCTGCCCATTCGGTGTTAAATATGGATAAAGTTTTAACTGAAAAGTTGTTAATATTCATCTAATTTGGCGTTATCGTTCTCTTTTTCCGATTAAATTGTATCTAAAAGTGAGTGTTTACTCCAAGAAGAATAATCTTAACTCTGCTCTACTACATACGTTTAAAGGGTAAACAGCCTAACTCCGTTTTTCGTAACTCCGCAAACGGATGGACACGAGGGAACACCGAAAAAATGTTCCCTGGCGTCCAGAGTTAGAATTAACTCCAGATTTTTATCGGTGTACTTGAAAAACGTTCTTTTCCAAAGACGGTCTCCATAAACAGATCTCATCATTTCAAGAATTTTTGAATTTGTTTTTCACGCTTTCACAAGGAATTTCATCACAACTCGCAGCTTCTCAAACTCGTAATCGATTTTCATCGTCACAATATAAAAATATAATAATAAAACATACGTGTACGAACACAGTTCTACACACAAATCACACAAGTTTGCCAAGAAAACTGGAAAAAATTGCAAGTCGACTGCACGAAATGACAACAAATACTGCGTTCGTCACTTCTACTAACCCTTCAAGTGTTGTCAACACAAGATAATAGAATAGAATCTTGCTATTGGAAGTCGATTCACGATCTCATAGAAGGCCATTCAAGCGCCAGTAAAGTTAAAATAGTGAAAAATGAAAGCTGGTTTTCAATGGTTCCATTTCTACGAAAATATGAAGGTAAAGAAAGTGCACCACTGATTTGCTAGATTTGCTTAGCACTGAAAACAAGCACGAAATAGTACGTTACTCTTCAAAAAAGATTGAGATAAATAACTTTATGTAAATATAAAATTTCATTGACAGATAACTTTAATTAAAGTATAAACTGTTTATGTTGCTGCGTAGACGCGCTATCAACGGATAAAGTTTTCAGAAACAGTTTTTAGAAGTTATGGTGAGTTTATTTTGAGTTTATCTTTACATAAAGTTATTTATTGTTTCAGAAACCGGGCATGATTTTCAAATAAATCAAAGTGAAAATAATGTTTTTACCTCGCACTATACATATTCCAGCCAACCCCTTAGTATCTTCTGTCTATGTGTTCAACTTGAATGATATTTTCTTTTTGCCTTATACACACACTTTTGATTATAGTTTTCTTTATAATGTTTTAATTTTTTTTATAATTGTATTATTGGAACCTAGGGCTTAGGGTACATGGCACATGGCCGAAAATTGATGATACGATTTTTTTTTTGGTGTGAATATGAATTCCCTTTCATGTTAAAACGGTCTTAATTTCAAGGCATACTCACTCTCATTAGGCCGAGCCTACTCTTCACGCTAATTTATACGCTCGAACGTTTTTAAGTACCTAATACGTGAACTTGGGCGTAGCAGTAACATAAATTTTTATGGCACTTAGTGAAACCGTCTCATTTCAGTTTCACTTCATAATCTGCAATATTGGGCAGAGACAGGGGCGGAAGCCTATTTTTAACATACACGTGTAGGTATATTCAGGGTAATTTCATTTACATTATTTTTTTTCTGCGTACGTACAGCGAGCATGTCAGGACGCCTCTTGCGTATTGTAAATATCCTTGGGCAATGAAGTTGTTTTTGTTTCAAGTTTTTCTCCTGTTTTTGTTCTTTTTAAATGTTCCAGGAAATTTTCAACATGTTTTATTAGAATGCAAAAGAGCAATCTGGAAAATTTTTTAATATCTTATTTTTCCTTTTCGGTAATATTTAAGGAAGGTTCAAATCACCATTACTTTTTTTTTCAGTTGTGATATTATTAACAATGTATTGTTGTCCGTGGACCAAATAAAATTCAAATTCCCTGCAGGGTTCACAAGTAACAAGTGTATTTATTTACAAGTCAGCTTTACAGAAGTGGTTCTTTACCACAGTTGCAGTTAGAGTTATTTATATTGCCTGCTTTGCATGCGCTTTTGACTGCTCTTCTAAATCACGCCTCTGGCCGCTTTAACCATACATGAGATAGAGTTTGTGAGTGTGCAACCAAAAATAAAACAAGGAATTTCCAGGCACCTTTTCCTCCTCCTCATTTCACATTTTCCGGAACACTTTATAAGTTGTTTTAAAAGTTTAGAATCGTGGAGATGTAAAATGTATATAAAAAAAAATTATTTGAGAATCATACCTATAGGTATGTATACAGATTGTGTCAGTTACCTATGGTTATGCAGTATACGAAAGAGCAACAAAGAAGAACAATCAAATTTATAGTAATAAAAGATATGCCCCAGGTCACATTTAATTTCGAACGCAAAGGCCTATATGATAAGAAGACAGACGTACAACCAAGAATATGTGACACAATCTGTAAGTAAGAAAAAGAAAAAGAGGTATTTTAATTAAGTGTGCTAGATAAATTGTTAGCCATTATTCTCTAACAACATCGAAATATTTATTTCCCTCAGAAATGAGAAATTCAAGTTAGAAGCCATAAATTTGTTTGCTATAATAGGGAAACCGGAACAGCAATTCCTCAGGACTAATTATCGAAGCGACGTCTCACAAACGATCAAATGAAGTGGCGAGTAAATCAGAGATGTCGGTAAGTAGAATCGTGTAATTTCCGACAGTTTATAGCGCAGTGTGAGTGTCCTTAGCGCATCGTAGGGTCACTTGATTTGATTGGATTTCGGCTAACAACTGCCTGCAGACTCGTAAATTGGAGGTCGATGGCACGTTATGGATTGAAATTGGACGGATTATTTTCCGATTTCGAGTTGCAAATACGATATTCGTCCTTCGGGATGCATAATTCATGCGGATTTTTAAACGGTGCATGAATTTTATGTCGATTATAATTGCCGGTGGATGGTGGAAATTGTGAAACAAAAGGAAAACTTTTCGAATATCGGTGGAAAATTTTCGTTCGCTTCAACACGCTCAAAAAACTAAACGAGCATTTAAGTTTGTGTTTCTATTTCTTTTAGTTGCAAAACAAATTCACTAAAATTTCTCTCTGACTACTTTTGCATTAAAATAAATGTTATTCTATTTTTCTCTCTTCCACTAAAATTGTAAAGCAAAATAAATTGAAACAAACAAATTTTGTTGATAAAAATGTAGATCAAAAATTTATTGTAACTGTTATGTTAGTAACGTGACTTCCTTAATAAAAAAAGTAGTACATTCCATTAGTATAAATTGTATTTAATTTTTCTTTTATTTCTTAATTATACATTTCATTCTCTTTTTACTAACACAGTAAAGTCTGTTATTACTATCATTAATACATCACCATAAATGGCAAAAGTTTTAGATATTTTGAGAAAATCGTAGTTGAAAATCGAGCAAGAATTAATCGTATGTCTGTGTCTATGAGGTAGATCAAGAAAAGGAAATTTTACCGCAGCATTTTGAAGAACTGTTGGATTAAAAAACAAAAGTGCAATCGAGCAGTGACTTTTACTGATATCAAGAAGTCAATAAAATAATTTTTTTTCTAGTCGCTATAAGTCCTATCATAGCTGAGCAAAAGAATTTGCTTAATTTTTTATGATTAGGACAAACAATTTATTGCTCCGTGTCTTTTGGGATCAACAGTTTAGTTTGTGAAAAGTGATTGAACAAGTTTAAGCTAAATACGTTTACTATCTTTTGTACATAGTATTACTTATTAAAATGCCACAATCCACGAACGGCGACAAAACAGATGTATGCCTTGCCTATTATCCATTATCGCGATGTTTACTGCCTGCGATCAGCAAGACAGGTTCCATAAGTTTTTTTTTGTTATATCATGAGCGCCGAATAAGGGACGGATAAAGGAATTTTCTTTTTGTTATACAATTTTTTCTTGTATTTTTCGTGTTTGTGCTATCAAGATACTATGGTTATAATTTCTGTACCTATTTTGCAAACACACTATATAAGCTCGCAGCTGCACGTAGGTATATAATAATAACCTGGATCCTTACACAGATGTTAGATTGTAGCATACTGCGACATCTGAAAATATCTAAAAATATATAATGTCGATATCTAGTTAAGACAAATATTATAGATATGTCAAATAAGTTTTGAGACTAAAGCTAAGTTGTACAAAAGATTTAAGCTGAAATTGAATGTAATCCTAAGTTAGAATGTGACGGATATAATGACGTAGAATATAATCTTACATGTCTAAGTTAGGCTTACATTTAATCCTGGCTTAAATCTTTAACGCAACTCACCCTAAATGTACAAACTCTTTATTGCTGAGCTATAACACTTTTGAGACTGAAGTTATCGAAATACTACGTAGGCTCAACAAAACCCATTTTTATTATTGCGACAACTGTAAAGCCGGATCCACACAGATGTATTCGTTTACGAATGTTTGGTGTTCTTACACGAATAAGGCAAGTGTTCGTACAGTTGCGGCCTTTGAGGACTGATACACTTTAACAAATACAATGTTTCGGCGGTATACTCTGATACTGAATCTGAAGTTTCTAAACGTTACATAAATATGTGAAATTGACATCAAAATGATCGATGAAGATTCGATTTACACTGGAAAATTTCGAATTTATGGGATTTATGCCAATTCTCAGTGTACCAGTTTTCAAGGGCCGCGACTATACAAAGGTCATTCGGTGTTTGTATACAATTTAAATATTCTCCACCTTAAAGGTAAGTTTATAACAAAGCTGTGATGATAGATGATAGCGGAAATTTTGCTGATACAAAGAAACATATTCAAACGCTTATGTTCATAACCGAGAAACATATTCAAACGCTTATATTCATAACCGAGCTGTGACTGTAAGCGCTCATATCAGTGATTGTAGCAATGAGAATTAAACGGGCTATTTTTCTGCGAGTAGAAAAAGCCATCTATCATCACAGCTTCGTTATGAACTTACCCTAAAGTCGGTAAATTAACACACATCAAAAGACTCGAATATTCTCTATTTAGTTCTCTTTAAGTGATCTCTTAGTTCTGGCTCACAGTAACTTATTTTGGTTTCTCTCTAAAACTCCTCTCAATGCTTTTCTTAAAAAAAGTATGTTATTTTTCAGTTTCTCCCTTACGTATACCAATCAAATACATTTTCATCACGAGAATTACATTACGTCCAATATCGTTATAGAAAACTTGCTTCTGCAATTTAAGGTATGTAACTACAGCTTAAAAAGCAACTTAACCAATGAAGGACTGAAACGAAGTCTTTAAGCAAATCAATTAATAAAAATTTCCATTTAAAGAGAAAAAAATAAAGAACACATTTGAATTCAAGTGAGTTCAAGGAGACTGACTTTTTGCATTTCGAGAAAAAGAACATATAGAACACATCTTGATTCAAGTAAGTTCAAGGAGATTGACTTTTAGGTGTACGTCACATTCAGTGAAGACTGACTAACGTCCGCCGTCTTCAAGGCAGAACCAAAATAGAATTTCCATGTTTACATATCGACGAACGAGGCGAACGTTCATCAGAAAATCGTTAAGTTATATTAAATCGAAGCTAATCAAGGAATCTAATTAAAAGTTTGTTCCGAACCCTCGGCTACTTCCGCACAATATTATACGGCGCTTGTAAAAAGTCGATTCCAAACAGTGATGTAAACGCTTTCGCGAGATAATCGCCTGAATTGCATAGTTTAAGAATCTATTAAAGTTCGAGTGGCTGGAGCTATTCGATGTCGCCGGAATAACATTTGCTTAAAAGGATTTCGTTTTGATTGAAAATATCTGTCATCTTTTGATTTAAGGCGAGTCAATAGAAGAAGGAAAGGCAACTTGGAGAATCCCATCCTCTTTGATTAAGAACGATTAAAACTAAACAATCTTACTTAATAATCACAAGAAAATCCATCTTAAATTTAGATTTTCAATTAATTTCTATTTGTCAGTTAATGAAACTATAGAAAAGAATCAGAATCTATAGCTAGACGGCAAACACATTCTTGTTTCGGTGAAAGTAAATTCACTTCGTGATAAATTGCGGGCCTTGATTTAAATCTTTCGGACTCGTATCACAAATGACGGTATTTTTTTACGCCGAACAGATCGCATAGCCCTAACGAAGAATGTCAGCGTGGCGAAGCTTTATAAAATTCGTGTTACGGATATTTCCCTTGTTGAGTTTCTTTATGTGTTTCAATTTAAGAATAAATCGTTTTAAATCAATATAAACACCAACATGACAGAACTGAAAATTTCGTCGTGATCTCCTGGCTTGACGACATTTGTGAAATAGTCAGAACTTCCTGCCCGCGTTAAAATATTTTCAAATTCGCGAGTATAATAAATTCATATTTTAATTACCTAAAGTTTACGTTGGCTGACATGATTTATTATTTAAAATTTTAAACACAGCGATGTCATTGTGAAGTTGAAACTTTTGATGTTGCTTCAGCTATAGTTCCAAACATTATTAAATAATTAATAATTAACTCTTTAACAGCTCCGCTTGTCATCAATAAGCAATTTCATTAAAATTTCATAGTCAAACGGCAACCTTCCTTACTTATTCTGTGCTCTACTTTTGTAAAATTTAATTTTTTTTTGAGTAAATTTAATTACCTAATTAATATTAAAAGAAAAATAAGTTTTATTTTATATTAGCAATTATTAATAATAGTTCTTGCATAAAATACTGTTAACATTGAACCTCTATTTACGTTTAATTGCTGTTTGCTAAGTTTTCATCATAGTAGGTCAGAAACCTTACTACCTTTTTTACTATTTTTAAGCTGTGTAGTCATGTGCTTCTTCCAAGCATTTATTTCTTTTATTGGCCTTGATGTCTAAGTGTTTCCTTTTGATGAAACATCTAGAATAATTATCATGAAATAAGACTAATCATTGTATGGCTTTATAAAACTTACACTATTTTTAAATATTTTCCAAAATTCTCGATCTTCTGCTCAAGTGGTCTTTTCTGATTTTCCTATCATTGCCAAAATATTTCCTTGTCTTCTCAATCTTTGCTTATCTTCTTCTCGACCTGTCCTTATCGTTTCTGCTTTTTTTATTTTACCGAAACATTTTCTCGTCTTCTTCTTGATTTTCTGTTCTGCTCGATCGGTCCTTATCTTTTCTCTACTTCGTTTCCCACGGGTGGCTGGATGGTGTCTACTTATATTTTTAGATTTTAGAAAAATTTTTGTGCAAATCGTTTTTGATTGCAGTGAGAACCTCGAGCAGCCTCTGGACAGCTGTTTCAGCCCTGCTTGGGGCTTCTTCAGCAGAAACGTAGCTCGACATTCCCACTGCAGACCAAAAACGACTTGCCCAATTTATTCGCAAATGCGATGTAAGAATGATGAACATATAAAATAGCGACATCTTACTATCGCTTTTTGACCTAACATTGCAGTAGGATAGACAAATTGAAGCGGGATTTGCTCCTAATGAGTCCCCCATGCAAGGCGGCCATGCTTGCTGTCAAAGCATAATGAAAGATTTTAGAAAAATTTTGTGCAAATCGTTTTTTTTTTCTTTTAATGCCCAAAAACGGGTTTTCATGTCGTTGTGCACCGCCTACTATTTAAAAACAAAACTAGGAAACAGATTAAATAAACATTTTATGAATGGTGGTTTTGATAAATTTAGAGTTTATTTAATAATAAAGTTACACTTTGTGAAATAATTTTAATTAATTAATAAGAAGTAGGTGTAAATTAAAGAAGAAATTAAGAAAATTAAACTGTTGTAACTTTCTTATTATTGGGTTTTGGTCAAAAGCGAATTAAGAAAACAGCTTTATTTTAATGTCCTACAGTTGTTCCTACGTGTTTCGTTTTGCGTTTCAGTATTACATCATATTGTGTTCTAATTTCTTATTTAATTTATGTACACTGAAATCAGAATTCTTACAACAGCAAAAGAGCTTTAGCCCCCACTTCTGTACCTTAGTCTTTGAGAATACAAAATATTAAAGTTCAAATTTATTCTCAAGTATAACAAGTGACACAATGATCAAAACGTACATGAAATTCGTCGAGGTAAGTACAATGATTAAATCTATGATATGTTATTAAAACAGTAACAAAATCAAACAGGAAATTAACAAAGGTAGTACTAATATTGCGATCGATAAACAACAATAATAACAAAGACTAGCTAAAACAGCGACATCCTACGATCGCTTTTGTTTCGATCGTAGGATGTCGCTGTTTTAGCTTAGCTATTCATTACTATTATATCGCAATTGCGAATAACCTTGGTCAAGTCGGTTTGGTTTGCAGTAGAACTTTCGAGCTACACTTCTGTCGATGAAGCCCCAAACAGGGCTGAAACAGCTGTACAGAGTGGACCATTTCTGATGGTTTTACAGGGTTTCTCAGTTATTTATAGGAATAGAAGAAAATCGTTTTCGCGACTCAACGCTACTTTTTCGAGAAAAATACAGTGGAGAAAACAAAAGTTAGCTATCTCGATTCGTTCGGGAAATATCGGTCGAAAACGAATTTTTCCGAAAAATTATATTTCACAATATCTCAGTTGTTTGACAAGATATTTTGAAAATACAAAAACTATTTTATTCAGAAATTAATGTAGATTTTGTTGAAACTGCACCAGTTCTGGGAAACAGACTATAATTTTCTAATTTTAAATGGAAACCGCAGTTAGCTATGACACAAATAAATAGCTTGTTTAATGAGGTTTTCAGAAATATAAAGTTTGATATAATTATTTTTTTAAATAACAGAGATGCTGACTTTCATTACTTTGTAGTACCTATCAAGCTATCTATGACACTAGAAACAAAAGAAAATTCAGTTGTTTTCCTCAAAAATCCATTCTTAGAATAAATAGTACAGGTAATTAAATTAAAAAAAAATAAATAACTGGAAATGCATAATGCTATTACAGAACTCATAAAACCACGAGTAATATAAATATGGATTAACTATCAACGCAGTTTTGAAGAATTATGTGTAATTATGCTCCTTTGAAATTATTAAATCTTAAATTTTGAATTACCAAAAATTCCTAGATGTGTTTATTTCACTTTTACCAGTGATTAAATTTATTAATACGCAAAAGTTCTTGAAAGCATTTTTAAACTTAAGAAATATCTGACACTTCAATAATTTCTTAAAGAAACACTAATTAATACAATTTAAAATATATAAAAATCTCTTAGCTGTTCATTTTAATAATTATAGAACTGTTTAAATGGATTTAATTCATTTTTACATACTTGTGATTTTATGTCAGTGTCTAATAGATACATGAAGCTATTTATTTATTGAATTAAGTTAGCTATTTTACTTAATAATAATTCTGTTTTTGTCGAAAAAAACAACAAATTTTTTGTTTTTGTTGCCATGGGTGTTGTTAGCTACCAAGAAATAAAAAAAAATTAGTATCTTTATTATTTGTAAAAATAATTATATCAAACTTAATATTTTTGAAAACCTCATTAAACAAGCTATTTATTTGTGTCATACCAACTGCGGTTCCCATTTAAAATTAGAAAGTTATAGTCTGCTTCGCAGAACTGATGCAATTTCTACAAAAGGTAATAACACCATTGAAATCTACGTTAATTGCTGAATAAAATAGTTTTTGAATTTTCAAAATATCTTGTCAAACAACAGATATTTTGAATAATATTTTTTCGGAAAAATCCGTTTTCGGCCGATATTTCCCGAACAAATCAACATAGCTAACTTTGGTTTTCTCCACTGAGTTTTTCTCGAAAAAGTAGCAATGGGTCGCGAAAACAGTTTTCTTCTATAACTGAGAAACCCTGTAAAACCATCAAAAATGGACTACACTGTACAGAGGCTGCTCGAGGGATTAACTACAATCAAAAACGATTTGCAACAAAACTGTTTAATAATGATAAGCGTAATAAAAAGGAATGAAATTGTTGAAAAATCACTGGAAACATTAAAAGCTATTACATAGTTCGATACTCTCAAAAATATTTTATTACTGGACCAGAAGAGACTTAGACACGAGAAAAAGATATTGAAATATTGCTGATTACTTTGCTAGTTGTTTAAAGTATTATTTAAAATTGCAAAGGACTAAGATCGCTTTTTCTTTCTAGCCTAAAAAACACATCAAAAATCTCTAATTTCTTTCACATCTCAAAATAAAAATGTATTTCCGGACACTTTAAAAGAGAATTTAGTTAAAGTTTTAGTGCACAAAGTAGCATTTTTATGTCTGAACCAAAGCAATTGGTTACTCAAAATCTATAAAGGATGAAACCATGCCAAATTTTCCGTTAAGTGGGTGTAAATCTGAGTATCAGAGAATTAGCACCAAAAGTAGTAAAAGTAGTTTCAAATTTTATTTAAAAAAATGATCAAAAAATTAATCTCCATAAAAAATTATATAAATATTTGCAAAAATATTTTAAGTAATATAGTGTTATTTAACAAGAAAATAATTTAACTTAAAAAAATTGACAATTGTTAATTAAAAAATAATAATTATTGGTTAATTTAAAAAATTAACAATTGTTAATTAAAAGAAATGATAGGCCAATAGATATGTTGCAGTGGTGTAGCAATAGGAGTTACAGGAGTTGCAAGGCAACTCGGCGCCAACACGTCCTGGGCGCTAGCACTTTGGAATCAATAAATTTAAATTATTGTTGAAAACAAAAACACTTTTCCCAAAACTGATTTTTCTTGTTCAACTTATATCTATGTCATTTAATTCTCACTTTAATTCTCACCATCATGATCTGCTGCTGATTACAACTTCTAACCAAATGTTCTATGGTTCGAAAATTTCAATTTTTAATTAAATGTAAAAACTGCATCAAAATTTTAATATGCAAATGACATTTTGCGAAATTGAAGGGAATGGAGTATTTACAGCTTGACAATGACAGCCGTCATGTGAAAGCGTCATTGACAAGTGTCAATTTATATTTCAAATTCCAATTAAAGCACCGGATATTTCTAATTAGTTTATCTACAGTCGTTTCTACACGATATTTTAATTGGATTTAGTTTAATCTAATGGACAGTCAAATCCTATTCATATAACAACAATATTGTAGTCCTCTAAGTTACGTCAAACATCTGTCAAACATCTGTCAAACACTCAACAAAAAGTCAACAAAACACGTCCGGTTGCGGTGTTTAAAATATCATCGAATCGTAATTTTACTGAATGCGTCATAGTTGACAACAATTCTTTTAACTGGTTTCGACAAAGCTATAGTGGCGAAAAATAAAATCCGGCCACGTTTTATCCATAACGTAAACCTTCAGTTTAATCAATTTAATTTTATATTTTTGAAGGTAATTAAGTTTAATATAAATTTTACTGTTCGTAATTCGTATTTATTTCGTATTTTGAGAAAATGTTTTTTTTTTAAATTCTGCTCAAGAAGTAAGAATAGCCGAAAATCGGTTCGTTTTCTGTTCGCTTGTTACTCCTGCAGTTACTTAACCTCCATGCTTTATGCAATTCTAAATAAATAAGAGGTCTACAGATGGTACTTTTAGAAAAGAAAACTGAATGTACCAGAAATTGCATTAATTTTAACATTTTGAAAACACACTAAAATGAATAAAATACAAAGTGTTTAAGAATGAGTGCCTGAGTAGGCAACATGGATTTTTATTTTGTCGACTTGACACTGGCAGCCGTCATGTAAAAGCGTCATTGAAAAGTGTTATTTCTCATTTGATATTTCAAATAATTAAAATAATATAATTTATTTAAAATGACTCTTACGGTACAACACAATATTTCAGTACGTGTCATTAGAACGGCCTACTTTTGAAGCGGAATACAGTTTAATCGGGGCTAATCTGTATAGATACGTTAAATTTAACAGACCGTTGCTATGGTAACAACTAATCAAAAAGCTTTATGATTGGTTGTTGCCATAACAACCGACCTTTAAATTTAACGTACTCGATACAGAATACCCTCTAATGCACCACTATTGTCAAAATTATTATTTACAAAACCTACTTGTCTTGTTATTGTTGTTCAAGTTGTTGATATTATGTCAAATGTCAGTCAAGTAAACCAATAAAAAAAAATAAGTTTGTATTGTTGCAAAGTACTCTTAATTGTGTTGCTAACTCAAATGGTCATTCTTGTCATTTGTATAGTATTACTGTTTGATTGACAATATTGCTTTTAGGTAACCGATTTGGGCAAAGATACAGTACTCCCCCTATAGCTAGTTACGGTTCGCTTTTTCAACTTCAAATTTTAACATTTTTTATTATGTGCATCTCATGTGAATGATGACTTTTTGAGTTTCGTTTTTTGTTTGTGAACTTTTTTTTTATTGATAGGCACCAGAAATAATTTTGCAACCCGGCTGCTTGACATCTAGTTCCGCCACTGATATGTTGAAATTGATTTTTTAAAAAGTGTTTAATCTTGTAAATACAAAGTGATATATGTATAAAACAAAAAAAAGTAAATTTTTTTTATTTTAATTTAATTAAGAAAATTTATTCAAAAAAAGAAAGAAGGAAGTCGTGGAGATTTCGTTGTTCTGCAATTAAGTGAAGTGCCTTACTGATTTGATTTGGGACCGCGTTCACAGAAGTAAGAATCGTGACAACGAGACAGGTCACCGATTCGAATCCTTGCGGAATACCAATAACGTGGTTAAAAGTTACAGATCGTACCCTAATTAGAACTTAACAAATTACCAACAATTAGAAGTTAGGCGAATGTAACTGCAACAGTTTTATCTCTGCGGTTCCGCATCACGTTTTAATCTAAACTTGGTGGCAGACGTTCCGAAATAACTTTAAATTACATCGACGGGCAATAAACAATCACAATCTTAACGGGATACACTGAGAAGATCTTCAAGAACCCACTACGACGATCTGTGCGGGATTTCTTTTAAATTCATTTATGATTCTCCACACGTAATGGCTCAAGCTTTCCTCTGTATGTATGTAAACGTAGGCACAGAATGCATTCGGAAATGGAAGAAGTCGCAGCTCGGAACAGATTTAACCACTGAATGGAGAGAAACGCTGGATATTGCAATATGTACTTCTTCTGACTACCAGATTTAGAATTTAATTACGCTAAGAGCAACGCAGAAGTGGCGTTTCTATTTTATATTAACTGCGCTGCAAGAAACGGCCAGCACTTTAATGATGTAATAATACTTAAACTAAATTTCCAATTTGGAGATAAAGTAAGGTAATGGGGCTTTGGGTATTTCAGATAAAAACGTTTTTAAGAAGGTCCATTACAAATTAAATGCTCGTTTGTTTATTTAAATTATAATTTCAAATTTCCCAATAGTATCCAATAATTATCATTAAGCTAATTTGTGTCAGCAAAAAGTGCTATAGTAATGCATCCCTATAATTATATATTATGTTTTGTAAAAGCTGCAGGCAGTTAGTGATAGGGGGCGCGCACGTAAAACAAACTGTTGGTAAAACACAACAGCACTAGAAATTATTTTTCAATATTTTATTAGCACGTTGATTTACCCAACTTTCTCCAAGCTGTGCAGTACAAACACAAACGTAGAGAGAGCATTACGAATTCTGCCGTCGGCTTTAATAACTAGGCAACTACCTAAACATGTCCCTGAGGGAGAGCTGGAGGGCCCTCGTGTGTAATTGCCGCAATGTAATGTTAACATTGCGAGGACAACACTCTGCATTGTAATATACAGTGTGTCAACCGGTACACGAACTAATCCCTGTAGTTTGCTCGTAACTCATTATGTAGTCATTGATGTGTTCACGGACCACGTAATCCATTAGCGACATCGGCGAGTTTCAAGGTTCCCACTGACATCTTATTAAGTTATTAACAATTATGCTGCGTTAAGCGATCTGACCCTTCGTTAATATTCCTGAATGCCAGACAAGAGGATGGACGTGTGCCGAAGAAATCCTCCTCCACCACTGCCGCTCGGGGTTTGTATGCAGAGTAGATCAATATTGATTGCAAATACTTTATCACCGTCGTCTTAGATTACTCGCTAAGATTTCAGTAAACACTGGGACGATTCTGTCGCTTGATATAAATGGAACTTGAGCAAACTGGAACTCACTGCGTAAGTTTTATAACTTTTATAATTTGCTGAGTAAAACTGACTGAAAGTACTATAACTTATTCACTGGAGGATAAATTTCTTTTAGGAGTTATTAGGAAAATGGCCAATTAGATTTTTAACCTATTTTTTCTTTTTGACTTTTCTAATTCCATTCGTTATTTATACAAATTTGTTCAGCATGCTGCTAACTTTAATACTTTTTGATATCTAATAATAGAAGAATAGATGACTTAATAAATTCTAAGCAGACAGCAATATCTGAAATAAAACATTGTCAAATACATACAGGGTGATTCTTAAATAGACCGTCAAATAATAATCCCTACAAGAATATAAATTACTGATTATGATCAAACTGCTAAAAAATTTTTGGCTGCTTTAGTTTTAGAAAAATAATTAATCAAAGTTTTAAATTTTTTCAAATTACTTGATCGCATTAGAACTAAAATACATGACTCGTGGCTTTCAAGATTGGAAAACAAAAATTCCAAATATGTAAAAATAGTAGGGTAGGGTGTTCCATTTAAAATAACAAAGTTGATATTACGTCCGGCAAAACTGAAAGTCCAGTAGGTATACATCTGAAAATTACGGAATATATGGCCTTGGGACACACGGTAGAAATTTAATGAAGACAAATGAAACGATAACGTTAGAAATAGTTTAAACAGCGACATCCTATGATCGCTTTTTGACCTAACATTGCATTAGGATTGACAAATTGAAGCCAGTGTGCTACATAATAACTCATCCCGTAGCCCGTAGTATGAACAGGAAAGTGGAGGACCCAGTATGTTTGAAATCTTAATGAAATAATAAATTGTTAAATATTGAAAAGGTATCTTAAAATTTTACAATACAAGTATTATTCTAGTGATCAGTAATAATGAATGAACTTATTATAATCAATCTAATGCAATTCAAATTTAATTCAAATCACGCATTGTCTACAATTATTAAAACAATTAATATGGGAATAAACTAAAGATTAAAGTTAATCTGTGAGTGAAATACCGACCCTAAACATTTTGCTTTGGTTACACAGTATTACATTGCAAAAATAAAACACTTTTTTCAAAAGTGTTCTTTTTTTTAGCTTAAAACTAAAAAAAAATAATTTAAAACATTAGCAAAAAAAAACATGTTTAAAACATGTCGTTTAAAACAGACGGTATGTTTTTAATTCGGTATTTTAACCAGTTTGTTTTAAACTTTCCAACACTGTTTCACAGTAAGCCTAATTTTTACTTTAGTTATTGCATATTAGAAATGCAATGTTAGGTCAAAAAGCGATAGTAAGATGTCGCTATTTTATATGTTCATCATTTTTAGTTATTGCGTTATTGAATGCCCTGCAAATCTAGTTTGTATTTTATCTGTAGGTACAATTTTAAAATCGACATTTTTTTCGTCCGGTTCTGACTAAAAACGGCGTTCCCTCTATTAAATAAATTTCAGTGTTAGGATTTATAGCTTTATTGCTTTAGAAAAAGACAATAAAACGTACGAAGACACGATATCATAAAACTTACGATTGCGAAATCAGGAATTTAGTCTATACACATTGGCGTAACATGCTTTTTGGGGTCATTTTTAATTAATAATAATTTTTTTGGAAAATTTTTTTTAACATTTTTCTTGTAATCAGTTATTTAAATTCTCTCACAGGTTTTTTTTTGGCGTTTTTTTTAAGAATCGCCCTGTATAAACAAAATAAGAAATATATAGTTACGTATACCTGCTGTTTCAAACTGGGTGTGCACTGTAGGGATCTCCTAAACTGTAAGAGATACAGATTCGGTTAAATTGAAGAAAAGTTGCACGAATCAATGCCTAATTTGGGTCCATAGACAGAATGACTTTTTTCTTATTTCTTCTTGAGTTATTAAAGAAAATATAATTTAAGAAAAACCGAGAATACTGAAGCGCTGTTATTAAAACTATTTAAGGAATGGCACGTGCCAGAGCTATTTTTTAATTTAATGTAGGCGGGGCTACAAAAAGATGATTACATGAATAAAAAAGAGACGTTTTTGTTTTTGATATTTGAATGTTGTGGGGTCAGACGTGTTACGGATGTCAGACGGGGCACTTCTATTAAATTATTTTACGGAACGCAGTGTTTGATTTCTTACAACGCGGTGTTTGTTTATCTTACAGTAAAGAAGTCGATTTTCTTATTTCCTCTGTATCTCTTTTATTACACATAATTTTGAAATTCTGATATAACTTTCCACAGGCACTTTTTTATTCTGCTTCGAATAGAGGTGGCAAAATTGAAGTCAAACGTTTTGTCTTTCCACGATTTTCTAAATACAACTTATACCTTTTTACTATTCTATTCGATAGCATTTTTTCTCCTGATTGTAATGATATACACACTTAATAGTTGATATTAATCTGAAGCTTAGATAATGCAGATTTTTATATGAAAATTTTATTTAATACATAATTTTTAATGTATAGTCATTTTCTTTGCTATAGTGTAAATTTTAATAAACTATTTTTTTCTGTATCGTTATTTTAATAATGCACTGCACTTACGAAAATGAATTTTTACTGACAAATATCGGGTGGATCTAATATAACCTGCTAGACTAGTAGCTAACGAGACTCAGCTTTGGTATAGGAATGAAATCATTTTTAATTTTGACTCGCACTGTTCGTTTAAAAGAAAAAGTGAATACTAATTATACTAAAAATATTTAGATTTTACTAAATAGTGCCTTCTACAAAGACACTGGCAGCTAGAAACGAATATTTTTGTGATAAATTTTAAAGATACTTTCTATAACAATGTATTTTTTTTTAATTTCTTTAGCACTCAGTGGCTCTCAACACTTCACTATTTTCAATTTTAAACTTGGTTAAGTTCAAAAATGGTACTAGATTTCGTTTTGACGAGGTGAATTACCAGTTTAATGGTGGCAAGTTATATTGGGACCATCCTGCATAATTTAAACAGGATAATGTAGGCTTTGTATTTTGGACGTTGAAACAGTGACCTGCGTTAAGATAAATAATAAGGAGGATCGAAGAAAGCGAATATTAAATTCTTGCAGAAATGTTATCATATTCGACACGCCAGACAACACAGGATTAAGAACGAATATGTGTCTTAAAAACAGTGGCGGACATTTCGAGGATTTACTTTAATTTGTTTATTTCACTTTATTTATTTCACAAATTTATTTTCTTCTTCTAATAATTTTTGTTCAAGTTATTTATTTTGTTCTTGTAATTTAATATGTTTATTCTGCTGTTTATTTGGTTTGTGTTACACTCTAATAATAATAAATTTACTTATTCAAAAAAACTTGACGAAACTATCAGTATTTTTGTCATATTTTAACTTTATTTGAAAAAAAGGTATTAAGTATTACACATCACTGAAACCGCCAGAAAAAATGCTATCGAACAGAATAATAAAAAGATAAGAAAATGACCCAAAAATTTAAAATTATGTTTTAAGATTTTCATATAAAATCTGAATTATTTCAGCTTCAAATTAATATTATTACAATCAAGAGAAAAGATGCTATCAAATAGAATAATAAAAAGACATAAGTTGTATTTACAAAATCGAAACTGATGATGGTTGAGGAAAGACGAAACGTTTGACTTCAATTTTATTACTTCTATTCGAAGCAGAATCAAAAAGTGCCTGTAGAAAGTTAAATCAGAATTTCAAAGTTATGTATAATAAAAGAGATACAGAGGAAATAAGAGAATCGACTTTTTTACATTTTCATTAATATCTCAAGAAGAAATAATAAAAAATCATTCTGTTAATGAATACGTGTTAGGTATTTATTCATACAACTTTTCTTCCATTTAACCAAATTTGTAACTCTTACGGTTTAGGAGATCCCTTCAGTGCACACCCAATGTGACAGACGGTATAGTATAGTATAGTAAAGTACAGTTAGTTTTAATAAGAAAAATAATAATCAAATGCCTTTATTTCAGTTAGCGGAGTTCAGCTATAAAGCTGCTCAACCGGTCAATCAACTTTTAATATAATTGTAATTATACAATAATTATGTGCAATGCGTAGATTACAAGTGTATGTACAATTCGTAAATAAATAATAAGAAACAAGAAAAAATAAAATAAAAAGAATGTGACAGAGATGTACATTCACGGACTTTAAAGACGCCCAGGTCTTTGCAACCCCTGTCCACTACTTTACCGGTCGACTATTTAATCCGACCGACCTAAAATTATTTACGACGGGTACTCCTGCAGCCTTTCCAATAATTATCTACACGTGTTTGTATGTATTCATGCTTCAATGTAATACTGCTTTACACGCCGTGTCCGTAGATCGGGTTTACTATAGGAAAAACGTTTTATTTTTCATTTTTCTGCTTGCCCTAAAACATAATAAATATTACGAAAGTAATAAATTCCCATTAATAACTGAAAAAGTTAGGATATTTATCTTTTTACTTTAACAAAATGTCAATCATGTCAGCTAGGAATTGGCGATATTATGAATTTGATACCTTACCACGTTTTCATTCACAATATTTTTGTTTTATGAAAATGTTTGCAGGTTCTTAAAATTTTAAAATTGAAGTTAAAAAATGAAAACCCGTTTTTAAGAGAGTTTATTTTAAATTATTTTATTCTACGTAACTATTACCCCTTTTACATTTACAGTAATTGGAGAGTAACTATAACTGGTTTAAGTGCCAATTTTGTGTTAAAATGTTTTTTTTTTTTTGTTAAATTGCTCGTGAGCAAATCGAAGCCACGTTATCATTTATCTTAGTAATATAATTACCAAGATCAGGAAATTACAGTAATTCGTTAAATAGTTAATTTAATAAGCCGTTTTGAAAAAAGAAGCGAATTGCTACCCTCGTAAAGAAGAGTCCCACAACTTACCTTCCGAATCGATAATGAAGTACAGCAGAAATAAACTCCTATGCCTGGCAGCTCGGTGAAGGTGAGGCATAGATTCCAGATGTTAGAATAACACATACTCCTACTTTTTTGCTTTATTTAATTTTAATATGACAAACTTTCTGAGGCAGTTTTTAGTATTGTAAAGTAGTACCTGTAGGATGAAATATTGTCGGAATTAAAATAATATCTACATAGTACATATTGCGACTACAAAAGCCTTTCTCTATATGAAAAGGCGAAGTTCTGCATAAATCCAAAGTTATGTAGCTTCATTTATCTTCCAGGGATAAGAGCTTAAGCACTCCGGCATACTATTTATGTACGTGCGAAATTACGCAAACTATCAAATTTATATCTCGGGCAGCAAATCATGGGGCGTTGACGGTAATTAAGACGCAACAATTTCCTAAATAACGATTCTTAACCCGGTGGTGTTCCGAATTTATTTATTTGAATGGAACAAGTGATTTTGTTATCAAAGCCGCCCAAACACGCCACTAAGCTGTTTTAAGCTAATGAAATAATTAAAGTAATTCGTGAGATTAATTTAATTAAGTGTGTAATATAATTACTTAAATCTGGTGAACCTCTTATGATAATTAACGAATGCCTTCGGATTAGTTGGTGTTCACGGAAGCAAGCGGCGCCTACTCTTGTTTTGATGATAATAACAAATAACATCCGAGAAAATACATTTTTCATCATTTTTATTAAATTAAAACATATGAGACGGAATTGCACAAAATAAAAAAAAATAACACCAATAACATCAAGAGTGTGTTTCCTTTTGCTCTGGTGCTCGTACAGTGGAACACTCTACGTTTTAAAAATAAAGGACAACACGTCACTTTGCCGCCGATAGCACTGAAATAACGTTAATATCTGAGCTTCAATCGTAAGCGTTTATTTCTGAAAAGTTGTATTTTATTTTGTAATTTTCTGTTATGTATTAAAACTCCGCGCGAAACGAACATCGTCCATCAATGTTTAAATAAGCAAAAATAAAACGCGCTCCCAATGAAAGATTGAGCAAAAATAAAACGCGGTTTCAGTGAAAGAAACGTTGTAAATACCATGGGGCTTTTTACAATCTCCAAAGATGCCGCTAATTACAAATGTCGATGCGAATTTCAAAGGGGGAATTAAGTCGACAGAAACGCGGTAAGTTTCAATTCGATAAATACCATGACTTTATCTTTGAACGAAAGAATATTTTTATGCATATTGTGTTTTCATGAGAATTTATGACGGCAGGAGCACTAAAAAAGTGACTTAATTAAAATCCAATATGGGCCTAATTATGTTTTGATTCAAGATACTTAATAAAACCAACCAGTTTATTTTTAATTCACTTCATATAATTTTCTTTAATAATTTAATAAATGGGAGATATTTTTAGAATTAGAAAATTATATTGTCACGAAGGGTGCTTTTGTTAATTTAAACACTCTGTATATACATGTTAAATATTGCGGTACGGTGGGGCACACTTTGCTGAGTCGTCCATATCGGAATGAGCGCTCGATCGCGGCTTCGATCGGAGCGGGGGACGAATCGCTGGGCAAGGGCGACTCAGGAACGTGGGTCTTCCGGAGATTGGGTTGGTTGTGCCAAATAAACGTGATACTCAGTGAGTGGGCTTTTCATTAATTAAGGCGGACGGAATAATCTCGGGTAAATTTAATAACGTTTGATACATAAATGGCTGAAGGACCCAGAACAAGGCTAAGGAGCAAAGATGACGAAAAAGTCGAGAATTTAATAAAGGAAAAAAAGAAGCCAGAAATTCACGTAACATTAGATAAACACGCTTTTTTCCCACTAGCGAGGAGCACATTGACACCACGATCGCCGCCAGCAGGTCGCAAAAATTTACAAATAACATTAGGCAGCGAAGAAGACTTAACAATTTTGGAAGATAAAAATGACAAAACAAAGACACTAGAACAAACACCCGCGATTACCACGCCTAACAGAGGTCAGCAGACTCAAGTCAGTCCGAACCCACACCAATTTCGGACATTGAAACAAGTCTTACATCAAGAAAACCAGCGGCAAATTCTAAATCACGGTCCAATACCCGATCCCCCCACTTGGCCAGAACGACTGAGCACAGAGACAACAATTAAACCGAAATCCTTAGCGGAATCGATAATGGAACAAAGAGAAAAAATACTGGAAACGCGCGTTGCGCCATCACCAGATGATACGTTCTTACGAAAAGGAGCAATTCCGAAACAAAATAATATCGTACAGAGGAAACAATTGGAACCTAATAACGGAAAATTGAAGCAAAACCCGGAAATCCACGAATTTAATTCGAAGGAACCTAACTGGACGAGTAGAAATAAATCAATTAGTATGTTTTATAACACACGTAAATCAGTGGCGCCAAAATTTTCGAAACCACCAGCTTTTAATCCGCAGGAAGATGATCCTATGACCTTCTTGAAAAAATATAAAGTTGTAGCCAAAATGAACGGTTGGGACGAATTGGAACAGCTGGGATATTTGGAAAATTCTTTGGAAGGTAGTGCACTTTCCTGGTTTGAAAATTTGATAAGAAATAATTCAGAGGCCGATTGGGATTGGACAATAAAAAAGTTTAAAGATAAATTTTTAGGTCCCAATTTCGAATTTAAATTGCAAGAAAAATTAATTATTCGGAAACAACGAACAAACGAAAGCTTAACGGACTTTTTTTATTCATTTATAGAAATCTGTAACGATTATAATCCGAAAATGCCCGAAAGAGAAATTCTACAACGCTTGATGGCGGGATTATTACCCTACTATAGACATATGGTATGCATAAAGTGTCCAACAAGTTTAAAAGATTTAGAACATTTTATGGACACCATAGAAGAGACAGAAAAGGAAGGGAAGACAATTCTGCATAAGGACGTGGGGAAAAATCCCGAAGAAGAGAATCACGGCTATGACCTACGAAGATCGGACATAAGACAAGATCAGTCGGAAACAATGGGCATAATAAATAAATTAATCGACAAATTGACTGTTGACCGAAAAGAAGACGCCTTTAGAGATCGAAAGGGGGATTCTATTTACTACAATGCCAGAAGAAAACTCGAGCATAAAAAATTTGGAGAGGATGACAAAAGGAATAATTTTCATTTGACAGGAATCAAAAACCAAAAGCATTATCAACGAACTTCAAACATCTTTAATTGCCAAATTTGTGGTTACGCTGGTCATATGGCCAGAAATTGTAGAAAATTGACTCCAAGAAGAGGATATAACAATGACAACAATAAAGAAGCGAGATCAGTGAACGTCCCGACATGTCAATGGTGTAATACAAGAGGACACACAGCGTCAACATATAGAAAATTAATAGCAGGAAGGCAAATTCCCAATAATCCACTTAACAGAGAGGGGCAATGCGTAATTAAGAAAGGATACGATTATGGCAGAAAGATGAATAATAATTTAAATGGTACAGGACAGAGCACGAAAAGGCCCTGAACTCTGTCCGGAATTATTTCCAAAAAGGGGCCTCAAGTGATAGTGGTTCGTGTAGTGAAATAAGGAAAAATAATAATATTAAGTGTAATGTAATAACAATTCCAACAAATGACGCCAATATATTGACAACAACAGGTAGTCTTAATGGAAGAGATGTTAATATTATTGTGGACACGGGAGCAGCATCTAACGTTATTACTAGACGTTTTGCAACCGATATATTACCATTGGAAAATTCGCCCGTTCTGAATACGATTAATAATAAAAAAGTTGTCCCTTTAGGAATGTCAAAAGTAACGGTTTCACTGAGGGGCAAAATTTTTTTGCTACAGGCACTAGTTGTGGAGAACCTGACAGCACCACTAATTTTAGGATGCCCTTTTCTTAAGGATTATGATGCCGAAATAAATTTTTCTTCCAAGGAAATTAAGTTGAATAACCTAGAAACGAGCGTTGAAACTAATTTAGAAATACGGCAACAAAATATTGATAGTATTAAAAGTCAAAATTCCCGAAGATTAGGACAGGGTTGGCTAAAAATACCTAAATGGACAAGTCAAAGGGTCTCGTATGAGAATTTTAAAAATCAGGACACAACGAAATTTTCCACTGAAATCAAGTACGTGAAGACAGATTTATTTAATTTACCAAAGTCATTTAGTTTAGCTCATTGCGTACCAGCCGATCTAAGAATGTCTAAAGGTATTGCTAAGTTATTTAAAGCTAAATTTGATAACATCGAGCAACTTAAAAACCAGAGTCCAAATGTGGGAAATGTGGTTTACTTAAAATTAAAAGAGAGATTTGTTTTTTACTTAATAACAAAAAGACATTCGCAGGATAAACCAACTTTACAAAATATTTTTAATTCCCTCTTATCGTTAAAACAGCTGATGGTACAAAATAAACTCGAAAATTTAGGGATGCCAAAAATAGCTTGCGGAATGGATAAGCAAAAATGGAAAACTATAGAAAAAATGATACGTTACATCTTTCAGGGAACAGACATTAACATCAACATATGTGAACTGCCAGAACAAGATTATCAAAAATCAGCAACTACAGCTCATAAAAATAAAACAGCAGTGTCTTGGAACGAACTACCAGGAGAGGATATCGTAGATGAAATTGTACAAGATCAAATAATTAAAGTCAATATAGCGGAAGATGCAATGATTGAAGGAGGAGAATCTAGAAGCTGTCAAATTAAATTTTCAGATAATGCAAACTTTGAAAAACCATTACTGTTTTGTACGTTTCATGCAAGAGGACAATTTCTTCATAAAAATAAATTGGAGATAGCAGATGATTTTCGAGATTTTGGAAATAATAAAATTAACATCTCTAATTATGATAAAAACAGGAAACTAATCAAGAAGGATACGGCATTGGGCTACATTGTGGTGGATAACAAAAATGAAATTGGAAAATTATTAGCAGAACAAAATAAGCTTTTAAATTTAAATGTAGTGATGGAAGAAAAGTCGTCAAAAGTTTATAACATAAACAATCATCTGCAAGACGAAGAAAAGAAGAAATTAGAAAATTTATTACAGAAAAATTCAGACATTATGGCATGGACAAACCTACTTCTCGGAAAAACAGATCGGGCAGAACACACGATCGATATTGGACAAAACAGCCCCGTCAAATCACGACCATACAGGGTAAGTATGAAGGAGCGGGATATCATTAAACAACAAATAGAAGAGATGTTGGAAGCCGGGATCATACGTCCTTCAGACAGCGAATTCGCTTCGCCCGTCGTGTTAGTAAAAAAACCGGATGGTACATTTAGATTCTGTGTTGATTACCGGAAACTGAATGCCATCACCACGAAGTCATCGTACCCCCTACCGCTGATAGATGATATACTAAATTTTTTAGGAGGAAATAAATATTTTTCGACACTAGACTTAAACAGCGGTTATTGGCAATGTCCAGTTAAAGAAGAAGATCGGCATAAAACGGCATTTACAACAAACGATGGGCTGTATGAGTTTAACCGCTTGAGCTTCGGACTGTGTAATGCACCAAGTACCTTCCAAAGGCTGACTGACTCAATATTTAAGGACTTAAAATGGAAGGAAGTGGCAATCTATTTAGACGATATCATCGTGGTAAGCAATACCATGGAGGAACACTTAGAACGTTTACAAAGAGTCTTCAATTGCATAAAAGGAGCAGGTCTTACTTTAAAACCTTCAAAGTGCTATTTTGGAATGCAGGAACTTAGAGTGTTAGGATTCAAGATTTCAACTAAAGGTATATTACCAGACGATACAAAGATCCAAGCAGTAAGAAATTTCCCTACACCAAGAAAAATAAAAGAAGTTCAAAGTTTCTTAGGTTTATGTAATTTTTTCAGACGGTTTATTAAAAATTTTTCAATTATCGCCGGCCCGTTGTATAACATTATTGGGGCAAATTCAAAATTTGAATGGGGTCAAAACCAGAAAAAAGCTTTCGAAGCTCTAAAAGAAAAACTAACCAGTGCTCCCATCTTAGGACATTACAATCCTACGGCAGAAACCGAGCTACGAGTAGATGCGAGTGGAAACGGAATCGGAGCAGTTTTATTGCAAAAAGACGTGGTGTCACAAAAACTTCACCCTATTTCGTATATCTCAAGAACTCTTACCAAATACGAAAAAAGCTACCCCATAACAGAATTAGAATGCCTAGCGGCAGTATGGTCGGTGGAATAATTTAGATCTTACTTGTGGGGATTGGACAGCTTTAACATAATTACAGATCACCACGCGTTGTGTTGGCTACAGACGTTAAAAACTCCCGGAGGTCGTCTACTGCGCTGGTCGTTGAAACTGATGGAATATTCATACAAAGTTTTCCATAAAAAAGGAACATCAAACAAGGATGCGAGTAGTAGGAATAGGCCGATTCTGGAACCTCCTCCGACCTTGACCAATAAAGTTCAAGGTCAAGGTCGGAGGAGGTTCCAGAATCGGCCTATTCCTGACGTGACCTCACCATGACCTTAAACTTCAAGGCCATGACCTTGAGGTGACCTCGATCAAGGTCAAGATTAGAGGAGGTTCCAGAATCGACCTGTTCCTAACGTAACCGAGAGGAAACTTTGAAATGACCTTGAGGGTTCAAGGTTAAGATCGGAGGAGGTTCTAAAATTTGCTTTGTGCCGATGTAACTACAAGGTTAAGGATCAAGTCAGAGGAGGTTGCAAAATTTTCAATGTCATTGACGTGACCTCATCATTACCTCTAAAAGCGAGGTCAGAGGAGGGTTCCAAAAATTATCTATCCTTGACGTGACCTTAACTTGACGGAGGATCCAAAAACGGTTTATCTTGAATATGACCGTAAGGTTGGAGGAGGTAGGGACCCCCACCTAAAATCTTGTTATATAAGGTTCTTCATTTGGGAATAGATTCAGTTGTTACAGAACTGTGAGTTGTGTTGTTAAGTTAATCACCTACCTACATACATAAAAGTAAGTTTAAGTCATCTTATTGTAATAATTTATAATTTGTATATTTTTATTGTATTTAACAGTGACATCTAAACAAGTGGATTTTTTCCTGAAGCAAAAGAGAAGGCACGTGAACGATCCTTTTGATGACGTACAGAAGAAAAGACTTCTGACTGAAAACGTTGACAAACCAAAAGAAGAAAAGCCGGATGAGCACGGTTTGAATATGCCCTCAGTTCGAAACGAGTTTCAATTTGAAATACTCTCCCAGCCTTACTTCACAGATGAAGATTTTCGTCAATGTGATACTAATGAGACAGCACCTTCCGAGATTTCAGAAGCAAGAGAGGTGACTGACGTAGATCAGTTGCCACTTTTAGCTCAAAGTGTATATTTTCTAAATAAGAGCCGTACGAAGTGGATTTGTGTCGGACTGTCTACCGAAACATTTTTTGATCCGATAATACGTATTATGGGTTCCAAAAGGCAGAGCATATCGTTTTTAGAAGAGGAATGGAAAGAATTTTGTTCTTATAACTACACTTTGAAGTCGTATTTTACTGAGAAGAAAACTATTTATCCGGTAATGAAAATCAGCTCAGTAAAGGCGTCTTTCGAACGCATCGAAGGAACGAAAATACTGAAATTAGAAAGAGGAGTGGAGACATTATATATATCTTATAAAGGTCTATTGGAACTCTGGAAATTGTGTGATATTGTATTATATCGTTTAGAAGTTTTGAAACAATTGAACTATAAATCATTCTACAGCAACATGATTCCATGCTTGAGTGTTATGGAAAGTGATATGAAGACAAATGTTAAATCATTTCTCAATAATGAAATATCTGAGAAAGGAGCAATTACAAATGAATTAATGATGTTTGGAATTAGTAAATTAATTTTTGATATAAGTATGCATAAAGCTGTTAATATGTAAATGTTATGTGATTTAATATGTATATATTTCTAGATATGACACTGTCAGTTATAAATAAAATTTTCTAAGAACACTGTTTGACCCTTTATTTAATAAACTAACGATACTTAACCAAAAAATTAAGAGAAATTTTTACGCTATATAAAGATAAGCAGTGAGTATTGAAGTAGTACACATGTAACATCGTTGACTGTTAGAAAGAAAAGCCATAAATGCGACGTCGTGTCAAAACAGATTACACTACGAGAAGCACCTTAAAACGAAAAGGTCGTGGTTTACTTAATACGTTAATTAATAAACTACCAGTAGAGTTACACTTACCAGGTTACAATTACTGCGGTCCGGGCACAAAATTAGACGTTCGACTTAAAAGAGGAGACAGAGGTGTGAATGCGTTGGATGAGGCTTGCAAGCAACACGATATCGCATATTCTGTAAGTAGCGATTTAGAAAAACGTCACGAAGCAGATAAAAAATTGTATCAAGCGGCAGTGAAAAGAGTGAAGAGTACAGAAGCGGGATTTGGTGAAAAAGCATCTGCGTTATCTGTAGCCGCCTTAATGAAAGCTAATACAAAGCTTGGAATGGGAAACGGAGTGAAGAGAAAGCGTAGTAAAAGGAAGAAGCGTGGTGGTAAATTATCATTTCGACAAGCTGTAAGGAAAGCACAACATGCAATTTCACGTAATGGTAACAAGAGTCTGTTAGAAAATGTGAAATTGGCGCAGGCTGTTTTAAAGAAGGACCACAAGAAAATAAGACCTCCACGTCAAAGAGTGATACCAATTCCTAAGAGAGGAGGGTTTTTACCTTTAATTCCATTATTTGCGGCTTTGGGCGCAATAGGATCGCTCGGCGGCGGTGCAGCTGCAATTGCTAAGGCGGTAAACGATGCAAAAGCTGCGAAAGAGCAACTGAAAGAGGCAGAGCGACATAATCGCGCTATGGAAACAAAAGCAGTGGGAAGCGGATTCTATATAAAACCTTACAAAACAGGGTGTGGGTTATATTTACGATCCAATCCAAAAAACTGAAATATTTGCCTCGGCGACCGTTGACTAACATTGACATACTGAAATATGCTAAAATATGGAAATTACCTTTCTTTCGAGGTGTGTTTATGAGAGATACTTTACCTAAAAAGATATGGAAGCATGAAAGTGGAGTAGTGAATTTAGATAGCGATTCTGGTGAAGGAACGCATTGGGTGGCATATTATAAGAGAGGAGGAATCGTAAAATATTTTGACAGCTATGGAGATCTACGACCTCCAGTTGAAGTAGAGAAATATCTTTTGTCGAACGGATTGGGAGTTATTAACTATAATTATGAAAGGTATCAGAAACAAAATACACAAAATTGTGGACACTTATGTCTACAGTTTTTAAAGTCCTTTACAAGTTAAGTAAGAATGTAGTACTTGAAAGATGGTCAACATGGAATCTTCACCCGTTGCGTGTACATTCACTCTTACGGGAACTGAATCAGTTTTATTTTGTGAATTGAATCCACCACTATACCTCGATGAAGAGGCAACATATGAAATGTGCTTGTTAAATTTTGAAACGTTTAATGCAATACCTAACATAGATGAAAGTAATAATTTGATACATTATGAAGAAACAGGAAAAACGACGGTTTGGAAAACTATCGTTATACCTACAGGTACATATGAACTAGACGATATCAACCAATATCTGAAAGATTATTTTCAAAATAACAATATCCCTGATTATATAAACATTAAAGGAAATAATAATACTTTAAAGGCAACCATACACAGTTCGGTTAAGCTCGATTTTAGTAAACCAAATTCATTGGGAAAATTGTTGGGTTTTAAACCGCGAACGTTGAAAGTAAACGATAATAACATTGGTGATTTTCCGGTGGAAATAAATAAAGTAAATGCTATAAGAATAGAATGTAATCTAACCGGTGGATCTTATAACAACGGAGAACCCGGTCATGTTTTGTATCATTTCTTTCCAAATGTACCTCCAGGGTTTAAAATAATAGAATCCCCTCTTCAAGCTATTTATCTTCCAGTGACCGTGAATGTGATTACGAGAATAGTCATTCGACTATTAGATCAAGAGAATCGATTAGTAAATTTTAGAAACGAAGTAATTACTCTAAGACTTCATTTGAGAAGATTCACATAATGATTATTTACGATAGCAATTATTCGAAACGGAAAGAGTGTAGCAGAATTAGACGTAATGTATTATTTAAACCACGGAAACAGATACTGAACTGTTGTCGACAAAAAAAACTGAAATTGACACAGAGAAATCGAATATATTTAGAGAGTTTAGGTTATAAGGTGCTAACATAGGGGGAATTATTCTGTAGAAGAAACGTAACCGTCAAAGGGTGAACACCATCATTACACGTAAGGCAATCATCATCTAAACAGAACGACATGGATATTTTGGGAGTAACTGATAAAATTAAATTGGACACTTCAATAACCAGTATGGAGTTCCATTCACACTTACCATTCAGTTCATCATTTGGTAATAACGATGAAGTGCGTATCACCGTACCTGAGATCGACAATTACACCCTCCCTTGCGAAAGTTATTTGTACGTCGAGGGAAGACTGCGTTTGGTTAGTGATAATACTAAACACAGTGCGACGGCACAATTGATAAATAATCCGGTAGCTTATATGTTTAGCGAGATTAGATATCTTCTGAACGGAGTACAGGTGGATTCGGTAAGAAATGTTGGCATAACATCAACAATGAAAGGGTATTTTTCTTTTACTCGCAACGATACAGTAAAATTGGAAAATGCAGGATGGATTCAGGAGCATGATAAAATGAGCGATATACTCAACGTTAAGGGAGATTTCTCAGCAAGTGTACCTTTAAAGACACTATTAGGTTTTGGGGAAGATTATAAAAAGATCGTCTTGAATATGAGGCAAGAATTAGTATTGATCAGAGCAAATGATGACGTTGATGCAGTTCTGGAAACAAACAAGACGGAAAAGATTAAATTAATAATTGACAAAATTGTATGGCGTATACCTCATATTTCTGTTGGACTACGTGAGCAATTGGCTTTAACGAGAGTGACAGACAGAGATGTTGAAATACAAATTCCTTTCAGAAGCTGGGAGTTGCACGAGTATCCGTCGCTCCCAACTACGACAAGTCATTCTTGGACAGTAAAAACGGCTCCGCAGTTGGAAACGCCAAGGTACATAATCATCGGTTTTCAAACTAAGCGAAAGGGTGTCGTCGATGCAAACATGAGTCTGTTTGATGACGTTAAGTTAAAATCATTAACGGTATTTCTAAATGGCGAACGCTATCCGTACGACAATATTGATATTGATATTGAAAATAACAAATACGCCGTTATATACGACATGTATTCCAGATTTCAGGAAAATTATTATCATCGTGAAAGCAGTCAACCTTGGTTCAATCCAAAAGGATTAGCTAGTTGCCCATTAATAGGAATCGACTGCACTTTTCAGAGAGATGTAATGCATAAAAGTGCAGTAGAAATAAGAATTGAGTTTACAACTAAAGAAAATATTAAAGCTGATACTATTGCTTACTGTTTAATTCTGCATGACAAAGCGTTCTCTTATTCACCTCTCACCAAAATTGTCCGTCAGTTGATGTAAACCGTGAATGGCAGTATTAACAGAGAAGCTAAAACTATTTGATTTAATTTGATTTTATAAGAAGCAACATCAACCGAACCATGAAAAAACGATTTATTGTCATTGACATTCAAGGATTTAAAGTGGAAAATAATCAGTTTATACCAAAAGAGTTGGCTTCTTACGATAGTGAAAGAAAAGTGAGTCATTTTTTATTTCAACCACCCACAAGTTTGTCAATGGTCCCCAGAAAATTTCAAAATGTTGCAAACTGGTTAATGACCAATCACCATTGCATTGATTGGAATAGAGGATTCGTCCCCTTATCTGAGTTTGACGCAATCATCAACTTTTTATGTTGTACAGCCAAAGTCGTTTACGTTAAAGGAGTGGAGAAGTCTCGATTTCTATGTGAAATTCTAGCGAAAAGCAATGGTGAAAGTGTACCTGTGTTAGATTTGGGTGAAATTTACGAAGATGTACAAAAATTGCAAAAATCCGAACCCAAGTGTCCATTTCACTCAAGAAAAAATTGCATGTGTGCTTTAACGAACGTGTTTGATTTACATAAATTTATTCAAACAAAGTTATATGAAGGATTTTTTACACTAAACATTTGTGATATATTATGAGGAAACTTTGGTTCTTAGTTAGTATAAGAAAAGTTCAGCTTCGCAATGGATTTCTTCTCCCGTCTATTTTGCAAGAACATTATAAAGCATGTTGTAGAGAAGGTTGGCGAAGTTATTGACCAGTACGAAAAAGATTGTTCGTTCAGTAGTATACCAGATAAGGATTTGAAGTACTTTCCAAAATCGTATCTATGTACCAGAGTCACAGCCGTAGATCTAGAATATATCTGGCCTAAGTTGCCAATCCATTATCAACGCTGTAAATATCTACAAAGTCAGAGACTCTGTCACCAACATTGGAATCAAACCGAATTTTCTTTGGATGAAATAGATGGTCCACCTCCACGGAAGAAGAATTGCTATTTGTGTACTTATTCTTAAATATTATTATTAAAATATTAATTATTAAATATTGTTATTAATAATATATTATTATACAATAAACTATAATCAGAAAGGAGTTGTTATTTTATTCGTTATTAATTTTAATAAATCAATTTAAGGATTTAAGAAAGAATTTAGAAATACATTGCGTTATTAAATTATTTAGATTAACTCTTGATGAGCAATTTAGCTTGACAGATTTTTATTGTCTTTGAAAGTATCGCTTTATTCGATTGAAATTTCAAACGTTGTCAAATTTACGAATTTTCTACGATGTAAAAGTCACAAAAATGGTTTTCACTGTGCAGCGTTAAAAATTTCATAGCGAGAAGTGATCTGTATAAAAATTATAATAAACTAAATCAGAAAGGAGACGTTATTAATTTTAATCGATCAATTTAAAATTTAAGAATTTAGATTCACACACCGTCGTATAATAAATTAAGTGGCATAGAAAAGATAAACATGTTTGAAGGCGAACGTCGATTAAATATACAAATACTATAAAATTTACATATGTATTCCGAGTTGTGAATGAATATAAATACCGTTTTAAATAAATAAAAAGAAGCACGTTTTAAAGCGAGCCATACCAGCAAGAATTGCATAACAGTAAATTAACATATTTACGAGCATTCACCGTCGATTTAAAATTCAAATTCAATTTGCATAGAAATCGTTTAACTAATATATTGGTATTACACACCAGTCTTAATCGGTCTTTCACAAAGCTTAGTGCGTGTTTACTAAGAGAATATAAGTAAGAGAATATTTTTAAGAATGTAATTTAAATTTACACGATTCTTACAAATAAAGATTAGGGGCTGACTGTTCGATGAAATCGTGGTTTCTAGAAGATGAGTGCTCGTGTGTGTAATGTGTATCGTTAAACTGTGTGACACTTGCAAGTTTGATTTAGGAAAATTTTTGCGAATAAAGATTATTATTCGACAGATACACTTTTTCCTTACATTCATTTGAATAATGATTATTATAAACTTGGTAATAATAAGATTAGAATTACTATTCAACTTGGTTATAATAAGATTATTATTAAACTTCGTAAATGTTATTCAAATTCTAAAGTCGTTAGAGAGAATAATTAGTTATTGAAATTTTTTCAAAATAACTGCAAGTAAGAATAAAAAAAGAGAAGGAAAGAAGAAAAGGACAGAAAGGAAAGAAAAAAAGGAGAGAAGGAAAGAAAAAAAGAGGAGAAAGGAAGGAAAAAAGGAGGAAAGAAAGGAAAGAAGAAAAGAGGAAAGGTTAGTTCTAGTGGGCCGTGGTTACGCCTTCGTTACGCCTTCGTGACGCCCAGAAAATGGAAAGGGAAGAGTAGGGATGGGAGTGGGGAGAGGGCTTCCCCCCCCCCCCCGGTTGACCCAGATTCCGCGGAAACAGAAAGTTACCCCCACCAAACTCCGCCCACCGCCCACTAAGCCCCGCCCATTCTCCTCCCATTCATCCTCTTTTACTGCTACTGCAAATGGAAACGGGATAAAATAAATAATAAAAAAAATTTATTATGCGCGTTCGGTTTGACCTTATACAACTTTAGTTTTGAATAACATTATGTTCAGGATGTTGTAATACAAAATACGTATTGCATCATTTCTGAGCAAGGTGTTCTTTCACTTTTCGATGTTCCGGTTACGCGTGTTTGTTATGTGACCTTTTATAATGTTAATTTTGAATAACATATTACATAATTTCTTACGTGCAGTTTTAGAAGGTTTACCTTCAACTTTTCGAGTATAAAAGGAGGCATTTATTTCGAATAAACTCACAAGTTATTTGTTCAGTGAATCTACTGGTAAGTGCTTTTACTTCTTAATTCATTAATAGATCTATAGTATGATACTCTATTTTTCCAGATATATCTGTTCTGTATCTGTTCTTGTTTGTTTAACAATTTAACTGTGAGTATTATTAAGTAAGATTTACGTTTTAATGTTTTAATATACTCCGTATTTTTGCATGCTAGTAATGTCCTTTGGAAATGAACGCCCAATTTTACAGCAATATTTACAAGGAAATCCTTCTTCAACAGTAACTACTAGCGTGGAATCTGCATTTAGAGAAACACAGACAGGAGTGGCAAGTACTGCTCAAGTAAATGTTTCTCAGAGTGCATTTACCACTCAAGCAAATGTGCCGCCTTCATGGTGGAATGAAATTGATAATTCCTCTTTCCTGTTGCAAGAAGGAATTATCAATGATTCTACACTGAACGCAGTTGGTGACGTAATAGATCGTGTGGATTCTCGAGACATTCATTCCAGTCAACCAATTGTTAGCCAATTGCTGGTTCCTAGCCCTTTTATTCTTAATCAGCAATCTACCCAACCTCCTTTTATTATTCCACAACAATTAATCGCTACTTCTTCTTTAATGAAACCACCTCAAACTTCGAAACCACCAAATAAACCAGTTTCCCCATCAAATAAATCAGTTCCCATTCTTAAACAACCCACTCAACCCCTTATTTCTTCTTTCCTTACGCAAACCAAACCTACTCAACCCCTCATTTCTCAACAGTCAATAGTTACTCCTATTGTAACATCCACATCAGCCTCTACTACTTCGGTTGCTGTAACATCCGTTCCTATTTCTACATCGGAAACTGTTCCTATTACATCCGTCTTTACAACTCCGAGTGTCATTTCTAGATCTGTTATTTCTAAATCAAAAACTCCGAGTTCCATTTCTAAATCTGTTTCTAAATCCGCTTCTAATACTCGTGAACCCACACAATATTTACGCACCCTACGTGGCAACCAATATTCTCGTCTAAGGACCGTTAGCGACAAGTATGAAAGAGTGTGGTTGCCTAAAGCAGAATATTTGCAACGCAGAAGGGAACGCACAATGGAACGTAGATTGGAAAGAATTGCTAATGAAAGAGTTTTTCTTTCTTCTTTGCGTTCAAATCATGACTTGATGCATAGTGCGGAGTTGCAAGGTCAACTGAGTCAGTCGCAACCCCGTGTTGTTGCAGATAATATCCCGCTAAATCCTAATGACTCAGTTTCTGAAATAATTGATATATCAGACCGTTCAATGGAGATATCTCAATTATCACCAATTGGGAATAATAATAACACGAACTCATCAATTAATATTAATCCAGTAATGATTAATAATTCTCCTTCTGTTCGTCGACCGAGGACTATTAATCTACCGAGGACTAATGTTAGTGAATCTGCTAATATTATATCCAATATTCAGAATTTGTCATCTTCACAATCACAACCGGAACTACTTATCCCACCCTCTCAAATTCCACCTTCTCGACTTCAGATTTCACCTTCTCGCCTTGAAATATCCTCTCCTAGTGTCCGAACCTCTACACCTATTCGATCCCTTTCCTCATCACAACATGTTATACCCCTTCCTTCACCCTCTCCCAATTTAGTGGGAGTTATCTCAACAGCAGTCCAAAATTATTATGACGGAATTATGCCTGAAGTCAGGAACTGTTGTTTAGAGGGTGAGAAAAATCTTAGAAAAGTCACGGATGAGTTGCAATCTTGTCGTGAAATTTTACGTACAGTTCGCTTAAGGTCTCCGACTGACCAGGCTTTAAACGAACAATATGACAAAATTTCCCTCATTCACAACCGTCTGAGCCTGATCCAAGATTTGTTTCATAATCTTGTCGCAGACATATCTATTTAAAAGATTAAGTTTGATTTAGTGTCTTAAGATTTAACTTCTTCTCTTAAGTAGATATGTCTGTGAATTATATTGTTGTTTAATGGTATGTTCCTCACATGAAGTTGGAAATGTTGTCGAGGTATTAGGTATGTTTTCGAGGATATAAAAAATTATTTTTCTTTGTACAATTTTTAATAATTGTTATTCGTTTTACAGATGAGTTCTTCACCAAACGTGCCTCTCGTGAAATCAATTTTTATGAGGCAAGTGGAACTGAAAGTGAGTAATCTAATTTGTATTTTACGGTTTATATTTTTGATTATTTACTTTTTCAGTTAATGGACGGAACTCTGATTAATGCGGAAACGGCGGTAGTTAATTATCGCATGGTTCATCCACGTATCGAACGGTCACCTTCACCCAGCTACACTCCAACGCCGCTAGCGGCGGCCACACCTGAACGAAGGCCGCCGGTGCAGCAAGTGGCGGCGCCTCAACGCATCCGCCTAAAAAGGAGGGTGTTTGCGCCGCCAGTGTTGGAGCCTCTACCTCGGCCTTTACCACTAAAGGTGGAGGTGGAGGAGGAGGAAAGGGGAGAGGTGGAAGTGGAATCCACGATGGATGAATCTTGGGTTCGTTATCGTTCATTACCTTTCAACATTTTAATAACATCTTATTTTTTACAGTGAGGAGCATTAGAGCATTAATCAGAGTTTAGGTTAGAGATATTAATTTAGTTAGAGTTAGAAATATTAATTTAGTTAGAGTTAGAAATATTAATTTAGTTAGTTAGGAACATTAATTTATTATATTTATTTAAATAAATAATTTATGAGTTTTAAAGAGTGTTTATATAGCAGTTGATATTGATAACTACAACACAGTAATAGAGTATCGCGTTTGGTAACGAGGAAATTAATAACGTGTTGTAAGGAGCAAAAATATTTTGAATATTTTTGAAAAATATTATTTTAAATATGAAGTTTCAACAACAGTCTTTAAAGTTACCCGTACAAAATTTCGACGATGCAATCGCAAATGAAACCTTTAAACGTCACAGTGTTCTCTTCGGAGGATCAAGTAAACGCGTTATCATTAGCGGGAGCTCAGGGGCTGGTAAAAGTAATTCCTTAGTGACATTATTAACCCATCCGAACGGATTACGTTTCCAAAATTTATACATCTGCTGTAAGACCTTATCTCAGGGGAAGTATAAATTTCTCCGACATTTGCTATCAACAGTGCCCGAAATAGGCTACTTTGAAATTTCCGATATTGAAAAAATGGTGTCACCTACAAATGTAAAAGAATATTCAGTCGTTGTTTTTGATGATGTTCAGTGTACTACACAAAATTTAATTAAAGAATATTTCTCCTTTGGACGTCATAGAAATGTTGACTGCTTTTATTTAAGTCAAACTTACAGTGCAATACCCAAACAAATGATTCGTGATAATTGTAATTTCTTAATACTATTTCGTCAAGATTTCACAAATTTGAAACACGTTTACGATGATTACGTCAGCGGAGATATGACTATGGACCAGTTTCGTAATATCTGTTACGCTTGTTGGAAGGAACCGTTTGGTTTCTTAGTTATTGATACCGATTGTTCCATAAACGCAGGGAGATATCGTAAAGGATTCGACACGTACATATATCTTTAAAACCACTACATTTTACATAGTTCTTTCATTTTTACATAGTTCTACAGTTCTTCAGTACTGTAACAGACGTTAAAGGATGCGGATGCACCATGAGTAACAAACTTAAAGCAGAATTAGCCACTGCGCGCGAAAGTTTGCGTACTAAATTAAAAACACTTAAATCCGATATTGCACAAGCAAAACATCATGCGGAGCAATCAAAAAAGTATCTGCAGACAACTTATTCACCTATTGTAGAGCCACTCCGAGATATTGTCAATAAGCTAGATGTTGTTCGCAGCGTATTACCTATGAAAGAGGAGCAACAGTCATACGAAGCCAGTGAAAAGAGATTGAAAGAGGAGCCAAAGAGTTCTTTCCTACGAAAAAGACCGATTTATAAATTGAGATCTGATCCTTCTTTCATACGAAGAAGACCGAGTTATAAATTAAAATCCGATCCTTCGTCGCGAATTGGATTGTCAGAGGAGCATGATGTGGGTACTTCAACGCCACTTGGACGTGAAATTAAACAACCTTCCATCTTAGAAGATGAAGAAATTCTTGAGGTTCCTCATGAAAAGTCCACATCTCCAACTTCAAAATCTGTTTATGAAGAAGCAGAAGAATATGACACCGAAAGCAGTAACCCCCCTGCGGACGAATCCCTGGCTCATGCTCGTACACTTCTAGAAGAACGAAAATCATTACTTCGGACTAGATTAGAATCACCGCTGGTGGAAGCTGCCTTAGAATCGTATCATCCGTTAGCACGTGATTATGTTACACGATTTGAAACTGATGTAGAAAATGAATTCGATACAAAATACGGTGTAAGAGAAGAAGATGAGAGATTGTTTGTTGGGAACCAGGAGCTTAAGTTTGACGGTCCCGATCTTGTAATTGGAGACTTGGCGTATAAGGGTACTAAAGGTTTATACGAGCTGGTTTTTAAGAAAAATCCAGAGAAATTTACGTTTCACGATGTGCGAGACTATAGAGATATATTGAGAAGAACTAGTGCGTTTAAAGTTAATTATAATCCCTCAGGGCGAATATCTGCAAGCAGAGGATTTAAATATGTGAATATTATAAAACCAATAATTCAGGGAAAACCACCAAACGTTTGGTGGGCGCGAAGCTGGAAAACAGGTGGAGCTTTGGAGAAAAAGCTTGTACCTAACAAATGTTTGCAGTATCAATACTGGGATGATCCTAACGAACTAGTAGAACGATTGCGTTTATTGAACGCATCCAAATCAGCAGGTCACTCCGCACATAACAATCAAAACAAATCTGGAACACATTGCGTGACCGTACAGATTTGTAGCATCAAGATATAGTAAATATTTAGTTGCCTTCTTAGAGTCAAAACCATGCACAAATTTATTATTAGCGTTTTCGATTCTTTTAGTGCACATACTCACTCCACCGCGTATACCCATTCTAAAAAAATGTAGCATATCAACATCTTGCAGTAACTCTAATTTAATTTTTGTCATTCTTAACATTGCATCCCAACTTAATCCTGGAGCGGTGAAAAAATGGCAAGGATCTAGTTTGTAATTATCAATACAAAGGTCTCTGAAATTTTCAAATACGTCTGCCAACAGTAAAACATCAGATGTTACGTATACATCACTGTAATCACCCACAGTTTTACAGTTAAATAAATTCCAAACGCGCTGTGCTCTCTCATAATCTTCATCACTTACGTGTTCATCATACAGCACATCATAAAAATCTTTCTTAGAAGGTAAAGTGGCAAAATCTAATTTCATGAGTGAGTCAATAAAACAATACGGGAAAATTCCTTTTTGACGTATTAATTTAAACATCTCCTCATCGTTAAAATATTTTCTAATTTCCCTACATTGCCAATCTTCCAAGTATGAACTTAATTTCTCTAAAGACGATTGCATGAAACGAAAAGAATCTACAAATCTTATTTTGAAATATACTTTACGCTTTTTACCTTTACAGTCTGTCTTATCCCCCACGTGTATTAATTTCGAAAAGGATATATATTTTTCCTTATTTTGTGCGATCACGTCCACATCTTCACCTTCTAATGCCATTGTCTTTACAAACAAGTGACTGTCATAATTAGAAAGATTATGAAAAAACACTGGAATAAATTTTGGTATTTTAAAATTAATGTTGCACACAGAGTGAGCAGCACCTCTAAACGCTCCCGATAAATGTTCGTGATCACGCACCTTCTCCTTAACATCTAATATTGGTTTTTCACAAATATGACACATTGTTGCACGGTCGTATGCCTCTTTTTCTTCTCGTGTTAAATCAGTCATCGGCTCAATTTTACTTAAATATTTATCGTAAATTTCTTTAATATCTTTTTCTAACCATTTTATAAACTCAGTGGCGGCATTCTCTCCGCGATATAACTTTAACATTGACAAATTAGCATTGAAACTGCACTTAATGTAATATGCAAATGAATGAGGTTCGTGTTCATAACACTTAACAGTGAAAGATTTATCTGGATTTGGTTCTACTCTGTCCAGTGGTTTTAGCAATGCTTCGAAATCGGCATATATAACAAAAGGAAGTTTTAACTGTTTTTCAAAATTTTCAAATTGTAATATATTCTCTGGCAAAGATTCACCATACTTATTTATTTTTAACTCTGTCGATGGTAAAACTGTTTTGATAACTTTACAGTCTTCCCTCTCGTGTCGTTGCAATTTTTCAATACATGGAAAATACACTAAACATCCTTCACAAATATATTTCTCGTGACCGTGATGTGAAGTCTGTTTTGACACTAAACGTGATAAATTTTTAATCCAACAATAGTGAGTATTTCCGTTGTTGTCATCAATTAATAATAAGTTTATATGAATATTTTTTCTATTTTTAGTAAAATGTAACGGTCCTACAACTTCATCAACCGTAACCTTACCATTATAATGGGAACCGAGTCCGTAGACATTTATAGAAATATTGTTCTTGCTTTCAAATTTCTTCACGTCACAAACTTTCAGTGGAAATTCTAGGTCAGTGAAATCCGCTACTGTGTTATAATGGGGATACGAAGACATCCTTTGAGGAAGACCTATCGGTTGACACATCGCTGACGTTATCGCACAGGCAAAGCAAGCGTTGTCGTTATTTCTAACATTTATGACAGCTTTCTTCGCACTTATTGAAGACGGTAATGGCATGAAGCTGGATGCTTTCAGTGGATTGTATTTATTAATGTTGACTTCCATATATAAAATTCTGCACAAAGTCCATCCTGTAACAATATTTGCAACTTTAAGTTTTATTCTAAACGATTGCACCTATTATTTGTTTTACCTGAATCTCGCTCCTGAAATTCCGACATTTTTACATGTATTTCGTTTACAAAATCACGATATATATTGTATATATCAGTTCCAAAACAAGTTATTTTATTCTTGGTGTTAAAAGATTTTATCTCAGAACTTTCTTTAGAATCTAAGAAATATACTCCGAAAATTTCCACATTCCACTTTAATGCTTTATGGATGTCTAATATACTTTGAACCAAAGTTAGTACTTTTTCTTGAATATTGTACATAAAATCCTCAACATCGACATAATTGTAAGGTTCCGTTATACGGTACGTTACGATTTTGTCTCCGAATGCACCAGCTATCTTCTCCACGCCGTTATCGACGACCACAAAAGCATTACTTTTATGTGAATTACTACGCAAATGTGCTGAGAAACACTTTCTGCTGACGTATATTTCACACACATCACATTTCATAACGTTCACCTGGTCAACAACTTTGGACGGTCCGGCAATTTCATCTAATTTCAAACGTTTTCCCTGGCATGACGTACGCAAATGACGATTCATATTATCGATTCGCGTAAATTGTTTGCCACACTGATTGCAATCAAACATGTTTTATAATTTTAATAAGCACTATCACGTTCACTACGTTCAATAAGTTGGTAAACTCAATCTGAGGGTCAACCGTCGTCTGCGGATATCAAATTAAACACCTCCTTAAATAGGTACATATTCAATAACAGGTTGCGTCAGGGTTATTTCAAAACAATTACATTTGAGTCACCGCGCTTCAAGGTCCGTTACGAGGTCACCTCAGTCATTTCAAGGTCGCCTCAAGGTCACCCCAAGGTCACCTCACGGTCATTTAAAGGTCACCTCAGAGTCATTTCAAGGTCATTTCAAGGTCACCTCGAGGTCGCCTCAAGGTCACCCCAAGGTCACCTCACGGTCATTTAAAGGTCACCTCAGAGTCATTTCAAGGTCATTTCAAGGTCACCTCGAGGTCATTTCAAGGTCATCTCAGGGTCATTTCAAGGTCATTTCAAGGTCACCTCAAGGTCATTTCAAGGTCACCTCAAGGTCATTTCAAGGTCATTTCAAGGTCATTTCAAGGTCACCTCAAGGTCATCTCAAGGTCATCTCAAGGTCATCTCAAGGTCACCTCAAGGTCATTTCAAGGTAATTTCAAGGTCATCTCAAGGTCATTTCAAGGTCATTTCAAGGTCACCTCAAGGTCATTTCAAGGTCACCTCAAGGTCATTTCAAGGTCATCTCAAGGTCACCTCAAGGTCATTTCAAGGTCACCTCAAGGTCATTTCAAGGTCACCTCAAGGTCATTTCAAGGTCACCTCAAGGTCATTTCAAGGTCACCACAAGGTCATCTCAAGGTCACCACAAGGTCATTTCAAGGTCACCTCAAGGTCATTTCAAGGTCACCTCAAGGTCATTTCAAGGTCACCTCAAGTTCACCTCACGGTCATTTCAAGGTCACCTCAAGGTCATTTCAAGGTCACCTCAAGGTCATGACCTTGACCTTGAAGCTCATGGTGGGGTCACGTCAGGAATAGGCCGATTCTGGAACCTCCTCCGACCTTGACCTTGAATTTTATTGGTCAAGGTCGGAGGAGGTTCCAGAATCGGCCTATTCCTACTACTGATGCGGATGCACTCTCGAGGTACCCTTGTACTCTAGGAACCACAGAAGATGAGAAGGAAGCACAAAATGTTCCAACATTCATTGCAAGTGCAACAGATCTGGAAAAGTGGCAAAGGAAAGATTCACGTTTACAAGAGATAAAAAAGGCAGTAGAAAATCCTGAATATGGAGGGCCAGCAATCCAAAGAGCAGCAAAAAATTATGAACTGGTTAATGAGGTTTTGTATAAGAAGGACCCGTCATCCATAACTGACGCAAAACTATTAGTTATCCCGCAAAATTTAAAAGAAGAGATTATGACAAATTTCCATCGGGATCCCATAAGCGGCCACTTAGGATTGACTAAAACTCTAGATAAGATCAGAAAAAGATATTTCTGGGAAGGAATGAAACAAGATATCACAAAATTTATTAGGGGTTGCCCAGAATGCCAAATTCGGAAGGGACCAACAAATCGGAAACCTGCAGGATTACTGAAACCCATTACAACGGAAACGCCTTTCGCCATGGTAGGAATTGATCTTTTAGGCCCATTTCCACGAAGTTCAGCCGGAGCAAAATTCATAGTTGTAGCAACGGATTATGCTACACGTTGGGCTGAAGCTAAGGCTCTGCCAAGTGGAAAAGCTGAACCCGTAGCAAAATTTATAGTAGAGCAGCTCATTTGCAGACACGGATCACCAAAAAGAATTTTAAGTGATCGCGGAGCAGTGTTTCTATCCAATTTAGTTACAGAAATTTTAAAATTATTATTAAGTGATAGTTTATTTACAACTGCGTACAAACCCTCAACGAATGGACTAACGGAGCGATTAAATAAAACAATAGCCGACATGATTAGTAAATATACGACTAATTCCCAAAAGGATTGGGATGTTTTCCTGCCACATTGCATATTTGCTTACAATACATCACGGCAAGAGGCCACTAAGCATAGTCCATTTTCGTTGGTATATGGTCGCGAACCAGTTCTTCCAACCGATGCGGAACTTAGCCAACCAATGTCTACAGAATTTACACTCAGAAGTCAACAAGTGATACGTGAGACACGGGAAATCGCCAAAAGAAACATCGAAAGGAAACAGGAAAACGACAAAGAAATCTATAATAAAAAGCACAGGTATGTCAGCTTTAACGTGGGCGACAAAGTGAAATTAAGAAATTTTGTCAGAAAAGTAGGAAAATGTGAAAAGTTGTTACCAAAATACTTCGGCCCGTTCGTCATAATTGAAAAAAGGAATGATTTGAACTATGTAATTTCAACAGATTCCGGAAAAAGTAGCAAACAGGATGTGGTACATGTTTCAAGATTAGCACCTTTTTATGAACAATGGAAAGAAGATGGTCCCCAAGATACTTTTAAGAGAGCCAAGTGTTTCTACAAGAGCCGAAAACATGACAACTCAAAAGAAAATATGGAGAACACGGGCTTTAAACCAATTCAAGTAAATGAAATAAAAAGGTTTAAAAAACACGGGAAATACGTGTTACCTAAATTCGGTTGTAAGCTGTCTCGCGCATATAGAAGAAGTAACACACTTTTGTAGGCAATATTCACCGAGAAATAATAAAGAAAACGTAAATTTTTTAGAAAATTTTGTACAAACAATTAATGATTTAACCAATAATTCTAAGAAGAAAGTAGTATCAATATCAAGATTAAAAAATAAACTAGAAGCGGTAAATCCCTTATTTAAAGGGAAAGGGCAACAGGACGCCCACGAGTGTCTGTTTTATATTCTACAGATCCTCCACGAAGAAGCAAAACAAGTTGAAAATCGAAACAGTGAAAAATCATTTATATCAGACATTTTTGCGGGCGCATACGATTTAATGGCGGAATGTTTAGAATGTGGAAATCAGTCCATCACCAAAAGTCCAGGATGGGGCATTTCACTTTCCATAGATAAACATAGAGACACCCGCTTGGAGACTTGTTTGGATAATTACTTCGGAGAAGAGATTCTTTCGGAAGATAATCGGCCTATTTGTTGGTCTTGCCGTAAAAGAACCAACACTAGAAAATATACAAAAATTGTGGAATTGCCGGAGTACCTGGTGCTACATTTCAACAGTTACTATTGGTCGGGTCAAGAGACTGAGAAATTACATAAAAGTGTAAAATTTCCATTAACTGATTTAAATGTAGGAACATTCTATAAAAATGTTGAAAGTAAAAATACAAGGTATAATTTACAGGGGGCAATTGAACACGTAGGAAGTGCGAATGAAGGACATTACATAAGTTACATTACAGGCAAGAATTCACAAGGAATTGACACCTGGGTGAAATGTAATGATGATGTAGTAACTAAAATAGACTCAAAAGAACTTTTAGAAAAAAATATGTACATACTTTTTTATAAGCGAGAAAACCATTAGTCAACACGTGTTGGTCAAATTTACATAAATATACAATACGTTAAAGTAGACATCAAATATATTATTATTTTACTTATATTTCTTTATGTTTTAGGTGTAATTTAGAAGACATCAATTGGGGCCCCAAACACGAAACTATCTATTATTGTTCTAATATTAAAAATATAGCTTATTTTTATTTTTAGTCATAAAGGTAAACAAACAAAACATGTGGCCACAAAATTTAGCAGCATGTATTTTATATCTGCTAATAACGGAAAATGCGAGAGGCGAATTGGATCAAAAATACGAGATAAAATCCATGGATGGGACGTCAGGAATGGTATACGAGGATCTAGGTAAATTCTATATAACGGATTCCTTCTGGAATTTGTTAACTTTCATAGACTTAGATAAATTTGAAGAAAAATTTGTGCAGATCATTAATCCTTTTAAAGATACTGAAAAAATATGTAATGATAAAACATTAAAAGCGTCTGATTTATGCGGAAATTACTTAAATATAATAAATGCAACAATTAATCGCGTAAAATGGGAAAAAGATATGATTCCAAATTTATTAGGGCATAATTTGGTAAAACGAGGATATTTTGACGCAATTGGAAAAATTTCTAAGACTTTATTCGGTACTCTAACGACTGATGATGCAGAAAGATTTGAAAAGATGATAAATGAAGTTGAAGCTGACCAGGACACTTTGTCTAAAGTTATGAAAAATCAAACAATAATAGTAATGTCAACATTAGATACACTAAATAATACATTAGGCCATATTGAGCATAATGAAAAACTGATTTCCCAGAGTTACAATTCGATAAAAAATATTTTAGGTAAAACTGCAACGGAAGTGGATTTCTTGTATAGAATAGACAGGCATTTGTAAGATCATATATCGATACTAACGACAATTATTGAGCAGTATAAATTAGAGGTAATAAATTTAATAAATATTATTGTTTCGGCAAAGCAGGGAATATTTCATCCATTATTTATCTCTCCAACAACCCTATTAGAAAATTTGAAGTCCATAATCACATTTATACCGGCAGGGGTTAAATTCCCTACAAATATTGATAACCCAAATGCAATAGAAGCCTTATTTAAAATTAGTAAATTAAGTATATTTTTCAAAAATTCAAAGTTATATGGAGTAGTCAGAATACCGTTAGTCCAAATTAAGCCGTTTACATTCTACAAATTAATTTCTATCCCTGTGAGATTGCATAAGAATATATTTGTAGTAATTAATCTTTCATACGCATACCTTGCAATAAATGAAATAAGATCAGAATTCGTCCTGTTGGACAAAGATGAAATGTTAACAATTATTTCTCTACAAGATCAGGTGTATATTTCACTTAAAGAAAAAACTTTAATTACTACAAACAAAAATATTTGTGAGATACAATTATTGTCATATAAAAAATCAATTCCAGATATTTGCGAGCGGCACGTGTTAACTATTAACCACATTTATTTTATGGAGTCTGTATTAGCAAATTCGTGGATGTTTGTAACCCCAAATGCAGAATCGTTAACATTAACTTGCACCGGTCAAGGTGGCAACAACACAATTAAATATATAAATTTAAACGGCACCGGTAAACTTTATTTGGCAACAGGATGTAAGGCATTCTCTGAAAATGTAATACTGAAGGCAATACAAACGAAAGAATTCGAATTATTTCAACATATACCTTCTTTAAACATGAAAGATTTTAATGAGAAAGGGAATAATTTGACGTCACCATTAATCGAAGATCTAAAAATATTAGATTTAGAAAAATTAGAAAAAGTAATGAACATTAATGAATCTCTGATAAATAAACGCCAAAAGCTAGAATCAGTTCTAAACGATATTAATAATATCCAAATAAAACATAAACACAAACTAAAAGAAAATTATGAATCGATTATATTATACTGTGTAACAATAACTATTATTATAAGTATAGGCACATATTGTTTTAAAAAAAGATTAGGAACGTGTAATCGAAAAAAACCAGAAAAGGAGAGAAAATATCCTTATGAAGGAGTATGAGGAAGGAACCTTCGTATTACCTGACGGAAGGAAGTGTACGGTAAACCTACGGGAGGCGACTTCACGTGAAGAATTGGATCGTCTGAACTGATCAGCAGACATCCAACCCTCGACGGAAGTAGTGTCCCGAGGTTAACTACTAATAAGAAAATTACAATTTCTAATAGCATTTTCCGTTAGCTTAAGAAAATTGTAGCACTTAGTAGTAAACATGTACTATATAAGTATTACTCATTTTTTTTCCTTGACCTACGCAAGGAAATGGCCAATCGTTGCGTCGGTACTAGATATTTTTGTTATTACCATTATAATTATTATATTAAAGTTCTTGTTAATTCTACGATTGTAATACATGTATGTCATTCAAGCATAATACCAAATTTAACAGAAAATATTTTTATAACTTTATATTGAATCAGAGATTAGTCAAATATTGTAATTCATTGGGCACAACCTACAAACCTAACGTATATTGTAAATGTAAAATTCTGATGCTGCCTTTTCTTTTATGGACACTGCCGAAGAACCAAGGATATTATCGAGTTAATCAACGGACAAAGGAAAGAAAATATGGAACCAAAAAATCCTAGTGGAGGGAAAAGTAGTTGAGGCTCCTAAACGATAAACCGAAGGTCAACACCAGAGCAAAATGAAGATGATGCCTGAATTAAGTAGGGCATCACACAAGTACATGTACTACGAATTCAAGACCGAGTTTACTACCTTAAATCACTTCGACCTATAAGCAAACGAGAAGTCCCTCCAACATCTTGAATTTGAACATCATTCGGACCATGGAATAAATAGAAAATCAGCAGTTGATCCATTAAGAATAATGTGTAGCTTTGTTAACATATTTAAATTATAATTCAATTAGCTATTAGGAAAAGTAATATCTTCGTGACGGCTATTGGTAATGTAAATATGCGTGGAAGCATATTCTCCGGCGGGGCGGAAATGTCACGAAGGGTGCTTTTGTTAATTTAAACACTCTGTATATACATGTTAAATATTGCGGTACGGTGGGGCACACTTTGCTGAGTCGTCCATATCGGAATGAGCGCTCGATCGCGGCTTCGATCGGAGCGGGGGACGATTCGCTGGGCAAGGGCGACTCAGGAACGTGGGTCTTCCGGAGATTGGGTTGGTTGTGCCAAGTAAACGTGATACTCAGTGAGTTGGCTTTTCCTGGACCCCTTTACCCTCATACCAGCTTCAGGCGACCCCAAGAAGGCCGGTAAGTCGATCCAATTTTTAAACGGCAAAACGGTTCCTTTACCACTGAGCTACCCCCTCATTTTTTCTGATAGCATCGCCGCTACCCCGGAGCGAGCGTGACAATATTCTGTCTACTAATACAAGTGGAATTAATATTAATGATTATCGAAGTTATTAAAATAACTCCTAACAAGATCCAAACGTTATCCTAAACTGGAAGATTATTTTCACAATGCTTACACGAGTCAACAGTAGCTTAAGAACATAGATGAATGTTCACAAGTTTTCGTTAAAACGACCTCCAAGTCGTGGCTTATATTTAACAAGTCGAAGAAGAGTCGGATCGTTTGATCTTTGCTTCTATGACCTTCGAAGAGTTGTCGCTTTAAATTGATATAGCCAGGCGTGACGAAAACATCTGCGACATAAGAGCGTTAATGTGGCGTTCAGTTTTCACCAACCAGAATATCTGCCTATTTTCATGGTCAAGAATTTGATCTTCGAGTAGCTTCTTTTTATTACTGCCTGTTCTTACACTTAACCATAAAATAGAATCAGTCTTACTACTCCTACGTCTCCATCAAATGTTACGGGAAACGCATTTAATTAAAAATGCGCCTCCAGTAAAGCCGTGCGCTTCATCGAATGTTACGATTATCTCTTAGGGGTAGCCATAACTTATTATTCCTTAGGACGTAGTTAAAATAAGAAATACGTTTATTAAATAAATGAGCAAATAGTTGTCACTTACATGGTTTTGTAGAAGTAGGGACTTACGGAATTTATAATTAGAGCAGGCTGTGATATTTTCCAAAAAGTTCGCAACACGGGCTTACAGTTCGAAATAAAAAAAAATTATTTTGTACTATGTCAGAATTGTGACATTTATTTTTTTAACGATCGATAATGAACGATTTGTCTTGCAGAACCCCCCTAATATTCTAAAAAAAGGGTTTAAACCAGCATCCATACAAAATACAATAACAAAATAAAGATTATATGAATCACGAGCATAACCTCAATTATCACAACTGTCAACTTATATTTATTTCTCATTGTATCCAACTACGCAGCATAAAATAGCACCAATCACAGCCTCCTCTAATTATGAATTCCATTGAACAACCGATACAATAGACTAACGTAGGTTACAGACCAGAATCCGACTACCTGCTTGCTTTGCTATCGGTTTGGTTATATACGAATGCACCCAGAGTTTGGGAATATCGGAGTATTTTTAGACTGCAGACACCGGAGTTTTCCAGAATTTTTAGGTCTATAGGTGTGCTTTATCCGTTACGGGCGTGATGTTGGCGGCGACTTTGCGAAAGTTCGTGCGGTGCACTCGGTTATATGCGTCATCTTCTAAAGTTAGCGATGAACAACATATGGGAATTTCCATATATCACGGACGCTCGACGCTGTTATGGAAGGTTGTTGGAACAACTGATAAAAGATGGACTAGAGGATAAAATTCTTGTAGGTAAGGAACAATGTATGAGAAGAACTTTAAAACTAACTATGAGGGGATATAAATATAAAAATATAAATTTTATTATACATTGTTCCCAGAAAATAAAAAAGAGATGAAGATGCCAAAACGAGAGAGTGTGTCTGCTATGTACGTTCAACCTCCATCTTGTTACAAGTTGTTTCAAACACAATTTACGTAAGGAAAAAATCTGTAAACGACTATCGCAGCGGTTAAACAATGCCAGTAACCACTGGAGAAAACATTACAAAATACTGGAAGATCGACAAATTAAGATTCAGCAGAAAGCTGAAGCATTGGGCGTGTTTTCAACAGAATTCATAAACACTTAGCGATGAGAAAGGTGAATGCCCAAAATTATAACGGGGAATGAAATCTGGATTTACCAGTTTGACCTTAAAATAAACAAATATAAGAAATATAAGAATTACCAGCAAACAAATTCTTTAAGAATATCTTATTTATCAAATTTCCTTCGAAATTTTACCGTTGAGTGTTCTTTGATTGATCTTTGCCATTGAAAAAGTATAGTTGACTCTTCTTTTCAGAAAAAAATTGAAGGAAACATATCCAACTTTTTTTTAGCAAGATTGGTGTACAGAAAAAATTATTTCTCAATAGATTTGGAATGAGTCTTGCCAGTTCGATGCAAAAACAGTAATAGATTTCTCTCCAATCTAAGCCGCGTTGATGCTCGAAGCAACTTGATTTGGCAATTCAGAACCAGATGAAGTTCTGCTTCTTCTCGTCTGTCAACGATTGCAGATGTATTGTATTGTAACGGACGCGGGTTATTTTTCTACTAAATTTAGGGGTGGTCAGCCTGAATGCTCAACCAAAATTCTTTTACCTTAAACAACAACGGAAAACCACCCCGTTTTACAAATAATCCCACCTGCTTTTTTGACCCACGAACCACCGTTAGAAACCAAGTTTTCTGTTCGGTAGCTAATTTGAGTAAACAAAGCTAAAAATGCTCTCGCACCGATGTTTTCTTTGAAAAGTCCAAACAGTACTGTTATAGTTGCCTGAAGATTGTCAAATTTTCCCACTTTCATTGTCTCTTTCCTATTCTCTTTAAGCAGAATTGAACCGACTTACCAATCTGAATCCAATTTTCTTCTCGTAATCTAATATTTTAGAAGGCACAATGATTTTATTTATATCAAATGAAACACTTTATTCGGAACGGTTTTAAATACACAAAAGAAGTCACTTCGCGGAAAAGCTTTTGCATTCCGTTCGCGAATTTCAAACTTAGAGAGAAAATTACAGAATTTAACAAATCTGAAATTCAATTCGACGTCTGTGATTACGGATTCAATTGTTAAAGGTTTTTAATAACATTCAAGCAGCATCTCCCCGCCTTCCCTCCGGACCCTTCTACCATAAATTCCTCCGTCCGCCAGGTGGCGTGGTGATATTGCTTGAGGATGTTTTCTCAGTTTCCCACGCGCTTTCGGACTCGTGCATGAGAACTGCATCGCCAGCTTTTCACTTAATCATCAAAAAGTGAAACTTAAAGATCTTACTGAATATCGTCTTTCATCCAATGCGCGAAATTAAATAAAACGTATTATTTTCCGTGAAAGAACTATTTTTGCATATCTCATCCTATCATCATCATCTACTTCAGGCCTGGGCATAAAATACGAGAAGAGCGAGGACACGCTATCCCCACTATTCGATAGATCAATGAAACGTCGACATCAATGAGCCAGCCTGCCAGCCGATCGTGTACCAACAGAAGTTATAAAACGTGTGGCTCTCGTGAAATACAAACATGAACCAAAATTATGAACTTAAGTATCTGTGTTTTATAAACAGTACAGGTAATGTAGAATGTATTATTTGCGGTAAACTGTTGAGCGTAAAACGATATAATATTGCTAGTCACTACAACATTTTTCATAAAGAATATTATCTACATAAGTTTTGTATATCGTTGGTTGTTGAAATTGAAACGACTGAGCGTCAAGCGGGAACCGGCACTGCCTGTGCGATGGTAGAAGGAGAATATACCCCGACATATTCCCCTCGCATGATTAGACCTGATCTACTTGATACAAAATGAAATTAAATACTGTTTATACGTATTGAAGTTTTCGCATTCTTACACTATTATTCAATGAAAGCCAGTCAGGAAGACTGTAATTGGTTTACAAAGAAGTTTGCGTATTGTTTTTTCTATGAAAGAAAGTTGAGTTGGTCGGGTTGAAGGACAAAGAAAAACGCTAACTGTAATGTAACTATGATTTAAATAAAAATTTTCACTTCATGTAATTCTATTGTGGAAAAGCCATATATTTTGAAGGAACTTATACTTACATTTTGTCACGCTTTGTTATTAATTTAATTAATTAATTATTAGGATAATTCAATTCCAAATATTAAATTGTAATAAATAATAGCTTTACAAATTTAGTTTATACGAACATAACGACATAATTAGTTCTCCAGTGGAAATTTTCCAGCTTCTTTTCCAAATCGATTGAAGATCCAAATATTTCCCTTGGCTCTGAATATAAAGGCGGCGTTTCAATATGATTTTCGATTATAGGATATTGTATTTGCGAACGCGCAGAAACCTCTTTTAGCCCGAATAACAAGCGCTGACAGACGAACAAGTATCCAGGGTATATTAAAATTCGCATTATATAACAGTTTCTTTAAGGCGGACAGAACATTGAAATCCGAGAACAGATGCCCCTGTTTCCTTCGAATCGTAATTTAACGCAATGGATCCTGTTAAGTAATCGTCGACAGTAACTTCTAACGCTTCTTAACACATAAGTTAATTACAATTTTAAAGAACACATGGTGTATGTTTCCACTTGAATTAAGCAAATATTAATTAAACAAATAGTAACTTATTGGGTCAGGAAATTGTGAAAACTTTAAAAACTTTAGGAAAACAGTTTAGTTTGATTAAATGAAGAGTAGTATACCGGGTGTTCACACTTGAACATAGGCAATTAACACACACGTATATTCAATTCTGAGGCTCTTTCACGTTATTTCTATAATAAACCAAAAATAAGTATACATAAAGTAATAAGGCTGCTCACAATTTTTATTTAAAAAAGTGACAAGAAAAAAGTAAATGTTGGTTACATTCCACATACTACCACGCTCAACTTAAATGATAGTCCTGCATGCGAATCACACCCTTAAGAACATGCAGCGTAAGGGCTACCAAACTGTTAAATGGTATCGTTTATGGTGAGCATCGTTGCTCATGTTGGACTTTGGGAGCGGACGGCGGTATATGTAATATTTAATAAAAAAAGTGTCAGTTTCATGAAAAATTTAATTACTGAAATCAGAAATAAAATTAATACCTGCCTTGTTTTTATCGCTCACCGGAGTGTGAAAATTGAAATTTATTATCGATTATTAATGCTTTTATGTGGGGAACGTTAAATTCGCAAAACATTCACAATGCGCGTGATGACTATTGCGAATTTGTAATTTTCAACGCCGTAATTAAATTAGTAAAATAAATTACGTTTTCAGCGCTTTACATGAATTGGCGCTTTTAATAACACATATCGCTTTAAATACAGAGAGATGTGCGTTGATTAAACGGATTGCGTCGATATTTCTATATTTGTTTTTGGCCTGCCCTCGCCTGTTTGCACGTGAATATTTGTTTGATAAAATAAACATAATTACACTGTAATAATTATTGCAGTTGTTTTCAATCCAAACAGGGTTATTAACGAAAAATCGATAAATATTTTATTTTCTACCTTCGTTTACACAATTTTCCTTTTTTTCTTGTTTGGTATAACATATGATAAAAATATTGATACGATTAAGATAGAATAATCGAATAAACGAAATATGACCAAGAAAAATTCTTAGAATGTTAATATTTTTTACCTCTATCTGGGAAACTTGTCCCAGGAAGAAATGGCTATCAGCAAGGTCATAAGGAATCAGATGGCTGGGACATATAGCCGGAATATCTAACTAAAAGTGTGTGAAGAAGACTTTATTTGGAGGAGAAGGAGGAAGAAAAATCCTCTTCCTGCGAAAAACGAACAAAAAGGAAAAAGAAACTTGTAGTATGGAAGAGAAGAATGTTAAGAAAAGATTTATGAAGCCAGAATATGTTATATAATGTATAGAAGAAGGATGAATGAAATAGAGGGGAACTCTACAAAAAGCCGAGCATTATCCAAGCAATAAAGGATTATTAGGACGATTGGGATATCTGACTATGTCTGGAAAAGGTGTGTGAAGAAGTTTTTATCAGGAGGACAAAGAAGAAGGAAAAAAGTTACCCCAGAAAGGGATGGCAAAGAGCAAGGACATAAGGAATCAGATGGCTGCGACGTATAGCCGGATTGTGTAACTAAAAGTTTGTAAAGATGACTTGATTTGAAGGAGAAGGAGGAAGGGAAGAACCTCTGCCTGCGAAAGAAGGATAATGAGCATAAAGGGAGAAGTAAAACTTGAAGTACGGGAGAGAAGAATGTTAAGAAAGTTTTATGAAGGTATAAAAATGTAATGTAAAGTGTAGAAGAAGGACAAATAAGGAGGAAATAAAGAGGAACTCTACAGAAAGCCGAGCATTCTTCAAGCAGTAAAGGATTAGACGAATGAATTATCTGACGACACGTGTGTAAAGAGTGTTTTATCAGGAGCAAAAAGAAGGAAAAGAACAGGTTGCCCCAAGAAGAGATGGCAAACTGCAAGGACATAAGGAATCAGATGGCTGGGACATGTAGCCAAAATGTCTAACTAAAAGTGTGTGAAGAAGAATTTATTTGGAGGAGAAAGACGAAGGAGAAACCTCTGCCTGCGAAATTTGGACAATGAACAAAAAGGAAGAAATAAAACTTGAAGTATAGGAGAGAAGAATGTTAGGAAAGATTTATGAAGAAATAAAAGTGAAATATAAAGTACAGAAGGGCAAATAAGGAAGAAATAAAGAAAAAAACGAGCACCGAGTCAAGGATTAGGCAATTGGAATATCTGACGACAGGTGCGTGAAAAAGGTTTTATAGGAGAAAAAAGAAGAAGGACACCAAACAGTTGCCTCAGGAAGAGATAGTAAACACCAAGTAGATAAGGATTCAGATGACTGGAACGTATAATCGGAATGTCTAAGGTGTGTGATGAAGTCTTTATTTGGAAGAGAAGGAGGAAGGAAAAGAAGAGATGTCAAACAGTAAGAGTATGAAGAATCTGATGGATGTGACATATAGCCAGAAGCAGAGATATGTGAAAAAAGTTTTATTGGGAGGAGGAAGGAAAAAAGAGGACGCATTAAAAAGAGATGGCTGGAACAAGTAAAGAAGGATCTGAAAAAGATCGAAATAAGAGACTGGAGAGAAGAAGCTAAGGACAAAGAAAAGAGGGGAAAAAAGAACACTAGACGTGTAGGGTGGTATTATTAGTTACTAAGAATTTGAATTTGAATTTTAAACGATTCAAAATATAATAGATGTGTTATAGAACTTGTTCTATTTTAATATTTCTTACTTCATTTTAAATTATTGTGTGGTACTGAGGGATTTACATTTAAATAAGAAAAAAGCGTACGTTCCATTTTTCCTTTATCGAAGAAACAATGCAATCTACTTAACCCTCTTCTCCTCATCGTGCGTGGAAACGTTCGTACGTGAAAATCATTGGACGGTTTTATTCAAAAATCGGATGGCAAGCGAACAATACGACTTCAACTTTGTTGGGGTCTCTTTCTGACTTTTGCACGTCAGCGACGATTGTAGAGTCCTCGTTGCTCTCTTATCGCCGGTCCTTATTGAATTCGGAATATAAGCAAAGCAATAAACCCATTGGCAGAATTTCAATGCGGCAGTTTTGTTGATCGAAGAAGATCTCGCACACTTTTCGGGCGAACTCCATCGCTTCCTCGCTTTTGATATTTCGGGCCCCCCCGATTAATATTGAAATTTGTATTGTCTGAAGCCCGATCAAATTTGCTTTCCGCTTGCGAACAAATAAAACGCAAAAAAGGACGCCGTCAGTCGAGTCTTGAGATGCCGTATTTAAATTTCTAATTGCATTTACCGGACTGGAACGGCACAAAATACAAAACTTGCCTCGTAAAATATTTACTCGCCCAGCACTAAAATATTTATGGTTTCTCGGTATACGGAAAAATGAAATGTTTTTCTGTTTACGCGAAATATTTGCATTGTTTCTGAAAATTAAACTTAAGAATACTACTTCTGAAAAATTAGATAAACTGCTCAATCCTTGAATAAAAATAAAACATTCTGGGTAGAAACACCATTCAAACATAAGAATGTACTAAATCATAGATATTCTAGAATAAAATAGATTTCAAAATACATATGCGGGGTGTGTCATCCAAAGGGGTTTCTTCAAAAGCATCTTTCTTGTTGAATTAACCTTATTAACTCCAATTCGTTTTAAAATGCAGGACATCCCATTTAAAATAAATAAGTATGCAGAGCTTAAAAAGATAAAACTTTTCTTCATATATTCAGCAGGAACAGCGCCATTGAAGAAACCACCCAGTATACATTACAATTAGGTAACATTCACAACGCAAAATGCACTTGTTAAATATTTATTAAATTCATTTAAAATGAATGATAAAAACATGCATTATGTATTACCTATATTTAAAATTCAATAATTAATTTAAATAAAAAAAATTGATCTGATTTATTAAAACGGCTGAATTAAAATTCTGTATAATTAAAACATTTGTTTGAATGTTATGATTATCCATCGAAATTATAAATTTACATAAAACGCGTTCCACAGATGTTAAAGCAAAATTAAAGAAATGGAGGATATTGCATTATTTGAATATTTCCTTTTAAGGTCAACCAGAAATAGATATCACCAACATTAACTGCAAAATTCAAGTCCTACTACTGAAAGATTATAGTAGCCTCGCATAATTCTTTTGAAATTCTTTTTGTTCATGAATTTTCTCTTCTTCTCGATTTTCTTTTTCCTCTCAGACATTTTTTCTTTTTTTCTTCTTATTTGCAGACTCTGCCTTTCTATTGGATTGGCTTGAGTTTTTGGTTTTTTCTTCTTTTCCCTTCTCGTTTTCAAACTTTGCCTTTCCATTGGCTTTATCTAGGTTGTCCTTCTTCTCTGCTTCAGAACAAATTATTGGTTCCAACCACTTATTCTATTCCGTTCTTTTCCATTCTAAGATTCTCTCTCTTCTATTCTTTACACATTTCTTCTTGTTTTTCCCTCTTATTTGCAAACTATGTCTTTCTATTGGGTTGGGTTGGATTTTTTCCTTCTTGTTTTGAAACTTTGTCTTTTCATTGGGTTCATCCAGGTCGTCCTACTTCTCTTCTTCAGAGCAGATTATTGTTCTTGGCCACTTTTCCTATTCCGTTCTCGTCTATTGCATCTAAGGCTACTACATTTCCTTCATTGAAGCAGGATCCTTTCTGAAACTAATTCTACACTATGTTTTAAGGACAACAGCAGTTCTTGTTACGTTCTTTTTATATTTGTTTTTGACCGAACTATAAACGTAGGAGAAAGTGAGAGAATTGCAAATACTTAAAGGAAGAGTTAAGAATACTTAAAGGAAGAGTTAAACCGTATAGTTTTTGTGATCTCACTGGTAAAAAGAATATTGTATTTTCTATGGGTGGCTTTTCTTTTTACTATTACCTCGATTTTTCTTTTTCTCATTAATATTTCTCCTTCATTCATCCAATCCAATTTGCAAAAGCTTTAACATTTCTTTTAACTCTATCAATAGCCTATTTTTCATTTTCTGTTTGAATTTTGGTTTGTTACCCTGTTTCAGACTTCTTGTCCTTCCTTTGAATTTTGAAATAAAATCTCTAATTTGATTTCTCGAGCTGGTGTGAAAGGTTTTTTTCTACCATATTTGAGGAATGTCAATTTTAGCTTCTTCATTTGATCTAACAGCGTGGGTTTAGCTATCAAATAGACTTGTGCCGCCTTCCCTGATGAAACTTTTTTTGTTTGGACCGTACTACCTCCTATAAGGTATTAAATGCGACTGGATTTATAACGCGATAGAGAGAGAACTAATTCATCATTTTCATAATAGTCGAATTCATGATTAGCCACAGGACTTGTTTCCCCCACTTTCTTCGAAAGACCGGACTTTTAGGTCGTGAAAAATACGAAAAAAGGCACCTAATTTAGGTTTCGATTGTCTCATTGGTTCTGAATGTCTTCCTTCACGATATCATTTTTGGTGTCAGAATAAGGCCATTTTAAACGCAAAATAAAAGTTTTTAGATATAAAATTTAATATTTTGATCGACTGATTTACTGACTTGCCACAAACTCTGCAGATTAATAAATTATGTTTAAAACTTGAAATACATTTGGTCACTTTTTGATTCAGCCACTGAGAGTGTCTTTCTTTTGTAGACTTTTTTAACTTTTTAATTTTTTTAGCTCTGTTGACTCTCTTTTGGTTCACTTAAAGACTATCTTCGTATAACTCGCCATCAGCGTTGCTGACTTAGTTTAGCTATTTTACGTGTTTAGGGCTCCTAGTTCCAGCGGCTTGCATGTTTAAAGATGATCTTTGTAACCCATTTAGGAATACCAATCGCCGGAATGTGTGTACTGGGTTAGTAACGTGTGCTGGGTTAGTAACTCATTTCCATTTACTGCCAGTTATTTGAAGCAGCTATTGTGTCAGCCACATTCAGAGCAAGGACAATGTTTTTCTTGCAACAAAAATTAGGTAGAAAAAGTTGCAATCGGTGAAAAAATTGAATGTTAATTTAGGTGAAAAAGAATTTGGCCAAAAGATTCCATTTCTTATGAAACGAAAAGATATACAAAAAGTTTTTAAAGCGTTAAAAGCTAAAAGAAAAGGCATTCTACTTAAAATCCGCTCCCCTGTGATTAGTTTAAGCAATTAGTAGTTCTGGGTGTTTTCCAAGTGACATCATTTTACCATCCAATAACTGTGTTTCATTTTAATCACTCTGGTTATTCACTACTTCACTGTATTGGTTCCGGTTCCTTAGTTCGCCCACAAACTTCAAATCAAATTTAATATAAAGAAATAAAACAGAGGTTTTAAATTTTAAAAAATAAGCAAGAAACAAAACAAAAATAAAATCACAGCAAACAATTTTCTTTCAAAAAAAAATTATTTCGTATGTTTTGCTGGAAAAATGAGTACTGATCAGGTAAAGAAATCACAAAATTTCATTCAAAGCTATTAATTATGTAGTATGATCTACAGCAATCAAGCGGAACATAAGGCACCAGAAGTGCCTTATAACAATTTGGGAAGAGAAATTTAAGTGATAACGAAAAATTTTAGTTATTTATTGATTTTGGAAACTGAACTAACTTAGAACCTTCATTATGGGAAAGAAATGATTGTAAACAGCGCCTATTCGTATGCGTATAGCCATGTTAGTTAAAGTGCATCGAGACGTGGGACCACTTCTAAGTAATTGCAGAGAAAATATATAGAGTGTCTCTAAACCTATGTCTTTAATTGAAACCACAAATAGTTTGGTTTACAACTATAATTCGGAATTCCAGGCTATAAATTCATAAAAAATGCACACGATGATTATACTTAAGACAGGTCAAGTATAAATTGAATTAAATTTGAAAGCAGATAAGTAAATACTTAAAAGTTTAAAATATTCTGTGCGGTTTGCAATTAATAATAAATTGGCTATTAGTTTTGTGTCAATCCATATTTGAATAGTTAATTCCGTAAAACAAAACGCAGTGATTGAACTGCGGATATGACATCACCGTCATTCATTGTTTCGGATATGTTACTCTCACAAGTAATAAATTGCCTTTCCATTTTAATTAAATAGATTAAGATTTCTTTAGTTTAATAAAGAAACTTTAAAATAATGTTGTAATTTATTTACTGTCTGTACAGTTTAAAATCGGCCGCATTACGTAATCACACTAGGGAGAATAAAATAGCTGTTAAAACTAATATATGCTCACCACCATTATGACTGACATTAAATTTACAATTTCTATTAATTCAATTATGAAGAAATTCAGCTAAGTAAAGCTTTTTTAACGCGCTTGAATTGCAAATTCCAAAATTTACAAATTGATTAGTATCTTAAAGTATTCTCGCATGCAATCGATAAAGTCACAGTTTCGCATTTCTTTTGATGCTTTTTATTACGGTAATTTTTTGTGTTTTTACGACGGCGGCCGCTGTAACGCGTTCAAGGTGGGGCAGTATTACATTAGCGTTCTGCAGTTACGAAAAATTTGACAAACGAAGATAGATTTTTGCTGAATGTTTCTCTCTAGCACATTTCAGCAGTTTCAAACAAGTAGAACCTCCTAATTCTTTTGGCTGTGATTCGGTAGCCACCCGAAAATACGCGCAGAAGGTAGCATTTCACGTACTTATACTGAGGTTTTTTTATTTGCACACAGTAAAAGTATACCGTGTATAACAAGGCACTTTAGGAGTTTCATTTAAAGAGGTTTAGAGACGACCTGTATAAGTGTTATTCCTTTTCAGAGCCGGGGCACTGATTACCAAATTTTACTGCAAGTAAAGTACTGATTAATTTTAGTAATTGAAGTACTTTACTCTCAGTACTTTTAAATTTGCATTACTGGGTATTTGAATTTTAAGTACCACTCGTAAAGTACTGGTACTGGGTACTGGTCGGTACATTATTTGTAATAAGTAATACTGTGTACTTGGAAATGTACTTAAAACTTTTCAAGTACTGCACGTACTGTAAAAGTTACCTGCATGTAAAATTTTTCTTTTGCGAAGCTGTACTAAATATTTTTTTACGTCAAACAGTGAATTTTTTGTTTCGTTTATTTATATTCTATTCAATTTAATAATACTAATATTCAAGTAATCTAAATTTGACTAAATAAGCTTCAAATAATTTTGTTTAAAGAATCTAAAAAATCACTAAAAGTTATGAAGCTAGAGTCCACATTTTAAGAAAATTTGTGTTTACTTCATGTCGACAAGTTTTACCTCTGTAAGACAGTTTTGAGCAACACTGCGTTTTGAAATTATCTCATTTTATGACATTTTAATTTCACACATTTTAACAGAATGTGCTGATTTTTGTCGAGCAGAATTGGCTTTCATGTTACAAATAAAAAATAATTACAATTAAATGCTTTTATTACCCACCTTACATTTTACAGCTTTAATGAAATAAAAACTTAAAAAAATGTTATAAGCTGTCTATCTTGGTATTATTGTATCTTTAGTTATTTTTATTTTGTTTATATTTGTTTACGAGTTTAATTATATTGCAAAAAAAGAAAACAAAATAATAATTATAAATTAATACTTTAATTAAATATGATAGACAGTACTAATACTGTAATAACAAGTACTATTGTTTTAAAACTTGTTGTAATTGTTGTAATAAAAATACAATTTCCGGTTCGATTACAATAATTTTTAAATTTACATTAAAAGTTGTTTTCCTTATGTGATTTAACTTTTCATCTCCACATAAAATTAAAAACATAATTTTATAAGCAATTAATTTATTGTATTTACTAAAAATTGTATCGGCCTGTATTAATTTAAATTCGAATCATTCAAATTATTCTATCCAATTACCTAACACAATTCAAAATGTACGATTTGAATATTATGACAACAGTTATTAACAAAAATTGTATTAAAAAACTGCTAGTTTCAGTACCATAAAATACTGCAAGTATATTAAAGTACTGTAAGTATTATAAAGTACTGCAAGTACTGTATAGAGTAGATATTTGATCCTGGTACTGAAATTTCTCTATTTTGAGTAAAATACTTAGTACTTTAAGTACTTCAGACAAGTACTGCTACTGATACTGAATTTCAAACAAAAATTTCTGATACTGGATACTGAGTACTGCCAGTACTTTGTCGCGGTACTTGCACCAGCTCTGTTCCTTTTCCACTATTATTTGTATTAAATAATTCAGGGATGGATCTCGATTGTAGTGAGTACTTTTCTGCTTCTTGGTTCTCTATACTATTTATATCAGAGATACATAAAATTTCCTTCGGAGATTTTATTTGCGTTTAGGAACTCTCTTAAAACTTAAACTATTGTAGTATCCCTTCAGTTAACTCGACAGTCCTCAATAAACTCCCTCGTGGTTCACTCTTTGCCGGATGAAATCGTAAAACGAAAACTATAAATTTATATGTGCTTGTTTATCGTGCCGTAAAAATTCAAAATCTATTCAGTGCGGAACAAAAACTTCATGAAATAATAAAATTTTATTGGAAGGCACTAAATCAGTAATTCGTAGATAACAACATTTTAATTTATTCATTGTTTCGTGTTTCGGAGAATGTATGTGAATTGCATTTGCAAAATTGGCAGCAAATTTCAAAAAACTTTACTTCAGTAGTTTCAAAAACATTTTTATTAAAAAGAAATTTGCAGAATTTAAGAACATTGTAAGGATAATACAGCTGTTCGTAATTTATGCTGTGACAAAAAAAAAACTGCCACCAAGTTTCATTCATTCTGCACAAAATATGTAAACTCTGTTCAAAATTAACGGCACCTGTTTTGAGCTGTGATGCTCCTGTTCACCATTCACGGGCGTAACTTCGCATAGATTGATTGTTGATTTGGTGTATTTACTTTGCGATCAAGATTTAATAATAGTATATATTTTATCCACTTAAACTAAATTAATTCTATAAATCTGATCACTGCTGTTGCCGAGAAAAAGAAAAAGAAAATAAATTGTTGTTTAGGAACTGAACAGCACCACTTACTTTTTTTTATTTATTTTTTTTTTATTTGCGAAATTACTCATGTTTTGTACTAACACAGGTGACTTATTTCAAAATAAATAAATTTTGATAATTATTACATCTTGTTAATCCATCAAACTGTTGAGGAAGTTTTTTCATTAAGAAACGCTTAAGTTTAAATTTAAATTCTTGCTTTCCTCACGTAAAAAGTTTTGAAAACTAATGAGTTAAACAGCATTCCAAAAACATCAATCAACCACGATATTCAACAATTGACGGTTGCGTAAGAACATCAATTTTGTTAAACAAGAGACGAAGTACGCGACATGTAGTTAATTTGCTAAATGTTGACCATTCATCAGTTAGTCGCATGATTAGAAGGTACATAGAAACTGGGGCACACGCAAGAAGACGTGGACAGGAACAGGAAGAGAGCTACAAGTTTAGAGGGATGAGCGTTTTCTTCGGCAACAGGTTTTAAGAAACAGGAGATATACAAGTTCGGAGCTTAGTAATGAATTTGTAACAGTCAGAAATGTTAGGATATTAACTGTAACTGTTAGAATGCTAAGAGAATCGGGGCTAGCCAGTAGAAGGCCTGCAATTGCACCGCTGCTCATCTCAGGACATAGAATGGACAGATTAAGAAATGAACATTGGGTTCGTAGACGATTGGAAGCGAGTCTTGTTTACCGATGAAACAAAAGTGAATTTAAAATCACCAGATGATTGGGAACAAACATGGCTCAGGCCTGGGGAAAGATTTGCTGCTTGCAATATCTCTGCAAGGGAACCATTTGGTGGAGAGTAAAGAATATTCTGGTGAGGAATGTGTTTCCATCCCCTTTCAGACTCCCATTCAGTAAAAGTCAATTAATGATCGGTTTTGCCTAGAAAACATTATTGTGGACTTTGGGGATTTGTGCTTCGTGATTAATGAAAAGAATAAACTTTATAACGGTTTATTAGCGCAGGTATAATTACAACAGGCATGGAAATAATAATTGATGCGGGTGTTGAGGACGCTTGGTTTGTACTGTCCCTCCGCTACCGGGGTTTGCTTCTAGTCGCCGTGCTGACCCTTTTCCGTCTTCCCAGAAACCTTTCCTTTTCGTTCTTTCGGCCGGATCTTCTTGCTACCCCGAATTTTAAATACAACGGACCGGCCGAGTGGTCGGGTTTCTCCTGGAAACGCGGGCCGCCACAGCACCCCCTTGCCAGCGATTTGCGATACCGGCAGAAGTTAGGCGAAGCCGGCTTGCAGTCGATCCGGGAAATGCACTTTGCGGCCTGACCGCGTTGTACCTCTCCCGGTAGCGGGCGCTTGCTGCTCCGCGGGTGGTTCGCCTCTGTTTCTGTTGTTATTATCTCCGAGGCCAGAATTTGGGTCAGGGTTATCTACGCTGATGTAGGCTGGCTTCAAGCGGTCGATTGAAACGACGACCTCCTTCCCTTTTACCCAGATGGTAAAATTTTTCGTATTCCGCTGACGCACTTTGTAAGGGCCGTCGTATGGCATCTGCAGGGGTCCTTTGGGGCCGTCGTGTCGTAGAAATACGTAATCTGCGGTGGCCAAATCCTGAAACACAAAATTATTTTGCCTGTTATGCCGTGTACCTGGGACCGGTCGGATTTGCTGGAAATGCTCTCGCAGGCTCTTGACGAAATCCGCTGCACCGGACTCGTTTTTCGGATTTCTAGCGTTTGTCAGAAATTCACCCGGAAGGCGCAACGGTTCTCCATACACCAACTCGGCTGCTGTTGTTTGGAGATCTTCTCGCCAAGCCGCTCGTAGTCCCAATAGCACGGTTGACAACTTTTCTGACCATCGATTGTCTTCATGGCACTTAATCGCTGCCTTCAATTGCCTGTGCATTCTCTCTACCATCCCATTAGCGGCGGGGTGGTATGCCGTAGTTCGCAGATGGGTGGAGCCGATCAAGTTGTTTAGGTTCCTGAATAGGCTCGATTCGAATTGCCTTCCCTGATCTGTCGTAATCCTCAGTGGCGTGCCGAATCTTGCAACCCAGTTTTCGTAGAAAGCTCTGGCTACAGTGTCGGCCTCCTGGTTTTGCAAAGGTATTGCCTCGGGCCAGCGCGTAAATCTGTCAACACACGTGAGACAATACCTGTAACCTTCCGAATACGGCATCACGACGAGATCTAGATGCACATGTTCAAACCTCTTCGTTGGTAGAGCGAATTCGCCGAGTGGTGCCGACATATGACGTGTTACTTTGGCACGCTGGCACTGTATGCACGCTCTCGCCCACTGCCGACAATCTGCTTTTATCGACGGCCACACGAAACGTTGCGTCATAAGTTTCACAGTAGCCCTAACACCAGGGTGTGCGAGTCGATGAACGGTATTGAAAGCCGCTCTGCGGAAGGGTGTCGTTACGAACGGTCTGACTGCTGTTGTCGAAACATCACAGTAAACTAATGTTTCCGATCCCGGAAACTGCATTCGTTTCAGCCGCAATACTCTGTCTTCGCGTAGATAGGTTTTCATCTCCTCATCTTGCTCTTGAGACTTAGCCAGTTCATCGAAATTCAACGTAGTTTCGAGCGTCTCGACACGCGACAAAGCGTCGGCGACCACGTTGTCTACCCCAGACACATGCCTGATGTCAGTTGTGAATTGGCTGATGAAATCCAGGTGACGAAATTGGCGGGGGGAACACTTCTCCAGCTTTTGACGGAAAGCGAAAGTTATTGGCTTGTGATCGGTGAAAATAGTGCAGATCTTTGCTTCTACCATATGTCTGAAGTGCTTGATGGCCATATAGATCGCTAGCAATTCGCGATCGTGCGCGCTGTACTTTCTTTCACTTTCCGATAATTTTCTTGAGAAAAAACCTAACGGTTCCCAGTCGCTGCCAATTTTCTGCTGTAAAGCCGCTCCCAAAGCTACATCCGAAGCATCGCATATTATGGCTAACGGTGCGTCGTGCTTGGGATGTGCCAATAACGTAGCGTCGGCGAGACTTTGCTTGCATTCCTCAAACGCTTGAATTGTCGATGTCGTCCACTCTACCGGCGCTCCTCCTTTTATTTTGTTTTTCAGGAGACCATTGAGATGACCTTGCGCGTTCGCCGCCCCGGGTATGAACCTTCTATAGAAATTTAGCATACCCAGGAACTGCCGTAAGGATTTCGCTGTCTTGGGTCTCGTGAATTCTTGAATCGCCTTTATCTTGTCTGGCACCGGTTGTGTGCCTTTTTCGGATATGAGGTGTCCCAGGAATTTCACTTTGGACTGTCCGAAAACACATTTCGTTGAATTGACAACTATTCCGTATTGCCGGAATCTCTGAAAGATGATCTTCAGATGCTCCCGATGTTCCGCTTCCGAACTAGATGCAATCAAGATGTCGTCGATATAAGCGAAACAGAAATCGAGTCCCAGTAACACCTCGTCGATGAAACGTTGGAACGTCTGCGCCGCGTTTCGCAATCCAAACGTCATGAACGGAAATTCAAACAGTCCAAAGGGCGTTTTATTGCCGTCTTGGGAATATCCTCCTCGGCGACAGGGATCTGATTATATGCGCGCACCAGATCGACGGTGGAAAATATTCGTTTGCCTCTCAACGCATACGAAAAATCTTGAATGTGGCGCACAGAATATTGATCTGGGATTGTGCGAGCGTTTAAAGCTCGGTAATCGCCGCATGGTCGCCAGCTGTGATCTTTCTTCGGGACAAGATGCAGCGGCGACGACCAACAACTCTGAGATGGCCGAGCGATACCCAGTTGTAGCATGGCCTCGAACTCCCGTTTCGCAACTGCATATCTCTCCGGTGCTAATCGTCGTGGACTGTTGGCTACAGGTGGACCTGGTGTAGTTCTGATGTAATGACGCGTGTTGTGCTTTACTTCCCTCGGTGCTCCACACGGCCGCGTCGTATCCGCGAAATCGCGAAGAATGTCATGATAATCCGATGTCCCGGAAATAGTCTTTACGGCCGGTTCACTGTCGGGCGCTGCTTTCGCTTTCGTTGCCAGATGGGTAACGCGATCCAAAAGTTGTTGTCGACGCGCGTCCACCAATAGATCATAGTGGCTCAGAAAATCAACACCAATTATCGGTTTCGACACATCCGCTATAATAAAACTCCACGAAAACACACGGCGCAAACCTAAATCCAATGATAAACTAACAGTTCCGTACGTCGCGATTTCAGTTCCATTTGCCGCGGAAAGCGCGTAATTAGTCTTACTTCGGCGTCCTGGCACTAACTTCCGCGGATACACGCACAAGTCCGCACCAGTGTCTATCAAAAATTGTACCTTCGAGGTTCTGTCCGTCACAAATAAGCGGCGCGATGACGGGCACGGTGCACTTGCCGCTCTTAGCGACCGCCCGGAGCGTTTCCCGACGCCCATGAACAAGGGGACCGACACTTGGTAGCATCGTTTCCAAATCTTTGATGATACCAGCATCGACCGTCACTGGCCGCATCTCTTCCTCGCGATGATGACCTTGCACTTCGTCTGCTCAGACTTCGTCCGCGGTGTCTGTCGCGTCTAACCATGCTGGATAAAGTCGCGATTTCTTCCTGCATTGCCTTGAATTGCTCTTGCAGATTCACCGATAACTGTGCCATTTTTATGTTAAGCATGGCCTCCACTGAACTGTTGGCGGTTTCTGCGATCATCGGTGCTGCAGGCCGCATCGTTTCCGCGATGGTATCTGCGAGTTCTGCCGCTTTATCGAGGCTCTCATCCTTTTGCATTGACAGGAACGCTTGCATGTGATTTGGTAGTCGACTTACCCAAAGTGTTCGCAGCAACGTATCTGGTACTGTTCTTCCTGCCAAACTTCGCAAATGTCGCAGAAACTGCGACGGCTTGCGATCTCCGATTTCTTCACGTTCGAGTAGTTGACGAGTTCTTTGCTCTTGCGAGGTGCCCAGTCTCGCAATAAGTTCCGTTTTTAACTTTTCGAATTGTCCTGTCGCGGGCGGATTAACGATAATGTCGCGAACTTCCAGCGCGGTTGCTGGATCTAGTACACCGAGTACATACCCGAACTTCGTTGAGTCGGACGTTATTCCGGCTGCTGCGAGGCTACGCTCGACCATGCTAAACCACATTTCGGGGTCCTTTGCACAGAACTGCGGCAATCGAACTCCGACCCGGTGGATTTCCGCGGATGTTTCTGCTTCGTTTGCGACGTTCATGATGATACACAAAATGTGCGTAAGTCACACACAAAGGTTGCGATAAAAGTTTATTCTCGTATCACTCACGCCTAAAACACGGTAAAAATCACGTCGGGGTCACCACTTTGGGGATTTGTGCTTCGTGATTAATGAAAAGAATAAACTTTATAACGGTTTATTAGCGCAGGTATAATTACAACAGGCATGGAAATAATAATTGATGCGGGTGTTGAGGACGCTTGGTTTGTACTGTCCCTCCGCTACCGGGGTTTGCTTCTAGTCGCCGTGCTGACCCTTTTCCGTCTTCCCAGAAACCTTTCCTTTTCGTTCTTTCGGCCGGATCTTCTTACTACCCCGAATTTTAAATACAACGGACCGGCCGAGTGGTCGGGTTTCTCCTGGAAACGCGGGCCGCCACAGGACTATGTCATGCCTCATGTTGCAAGAGATCTGTTGAGTTACTTAAACGAGATCAATATTACTGGTACTACTAGTACTGGTCATCTCACAGTCCAGGTCTTAAACCCCATGGAGCACTTATGGGCTGTTCTAAAAAAAAGCAGTGAAGTGTCATGTGCTCGTTTCCAGACGTATTCATGAATTCGGTCTTGCAGTATGGAATAACATTTCACAAGAAACTATGCAGAATTTGATAATCAGCTTACCAAGACGAATTCAGGCAGCCATCAGAGCTAGACGTGGTACTACACGTTATTAATGTTTTACGGTATTCAGTTTTTCTTTGTTTATGGTGTATTTGTTTCTCTTTTTTAATTTTTATCTCTGAAAGTTTAATTCGTTAAATTAAAGAGTATTGATGTTCATGAATCGTTGTATTGTTGTAATGTTATCTAATTGTGAGCTTTTATATTAAGATAAACTATTATTGAATAATGGTTGCAAAATTACAGACCTATCGACGATTTTGGTAGTGGTGCGTTAATTTTGAACAGGGGATTTGTATGAAAAAAAAAACACTAAACCTACTTACAAGTGAGGGTGGTGTTCAGTTTTCTCTAATGATTGTGATTTTTTTTTAATGGTAATCCAACGATTTTAGCCAAGGTAAGCAAGTGCAGAACATTGACCGTATCCCTGATCTCTAACTTCCATATAAGTCGGAATTAATTGCAGTTTATATCGTCCATAAAAGGCAAAACGGGCAATTACACATGAATTTAGCTTTCCCATACGAGTATATCGGATGTAAGGAAAAGCTATAAAAATCGTATAAAACAAATTAATGGCGCTTCTTATCACCCCAGACACGTAAACACGAGTTACACTTAGATTCTCATCAATATTACATGCAACCGGTTATTTAACGTAGGTAGTAATAATAAAATCGATTTCCTACGTGTACTTCTAAATTACGTAAATCAAAGTGAATTTAGCATAACGTTTTGTGTAAAATATTGTATTTGGTGACGCTGATAAGTTGGTGATAATAAATTTCACCATTAAAGAAATGTGGTCGTGCCGAAATTGGGATCGCCTCGTTCAGGATCCTTTAAGAAAGAGTCCTGCGAGAGAAAGGCACGAACGAATAGCCTAACTGAAATTCGGTTCCCCGGAGAATCGGTGTCTTCCCACAGGACACGTGATGAATCGGAACCGATATTCAGTTGTTACTCTTGTATCCTTGTATTTCTAATGGAACTCGATATTTTTATGTCCTAGGTAAAATGTTTTCCGAGAAAACAACTTTTATATTTCGGTTATTTCAAAATTGAACTTTATGTATTTGTTGTAACGCATTTATGAAAACAAGTCACATCAATAAACAATTTAAAATTATTATTTTAATATAATATTATTTACTTTAATACAATAAAAGAATAATTCACTGTGAAAGAGTAATTCAAATACATGACACTGAAATTTAGTAGGGTAATTAACTTTATTTAATAAATAATTTTTATTAAACATGGACCATAACAGAGTTTCTATAAATGATGCGTGTTGCATTTTTTGTTGCAGCTCATTCTGCTCCGAATGTTGGAAATTTACCGCAGTTGTAATTTTCCCGTAGCAAATGCCATTTAGATAAGTGAGAAATCAATTAGTTGATGTTTCAATCAGTGAAATTAATTAAAGAACTGGAAGTGAATGCAAATTTGTTTTCTAAAATTAAATATTAAGTTTTGAATATCAAAAAAAATAGATAATCGCTTAATAATCTAAATGAACTGTAAAAAGTTTTTAACAAAAAAAATATTCTTCAATTCTTTTACACAAACGGTTGTGTTAATTGGGTTGCACATACTAGGAATTATTACTTTTAAGGGGGCGCGATACCAAATTTTTCACAGAGAGTTTCTCTGTTATGTGTCAATCAAAATTTACCAAACTAGGAGGTCTACTTCACTTCTGCCTAGAGAAGCAATTCTCCTATTTGTGATAAATATAATATGATAGTTTTTGAGAAACTCATAAAAAACGAAAATCTAATACATTTATATGCGAAAACGTCCTCATGGTAAAAGCCGTTAATGTAAAATAGATGGCCTTGGAATCGGCAAATTCGTGACAAGCTGTGTTAGCTCCGCCTTGGGAAATAAAAACAAGCGAATACAGTTTAGAATCGTTTTCTAATATTAGAATTATTTTTCTTTTATCTTGTAAGTTATAGAGGTATAGATGCACGATTTAAAATTAACTACAATTATACAGAGTATTCCGTGTGGCTGTGCCAGACCAAAGTTATGTTTTTTTTCAATGGAACATACTATGTATTATGGTTTATTTCGATTCATCTTTAAGAGTAGATAAATTTATTATTAGTACATTATGTACCTAAACCTAATTGTTTTTGAGATATTGACATTTTAATGTAAAAAAATGGTATTTCATATTTTATTTTAGATGTATATTAAAATTCGGCATTTAAATTTTACAGTAATATTATATAAACTCTAGGCAACAGAAAACAATTTCCAGTGATTCATAACTCCGATGTTATACTCGGTTAGTTTAAATGGAACACCCTACATTTTATTACTGAATTTAATAGGTCTTTGATTAAGCTTTACAATGATATAAGGTTCAGTATGTGTTACACAACAAGCCTACAAATAGTAAGATGTCAGATTTGTAAATTCATAAAACAGCATTATTCCATCTTCTAATGGAATATTTTGTCTATAATTTAGTTGATTTTAATTAAAAAATCTGTACTGAGGCTGCTTGTACTTTTAGTAGTAATAGCTGAAACAGATTTTTAAAAATATGTATTAATATAGGCGCTACCTACCGAATACGCACTATTGCGGAAAATACTAAATAAATGTTAAAAAGTAATAATACTAATAATAAATCTTCTTTATTAGGCGAAGTTTACCTACAAAGCTAGGTAAAATAACTTCAAGTGACTGCTATTTATTTGAAATGTAACTATGGAAACAAAGGAGTAAAATTGCGAAGTAAAAATATAACTATGAAATAAAAGGGTGTGACGTAAAATAAAGATTTACAAAAAAAAGGAAAAAGACGTTTAATTGATAATCAAAATAAAAATAAAATACCGTCAAATCTAATTAAATTAAAAGGCGGTCGTGGATGAAAATAGAATGAAAATAAAAATGATCTAAATAATTACTTGCAATGAACCGCTAGCGTGAAAAACGGGCTTGCCACAAAACACATCTTACCATAACTTTTTTGAGGTTAGGAAGGTAACTTTACCATTTAGGCACAAAATACGAAAATCTAAATGGCTGCAGAGTTACTTACGGGTATGCTCTAATGCCTTATAGGTGTATAACTAATTTATTTTAAGAAAGAATTATTCGTTAGTAACCCTTATCTTTGTATCTTTGCCAACTTTGCTATCTGTTATGGTTTAGTCAGAAAATAAAACAATCTAAATGCCTCTAGTGTCTTTTTTGCAAAACTGTTTAATTTAGAATTTTAAGTCAGCAGATTCTACGTACACAGAAAAACAAATGCCTTTTACTTTACTAATGAATAACTCTTTTTGAAAGTAAATTAAATAAGCACGTAAAAGGCAATAAAGTATATCTGTTTTCAATAAGAATTGCTGGAGCCAATTAGATTTTCTTATTTTGTGTTTAAACGGTAATAAATATCAAAAGTACAAAGACACAAAAAAGTTTACTATGGAATGCTTCTTTCTAAAATTTTATTAACTAAAGCCACCTTAACCTCATAAAAAAAATTACACTCCCTCTGTCCCAATTTAGTTGACATATTTCTAAAAATTGGGAATAAAAATATATAAAACACAGAAATGCACATCAATAAGAATTGTAATTTATTTTAACACATTTTTATTTTGCCTGGTTTTATAATGGAGAAACTGTACGTCCATAGTACTTACCCAAATTCTTTTAAGGCAGCATGTTTTACCTTTCCGTTTTCACAGTTTTTCACTGCGTTATAGCAAAAATCGAAGCACTGAATGTTGCGTAATTTTGGTAATTTCTTGCTTTTTTGATAACTCTTCTTGTAGAATTACTTACTTTCGTCATCTTGAACGCAAAAGAGAAGTCACAGCAGGTGCACTCAAAAAATTCAGCATTTTTCGCAATTTAACATCAACCTTCTTGCTACTAATAAACGGCAATCAAACTTCATCAATGATGTGATTTAAACATCTTGTATGCGTAGTTAAATGTAGCATATTAGTTCCTGGAGTAAATTAAATTTAACAATAATCTTAAGAAAAAGCACCAAATCTGACAACTAAATTGGGACAGAGGGAGTAGTAAATGTCTTGTGGTAACGCTGTTTTTCACGCTAGCAGTTCACGGCAATTAACTAAAACTACCTATAATTGGGACTTGTAGGACCGCATACCAAATATCATCCAAATCGGTTCAAGCGTTCCTTTGTTATAAGAAAAATTAACTTTCTCTTCAAGAACTTTGAAGAAGAATACCGGCTTAACGGAGCGGTTGTAGATATAGAAAAGTTTGGTTAAATAGTCAAATCTTGAGGTCAGAAATCTGTGGTTAAGCCAGATCCAAGGAATTTAAAGTCAGCCTGTACACCGGCTGTTTCAAATTGAGTGTGCACTGAAGGAATCTCCTAAACCGTAAGAGACACAAATTCGGTTAAATGGAAGAAAAGTTGCACGAATCAATGCCTAATTCGTATCCATTGAGAGAATGATTTTTTTCTTATTTCTTCTTGAGATATTAATAAAAATGTAAAAAATCGATTTTTTTTTCTCTCTGTATCTCTTTTATTATACATAATTTTGAAATTCTGATTTTACTTTCTACAGGCATTTTTTGATTCTGCTTCGAATAGAGGTAGCAGAATTTAAGTCAAACGTTTCGCCTTTCCACGACCATCATCAGTTTCGATTTTTTAAATACAATTTATACCCTTTCATTATTCTATTCGATAGCATTTTTTCTCCTGATTGTAATGGTATATCACACTTAATTGTTGATATTAATATGAAGCATAAATAATACAGATTTTTATATGAAAATTTTATTTAATACATAATTTTAAAATAATAATAATAAACTATTTTTTTTCTGTATCGTTATTTTAATAATGCACTGCACTTACGAAAATGAATTTTTACTGACAAGTATCGGGTGGATCTAATATAACTTGCTAGACTAGTAGCTAACGAGACTCAGCTTTGGTATAGGAATGAAATCATTTTTAATTTTGAGTCGCACTGTTGGTTCAAAAGAAAAAGTGAAAAAGAATTTTAAAGATACTTTCTATAACAAAGTAATTGTACACGAGTACACCTTGTTTTTCAAATAGCCCCAAAGGAAAAAATCCAAAGGGCTAAGATGAGGTGATCTTGGAGGCCACGCGACAGGTCCATTTGTACCTATCCATCTGTCTTGAAAAGTTTGGTTCAAATAATTTATTGTTATTCCAACATTATGAGATTTAAATTCGTTGGATGCCACATTGGTTATATATATAAATTAGTGCTCCATCATTTTGGAACCACAGTTCATTAATATGATTTAGGGGAATATCATCTAAAATGTTTTCCAATTCTGTTCTTAAAAAATGGATATAACGTTCAGCTGTTAAATGATTTTCGTAAATGATCGGACCAATAATTATATTATGCCCGCGCTTGTTCAAATCTTCTTTGATTCTCCCTGGATCAATATCTATGTATATTTCTATTAAAAATCCCCTTGTTTGTAAAATTAGTTTCGTCATACCACAAAATTTGGATTTTCTATACATCTATTGTTATACCACTGGCAGAAAGTTATTCTTCTTAATTCATCACCCTCGTGTAAAGTATGATTTAATCGAATTTTATTGATTGATCGCGGATAATCATTCACAGCGAATAAAATTTTAAACCAATGAAATTCGCACTTTTTGACACAGTGCATCCGTAACTGGTGCGACGTTGGTTGAAAATTTTAATCGCTTTTCATTTTGGCACCAAACTACTAGAAACTTTCAGTTGTTTATTAAATATTTACATCTAAAAATTACTATTTTCTCAATAACTTGTCGAATATCAGAACCGGACCCTACAAACTGTATATCATTGAAAAGCTTGTTAAAAGCGCCATGGAATGGTGTAAAAATATACAGGGTGTTCTATTTGAAAAAATGGAGTTTTTACTATTTATAATTATTCATATTCAAAAATCGTAGTATGCCTTGAAACATCCCTTCACGACTCCGCTTGATTTCGAATAATTGGCCATAGCCTTGGCATTGACTGAAGAAAAATCGGTTGCGTTAATTTTAGTGATTTAGAGGTTATAAATTTTTGAATGAAACCTTGCATCCGGGAATTTTCAAGAAAAAATTGACTCACATCAAAAAATATGATTGATACGTAAAAATGACTCAAAAAATTTAATGCAAAATTTAGTGTAGAATCCAAAAATGAATTCAAAATGGGATGTTTCAATTTAAAACAACGTAACTTTAATATTTTTATAACACTTGGACACCCTGTATAGAAACGAAAATAATTTTAGAATGTGCAATGGAAGCGCTTCTATTATATAAAAAAAATTGAGTGGATACCTAGAATAGCAAGAAAGTTATGGAACTTTTACGGAGCTCTGGGACACCCTGTATATAGTATGTTAATAAAATTACAAATATTTTACGAAACACGTATTGCACCTAAAATAATTTTACGGAGAATAGGAAGAGGTTTTAAATTTTTGGCAGGTAGCAGTTTTACACAGCTAAACATGGCTTATCCTAGTTATTACCAATGGTATCCATTGGAAAGCGGACGAGAAAATATATACCGATGTTCGTTTAGCGTTTATGTAGTCAGAGCTATTAAGCTCCGTCCAGGTTGTAAATCATCTCTCCTCGATCTCAGAGACATCTCTCGTTTTTGAAACATATCAAAGAGAGGTATCGCCTGGCCTTAATAACACCAGAAAACACTAAATATTAACGCTGTTATTACTTATTATTCAGGTATAATGTAAAAGAACGCGCAATTAAAATCAAAAATTGCCAGTGAATTAAAATTTTTAATAAAATAATTAATAAACGATATCAGTGTTTATTATTACGAGACGTTGCGGAATGGGTTGGAATGCGGGACTCCTTTTACGATCGGTGCGATATCGGTGAGTGTGTTCCACAGATTACAGAGAAAAGCATCATTAACATTGTTATATTTAATTCTCACTCATTTCAACAGATCTAAACAAGTGGTACCTCCGACATTTTTTGGTTATGATACAGCAGCCACCCGAAAATATGCGCTGAAGGTAGCAATTCATGTACTTATATTGAGGTTTTTTATTTGCACACAGTAAAAAAAACACCCTGTATAGTTAAACGTAACCTCTTTCATTTACAGTTTTATATCCGTCACTATAAATTATATTTTGCTATGTTCTTCTCATGTTTCAAGCTGTTTTACGAATGAACTATGAATAATAAATGTTTTACTTATTTTCAACGGACTTTAACACGACAAAAATATTAAACCGAGTTGCGAGTAAAAAAGCAATAAATTACTGTTTCTATATACTATATCAAAGCAATGTATACGTGTATTCTAGTTGGGCTTGGTTCAGATTGTATTAATTACTTTTAGGACAAAAAATGTCCACTGTCTCATAATTAACGGCCCCAGAGTATGCATTAATACGATATCGTGTAACACATACGTACGTAATTACGTATTTTAAGTTGGCGCTAATAAAAGTAGCATGCCTGAAATGTCATTTTTATGAATGTTTCTTGATTGAATGACGTGCGTGTTTCGGGTTAATATTCATTAAATACGTGGTGTATTGTATTAGAATACATTGTATTTTTTTTTTTGTTTTTCAAACAAACACAAAATTTATGTACGAATTCTAATAATTGAATTCGTGTGTATGTAAAAACAAATTTACGGTGCGGGATATTTCACCGAAAGTGTAAATTCGTCGTTTCGTATGCATACCCTTCTTTCCGCCGAGTTCTGTAATAACTTGGTAAATATACGATAGGAGAATTTCGAAAATATAACAGTTTCTCTGGTTTCAAATAATATTCCGAGCGGACGGGGAATAATTCCGTGCCTTCAATTACGAAATAAAGCAGTTTCAGATTTCAATATCCGAATTCGCCCCCGAAAGTTCGACCCGACAAAGAATTCTTAATTAAGGCGTACAAAGGAAGTTCGTTAAAAATTTTATTTGCCGAAATTAATCACGAAATATAATTGCGTATAATGAATGCCATCGATTATATTTATTTATAACACTGTGGAGCACCCGAAATGAGACACGTGAGATTGCTTAAAGCTTTTAGACCGGCGAATAATTGATGAACTCGCAAAACAACGAACGCACTTTGCTAAGTTTATAATACGTTGCGTAAATTGCTTCGTACGTTATTATAACGTAAAACACTTATACGTGGTTTAAAATAGATTAAAATATTGCGAGGGAAGTCTTCTACCCAATGATACATAACTCTAATAATAAACTCTTGTACAAAATTAACGCACCAGTTACTTTTTTTAATTCATTTTTTTTTAATTGGCGAATTTACTACTTTATACTAAATCACAGGTGACTACTTCAAAATATATAAATTCTGACAAATATTACATCTTGTTAATCAATCAAACTATGCGTTAGATGAAATTATTTCATTAAGATATGAATAAATAGTGAGAAAACCCCTCGACCCTTAGCGCTGAAGATGGTAACATCGTTACCGAAATACGTATTCGCTTTCAGTGAATTAATGTGGTCGAGGGGTTTTCTCACTATTTATTTGGATTACAGCCACAGGTTTTGTGTTGCTTTGTGATCATTAAGATATGATTAAGTTTTAATTTAAATCCAAGTTTAACATAATTATTCTATTCTTGCTTTCTTCACCTAACAAGTTTTGAAATCTAGTGAGTGTTAAACAGAATATCAGTTTATATTCTTGCATTCCAAAAACATCATTCTACCACGATATTTAACTACTGAGGGTTGTGTAAAAGCATCGACTTTGTTAAACAAGAGAAAAATGATGCGATATGTAGTTAATTTGCTAGGTGTTGACCGTGCATCAGTTAGTCGGAAGATTAGAAGGTATAGAGGAACTGGGGCATACGCAAGAAGATATGGACAGGGTAGCAAGAGGTATAAAAGTTTAAGGAACGAGCGTTTTTCTCGCCTTAAGAAACAGGATATGTACAAGTAATGAGCTTGTAACACTAAAAAATATTAGGATATCAACTGTAACTGTTAGGAGAATACTAAGAGGATCGGGGCTAGCCAGTAGAAGGCCTGCAATTGTACCTCTGCTCACCACAGACACAGAATGGCCAGATTAAGATTTGCGAGAAAGCATTAACATTGTTCCGTAGACGATTGGAAGCGAATCTCGTTTACCGATTAAACAAAAGTGAGCTTAAAATCATCAGATGGTTAGGAACGAGTATGGCGCAGGTCTGGAGAAAGATTTTCTACTTGCAATATCTCTGCAAGGGAACCATTTGGTGAAAGGTCCAGAATGTTCTGGTCAGTAATCTGTTTCGACGCCCGTACAGACTTTGTTCCTATTCAACAATGAATGCTCAATTTTACCTATAGAACATTATCCTGGACTATGTCATACCTTTTGGGTTATTTATAGGCAATAACTTCACTTTCATGCAGGATAAACTTGACCGCACGTTGTAAGAGATCTGTTGAATTACTTAAATGAGATCAATATTCCAGTATTAGACTGGCCACCTCGCAGTCCAGACTTAAACCCCATGGAGCACAATGGGACGTTCTAGAAAAAGGCAATGAGGTGTCATGTACCCGCTCCCAGAAGTCGTCATGAACTAGAACATCTTGCTCTTGCAGAATGGGATAAGATTTCACGAGAAACTATTCAGAATTTCATAAGCAGCTTACTAAGGCGAATTCAGGCAATCATCAGAGCTGAAGGTAATGCTACACGTTATTAATTTTTTATGGTATTCAGTTTTTCTTTGTTTATGGTGTTCAATAAATTTGATGATGATGATTCGAGCTCACAAGAGCGTTTAAAGCCCAACTGCAATAATTAAGCATCACCGGTTCGTATTTCTTCCAACAAAGAAAAAATAATCACCCAGGGTATAGACCTCACTTTCTTCTACAAATGAATCTTTTCAGCTAGTTAACTAACCACCCAGACAGAAATCGCCATCAATGTCCCATCAATGGAATTATCTATGACATTTTCAAGTATGAAAAGGTCAAAAGCTGCAGTTATTGCAGAAAATTTGCACACATAAGCAAACCAAATCGATTACTTGAAACATGTAGAAAACAAAGCAAATGACAATCGAAATTAATTCGAAAAGAACAGAAACGGAACCGCCATTTTTAAAAATTTTACAAAGACAAGCGACACTTTTTTTTATTGACTTTGACAAAATTTTTCTAAAATCTTTCATTATGCTTTGACAGCAAGCATGGCCGCCTTGCATGGGGGACTCATTAGGAGCAAATCCCGCTTCAATTTGTCTATCCTACTGCAATGTTAGGTCAAAAAGCGATAGTAAGATGTCGCTATTTTATATGTTCATCATTCTTACATCGCATTTGCGAATAAATTGGGCAAGTCGTTTTTGGTCTGCAGTGGGAATGTCGAGCTACGTTTTTGCTGAAGAAGCCCCAAGCAGGGCTGAAACAGCTGTCCAAAAAGTAAAAGCAAAAGTATTGGAGCCGTCAAAGTAAAACAAAAGACAAACGAGTTAAATGTAAACAGAAAATTAAAGAGAAAAATTAGAAGCGATTGATCAGTGGAAAGTATTGAACGAGGGTAATTTTACTTTTTCTTGGAAGTTTAACTATATTTATAGCGGGATTAGGGGCGATTTTTCTGAAGAAATTAAAAACAAATAAATAAAAACGTTACATCTATTTCTACTCACAAAACTGTAAAAAAAAATTCTCATTGATTTTAGGGCTGAAGGAAATAAAACATTCCAATTAGGAGAGTTTTTATTTCAATTTCATTATCAACATTATACCTAATTATGGACATCAAAAAAAAATATATATACCAATGTTTGCACGAAGTGAAACAAGAAACAATCGACCGCAAAACATTAGAAAATCGATCAGCGGCAGACCTTCAATTACAGAAAACGACAGTTAAACAAATATTCAACGACCGATTGTTTAACGAGAAGAATTAAAAAGTAATCGAAAGAAAGTGAGAGACAAGAAAACGAAGTTTCTCCGCTGACTTAATGAAGAAGAAAGAAATTATTAACCGAATAACAAATATAGAAACAACAAATAAAATGCAATGTGAAAATATACAGGCTGTCCATTTTTCGAGCACAAGCATGGGGATCTCACTAAAAAACTAAAATTTTTCATTTTCGTTTTTATTTTTAAATCGAAAACCGATAAAGCTAGACATTTATAACTTACACATTATTAAGGTACCTTTTCACGGAGAATCTAAATCTGTCATTACATTTACCCGAGCTGTCAAAATTGCAGAGATACGACTGTAAACTTTTTTTTTCTTATGGGCGCCATATTAGATTTTCATATTTCTACATAAAGATTTCTTCTCCAATTCTAACAATGTATCACACATTACGATTGATTTGTCTTATTAACCAAAATTTCTATTTTTTTGATTTTCACGAAGAGTGCTGTGCAAACAATCAAGATTTTGACACTTATGTGGCGCCAGCTTAACCAACTGAAAACGCCGAAGAAACTCTGCACTCTTAAAAACCACTTAATTTTTATAATATTCTTATTGCAAACAACCCCCACTTTAAGTACAAAACAATTCTTCGGGTTTAACAAGACAAACTGCAGTCAATTTTACAAACCACACCAGGTGGAGAATTCTGAAAATAACATAAGAATCGTCATTGGAAAATCCATATCCATAACCCCACAAAAAGTATCTTAAAGTTTGTAACTTTTTGTGTTATAAATTTGTGTTTCATTTTACCTACTAATCAGAAAATAGTCTGTGGGAGATAAATTTGGCCCTCTGCTGACCAGCCGATGTGTCCGTTATTTCCTTTTAGGAAATATTTTAGTTAAACAACTACCAATTCAGTCGTCATGAGAGACCAAGCCATCTTGTTGAAATCAACTGTTATCAATGTACGAGTATTTCATAAGAAACGTTTTTTTTTACGAACATTTAGGTAACCGTTTTCAGACAATGAATATTTTTATGTTCGCTGTGTTGCTTGAACAGCTACTCATCATTAATGACTTTGTATTTGGCTCGTCGGCATCGGATCATATCACAATTTGAAGGAAATTTGTATTTCCTTCTAACTGGCTTCTTATAAATGTACAAAATTTTATTTGTCATTCATTATCGCCGGGCAGAAGAAGTTCAATTTCTTTTCTTCATTCTTCATACCACTTAATGTGGTAGCTTTGAAAGAATTTGGTTTGTTGAGCTAGAAGGATTATTTTGGACTGAAAGCAGGAGTTGTTTAAAATTAAAATATTATGACTTTCTGCTCTAGCTAGCGCCGTGTAAGTGTCAAAATCTCGATTGTTCCCACAGTGCTCTTCGTAAAAATAAAAAAATAGAAATTTTGGTCAAAAAGTCAAACAAACCATAATGTGTAATACATTGTTAGAATCGGAGAAAAATTTTTTATTTAGAAATATGAAAATCCAATATGGCGCCCATAAGAAAAGAAAATTGACAGTCGTATCTCTACAATTTTGACAACTCGGGTAAATGTAAGTGTAAGTTATAAATGTCTAGCTTTATCGGTTTTCGATTTAAAAAATTAAAACGAAAATGAAAAATTTCAGTTTTTTCTCAATATATTCAAAACTGCCATATATTTAAATTAATAATTTAAAGAATGTTTTAATGATACGCACTCGTGGCTGGTTTAAACTCAACTCAACTTTATTCTCATAAATACATATGTACAAGAAAAGATACCATACCTGTTAGAAGTAAACAGAACAAAAACCCCAATTCTTCTATACAATACTCTGCAATACCTCATAAAAACCAAAAGGAATCATTTTAATTGCTTTTCAGATTATTAATTAGGACGAAAATACGCAGCCTTGGCCTAATTTAACCGACTTCGTACCTCTTAAGATAAGTGAGATCCCCATGCTTGAGCTCGAAAAATGGACAGCGTGTATACAACGTAACGGATTAATCAGAGAAAGATGACAAAAAAAAATACAAACAATAATGCAGCGAGAAATGCAGAAAACAGCAAAACAAAATCGGTTAACAAAACATTAAAAAAAAAGGAAAAAATTGACATAATGAAGAATTTGTTATGATAATGATTTTTGAATAACAGACAAGAAAAGAAATTTGGTTTGCTTCCGCAATATTACTTTCTCTTTTTCAATTATCTCTGAAAGTTTAATTGATCTAATATGCGTAAAAGATTTGAAACAATATCCTATAATTTGTTAAGTATTGTGGACTAAAAACACTGTTACATTTCGCCACCGAGCAAAAGTTTATTTGCAGAACAGAATAATAATTAAATAACTAAATAATTTAACGTGCGTACATAGCACTGAGAATATAAACGAAGGCTCAGTGGAAAAAATAATAATTAGAGAATCTATACTAACACGTAAAATGTGCGATTATACAGAGGGATCAACTTTTTCTAATAATAAATAAAGCTAAGGTTTCAATCGCGAGATAGATGATGCATTATTTACGTTGCAAAATCCGGTGTTATTATAAATATAGCTTACAGTGAAACTTTTTCTATGTAAAGCCTCATTGAAGTTGTAGTATGTAGTATTATCTAGTAATATTGAAAGGACATACAATTGTGTATTTTCATATTACAATATGAACTGAATCCTAAAAATTAATTCCAAACACACACAACCAAAAAGTGTCACAAACACTCTACACATACAAATTTAATATAAATTTCTTGTTCCGTTGTGATGATGCATGAATTCACATGTACGCGAGCCGCAAATATGCAAGGACCACTAAATATTCGCACCAAACAAAATGCCATTAATAATCGTTTTAATTGACGTTTAATTTAGTGCACAGATACAGTGCACGACCCCCATTGCAATTTCCGCGCACGATTCGGGGGATCCATTGGTGAATCTACATAATTTTACAATAATTCGCAACACAGGCACAGACGCGCAACGAGAGAAACGACATAAAGTACCCCGGCAATTAACCTCAACCAAATTGCAGTTTTGTTCTGTTTTCAATTTACTCGACGCGGTATTTAAGCTTTCTATTAGTTAGAAGGGGTAGTAAAGTACAGTAGCTACAGCAAACGCAAATATTTTGGACGTGGTTAGGCTTGACAATTTAATTACACATTTCTACAATGAAAATATTTATAAAATAATGAGCTTTGACAGCAACGGCAGAGTGAAATTTATAAAATTTACCACTAATTATATAGAGTGCTCGAAATAAAAATGAATTGGGATAAGCCACTAGCAGTAAGCAACTGTCTGATATGATATTTTTTTGTTAATGCGCCAGTCAAAATTATATTACCAGTAATTGCAGGCGGCCTTAATTTGTGGAAACTGTTCCAGAAACTTTGAAAATAAAAACCGCAGATGGTAGTTCAGATGCGGCGGAATTCGCCCATCGAGACCCTGGAAATGTTTCGCGAATTCAAACTGTTCCAGCGATAGTATTGCTATTTCGACTTTTAGTCTCCAGTGTAAATGCGTAATACGAACGCTGACAACGATAAACTATCCTCTTTTTGCCGCCGCTTCGCAGATAGCCCTCACGTAATCTCAAAGTTTATGGAAGACACAATTGAGAATCGCACAAATGAGAAGAAGCTAGCTGCTGTGAGATTTTCAAGAATTATCTTGTGCTTGAAGCCGAACGTACGATTGCTTGGCTTGTAGAAGAGTAAATCCTAAATTGTTTAGTTAAACTTTTCTCTGCAATTTAAAATGAAGAAAAAATGATAGCTACTAAAAGATGTTTCTTTTTTTCTTAGAAATAACCTAACCTACTAATATACTTATTACAAAGGTTATAAAGAAAAGTATTATTATGAAAAACTCCAGTGGAATAGCTATTGGGGCAGCAAGGGGCGCAATTATTATCAGAGCGCAGCGACTCAAAGGACGCCAAAAATATTTCGTTTCAAAACGAAGTATGTTTAAACTCTAAACAAGAAAACAAATAAAAAACGTTTGTAAAAGCTTAACAAGGAAAACTATTTTGCCCATAAATAAAACTTTTTCAAACTTATGGCTTATGTAATTTTTAAGAAAATCGCTCCAATAGTGTTATTATTTTTTTAGTTAAACGCAAAGAAAATGTAGCATTCCGCTTAATAAGTGAGTTTCAAGCTAATTTTATCATATTTGAATAGTAACTATCCTTCTTTGTAGATTTCCAGTTTTTGCCTAAATTTCTTCCCTAAAAACTTTTAATATACAGTTTGTGGAAATGACTCTGTACTGTAATAATCTGTTAGTATTATTAATTCCAAAATACTGTTACGTGGAACTCCGATAATCCGGATCGTGGTCATCCATGGTCCGTTTTCTTTTTTCTTTTTCTCTTGATAGCGAAACGGCCAATCGCTCTGGTAAATGGAAATAATGATATCTGAAGCAGTTTTCCTAATTCCAAACAGCGAAAGCAGAAAAGACACGTGAGGTGCGATGAAAAGGAAAGACCAACATTCGGGTAATATATGAATATTCAGTTTTTCCTATGAAAAGGTCAGAAACTGAGAAATGTTCCTGAGGTAAGGGATGATGTAAATTTGTACGACCCGATTAAAAGTTTTATTGCATACATCCCCCCCCCCCTCATAAACTCCTATTTGTCTTACCGAATATGCAATTTTATGCGTCCCAGGGTAACATTCAAATCACCGGATCAAATTTCGATTTAAGTCGGGATTCAAGTATACCCCAAGGCATAAATTCACTCAACTTGAGAATAATACTTTGGACTAAGGCACTAAGGGACTGAATGGGTAGAGACTACGTACTAGAGAGCTTGATCATCTCGAGCGGGACTCTCCCTACTTCCAAGTCTACCGAAAAGAAAATACCATTAAATGGTATGTGGGTGGTTCCAAAACTGACCAAGGAACAGATTCAGGGCCAGGAACCAAATACTCCGAAGCAATGGGAATATACTCTAGCGTCTTCCAAGCGATGGTCACGGAAGATGTGCCCAATTGAACCTGGACAGGAACTGTCGAAAGCAAAGCATTGCAATTTTCTCTGATAGTCAAGCAGCCATAATGGCGTTGAGCTCTAATATTATCAGCTCGAAATTATTCTGGGAATGCCTTTGCAGACTAAATAGCCTAGCAAAAGAAAACAGAGCCGCATAATGCCGGGTACCAGGACATACTGAAATCAGAGGCAACGAAGAAGCTAACCGATTAGCAAAGAGGGCCGCCAGAATTTCGTTTGTGGGACCAGAGCCGTTTTGCGGTATAGGTATGAACACCTATAAAAAAAGAACTCAAAGATGTAGAGTGAAAGCTCAGAACATCCTCTGGGAAAATCTCCATGGTTTGACGCATTCCAAGATATTTCTTGGAAATTACAATAAGCAAAGAGCAAAAACCTTGCCAGAACTAAATAGAAATACGTACCCTTACAAATTGGATTTGACTGAAGCCTCAATTTGCCTAATGATTCTGAGGACGTCGTTTGCACTATGGAGAAGACTTAATTGTTTTTAAGACTGAAGGGGGAGCTAAAAGAGCGGACCGACCCCAGCAACTTATAGCTCATATAAGAAGGCACAATAGATCAATAGGTCACTGTGCAACATCACCCTTAATTAAATCTAAACCTAAATCTAAAGGTATTAAATGCATAATTGAAATTAACCTCCTTTACTATTATAGTGTATTAAATGCAAACAATCTGGGCGAATCTTTGTGCAGCACTGAGAAGATACGCACAAAAAAGAAACGAAGGGAGCTTCTGAAACAACGATACGTAGGACTTTGTTTTGGAACCTCTGAATGATGTCAATATTCGTGTTACCTGCAACATTCCTGGCATACATTCCATAAGTCCGAGCAAGATTTTATTTTCCGAAAAGTAAAAATCCTTAAGAATTTAAACGTAATATTTTAAAATTTAACTCAAACCAATCCCACTTAACCTAAGTGACGCCAACCCCAGAAAATAATTTTATAATAAATAGAAAACGTAAGAGATGATTAAAAATCGAAAATTAAACTGTAGGAGATTGAAACAAGAAGTCTTAAAAACTAAAAATCAAAAACATAGAAAATACACAATACACAATGTGTTTAACAATTAAAAAAATATTTCAAAGTCAAGTTCAAACTGAAACTAACCGAACCCAACCAACCCTACTGAACTAAATCCAAATGAACCCAATTTCGTACACAAGATGTGAAGCATTAGAAACGTTTCAAGGTCAAACCAATCCAACTAAAGTGAACCTAAGTAAATCTAACCCAAGAAAGGAATTTTACAACAGATGAAAAGTACGAAATTATCAAAAATCGAACAATAATATTAAACAATTTAAGAAATTTGGAAAAAAAACTAGGGAGGATTGAAACATGAAATGCTAAACTTAAAAGTAAAAATAAAACAAAAAATAAAATGTAAAAAACGTTACGAGTTCAACCGAAACCAACTAAATTGAACCCAGCCGAAGAACAGATTTTTATAAAAAAATTAAAATATAACAAATGATAAAAACTGAAACAAAAAATAAATATTGAAATTTTAAAGAAAAAAATAGAAACTAGAAAATTGAAATAAAAAATGTTAAAAATTAATTAAAAACAAGCCCGACTAATCTAGTACTTTGGTTAACCATAAAAAAGAGTTAGCCAATTTCTGAATACAGAGGGAAGAATTTCGTTTCTTGAAGAAGCTGCCACTGTAACATCATTTCTATCTTCCATCTCTTCCATCTTTAAGAATTGTTTTCAGAACTATTACAAGAGTTTTTCTATTGTCTTTTGTTTTTGGATCGCACATTTTCTTTCGCTCATCTTTTCTCTTTTGATCTTTTCTTTCTTCTTTTGCGTTTTTAAAACAATTATATCTTTTTATTGTTTTTTTTTTGAATCCTTTTTTTTTGTTTTTTTCTTTACTTCCTTGACTTTCTGCACTTTTATTTTCGTCTTTTTTCCACGATCACCTCATTTTTCTTGTATTTTTTTCGATTGTAACCATTTGTTTCAGCTTTTCTTTTGTCTTCTAATCATAAACCAAACATTTTTTTATTTGACAAAGTATTTGCAGATAGGGAATTGAATTTTTATCGCTCTATGAGCTAGGGTTGAGCAACTGCCCCATTTGCCTCACCTTCACCTTGGATGTAATAATTTCAAGTTCCTCCTCACGAACCTCAAACAGCAAAGCAACGGTAGGCAAGTATAACCTCACCAGATTTAAGTAAGTCATCACAGACTCTGCGTGGGTGCAGCTATGCGTGGAACCTGAACTTGAGCGCGCTGAAGAAAAACGTCGGACAAATTTTCGACTTTCTCATCCATTATCGACGGGGCCAAATTCCATAAGCCGGTCCTGTTCCTCAAGGGTGAACTGTCGGATATCATCCAGTAAGTTGGTTGATCCCACGCTAGGTGACACTGTCCACATGATGTGGACAGTGACACCTGTTGTTGTTGGTCCGCAGAGTGGGCGACCATGCGCGCATCCTGGAGGTGTTTCCGCTTGCGAAAATTCAGACGATCAAGCACGCGAGCCACTGGGTGTATTACGACAAAATTGTTTTATGGTTCCGTGTTTATCGGATGATGTGATGTCGGAATGACCTTTCTCTCATCTAAAACAGCTTTCAAATAAAATATTTAGATAAAGTGGAAGTAACTTATGGATTTTGATATTTGTTATTGTTTGCTGACGCTTTTGCATTTGAAACATGACTTGAAGCAGCGTTTCCATTACAATTTTGAAGACACACATAATGTAATGTCAACTGATGAGGGCTTCAGCTCCAATGTGTTTATGGTTTCAAAGAGTGAAAGGAGAGGATGACCTTGAGTCGTAAAGCTGTCGCACTCTCTTGACAAGGAACACAAACCTTAAAGTTTCCGATCAGCTGAGAGTTGTTAGTTTATGTGTCAGGAGCAATTACTATGAATTGAAGAAAATTTGTGGAAAATCACCGCTTCTTTCGGCACCACCCTGGATAGGTAGCAGAAGTTAGGTAAGACTTATTTAACCAAGAGGAGTAAGGGTCGTGCACTCTGAATCTGTCCGGTAGTATGTACTTGTGGATGCTACTGCACAGTTATAGTTGCTGTGGTATACTAATTCAGCATTTTGATTCGATGACTGGTCAGCGTCCAAGAGTGAAAAGCCTAAATACCACCTGACAAATTCGTACGTCTGATCGGGTTTGTACTTTAAATTGGTTTGCTCTCTAGGAATCCGTCTCTTCTTCACTCGAGAGTCGTGCTAGTGACTCCAGAATGTAGGTTTTGGAGATCTATTTTATTAACCCGATTATGTGGCAGGATGTTCATGTTCAAGAAGAAGTAGATGTCTTAACTTCATTTATTTATAAAAAAATCAAAGTTTGTGTTTTATGAAGTCTAACGCACCTAATTGAAACATCGAATACATTAAAAACGGAACAAGAAGAAAACATTTGAATAAATTATATTCTGTAAGTAGCTGGCCATCAGTAGCATAAACTCAGTTAAAACTTGCAAAGCGTCATTCATTAACTATAATGTTTTGAATTTATCTGAGCGGTGGTATCAGATGGCGAATTCTGCAAGAACTCAATTATAAAAGAGAATGGAAGTGAAAATTCGTTACATTTCACAAGAAGCTGGTACCGCCGCCGTGGCCACCACTGCATCCTCCGCTAACGTATTTAGGGGACGTTTTGTTTTTAGTTTGGCGGAAGCGCGCGGTCGGATGTTAATTTCAGCTGATTCTCCGAATCTGCGCCGCACAGGTTCCAGTGATTTCTCATTTTGGTACAGAGAGATACATATAATTAGCAAGGAGCTCGCCGCAGAACAAGTGTAATTTGTCTACTAATTAAATTCGGTACAATTAAAATTTCCTCTCTTTGTAACGTGCGGGTATTGCGGTTGACACGAAATTAACGCTGCTTGAAATAATTTGTGCGTTGGGCGGTAAATAAAATTTTATGTAGTTTTTGTGTTCTTCCTTTGTTCCAGTAATAAGATAAAATATACAGGGTTAGGCAATAACCTCCGAACACTTAGATATCATGGTTTTTGCAAAGTGATTCTTCTCAAATTAATAATTTAATCATTTATTTGATTTAGCCTCTGAGAACGCCTTTCACTCAAAGATTTTAACTTTCCGCATATATTTTTTATTAGTTTACTTCATTATCCTGTTGATCCGCTTTCGGCTCACCTGAAAGGGCCGCGTTCAGATCACCATAGCAGCTAATTTGCTGACTCAGTTTACCCATTGAACAGACAAACACTCTTTTAAGGCGTTAAGTTCCAGCAGCTTGCTTTCTAAAGTTGCGCTGTGTTCCTTTTCAGCAACACCATTCGCCGAATGTCCATGTGATTGGTTAGGAACTCTGGTTATCTGAACGCGGCCACTGTGTCAGTCACATTCACGGTAATGACAATTTATATTTATTTATTTTAGGCGGCGATAGCAAAGAGGTAGAAAAAGTTGCAATAGGTGGAAAAAGTGGAGAAAAGTTAATTTGGGTGAAATAAAATTTAGTCAAATGATGAAGATGTGCAAAGAGATCTTTAAAAATCTTTAAAAAGCTCGAAAGGGTAATTTTACCTAAACTCCGGTTTTACTGTCACTAGCCCTTGTTGCATATATAATCTGTAACCAAACAATAATAAAAAAATTTGTTCCAAATAGTTTTTTTTTTTTGATTGCAGTGAAAACTTCGCAGCATCTGTACAGCTGTTTCAGCCCTGCTTGGGGGCTTCGTCAGCAGAGACGTAGCTCGAAATCCCCACTGCAAACCAAAAACGACTTAACCAATTTATTCGCAAATTCGATGTAATAGTGGTGATTAGATGAAATAGCAACATCCTACGATCGCTTTTTGACCTGACATTGCTGTAAAGAGGCTGCTCGAGGTTTTCACTGCAATCAAAAACGATATGCACAAAATTTTTCTAAAAACTTTCATTATGCTTTGACAGCCAGTATGGCCGCCTTACGTGGGGTAGCTTATTATGTAACAAGTCCGCTTCAATTTGATATCCTACTGCAAGGTCAGGTCAAAAAGCGATCGTAGGATGTCGCAGTTTCATCTATTCTATAATAATTATATTAATAATGGTCTTTATTGTCCAATAGGAAGAGATCCAGAAGGATACGATATAGAAAGTGACTTAACAAATAGTAAATTATTAGGTAATACATAAAAAAGGTAAATGTAAATAAATGTAACCTAACATAAAAATATATACAAGAATACTTAGTAATAACAAAGAATCATGAGAAAAATCAACTATTGGGCTAATTTTATTGATTAGAGAACACATCCTGTAAATTAGAGATTTAATTAATAAATTAGTACACGGATTAGGCAAATAAAAGATCTCACATGACTTAAGAATTAAATGTCGGTACTTTCAAAATCAGGCAGTTGAGAGGGTTAGAAAAATTAATTTGATTGTTTAGCAATTTATAAATAAATTCAAGGTTGGCAATATTACGTCGGAATTCAAGTGTATGAAACATTATGGTTAATACCTTGAGGAGGAAACGAGCCATCCAACTTCCATCACAAGTATTTAAGAAATTTTCTTTGGATATTCTCGATTGCATTAATATGAATATTATAGCAGGAACTCCAAACAGGTAATTTATATTCAAGTTTTGATCGAACTAATGATTCGTAAAGTCTTAACAATCAGAGAGGATTTGAGCAAAAAATTGTGTTTCAATATATTCATGAATCCTAGTTTTCTATGATAAGAGGAAATGATGGCGCAAATATGCTGATTAAAAGTTAAATGAGAATCGAATATAACACCAAGATCAATATGAGAATTAACCCTAGCTACAACTTCCTTACTAAGACAATAATTAAAATAGAAAGGATTTTTTTTGTCTTAGTGAAAGACATAACTTTGCAATTTTGCAAGATTTAAAGACAATTTATTCTTATGACACCAAGACGCCACTGCACAAAAATTTTTCTGCAAGGACAGGCTGTGAGAGTTAAAAAAAATATTACTATATAATTTAAATCATCTGCGAAAAGAAGTTTGTCCTGAAATTTTCAACGTAAGGTCATTAAGAAATACATTAAATAGTTGAGGACCAAGGACATACCTTCGAGGAACTCCCGAAGTTACTGTATAAACAATGACTCAAAACCGTTACATTCAACAAATTGTTTCCGATCATATAAATAGGATTTATGAAGATGAATAGTTGAAAGCTTAAAACCAAAATAATGTAGTTTAGATATCATGAGCGAATGATCAAGCTTATCAAAGACCTTTGCCATATCGGTATAAATAACTATAATTAGAATGTGGGACACGTAGTCAATCCTTGATAGATTTTCGCGAGGTTTTGAATTATTTCAAATGAAAGTCGGAATGAGAACACGTAGTCAATCCTTGATAGATTTTCGAGAGGTTTTGAATTATTTCAAATGAAAGTCGGAATGAGAACGCTTAAATTTGTTCCAAGTTTGATGTTTTAGTTTGAATCATTAATTGTTTCTTTACTGAACCACCAAATATATTTGTATATATAACACACAAACATTGATCACAAGACAACGTTAAGCACATGTCACATAAACGAAGTTACGTGACGCAACATATAACATTACATAACACACAACATAACTTTTATAACATGTTAAGATTGCGTTCGGTCATTTTTCTAAATTAATAATATTTTTATCTCGTTTCTTGTGTATTTCTACGTAGGATATTTAGTGCAATGTTATTTTGCTTTCTTTTGTTTAATAAATAGTAATTTTAAGACTTGTGATTTTCATTAAGAACTGTGACCAAATAATTAAAAGTAAACCTATACGGCCTCACAACCGGTGGGTGGTAAAACACTGTGGACATCTCCAAGCAAGAGAAATTCATCACCAACACCCTATACACCCTGTCCGTTTTTCGAGTACCACTATGGGGATCTCGCTTATCTTAAGAGATACGAAGTTGGTTAAATTAGGGCAAAGTTGCGCATTTTCGTGCTGAATAATAATCTAAAAAGAAATTTGAAATATCTTCAATAGTTTTGAAGATAACGCAAAAAAACCAAAATTTCTGATTTTCGTTTTTAATTTTTTTATGATAAACTAATCTTTCTAGACATTTCTAACGAAGACATTATTCAGACACTTTTTTATGGAGAATTCGAATATGTCATACACTTTTCAATAAATCTCAAGATGGCGGAGAAACACCTGTCAACTTCATTTTTTCTTATGGACGCCATTTTGGATTTTAATATTTTGAGATTAGATTTTTTTTTCTCTTTACAACGATGTATCACACGCGATGGTTCAATCTCATATTTTTGCCAAAAATTCAATTTTTCCTTTTTTGCCAAGAATGCTTTGGAAAAACAAAAAACGTTCGTTTGACAGTTTGAACCTATTTTGAGTCTTATCATTTATGTTTGTGCTAAACTAATCGTACTAGATATTTCTAACCAAAATATTATTCAGACAGTTCTTTATTGACTATGAAAGTAACATCATAACATGTGTTCAAATTGCCCACCTCCTAATTCTAAACACAGTGCCACTCTTTTCTTGAGATTTGCTATAGCTCTCGCCACATCCCTCCTTCTAATCTTGTACCTCAGAGTGGTGACAATTCTTTGACGAAGTTCATCAAGGTCGGCTGGCAATGTTTTATAAATATTATTTTTCATTGTCCCCCATAAAAAATAGTCTAAGGGAGACATGTCAGGAGACCGCGCCGGCCAGGGTACGTCGCCATTATTAGCAATAACATGGTTGGGGAATATTTCCGACAAGCATTCCCTAACCCTCATAGCATTATGGGGCGGTGCGCCATCTTGCTGGAACCAGATGGTGTTCAAACGATGAAGAGGAATGTTGTCGTCAATAAAATCCGTTAGGAATGTCCTTAGAAAATTGAGGTACCGATCAGCATTTAAAGTCTCTTCGTAAATAAAAGGACCTATTATCGTATCGCCCAATAAACCGACCCATACATTAAGGCTAAAACGTATTTGTGGTCGCCGTGCTTGAAATTGATGTGGATTTTCAATTGACCAGTAATGTTCATTATGGCGATTAAACATTGCTGCATTGGTGAATTTACATTCATCAGACCATATGATGTTATTAAGAAAAGTAGGGTTTTCCTGAATCTTATTATTTACAAACGTGCAAAAAGCTAACCGTCGTTCATAATCCCCAGGATGAAGTGTTTGAGTAATATGAATTGCCCAAGGTCGATATTTGTGTTTTCTAAGGGTTCTCCAAACAACTTGATGTGACGGCAAATTCAGCTGGGCTGCAATTTCCCTTGAGGAAACAGATGGATTGTGTTGCACCTAATTAAGAATTAAATGATGAATACGTATTTTAGTCTTTGTAATCATGTAAAATGTTTACCACTTGTAAAATTTCCTGTTCATATTCATTGGGCCTATCGCCATATTTCCGTCTAGGTTTCTTAAACGAACCACATTCGCCCAAGTTTCTATGTAGCAAAGAAAAATAGCTCAAACAAGGTTGTTGCCGCTCAGGATAACGCTGCAAATATTTTGCAGCAGCCACGTGGGTATTTCGATGCGAAGTGTAGTAAATTTGAATCATATCTCTTTGTTCTTGGCTTGAAAAAGGCATTTTCGCGATAAAACTAGCGCAAACGTAAAGACAAGACTTGAAATATCATCAAACTGTCAAACTTTTGTTCACAACAAACGAACGTTTTTTGTTTTTCCAAAGCATTCTTGGCAAAAAAGGAAAAATTGAATTTTTGGCAAAAATATGAGATTGAACCATCGCGTGTGATACATCGTTGTAAAGAGAAAAAAAAATCTAATCTCAAAATATTAAAATCCAAAATGGCGTCCATAAGAAAAAATGAAGTTGACAGGTGTTTCTCCGCCATCTTGAGATTTATTGAAAAGTGTATGACATATTCGAATTCTCCATAAAAAAGTGTCTGAATAATGTCTTCGTTAGAAATGTCTAGAAAGATTAGTTTATCATAAAAAAATTAAAAACGAAAATCAGAAATTTTGGTTTTTTTGCGTTATCTTCAAAACTATTGAAGATATTTCAAATTTCTTTTTAGATTATTATTCAGCACGAAAATGCGCAACTTTGCCCTAATTTAACCAACTTCGTATCTCTTAAGATAAGCGAGATCCCCATAGTGGTACTCGAAAAACGGACAGGGTGTATAAAGGTAATTGTTTGAAAATTAGGACATAAGCAATATAACAAATACAAAGCGGTACGTACAAGAGACGGCTTTTTTATGTTCTAATCCTTCCTAAGGCATGCAGTTTCCGGTAGGTACCTATCTGATACTATTCCGTTGGCGATTCATTTCAATTAGAACGTTGGGTATATTTATACATTTTTGAATGTAGAAATAATTCTAATTCCTGATTGACCTTTCTTTCATCGAATATAGCATTCGTTATATTAATTTTAGTGTTTTTATGTTCAAATTCGGTAACACAATAGCCACCACACGTCAATTATTGACTTTCATTATCTAAAAGGAACATTATTGCCCAACGAACTGCTAAAAAGTATAATTTCATTTCGTGCTCTTTTCGTAAGCCAGACTTACTGCACATTATACAATTCCGATAATAACAATGTTTTTTTTTTTATCTAAATGTCGCAATAATCTTGGAAATATATGGTGATTACCTCGACCCGGCGTTTATGTATTTATCACGTGTTAATGATATATTAAGCTTTCACTACACATCCAGGAAAGGCGATGCCGTGTTTAAAATATACCATGGCCAAGACACGGAATCAATTTGCCTTATTGCATGAATTTTAGGTCAACATCGATAGCCGACTGAAACGAACGATATATTTACTAATAATAGGTCCGTGTATTGGCAATTTACGTACCCGAAGGGTTGGGCATTACAAGGAACTCTCACAATTCCATTTAAATAATAAATTTTCAGCTGAAATATTTGTGGGTAATTTTCTTTATTTGACTGTGTCATATTTGCCTTACACTATCAAATATTCTTCGACATGCTTGGAAGGGGGAGGGTACATTGTTGTGTCCTATTCATTAAAATTAAAACTCAATATAATTAAATACGTGCTTATACAGAGTTGTTATAAATTATTTATGGGTTTATTGATCTCTAAAAAGTGAAAAGAAATGAAGATCTACCGCTTTGTTAGTGTCAGCGATCATCGTAATAGCCTAAAAATAAATATTTCACTAATTTATATTAAATATTATAATTTGAAATCGTTTATATTACTTTTACTTTCAAGTAGTAGTGTGACTAGTTACAAAACTGAACGTTAATGGTTAACTAATGGATTGATCTCTTTCCTACCTCAGACCGTGCATTGAACAAACCTTGCTTATTGGCTTTAGCTTCAAACTGATCGATCGGGAAATGGCTTAATTAGTTTACAATTGCAGTGCATGGAATTTTAAGAGAACCACTATGCCAGAGAGTTTCTTTCTGTTGTCAAGTACTTTATTAATGATTGAAGAGCTAATTTATTTTAATATTTTCTAATTGAAAGTTCACTCATCCACAATTTATTGTTTGTTTCCGTAGTACTATTGAAAAAGTATACGCAAAAAAATTTCGCGTACAAATTGAGTTCATAATTACAGAAATCAGCAGAGGCGTCCAAAGAGCTTGTTTTACTAGTAAACATTAACGCCTGCAAACACCGTTATTTGCTTAATGTATGATGGGAGGTCGCTCGAATTACACAGTATAAACAGCGAGGATCTGATTATATTTACACAGGTAAAATCCAATAATGAAGGTAATGACACAGTGCCGCGACGCGCGAATGAAGAATGTGAAAAATAATTCACTTCTTCGTCCTCGCGGAATTCGAAAAGGATCTTCTTTTTGGTCGGGAAGTGCGAGGTGAAGGCTAAGTTCTGCCATCCATAAAATGCACATGTTATGCTACGACCTCGTTCGTAGTCATATATAGGCTGTGCGTATTCTTTGCCATAAATTTACGTAAACGTATCTACTATTCGCCGTCTCTTTCACTCGCGTAGCTTCACAGTTGTTTCGCGTGCGTCATCATATTTGTGTGATGTTCGAAATGTATTGACGTAACACATGGAAGAGCGCCTTACTAAGTGGGTTAACGTCTATTTAAACGATTCAATTACGTAAGAAAGGAGCTTTCATGAAATGACCGCACCTGAGTGCCTTTTGTTTGCAGATTTTCAGGTTATAGCTGAACTAAATATAAACATACACACCAATGGCGTTTATACACAAAATGAGCTTGCCAAAGCTTAAGCTATTAATGAAGAATGAATAATAGTGTCATGTTAGCATATAAATTAATTTTGCTGAATGATAAAGAAGGATCAAGGAAATCGGATATGCAAGCTAGAGTTCAAAATAGCAGAAAATTGTTTGATATCTAAAATCCGTATTTGGAACCAAACATGCGAAGGAAAATTAAGTTCAAGATAAAAAAAAATAACCTTTAGGACAAAGTATAAACAGATAATGGTCCAACTGAGAAAATATGCGATAGTTTCAATGATGGAAAGAACGAGTAAAAAAAATGAAGATATTGAATGAAAAACATACACACCAACGCCAAAGGAGCTTGAGAAACTTCAGCTCTTAATGAAGAATGAATAATAGTGTTAAGTTTAGCATATAAATTAACTTTTCTGAATGATAACGAAGGATCACGGATACTGCAAGCTAGAATTAAAAATAGTAGAAAATTGTTGGATATCTAAATTCCTTAATTGGGTACCGAAGTATTGAAGAAAAATTGATTTCGGAATAAAAAAATAACCTTTAGGACAGAGTGTAAATAGATAATGATCCAACTGATAAAATGTGCGATAGTTTCTATAATATAAAGGATGAACGAAGAAGGAAAATTAAGATGTTGACTGATAACGAATGATCAGGGAAATCGGATATGCAAGTAAGAATTCGTAGTAGCAGTAAATTGTTGGATATTTAAATTCCTTAATTGGAAAACTAATTTCAAAATAGAAAAAAAAATAATCGTTAGCACACAGTATGTACGATAGTTTCAATAATGGAAGGGATTTGTGAAGAAGAAGAAGAAGAATGAAATTGACAAACAATTAATATTATCGCGAAAAAGTACCACAACTTGGGGTGACTACTTATTGGCTCCAGCAGGAGCCAATAGGCTAAATATATTCGCTACCCTAGTTTTCTGATTTTTGAATTAAAAGTCAACGAATATATCTCAGATGAAAAGGAAGAAATGGCCGTCACTGATTTAGCTACTCCATTCGGTTCTAATGCAAAATTAAAATTAAAAATAAGCATTTAATAAGTCGTAAGGAATTTCTTCACAAAAATGTGTTGTAGGCTATTAGTTACACTTTATTTAATAGTAATAATATTAGTTAATTTACCCAACAGATAAAAATCCCATTATAGAGCAGACTTAAAAGTATACGGGCTGGGCCAACAGTGCGTGGGCGGAAGACTGTGGCGTTACTATTGGAAATTTTTGAAACCTGTGTGCTCAATAATATACATATCGGTTAGATGCATAATCTAAAATTGTTTAGACTTATATAGTGTTCCGTAAGAGTATGACGACCCTAACATATGTTTTTTTTTAATGGAACACCCTATATATTATGGCACTATTAGATGCCTCATTATCAGTGGACGAAAATAATATAAGGTTTTATTGACCTAAAGTTTATCGTTTTCGAGATATTGACAATTTCCCGGTAAAAAATGCCAAAATTTGTTACTCCATAAATTAGTTATTTTTAAATATTTTGCTTTGAATTTTGGTGGATACATTATTTAACTATTATTATTATAATTTTTTCCAGGTACTTTAGACAGGGTGATTCACAACGCAAATTACCATTTTTCTAAAAAAAATTAAATGGTATATGAACACACAGTTTAAAACATCTCTTACTAAGGTTTCCAATAATATAAGACTTTTACGTACAGCATTTAAACTTTGAACGTAGAAAGTTTTTAAATTTGTATGTTTGAAATCTCAACTGTAATGTAATTGAATAAATAACATTGGATTTTGTTTTGTTTCTAATGCACATACATTTGGTAATAACATTGTTAATAACCTTGATAATAATAACAGTAGATGTATTTTAATGCTTGAACCAACATTTAGAACACACCGAATTTTTAATTAAAAAACTATTAAATTGAACTAAATTTAATTTCTTTATAATCATATCATTGTTCAATTGTTTTGCATTGTATTCATAGTACAAAATATACAAAATACCACAAAACAATAACATAAATCTTAGTTAACAAAAGAAAACTAGATTTAACAAACATTCTCAAAATGTAATCCAATTTATTTCATACATTTTTAATTCGGCCATTAAAAATACATTAAAATTTATTATAGTACAGATATAATATATATAAATGCAATTTTAAATAATTCTGCTTCATGATCTCCACGTCCATAGGAGATTCACTAAACCCATTTATATTCTGGTGTAAAAGAATAATGAAATCAGACGAAGTTCGGGTAGCCACTCAAAATTCTTACGCATTTTATTTATTGAATTAATTACTTAGTTAAATCATTTCCTAGTGTCATTGTTATAATATGATGGTACTTTATCATGCTTAAACCATATATTTTAACCGATGAGAAGTTAGCAATAAAATTCCAGCAATAAAATTATCAAATTTCAAAACGCTGCCACCGCTAAAATAACGACCACAGATCAATAATATTTAATCTATTACAAAGAGTATAATGTGTAGATTCCCCTCATATGAAGAAACTGAAAATATATTTGATATTAAGTTAACTATGACTATTTAAACCAGCATAAGTCATTATTCATATATCGCACCAAAACAATTGCTTTCACTGAAAATTTTCACGTAGTCATAAAGTAAACATACATATCTATTTAATAATGCCTTCAGAAAGTTTTAGCCGGTTGATTTGAAGTAATTAGAAATTAATTAAAAGTGACGCACAGATCAATGAAACAGTACCAATTTCAAATGCTCATAACTTTTCTCAGAGAACTTGCATAAAAATTCTGTTTGCAGAATATTAAAGCACGGATCGAAATCTATCGTTTAAGCCTACCTCTGAGTTTTAGCCGGTTGGTTTGAAGTAATTAGAAATTAATTAAAAGTGACCCACAGACCAACGTCAAATGTTCATAACTTTCCATTCCGCACTTGCATAAAAATTCTGTTTGCAGAATATTAAAGCACGGATCGAAATCTATCGTTTAAACCACCATCTGAGTTTTAGCCGGTTGATTTGAAGTAATTAGAAATTAATTAAAAGTGACGCACAGATCAATGAAACAGTACCAATTTCAAATGTTCATAACTTTTCTCAGAGAACTTACATAAAAATTCTGTTTGCAGAATATTAAAGCACGGATCGAAATCTATCGTTTAAGCCACCCTCTGAGTTTTAGCCGGTTGATTTGAAGTAATTAGAAATTAATTAAAAGTGGCGCACAAATCAACGAAACAGTACCAATTTCAAATGTTCATAACTTTTCTCAGAGAACTTGCATAAAAATTCTGTTTGCAAAATATTAAAGCACGGATCGAAATCTATCGACTAAAATACCCTCTGAGTTTTAACCGGTTGATTTGAAGTAATTAGAAATTAATTAAAAGCGTCACTTTTAATTAATTTCTAATTACTTCAAATCAACCGGTTAAAACTCAGAGGGTGGCTTAAACGATAGATTTCGATCCATGGTTTAATATTCTGCAAACAGAATTTTTATGCAAGTGCGGAAAGGAAAGTTATGAACATTTGAAGTTGGTCTGTGCGTCACTTTTAATTAATTTCTAATTACTTCAAACCAACCGGCTAAAACTCAGAGGGTGGCTTAAACGATAGATTTCGATCCGTGGTTTAATATTCTGCAAACAGAATTTTTATGCAAGTGCGGAAAGGAAAGTTATGAACATTTGAAGTTGGTCTGTGCGTCACTTTTAATTAATTTCTAATTACTTCAAATCAACAGGCTAAAACTTTCTGAAGGCGTTATTAAATAGATATGTACGTTTACTTTATGACTACGTGAAAATTTTCAGTGAAAGCATTTGTTTTGGTGCAATATATGAATAATGACTTATGCTGGTTTAAATAGTCATAGTTAACTTAATATCAAATATTTCTTCAGTTTCTTCATATGAGGGGAATCTACACATTATACTCTTTGTAATAGATTAAATATTATTGATCTGTGATCGTTATTTTAGCGGTGGCAGCGTTTTGAAATTTTATAATTTTATTGCTGGAATTTTATTGCTAACTTCTCATCGGTCATATTTTAGTTTAGTCGCTATTTCGGGAAACACTCATCAAAAATTACAAGGAATTATTCTAAATCAGAAACATAAGGTAAGAATCGTCTCACAAAATACAAACCGAAAATAAAACATCACTAGAGTGATAACACATGAATGCATTTTTTAAAAGACCGTTAGTTGTGTGAAAAATTTCTAGAAAATGTGGATTTGCGCCACCGTAATATTTTAAATTATGTTTGCTAAGAATTTCTGTATTCCTAATAACAGGAATGAAAGTTTTTAATCCAATAAAACAGGTTACTGGGTTTTAAACGCTTTTTAAAATACTATAGAACACCAACGTCATTACAAGTTGAAATTTACGATAGTAGAAATACAAAAAAAATCAATTTTGTTTATTAAATTACAATTATAACTAAGATTTTAAAGAAAAATTTTGTGCAAATCGTTTTTGATTGCAGTGAAAACCTCGAGCAGCCTCTGGACAGCGGTTTCAGCCCTGCTTGGGGCTTCTTCAGCAGAGACGTAGCTCAACATTTCCACTGCATTACGAGCAAATCCCGCTTCAATTTGTCTATCCTACTGCAATGTCAGGTGAAAAAGCAATAGTAAGATGTCGCTATTTTATCTGTTCATAAGATTTTAAAGATACAAATTTAAAAAATTTCTACGTTCAAAGTTTAAGAGTTATACGTAAAAAGTCTTATACTATCAGAAACCTTAGTAAGAGATGTTTTAAACTATGTGTTCATAAACATGGCGTTCCATTTTAATTTTTGTTTAGAAAAATGGTAATTTGCGTTGTGAATCATCCTGTGTAAAGTACCCCGAAAAAATCGAGTTGATCATACATTTCTGTTTCCTAATAGTTAGATAATGGATCCACCAAAATTAAAAGCAAAATGTTTAAAAATAACTAATTTATGGAGTAGCAAATTTTGGCATTTTTTACCGGGAAATTGTCAATATCTCGAAAACGATAAATTTTAGGTCAATAAAACCTTATACCATTTTCGTCTACTGATAATGAGGCATCTAATAGTGCAATAATATATAGGGTGTTCCATTTAAAAAACATATGTTAGGATCGTCATACTCTTACGAAACACTCTATATAAGTCTAAATAATTTTAGATTATGCATCTAATCGATATGTATGTTATTGCGCACACAGATTTCAAAAGTTTTCAATAGTAACGCCACAATCTTCCGCCCACGCACTGTTGGCCAACCCTGTACGTAAGTACATAAATACAAGTATAAGTACAAAATGAAACTTGTAAAGCTGCACTGCAAAACTATTAAACAAAAGAAAAACAGAAATAATTAAATTAATTTGAACAAATTCGTCCTTCGTGTTGGACCCGAAAAAGTAGTAGCTGATCAACTTGAAATGCGTGGAACATGGAAGTTGACTTTTGCGAGCAATTGAGAGCAATCAATGCGTCCGTCAACCAGTTTCCATAAAAAACGCGAAGAGACTGCATATTATGTCTGTCAAGCAGCATATCATTGGGAATATCCCTCACTCGATAAATACCGTTACATCGAAATGAAGGAAATTTTAGAAATCGTCGTAGAATTTTTTGAATCCGTTGCCGAGCATTAGCATAGTAAGGAGCCCAGATCATCGAAGCATATTCAAGCTTACTAGCAATTAATGCAAAAAATAAGGTTTTTAACAGTGCTGTATCATTAAAAGGTCTAACAGCTCTAATTAAGAAGCCTAAAGTTCTGGACGCAGATAGGGCAACAGCTTCAATATGTTGTGAAAAACTTAATCGGGAATCAAACAAGACACCAAGGTCCTTAAAAGTGTTAGTTTTGGTTAACGGCTGACCATTTATTTCCTAAACTGAATCGATTCCAAGCGTTTTTCTACTAAAAGTAAGTGTGTGACATTTATTAACATTTAATTTCAACTTATTAGCATCATACCAAGGAACAAGTATTGTCACGTGGTTAGGGGTAGGTAGCGGGTTCTCAGTGGTAGAGCTTGAAAACATAGTTTACCAAACAATGTATACCTTTATTTAATGAATATTATTATCTATCGGCGGACGATCTTTAAATGTGCGGGGGTGCGTTTTCGTGATTCTCGTAATCGCGACGGGTCGGCTGCGACAGCGAGGATGAGGAATCCCTCTGTACTGGGGTTGAAGAGACCCGACGATTCGGCTAACCGGATCCAGGGCAATCTCGAGGGCTGCAGCAATTGCGATGAGATGTCCTGATGAGGGTGGCGGCAGCAAGGCGTCGGTGATGATGATCCTTCTTGGAAACGGCAGCGTCCTGATGAGGGTGGCGGCGGCAAGGCGTCGGTGAGGATGCCTCCGTGGAACGGGCAGCGTGCCGATGAGGGTGGCGGCAACAAGGCGTCGGTGATGATGATCCTTCTTGGAAACGGCAGCGTCCTGATGCGGGTGGCGGTTGCACGGCGTCGGTGAGGAAGGTCCTCCTGGGGAAGTTGGCACTAGGCCTACTTGAGTCGACGGCTGGTTCGACTCCGAGGGCGGCTGCCCTTCTTACAGTAGGCACTAAGCCTACCGGAGTCGGGTTCGACTGCCTTCCCATCTTCTTCCGTACGTTATATAGGCGAAAATCTGTCTATTCGACTGTTATGACATGTTTCTGTGTTCTCCTTTCGTCACCTGTTGTATTAATTTGTCCTACATATAGCGCGTGTTTTGTTATGAAACGTGAACCGCTTGTAGTTTAGATTTCTCAAGATTGCTGTCTTAATTGTTCTACTTTATTCCTCGCGGAAATATTTCGTCGCGACTCCTTTACATTTTATAATTATTAATTTCAGGCTGTGAATTTAAATCACTTTAAAAAATTAAATCCTTATCGTGACAGTATATCAATGTCTGACTGAAGTTTAAATACATCCAAAAAACTGGAGATAGATGAGTAGATTTTTAAATCATCGGCATATGCAAGAACATGGCAAGAGAAAGAAAACAGAAGATCAATGAAAATTATAAAAAGAAGAGGACATAAATTTGTTCACTGAGGCCCGCCTGACGTTGATACAAAATCATAAGAGTGAAAACCATAATAACAAACATAATTAATTCTGTTGGTAAGATAAGACTTAATAAGACACAAAAAGAATCTGAACTGAATCCAACAGAACTTAATTTATCTAACAATATACCATGATCAATTCGGTCAAAACGCTAGAAAAATCAGTATAAACAACGCCCACTTGTTTTTGCTCATCCAGTTCTTCACTGATAAATTGCGTAATCGAAGCAAGATTTGTGACTGTTGTCCTTCCTGGTAAGAAACCGTGCTGGTTAGGTGAGATATAGGGACAAACACAAGAATAAATATAAGTATAAATAACATTTTCATAGACCTTAGCAAAGTTAGATAATATAGATATAGGCCTATAATTTTTAAGCTCACAGGATTCGCCTTTCTTAAAAATAGGGGTAATACGAGCATATTTTCACTTTTCAGGGAAAAGAGATGCTTTGATAGACAAATTAATAATAGTAACTAGGGGCTTTGAGGAAATATATCTGCAATCTCTAATTATAAAATTAGGAACCATATCATGACCAACAATGACATTTTGAGGAAATTTTGACATTTCTATTAATTCTTCTTCAGTAACTGCGTGCAAAACAGCTAAACCGGTTTGTGTATATATCTTGTACAGGGGAGGAAGATTTAGGGAGAAACGTCCTTGAAAATAATTCTGCAAAAGCATCGACAATACATTGAGGAGTATTAAAATGAGATCCACTATCGCAAAGTTTACTGGGTATTCGTGTAGTACCCTTTTTGTCGTGCAGATATTTAAACAAATGCTTTGGCTTAAATTTGATCGACTTTTCAATATTCGTCGTATAAGACTTATAGGCCGCTGAAATTTTAGTCTCGCTGTGGATTTGTTGAAAATGTCATATAACTTTGAATAAAACATATCCAGAGCAGCATTGACTCCAAGTACAAGTATTAACAAATGTTCAATCTGCATTGAACAGATCATGATAAAGCTGAAAATAATTTGTCTTACGAAAATTATATCTGCGATTTGTCGCCGTCGGAAAAGCCATCGATTCAGAATTTACGAAGAAATCAGTTGTTATTGTTAAAGGAGGGTGATATGGATCAACAGGTACCAAAGGATGTTCATCCAAATCAACAGATAGAAAAAAACTAGAACTGGCCAAAACTAAGTCCAGCAATCTACCATTAGTGTTTGTAATTTTATTAAATTGTTTAAGATCAAGAATATTGCATGTTAATAGAAACGAATTGGTTTTGGAACAACCTACAGTATTACTGTGGAATAATGGAAGGTTGAAATCGTCTACAAATAGAACCGGCTTCTCAATAAAATACTCTTCTAAGCATTCCAAGAATACTTCAAATTCATACGCAGAAACATTTGGAGGAATATATACCGCAGCAATAAAAAAAAACTTGAAATTAATGAACATTCACACACAACAAAAACAATTAAGGGAGTGTTGCTTGTTATATTTTCTGTATTTAAAAGTTTATACTGTATACCTTCAGTAAAGGCAATAAGAACACCGTCACCAACTGAGCGTCCAGTAGCAGCACACTTTCTGCCAGATCGAACGACAACGTAATTAGAAGAAAATAGTTCAGCGCTTGAAATAGAATTATCGAGCCAAGTTTCAGTTATGACAACAATGTCATGTGAAACTTCACAAACAGTGGTATAAAAAGAGTGTGTTCTGGTGCATAGACTACAAGCATTGATAGTAAATGCTAAGTGTGGGGTTCATTTTACTGCTTGGCGCTGCTAATTTAAAGAAACGACATGTGGAATACCGTTTATACGTTTCAATTTCAGATTTGATTCACCATTATTCAATCGATCCATTAACTCAGTTTTAGAATTTTTATATAGTTCAAGTTGCATAGGAGTCTTAACACTTGATATAAAAATAGTTTTGAAGTTAGGACTCGCTTTTAGACGCTTGGAGTTGCGCAAGGCAGAAGCAACGGAAACATTGGAACCCAAATTGACTTTAATTGGAAGACAACGACTTTTGTTTGACGAATCAAATTTACCTAATCTGATAGATTTTAAATCAGATATATCAACTTGCACGATTTCGATTAAAACACGTACTATCGGAATATCAAGATCAAATATAATAATATTACATTTACGACTTTCTCGATCAGTAATTTCTTGAATAATCTTTTCTGTATCTAACAGGTTTTGATATGTATTACCAGACCAGTCAACAAAAAGGCTAAAAGGTACTGTTTGCACTAACGAAATTTGACAATTTCGATTTTCAGAGTTTCCAGTTAAATATATATATATATAAATAAAGCGGAAAAATTGTTTAACGAGGTGGTAGGGCGTTGTTTAAGAAGAACTCCTTGTAATTTTAGTCGATATTTCGCAATTCAATTTATTGCTTCATCAGGACATTAATTAAAGAGTGATTAAGCTAGCCATTGAAGGTAAAAATATACAGCAATGTCGAATCATTAACACATAATAACGTATAATTGACAGTTACATAGTAAAACAGATTAAAAACACATTAAAAAATTTAAATATATATATAAATAAATATATACAGAAGAGAAAGGAACTGTACCCACAAGAAATCTAGAAAGTACTACATGAATCAATTATAAGGTGCCTATTGTCATAACAAGGGGCGACGCTTTTCGGGGTGCTCGATTATAGGCTCGGGCGGCAGAGACGATGTTAAGTCCAAAGCAACACTGACGAGGTCCATCAAGAGCAGGGTTGGAAAAAAAAACCGTTTTTTTTTTTGTTTAAAACATGTTTAAAATTGACCCTAAATTAAACATGTTTTAAACAAAAAAAAAACAGCTGTTTAAAACAACTTTTAAATGTTTAAATTGGCTTTACAGCTTACATAAAAAGATATTATTAATATTATTTGATATTTGTGTAAAAAGAAGAATTTATTAAAATTCGATCTCTAATTAAAAGAAAGATGAAAAGTTTGTAATGTTAGATTATGTACCCTTTTAAAAATAATATATGTACTTTGATAATAATTTAAATCATTTAAGGCAGAACTTGATTTATTTAGGATCTACGGTCGCGTGTTTTAAATGATTTTCAAGGAAAGTATGAAGTATTTGGTATCAACATACCGAGAAAAACATTCCCAATGAAAACTAAAATCAAATACAATCCAAAGAAATATTTTTTCCAAATTACTTGATCGCATTAGAACTAAAATACATGACTCGTGGCTTTCAATACTGGAAAACAAAAATTTCAAATATGTAAAAACATGTAGGATGTTCCATTTCAAATAACGAAGTTGATATTACTTCCGGGGAAACCAAAAGTCCAGTAGGTATATGTCTGAAATTTCAAATTAAATTTTTGTTTAATTCATCGTTTTCATATTTTAAACAAACCTTAAATTTCTAGAAGGTCGAATATACGGCCTTGGAACACACGGTAGAAATTCAATGAAGACAAATGAAACGATAACGTTATACATAGTTTAAACAGCGACAGCCTACGATCACTTTTTGACCTAACATTGCATTATCATTGACAAATTCAAGCCAGTTTGCTACATAATAACTCATCCCGTAGCCCATAGTATGAAGAGAGAAGAGGAGGATCCAGTATGTTTCAAAACTTAATGTAATAATAAAAGGTTAAATATTGAAAAGGTATTTTAAAATTTTACAATATAAGTATTATTCTAATGATCAGTAATAATTAATGAATTGATTATAATCAATCTAATGCAATTTAAATTTAGTTCAAATCAGAGCTACAGTGTAGTCATCACGTCATCAGCTCAGCCACGGATTGTCTACAATTATTAAAACAATTGATATGAGAACAAAGTAAAGTTTAAAGTTATTCTGTCAGTGAAATACAGACCCAAACAATTAACTTTTGGTTACACAGTATTACGTTGCAAGAATAAAACACATACATCAAAAGTGGTCTTTTTTAGCTTAAAACTAAAAAAATGAATTTAAAACATTAACAAAAAACATGTTTAAAACTTAAAAATAAAGCACTTATATCAAAAGAGTTCTTTATTAGCTTAAAATTACAAAAAATGAATTTAAAACATCAAAAAAAAAACATGTTTAAAACATTTTGTTTAAAACAGAAGGTATGTTTTAAATTCGGTGTTTTAAACATGTTTTAAACACTATGTTTTAAACAGTTTGTTTTAAACTTTCCAACCCTGATCAAGAGTGGAAGATGGTGACGGTTATAGTCCAGAGGGTACGACAACGACCATCGTTGGTACTGGGTGAAGCCCTTTTTGTGAATCGCAGCGTATTTCACGACTGAAGTTTCCAATTCGGCTCGGCCTGTATAATATACGCGTTCATTTACAAAAATTTGCTGGCTTAACGGTTGTGAAATAGCCCTGAGTACGCGGAATATTTGCGTGCTTGCGTTCCAGTTTCATCACCCGTGCGTTGTTTTTCACCTAATTCTGAATTTCGTAACTGGAATGTTGTTGTTTTTGTACGATCCAAACGTTTCAGACCTCCACAATTCTGTTCGCAATTCATTTTAATTAATGTGTCTTACTTGTTTTATCGTCAATCGAGACTTTTAATAGGTAGCAAACTATGTGTGTCACTTTCAAAACTACCATTTTCTTTAAAATGAAGCGAAAATTTATTATAAAAAATTTGACCTGAATATTGAATTTCAACATTACAAGTTCAGCAATGGAAATATCAAATTATTATTACATCGGGTAAAGTAAGAATTTGAATTTACTCACAACATGAAATAGACTAGCGATGCTTAAATGTAATGGTGAATACTTTTAGTACAAACAGGGAATAAATAATTACTATTCTGTTTGGTATAAGAATTGATCCGCACCTTGCTAAGAAGTTACAATCACTTACTATTCGTATAGTTCTTTTCCATTCACAATGATAAATTTCAGTTTTTTTGGTAGATAACCCCAAATAACAGATGGCATATCGCAAACATGATTAAAACAATAAAAAATAGGCTATTTTTGCAGTGGACCAATTGATTTCAAAATATATTACTCGTAACGGATAATACGTTGATTGCCAACAAAGTGAAAGTATATGTTGTGACCATTTCGAATTATCGTCGATCCAAACCAATTCTTTTGTGATCATGATTAACAGTATTATTTAGTTACAGGTGTTTTTACCACAAGTGAATGAGGTATTATCCGCAAACAAGATAGTTTTGTGTTTATTTGAAGGTTTCAATACCATTAAATTAGGAATCACAGTAGTCCTAATATAGAACCTTCTGGTATCCCGTATCATTTGCGCCCTGCTTTACTTTTACCAACTGAAAACGTTCTTCAAGATAAGATTTAAATCAATGTAACGGATGTACCTCGAATACCTAGTTTACCTGAATTAAATATGTAAAAATAGAGGACATTTCTAAACGGATATTACTGACTTCTTATTCCTTGCCATTTTCGGGAGCCGAATGGTGAGCTTCGACCCTGTAACAGCTTGTATAGGATAGATTCTTGAGAATACAACCGGTACAATTCGTATAAAATTTAATCTAAAGAAATTACTGTTCCATTCTTTCTTAGTTTTTTTTGTAGAAATTAATTTGTTGAAAGATGTTTATGAAGTTATCGAATTATACAGGATGTTATCGAGTAAGATGGCAATACCGTATACAGAAGACAAAATATTATAATTTAACGTAATTTATCTATATACAAAAGGATTTCATTTCATTATTGTCATCATGTACGAAAACACCATGTATATTTTTGCGTAAGCCTTAAAAACAAACTGTGCAATTTAACTTGGTACATACGACCTATTTATTATTGCAATAAAACATGTTTCATATTCTCCGAAGCGTAATAATTCCCGTTTATGAGTGTCGGGCTTTATTTGCAGTGGAATTGCTGCCTGCGATTTTATTGCAACGACTAAAAAAAGAAATTGTCACATTTCGTAATAAATGAAGCCTATTTAACGGGAAATCCTAATAAGGACAAATTACGAGAGAGAGATTACGGAAGACGGACGAATCTAAAAATGCAGGCGGACTCCCGAAAAGTTCGCAACAGAGAGAAAATTAATAACTTGTTCAATAAAAGTTCTCAAAGTAAATTTCCGTTGCCGTTCGCCATTATATTTATTACCAGATATTTCCGGCTATCCGAGTTAGTTACGCTAATGTATTTATTTTTCGCCCACCATTTTAAGAACGAACCGCCGATTCTTTTTTGCTCTCTCTTCCCTTTCCCTATTACGACTGCTATAGGATCTAAGTAACTACAAAGTGAATCAACAAATATAATGTACAATCACGCTTTTTAGTAATATCTTCCTTACAAATGTTAAATTGTGGCCTAATCACTATAATCAGTAGAGAGACAAACAAGTGAGCAAGCAGGCAGACAGTTTACATTTTAGATCGGGGAGACATTACTAAAAAGCATGACTGTACACAAGTATAATATAAATTAAATGCTGAGTTGCTTTTTAAAAGGATTCAGGATTTGAAAGAAGGTTTAAGATAAAATTATCAAAAGGATTTAGGACTTGAAAGAAGGTTTAAGATAAAATTATCGCTTCACACATCTATGTTTAAATTAAGTGCAGAAAAATTAGTATTCATTAACTCAATAAATTTTAATATCGCAATTTATATAAATACAGTGCAATTTCGTCCTGATACTGTTGCCATTAATAATTTAAAAGTCCTCGCTGGTATTTTATAAAATAACAGTGTTTAACATGAAATGCCGACGGTAATGAGCTATGTGCATTTTTATGGTGTCAAATAATTATTAATATTGCACGTTTATTGTTGCAGCACACGTGAAAATAACACACGGGTTGCACCAGCGAAATTTCCTTTTTTATATAACTTTATCGCACATTGGAAATTTAATTTTTAATTTTTATTAGGGACGTAATTAGCCACACACGAGAATATTGAGGCGTTAATTAACCGGGCTATGTTGTTAACTTCGGTATTGAACCCCCCGCAAGTGAAACAATGTCAAAATTTAAACGCAATTAATCGTAATTATTCAGAACTTCTAAAGTTTACCTACAGCACTTTCCTTTGTAGGTCTGGCGACACGTTCATTTTGTAATTTGATTGTAATTGAATATAAAGTTCGCTAAGGTCACTGCACTGTCACTTCGAATTATGGTTTTCACATCCGTTCCGTCCGTAATTCGATGTGACCCCATGGCCTCAACGAAAGGATGTTTTCAATAAATTTAATTATTTTAGTGCGACTGTATATTAGATTAATTTCTAGAACTGTCTTGTTTGATGGATTGTTATTTTCTATTTCGAAACGAATACAAAGCATAAATCCCCCATCACGTTTCAGGGAATTCCAAAAAATCTACAGCATAATCAATATTTTCATTCAAATTTACTTGAAACTAAGAAATCCTGTATTAATTTAATTTTTTTGAAATCTAAAGAAAATTAAATTGTATCCAACTTAATTTTTTAGTCAAAGAAAAAATATTGGAAAAGGAAAGATAATTAAAATGAGACAATATTAAAAAGAAGCAGAAACCAAAAAATAAGAATTAAACTACAAAATTGGATTAATTTTTGGAACTATCTTATTTGATGTATTATTATTTTCTATTTCTAAACGAATACAGAACGTAGATTCATGTTGCGTTTCGGGGATTCCCAAAAATCCACACAGATTACAGCCTTCTGCGATCTTATTCAAATTTGCTTTTGAAACTAAGTACAGTATTAATCTTAATTTGTTTAGATCTAAAGAAAATTAGATTGTATTCAAATAATTCCACGCAAAAATATGGAAAATAATAATCAAAAACCCAGCTGAAAAAAAGTAGAAACAAAACAGACAAAAAAAATAACTTAAAACATTGAATAATGAAAAGTAAAATGAATAAAAGTCTTGCCTACTTATTACTAATTCAACAGTTTCCTTAATCTTCAGCAACTACATTCATATTTGTTCTTTGTTCTCTTTTTTGCTGTTATTATTCTTAATTAAATCATAGATACTTTAGTTTTATCTTGTCTGTACCTGTAACTAAGTCAAATTTTACTAAATAATAAAATTTAATAACATTGGTATATACAGGGAGATTCAGGCAACCCATTCATTAAAAGTTTACGGACTTTCTCTTTGCGGTTACAAGTTAGTGATGATGATCTATTAAAATATAATATTTCCAACTTTCCGACACTTCCGCTTGAATCGGTAGTTGCTGTCAACTTTTTTATTTTAAATGAAATACCCCATCTTTTATTGCATTTTTGAAATCTTCATTAAATTATAAAAATATTTTGTGTAACATATGATACAAGAAAAATTAGCCGTTTTAGAGATATTTCCATTTTTTAAAAAAAGTTCAAAGTTGCAGTAGCTGGTTTATGATGCTGCCATCTTTGTGTAATAAAAGCCATAACTTCAATTCTTGGCCTGTAGTAGGCTATGCTCATAAGCTTTCAGGTCATACCTAATTTTACACAAAATCGTTTATGGGCTGGTTGAAAAGTAACTTCTATTCGAACTGATTTCAACTGTCGAAAAGTCATGTTTTTTAAATAGAATACCCAGTATCTTTTCATACCATAAAAATCAGAATTAAATGTTCTTTCGAACTGTATTAGCTTTCCCTATACCCATCTCTAACTTTTCTCTTTCTATTCATGATTTTCTCTTTGACACATCAATTTTTTCACTTTTCAGTATTATTCTTGAATAGTGTGCTATGAAAATTTAACAAACTGACGTTTCTTAAATTAATTTCTGACTGTTATTTCAATTTCATTTTAAAAACCGACAAATAATATTTAAATACACACTTATCATCTAACTTCTGAATTCTTGGTATGATTATTTACGCATTTACAAGGAGAAATTTACATTTACAATACAAATTTTTATGAAAACTAATAAATAATTCAGAAATATTAAAAATAATACACAAATTGTTGGTTATAATATTGCCTCTAAGTTGTCCTCGGCTATTTTTTAGTAATAACTTTCTACCGTATCTAAGTAATAACGCATTTTCCTCGATATAACAACTTTTTTTATTAACTTCTTGAATTGTCGATTTTTTTCATCAAATATCTTTAATATGTCTGTGTTTGATTATTCATTTCTTGGTTCTTCGTAGCGATTAAATTGTTTCTTTTTAATTCCTACTAGACAGATGATTTTAAAAATTATAATTTCTCTAGTTGTCATAGCCCACTATTTAAAAATAATACCGAAAAATGGAAAAAAAATTACATGTCAAAAAGAAATCATCGATAACGTTCCATTTAAAAAACATGACTTTTCGACAGTTGAAATTAGTTCGAATAGAAGTCACTTTTCAACCAGCCTGTGAGCAATCAAGTGCAAAACTGGACATGATCTGAAAGAATGTTACTGTAGCCTATTACAGGCCAAAAATGGGCATCTTGGTGTTTGTTGCACAAAGATGGCAGTATCATAACCAAGGTTCTGCAAGTATGAATTATTTTTAAAGAATGAAAATATCTCGGAAATGGTTAAATTTTTATTGTATCACATGTTGCACAGAATATTTTTAGAATTTTATTAAGATTTCAACAATGCATTAAAAATTGGGGTATTCCATTTAAAATAAGAAAGTTGAGAGTAACTTCCGGTATAAGCGGAAGTGTCCGAAATTTGAAAATATTATATTTTGATAGATCCATATCGTTAACTTATAATTGCAAAATATGAAACAGAAATTCAAAGGAGAAGTCTGTAAACTTTTAATGAAAGGGTTGCCTGAATCGCCTTGTGTATTGGTATATAATAATTGAAATCAATCTCCGCCCACAATAGTTTTATATCCGTAGATATGTATTTCGGCAGCTAAGCTGCCATCTTCCGTACGCTACCAACTTAAAAACTCTTAAAAAGATCTAAAAACAACCTAATCATCCTAATAAAATCATAAAAATGTAAAAACTAACAACAATCTAATCATCCTAAAAGATGTATATGTCTAAATGTAAGTAAATATAAATTAATATGTAAACATCTAAAACTAACCGTCAGAAAAACCTTACAAATAAGAGCTAACCAAGCAACACGGAAATACGGAAATAAATAGTCCAAAGACCTGAGAAAACTTCTTATTCTAACGAATAAATAAGTATACAGCCTGTAATCAAATAAGTTTCACATATTAAAACTGTAAGTTCTTTATCACTTAAGAAGGTGATTTCTGCAAAAATGAATTTTATTGGTGAAAAATTGAAGAAATTAAAACCCCCCCAGAGCCCGGAAACTTTTTGTTTGAAAACCTCTGACTGGCCGTGTATCAGTTTCTACAAGCGCATCATAAAACGTCGTAAAACAATAAAGCGTCATCGAACTGAAGGGCACTGGGTTAAAATCATCGCTTATGTAATTCCATAACGGAATAGAATTATAAATATCCATCGCGTTGCTTATTAAATTAATCAATTTTCACGTAATTGTTAATAGTTTTCTGCTCACAAAAATGTAAAAATAAATAAAAACTAGAAATTCCATTTTCTAAAATTATTTCACTAATTCATACGTATTATCGTGTACTTTATTTGCTGGTCGTCAATAAACTGCATTGTTATTTCTTTATTGCGCAAAACGTTTAAGAATGTCTTCTTTCTGCATTTCGGAAAATTATTATTGAACGCAGTTATCGCTTTTATTATTTTGTGGAACCAAAACAATAAAGCGTCATCGAACTCGAACTACGAAGAAACGTATTCGTTGGTGGAAATAATTAACAAAGCGACAATCAATCAAAGCGACTAATATTTTTTTTAAATAATTTTAATAAGCGAAATTAGCACTGTAAATCATGTATACTATTGGTTTACAAAGACCAGGATATCAAGATCTAATTATTGTCGATTATCTAATGAAACATTTAATTCTGATCAATGCAAGCAGATTTAAATTGTTCTTTAATAATATTGCACACACGGGCTACGACCCAGAGGTTGTCGATTTGAACTGTCGTCTTTAATGGGTCGGTGATTCTATTTTATTGTGTTCCCATAAAGCTTTTAAAATGCGATCAAGCAATTGACCTTGAATTTTTCTGGAATTTTGTTTAATAACGTTGTTTTTGTGCACGGCCGACCCAAAGTTCTCAACCAAAAGCGTCAATACTCCTCCACTAGGTCATTTTTTTATTTTTGAGCTAGACTTTTGGTAGTTGCAGCATTAATTCTCTTACATGATGAGGAACTTACGGTATTAATATGTGAAACTAATTTGATTACACCCTGTATATTACGTATAAATCGTCAAATATCCAGTGCAAATGCGCTTAACTGTCTCTAACACCTCTTTACTCAGTGTGCCCGGATTTCATAGGTATGGGTAACTTCTGTATTTGAAGAGATAGAGAGATGATTAAATTAGCAAAAAGGTGCAGGCTCGAGAGCTCATTAAGAATCCATTTTCAAATATTACTTGTCATGGCCAACTTGGTTAAAATTTTACAAAAACCAAAATCTTCTAAATTCTTTTATTTGCCGTAACGTTTTTGTTACTTAAGATATTGAGATGTGGTTTGAACCAGCTTGCATGATAATTTAAGTACTTTTATGGGCACCTAATAAAACTAATTTTATTGTTGCAAATTTTCAATAACCTAACCTAACCTTAAAATTTTAAATTGATATCCCCTAATTTGTTGAGCGTTTTAAGAGAGAATTTTTTTCTGAATGCAATGATGTATCACATGATATCGAAACTTCTTCAAAATTTTGAAAAACCGAACTTATTCTTTTTACGAACAGAAATCGCTAGTGCCATGATCACAAAATTTTGCTTTTATTTCAAATCAAATTACCTGTTAAATTATGTTTCGAAATAAGAAGCATGCTTATTATAATACTTTCATGTCAATGCGGTCAGTGTTATTACTTACTTTATCTTATAATGAAAAATTTTGAAAACTAAAAAATTTTATCCCAATCATCCTTATCGACACTGTTGCAAGCTAACCGCGCCCTTGTTAACGTTGGTAATAAAGGGGCGTTTACATTACATACATATTTGTATTATACATGCATCCTATATGTTCTTTGATAAGTCTGGAACAAATCTGAAATTTGTCTCATACAAAAACAATTATTACATTTGTTTGTGACGGTGGAGTGATCCAAAAAGAGCATAGTAATAATATGCGGCCGCGGCCAAAAACAAAAATTGATCGTCATCATACATGAGCGACATTTTTTTTTATTATTAAATACTAGATATGCAGCGAACAAGTCACGCAGTGTAAACGATGTCCTATGCTAGTACTTGTCGAAAACTTGTGCTAAAGATTCATCAGGATTTGTATCCGACAAGTCAACAGTTTTGTAAAAATTTGTTTTTCAATTTATTGAAGACATGTATGTAAATGTAAGCGCTCCTTAAGGATTGCAGAACTATAAATAGGTTTCGATTCACTTGATCGCGACTATACGTATACCAAATGCTACAAGAACGCAGAACTTACTCGTCAAATATACGAAGCTCAGTATCCAGAAAAGGCTACAGAGATGAAGCTGCAGTCCCACATACCCCTAGCTGATGTGATATTGGCTTAAAATTTTTATCGCTCGCACACCATTGGCTGCAATCGCTCAGTACCACTGCAGCTTAACTTGATAAACAAAAAGAAAAGTTTCTGTGATCGTGGCACCAGCGATTTCTTTCTTAAAAGGGTCAAAAAAAATTAGGGGGTACCAATTTAAAATTTTAAGGTTAGGTTAGATTACTGAAAATTTGCAAAAATGAAATTAATGTTACTAAGTGGCTATAAAAATACTTCAATTATCAAACAAATTAGTTTGAATCGCTTCTCAATGTCTTAAGTAACAAAAAAGTTACGACAAATAAAAGAAATTAGGAGATTTTGATTTTTGTAAAATTTTAACCAAGTTGGCCATAACAAGTAATATTTGAAAATAGACTCTTAATGAGCTCTCGAACCTGCACCTTTTTGCTAATATAATAATCTCTCTATATCTTTAAATACAGAAATTACCCATGTTGTCACTACGAAATCCGGGCACACTGTATATGCTTTAGGTAGTGACATCTTGTGGAGGATTTTTGACATAACAAGTACGACATCTAGCGGCCGATTTTTGACTTAAGATCTAAAATGTAATAATCATAATAATCATATACAGGGTGTCCCAACAGTGCGTTCTCGGACTATATCTCGATAACTACTGCAGATATAAAAAAATTTCAAGACATTTTTATTTTAAAATTTAAAGGTCTACGACATAAAATTATTTTCATCTATACAGGGTGAATCAAAACTGCGGTACTGAACGCAACTTTTTTTATTTCAAATAGCATACCCTATATATGATGTCAAATTTGAATTGCCCATAAAATTCTACACATTTTCTATGTACCATAATCTATGACTAATTATAACCGTTCTGAAGATATTTAAAATTTTATCTAAAAACTGTCGCTTGCAGCCATTATTTTATTTATTCATATTTTGTTTATTTTTAACTTTAGAGAAAAGTTTTCCGACACAGATGTAATTGGTACTTTAGCTTATTCTAAGCCATTATTAAATGTATTTTTATAGTTACAGAGTGATCATGGTACTAACCAAATTATCGGAAATTTCAAAATGACATAAGTCAAATTTCTTAAATAGCCCTATATTTTTATATCCTAAATTGTTCGTCTAATACAGTACTTTCGTTTTTGTCATGCATGTCTTATACCTATCTGCTATATTTTTTAGAACCCTAGACCTGTATGTATTATTTGTTTTAAAACGAGTCATTGTCTAAGATGGCCATGGAAAGCAAACGAACCGGCTGACATTAATAAATAGTTTACCTGTTTTCCACAGCCACCTTATACAATTATACGTTTTAAAAGAAAAACGAAAATAATTTTATGCCGTAGACCTTTAAATGTTAAAATAAAAATGTCCTGAAACTTTTTTTATATCTGCAGTAGTTATCGAGATATAGCCCGATAACGCATTGTTGGGACACCTGTATATCTAAATATGAACCGTCAAATAACAACCTACAAATTAGAGTAAATCAAATAATACGGAACTAGGTATTGGTCCATTGTCTGAATTCATTTTAGTTGGTAGAGAATTATAACATGCAGTCAAAAAATAAACAAATAAACAAATAATTATTTAAAAGAAATCGAAGCAATGTTAAATTACTTTATGAAGTCAATGCATTTACTTCCTGGTGAAAGAATGAATTGGATTCTAAGACCTCGCATTTAATTTAATTTGGACTTCTAAGAGACAAATAAAAATGCTATAAAGTACGTATGGTTTCAGGTTTATTCATTCAATCGGGAAAGACGAACGTAATGATAGTAATTTAATGATTCTGAAACTCAGACGAGCCAATTTTCATTTCGTGTCCCTAAATCTGATTCAGACAGTTGACGTAGTTAATTTTTTTTAAAGTACAAAATAAAATTAAAAGTCAACCAGACAGAGAGAAAATTTAATTTATTTTCCCCTGCCAAAAATAGAAAGTGGAGATTTATTTTGAAATGTTATTAAATTAAACCAGTTTATCAATAGCAGTAACTTTATTTCTAGAGTTTTTAATTAGAATCGCGATGCTTTTAATTGATAATGATATTCAGCTCAGAATTATTGAGGCATTCAATAAACATTTCGCTGAAAGAACTTTTTTTTGTGCCGGTACACGAAATTAATTTTTAAATTCAACTTCAACTGACGGCGTTTTAGAGCGAGATCGTATTTCATATTTTAGTTTGTACGTTAATAATGAGTTTTCCGAAGGAATATTTTATTCAGGGCCGTGCATAATGGGATGAGTTAAATTAGACGAAGTACGTTTATCTCCAACTTTCAGGACTTGTCACAAAGAGGCCTGCAGATGCGATTTCAGCGGGAATTGTTTAATGTTTATGCGATATCAAATTTCAGTTTGACGCCACTTCAGACTGCAGGTTGATATGGTTTAATCGATTCTACCCTAAAATTTATTTGCAACTTCCAAGCATTATTTTCTGCTTCATGAATAATTTATTAACTAGTTGCAGTGCTGATCGATTGCGTTGACTCTATTAGTTACAGATTATAAAATATGCACGTACATACAATTTTAATTAGTACTCGTTATCCATTGACCGAAACTGAATATTATACAGGGTGCTGCATTGATGAACGCAACATATGAAATCCCATGTTAATTTAAATGTGTTAAAATATTGCTTTTCCTAATTATTTTACAGCAAAATTCCACCCGGTTTTTTTTTAAATACTCTTCAAGATGAATCTGTCTCTGCAGTTTGAGAGTTTTTTTATTTGGATGGTTTCAAGATAATCAAAAAAGATTCAGTAACGAAATTCAATTTATACCAAACTATCGGCAGGGCCTTGATGACTAAATGTTAAAATAAATTTCTTTTTTAAAAAAATGACAAGATTAATTTATCATTTGTCATCTGCTTTCACAATGATTGATTAAGGCCGGCTAGTAGTTTGGTATAAATTGAATTTAGTTATTGAATCTTTTTAAAATATCTTCAAACTGGGCAAATGAAAAATTCTTAAACTACACAGAAGGGTGCTTTAAGAAAATATAATGTAAAAAAATAGGGAAGCCAATATTCGAGTACCTTTAAATTAACATAGAATTTTCTATGATGCGTGCATCACCCTGTGTATATGTAACTCAATATTTAAAAATAATAATTTTATTTGAATCATTTCATATGCTTCTTGAAACTTTTGTGTTCGATAAGCAGTAAATTCAATACATGCATCATTTTTGCAGTTCTCGGATTTCGTGTTGAAATTGTTTACAATGTTTGATTTTTGTCTGACGCTTGGAACTTTGTATTTTGGGCCCTTAAATAATAGTACATACTTCTACTAAAATGAAATAATTAGATAAAATTAATTTAAAAAGTTAATAAGAAAGTTCATTCTTTTAGTTACTTTGATTAAAGTAATTTTCCTCGATTAAACATAATAAAAAAAATCAACGCCGGACGAAAAAATTAATTAATTGTGAAGTTGAACGGCATGTTGCATATTTGTGCTAAATAAAACGTCAACAAAACTGACAATAAAAACACAAAAGTTCTTATATTTCCGCCTGTTTGATTTGAAATTATAATTGTTAAACCCGATTGAGTTGTACTTTATTTTGCTTATGTTATGCCTTTTATTGCTTCTCTTACGAGTGTCTGTAAACTATTATCGTTTAAATTAAATAAAACTATTCTCTATTTTTTAATTTGGAAGAGTACTTTGAGATTTTGGCGCTAAAACCGCTTTATCAAAAAAACTTTGTCATTGATCAATACCGGTCAGCTAGCAATAACAAAAATCGTTTCTAGCGCTAAAATTTCAAAGTTACTCCTCCGAATTAAAAAATAGAGTATAGTATAGTTCAATTACAAATCAAAAGTGTCCACTGCTAAAAATTGCAATCCATCCCGTCGCGACTTGTTAGCTGGGAACAGAAGGGTGTCAAACCTCACCTTCTTGATTTGTCATCGCCGTGTTAACTAACACCGAGCATAGGTAAGTTTGAGTTGTCAGAGAAGAAAAAGAAAACGAAAGGGACAGATTAAGCATCTAAAGAAGATAATGGCAAAAAATATACGAAGCAAAAGGAAGAAGAATTAAGGACACACAGAGAGAAAAACAAGAAAAACGTGGTAAAAAACGCAGGAAAGAAGAGGTATGAAATAGGGTGAGATGTCTCAACAACCTCATCACAGGAATAAATAGATAGAAATATGGATAAGAAGATGGGGAAAAAATAGAGAAACGTGAACGTGAACAGCACAAAACAATCCGCCTCCACTAAGGTATTAAAAAAAACTACGCTGCATTTATGTAAGATTTTTGGAAAATAACTCTCTAGCCACCAAATTACAAAAAAGAAATTGTTACTGGATATGATAACAGATGCATAAGAGTGTATTAACCATCCCAATACAAGGTTTTTGTATTTTATTGTAAAGAGGAGAATTTTAAAAAGCTCGCACAATTAAAGAATTAGACTGGTGTATTAAATATAAATGCAATGAGAATGAAGAGAGCAGAAATATCAAGGACTAAATAATGAGTGGAACTACTAGAGAATAAATCCATTAATTTGGAGAAAAAAAAAATTAATCCACTAATGGCCGATTTCTTCATCACCTTATCCCAACTGATTAATAAGTTAACCTCAATTTAAAAACTGTGAAGAAATCGGCCATTAGAATATTAATTTATTCAAAATACTGAAAACAATATTAAACGATTAAACAATCGCGCAAAGTCTCACTTTCTTTTGTAAGTTTTTTATTTCTTTTTATTTTTTAATTTTTTTTAGTTTTAATAACAAGGCCACTTTACAGGGAAAAAGGTCCAATAACATATTGCCACTGAAATTATACAAAGATAGTAGATATGCCAAACAGCAGAATTTTAACATAATTTAAAAATTATTAATTTAATTAACGTAACTTAAAGATATTCAACTAAATGAAACAAGAGAGAAAAGAAAGGTAAATTCGTAAGCTGCATTTGAATTTACTTAAGTTAAGAGTTAAGAAACAAGCATCCCAGTATCCTCCACCATTGCTGGATCCCATCTTTCTAGATTTTCCTATCGTCAATATAACTTGTTGAAATCGCTCTCCTTGCTTGTGACTAACGGCATCCAAATTGTGGGGAAAAAATATAAATGAAAATGGACAAGATGAAATTTAAATGACCTACATTCCATTTTACAATAATTTGTAAACCATTATTTTTCAAGGTCTTTCGGCTTTTTTATTGCCTACAAAGTGGTTTATTATATTTTTAAAAGACCTTCAAGCACTAAATTTTCTTCAAATTGTAGATCCTTTACAATTTTTCTGCGGTTCTACAGTCCAAACAAATATCCCTTCTTTAAACTTGGTTTGCTTCCGCTCAAAATTTCCACTACAACACTTTCTTTGTCTAAAGCTTTACTAAAAATATCTATTAATTCCAACTTAATGTGCAATGGCGGTAGTAAAATGTTTCAGGATCAACGAAGGAGTTCTTTATGTTAGCCTGCCTTGGTACAAATTCTACTTATTGGGGACAATCTTTTACTGTCCAGTAAACTATCTCAAAGACAAAGGAAACAGCAATATTTCGTAAACCCACCCCGAAGATTGAGCAGTAACCCAAAAATCACTTATTCCAAAACCGATTTTAAGCTTACAGTCTTGTTCTTCAGGTTTTTCCTTTTTGTCGATAGTTTCTTTTTCCAGTTTGTCAAACCATTTTCCAGTTTTGAAAATATCAAATCATGTGACAAGGAGGAAAGTCATTTGAAAAATTTGGGAAACATAGGTGAGGAAAACTAAGAGAAAAAGACATTTGAATCTTTGACAAACTATAAAACGCCGGGATTATGGTGACAACCGAATTTTTCCATAATTCTTCCAATTCTACAAGAACAAATTTTGTTTTGTAAAGTAAACAAAGAAGACCTAAATCGTTTAATCCTGCTGGCTTAATTAAATGTGGCCCATTTTCGTCTTCGGAATTGTGGCAATGGTGAAGAGGATCTTGTAGGATTGTATTATCTGTTTCACTCACCATTTTCAAGTCATCGGGGGAACTAGAATCGATAAATCATGATTATGATGAGTGGGTTTTCTGGTCGAAGGAACTTCTGGATATTCAGTGTGTGCTCGTTTTTCGTAGAAAATTCATTCAAACTTTTGTCAAGCAAAAGTAATTATCAGTTAAATGATTGATGGGTTCACACTAAATCATGGGTTTTGCCTTGGAAATCTAACGTGTCGAGGAATTTTCTTCATACTTTCATGTTTAGCATACTATAAAATTGAACAAGATAGTGTAATTTTTTTCTCAATCGCAACATAACTATTGACTACTGAATTGTCAAATATTGATGAAGGTATGAGTACATATTCTTGATTTATTTAACTTCATTTTGGCTTTCTCTTTTGTGTTTATTTCTGAATCAAAACATCTATCTTACATTTTTCCTTCATCTTTAATACTACTTTACACTTTCCCCTCTTGGTATTTCTAAAACTACCAACTTCGGAAACCTTCTTTTACTTATCTTTTATTCGTCTGCATTCTTTTTAGTATAGATGAAATTAAGTTGAAATGTTGTTCTTCGGTGTTCAATTTACTGGCCCTTTATAACTTTCTATTTTTATTTACCTTTTGGTTTGACTGTACTATTGGCATTCTTTGTAGGATTTTAATTTAATTTAATTCACCTTTTGTTTTTTACATTATTATTGTGACCAATTGTTAACCTTAACAGTCAGATCAATAAACGTATTATTATTATTATTATTATTTAAATATAGACAATGCCAGTTTTTTTCCAATTTTTTCTGATCGTGGTTGGTTTTTCTCTCCTTTCTTCTTTCTTCATTGAATATTCAACTTTTGAACATCGAGAATGCCTCTTTTTCCTAATTTTTCTGTCTTTGGTCCGTTTTTCTCGACTATCAACTTCAAAAGACTTTCTTCTTCCTTCAATGAATATTCAATATTTTATTTTAATCAACTATTTTGTAAAGCTCTTAAATTTTTGTCCTGATTTTAAAATTTTAGTTTTAATTATCTACCTATCATTTAGATACATTTTAGAAAGTATGGTTGGGAAAATGGGAAATTAATTAATTAAATTAGCATCAAATTTAATTTAATCTAGTGATATACAGGTCATTGTAAAGGAAGGAATAAGAGGAGTGCAATTATGCATTATTTTATTTATGTAAACTGTTTTATGTTGAAATGTTTCTCAGTCTCTAATGATAATTGTAGTTCATAGTCAAAGCAGAATATCAAAACTTTCCCTAATATCTGGCCTTAATTGAAGCGGTTTTAGATGAACTAATAAATTTGTCAACATTGGTAGAGATATAAAAAAGCATTAAGATTGGCAGATGAAAAATTATGATTAACGTATAATCCGACGGGATATTATAAAGCTAGAGGTAATTTTCCAATTTCCAAAGGAAATTATTAGTAATACCATCCAAAGCGACGTTCAGCACAAAAGCCATTCTGAAAACGATTACACAGCGATTCCCTCCGTCATGAATTATGTGAATAGGAAAATGTAAATAAATAATTGACGTCATTTTGAATAATGCAGCAGCCATCTGTGTACGTTCAAGATTTCCCACCGCCTAAGATTAATTATTCCCAAAGTATTCCAAGTATTTTTCGATCAGCGCAAGCTTGGTGTCCTTTTCGCTCTCATGCGACAAGCTACGACTGCGACAGACCGTAGGAAAATTTTTCTTGGCCTAGCCGCTCTGTTCGCCCTTAATTGCTTCAGTAATTTAATAGACGTGTTAGAAACTAGTAATTAAGACGCAACTTTCGAATTACTAGTAGTAGTGTGGGGAACTTTGCAATTAATAAATCTTTTACGCTGACGCGAAATGTAATAAACGTCTACTTAAGGGAAAATATTTGATGATGAATGAAAAGTATTTTTTTTTAAATTTTATATCGCAATATTTTTTATCAACCAGGTTAATGACAGCAATGAAATTGTAAATTATAGTTGTGCATGTAGTTAAAATAGTTAATACGTATAAATTTAGTCTACTTCACTAATTTATAATAGTACTTACGCTAAAATAACATTTTAGCATCTAAACTGTGTCATCATTATAATGAACATATTAGCTGTAAATCATAAAGAAGTCATATCCTTAGAATTACCTACGTACTACTTGACTTTAAATTATCCATAAAGAGCGACCGTTAAATTGATTTAATAATACAAACATAAAGTAATTATTTAATAAATTCTCTAACGTTTCAGTAGCACACTTAAATAAATACATTTCAACTTCAGAGAATCTTCACAAGAATCAATTATGGAAATGAAGATACATTCACGGCATTAAAATTGTACTTAACTGAATTTTCTATATATTTTTTATTTTTTTACTTTCAAGAACGTCGATAAACAAAATACGGCACGGTACGTCAAAGCTGATGATGATCCTCGAGATGGGCGTCGAACTCTTCATAGGTTTTCCGTCCCTAAAAGCTCTTCAGAATCATTTCATAAATTAAGCGTAAAACTCAATTACCTCGAAAGAAAACAAAGTTTTTATGGATTCGCTGAGTTGTTTAAGATTTTTCTTATGAAAAAATCCCGTCACGCACTTATTGATCTTTACATTAACGAAAATTCCACAGACGAAAATATTTGGGGGTATAGTAATAAAGCGATTGTGTCACGAATCTTTGCCTGAAATATTTGTTTCAGATTGATTGTGGGTAGTAATTTGTTTTTCTCTTTTTAATATTGTGATGAATATTCAATAAATCAAATAAATCCAGAAATTTAAAATAAATAATTTAAAACGGGATTAATGATAGTTTTACATTTAATTAGATTGTGAAACTTTTTAATCAAAATAGCTTAAACTCATTCGTAATTTCAGGGATCGGGTTTCTTTCTTTGTCCATAAATCCATAAAAGTTACTTGTTCCGTCAATGATTTACTCTTAGTTACTTTGTATTTCTTAATTTTGTATTAAATTTAATTTAATTAGCACTGTTGGTAATTTAATGATTTTGTCACTAGTTCTGATCTAAAATTTAGTGATTCCGTGACCAGTTTAATTTCCAAAATCTAATGATTTCATTTAAAAATTATATTTGCCAAACTTTTTAGGATGTAATAGTTCTTATCACAGTAAATAATTAATAAGTAGCAGTGCAGGCGTTCAGAACGTGCACGTAACTGCGAGAAATATTTTAATGTTATCTCATGCTGAAGGATTAAACACCGTTCTCTCTGACGCATTGATCCTTCTTTCAGCTATCGCTATCGCATTTGATCTCGCGCTTTCATGCGCAATTGACTGCAAGTTATTATTTGGGTTGGATAGAGTTAAGTTGAGTTGGGTTGACCTTGACTCCTCAACTCGTGGAATCGCTCGTCATACAGTGGCTCGTCGAAGAACCGGATTCAGGAAACATCCTGCACAAACATCAGTATGGATTCTGAGCGCAGGAAATTCTGCTTAATGCTAGCCCTGAACATGCTTTCAATTCAGCCTCGTGACAGAAAATAGCCAATGCCCTCAACAGAGCAAGAATCTCTGGTTACCTTATAAGAATTATAAAATATTATATGGACGGACGAAAGAACATTGTACCCGCGGGCGAAGAAATGGTAGCGACGTGCGACGTCCCGCAGGGATCGGTTCTCGGACCGGACCTGTAGAACTTTCTGTACGATAACCTTCTACGAGTAGAGATCATAACTGCAAAGACTTCACAAACACTGCAAGAAAAAATGCAATACGCTATGTTAAGAACCAAGTGATGGCTCGAACACCACGACCTAAAACTGGCAGGTCCGCGGAGATTAAAAAAACTGACGCTGGATTTCCGGGATTACAACGTCAGCGCAAAAAGGAAATCAAATGCCTAGGTGTCTATTTCAATAAAGAACTGAGAATAACTACTCATGTCAGAAAGACAAGGAAAAAAGCATGCAAGTTCCTAATGGCGATAACCAGACTGATGTTGAGGGATCTTGCTCGAAGAAGAGAAAGGTCCTAGCGGGAGTAGTGCTCTCAACAATTTTATATGCGGCGCCCAACTGCGCGGCGATACCACATATAAAGTTGGAAGGTGGAGGAAACAACGGTATCTTTTAGACAGAACATCCACCACTGGGATTCAAGACTCTTATGGAAAAATGGTAACAACACTGTGGCAACTATCGAGGGTGTACGAAAACGTTAATCAAAGACCTGAATAAATGGTGCAAGAGAAGAGATAGAGAAGTCGATCATTAAATCACCCAGACAATGACAGGTCGCGGGGTATTTGCCTTGTACCTGCACGAGATGAGGAAGCTGAAGGACAACGCCTACGGATACCGCTAGGAAGTGGACACTGCGGAGCACACAGTCTTTGATTGCAGGAGACGGCACCAGATAAGACAGGAAGCCAAGAGGAAGTGCGGTATGCACATCATCTCAGAGAACGTCGCCCACCTCTTACTTAAGAGTGAAAATCGCTGGCAATATGTGACTGACATGCTGAGAACAATAACGCAACAGAAAGCAAGCGATGAAAAAGAAAGATACAGGCTGAGAGACACCGCATAATTTGAGACCAGCAGAAGAGCAGTGCCAAATCTCTGATACAATATCTAACGGTGGATTCCACAGATGAACAGTTAGAACAGAGGATAAAAAGTTCAGTTGGTAAACGCTCATGGTGGGAACCTTTAGAAAGACAGCTTCTGAATGAATCCAACATGTCCGGTACTTGGATTTCCGTTGACGACATCTTTCGAAAGTTCTCCGAATTTCTATATCCCAAAAGGTTGACCTTGAGTTGAATTGGACTGAATTGTAATTGAGTTTTAATTTTTAAAAGTTTGAAATTTTTAGGTTTCAGTTTCATTAAGTTAATCTCAGTCAAGTTCAGTTGGCCTTAAATCCAATTGAGTTTGAATTTTTCGGTATGTTAAGGCGTTAAAAATTTTAGGAGTATCATTTTTTTTGAGTTTTAATATTTTGCTTGGTTTGCGTAGAGTTATTGTGTACTCGATGCCAAGATAACTAGGAATGTCAGCTAGAGTTGCCTAGATTGAGTTTACAGTTTAAAACTTTTAATCTTAATTAATTTTCATTTTTTGGATTGAGCTGGATTGGTCTTATTTCTGTTGGACTCAATTCTGATTGGGTAATTTTTAGTTTCCGATTTTTAACGTTTTTCTTGAGTTGGATTGGACTGAATACTAATTGTTTTGATTTTTTGGTTTGTTTTTCAATTTCTAAATTTTTCGGTTTTTCAATTTTCAATTCCTGAGATATTTACCTTTTTAGTTTCAGTATTTCTTGCTTGGGTCGGGTCACGTTTAGTTGACTCCGATTGGACTGAGTTTACATTTTTCATATTTTAAAGTGTTTTAAGTTTTATTCTTAATTCTCTACAATTTTAAGTTTTTTTGAGTCTTAATATTTCTTTGGATTGAGTTAAGTTAGATTGATTTGAATTGAGCTGACTTTGCTTGGTTAAATAATTTTGATTTATTTTGAGTTACTTTTAACTTATTTGTTCTTATTCACTTCGTTATTATTTTTACTTTTTAAAGTCGTCATATAATCCTAGCCCTGTAATTTAATTTTATTGAAACTGTTTTATACACAGACTATTTCTTGAAAAGACCCACAAAAGTAAACTGAATACGAATAGAGTTCTCAAAAACTTTTTTTTGCAAAGCAAAGTACAAGCATAAGACATCTAAGACATTTCCGTATCAAATTGTGGAAAGAAATAAATGAAATTAAAAAAATACACAATTACAAAAACACTAATTTTATTCCAGACTCTCTGCATTTCTATTAAAAACAATTTTTACTTGCATTTAAAACATTAATTAAAAAAATTTCATTGAAGGTTTGCTGAAAGCTTTCAAATTTACTTTTTACTATTTAAATCGAGCTAGATGCAATCACGTTTAAGAATTGGTTCGAAGAACTTTTGCTGCGCACTCTGATAAACTTTTATGCATCTAAATTGAAAGTGTCTTCTATTTATACTTAACTTCGAACTTAAGAAAGTAATTTCCCATCGTTTAATGGACAGTAGACTCGACAAAAATAGAATTTTAATATCACCACTTATTCCAAAGTTGTGTTAAAAAAAGGGGGGAGAACACTAACGTGTAGTAGTGTAATTTTATACAATTTCGAGACGAAACGAAAATTTTCAAAGGGTTTTTTGATTACGGTGTTTTCCTTTGAGAGAATTTGATGGACAAGTTAATTGAACTTTGCAAAATCATTCCCCGGCGCGTAGAGCTTACACGTCATCCAACCAGGAACTCTCCTTTTTCTATTTGAGGAGTTAACGAATTTAATCTAATTTTAAGCATTACTGAAAAAGGAATGACTTTTATTTACGATCGAGTTGAGGTCGACAACGACGGATATAAATTTAATATAATTTTTAAACTGTTCGAAGTCACGTTCGTTACCTGCCATAATAAAAACCCAAAAGGGAAAATAAAATTCTCCAAGCTCCATAGGAACTACCATTCGGATTTCGTAATGCAAGTATTAGACCGCAAGCCTTTATCTTTAAACGTGCAATTTTCAGAGCCAGGATCGTTGAGCTGCAATCTGTACCGTAAGATCAAATGCATGTTGAGCACAATGGCCGGGGACAACGTTTGAAATTTTATTAAATTTGTGGAAATTCTGAAATCTAATAATATTGCGTATTAGATCTCCATTTCAGGGAGTTATGGGTTGCTCCGCTGAATGAAAATGTGCAGCTTGCGCGGTTTCTGATTATTACGAGACAATATTTTGCGCAGTGCATGATACTGATTTATGTCGAATATTTTATTCTATAAATATTAGATCAGAAGTGATTCACATTAAATATTTATATGTATAGACCATTATATATCGTGTGAATTATCTAACAAAATCTATGAATAGGGACAGAGTAATTAATAAAAATGGAAAGAAGATAAAAATCATGAAAATCATTGGTAATTTGGCTACAAACTCATAATGGAAATAGACCATGTACGAATAGCAAGAACACACGCCAAAAAATAGGTGTTAGAAATTAGAAGCAGCAAGTAGAGTCGCAATCATCTTAAACGAGACTGCGCCCTTATTGCCAGTAAGGGTTACAATCGTGTCAATCGGTCTCGATTAGCTTGATCGCGAATGGTCATGATATGTTTTAAAAAAATAACGCCATTAAAAGATCGCACAGCTAGTGCAAGCAGTCACCAATATATTGTTGAAAATAAATAAATAATTTAATCTATTCAACAATTTGAGTTTAATTAATAGAAAATACTGTTTTCACATTGCCAGTCAAAACATAAATGTTGAATTGAATGCATTTAAAAATAATTGTTTGATTAAATCACAAAATAATTCGGTTTTTCAATTTTAAATTTTCTTTGTCATTCTTGACTTTTAGATAATAGTCGTTTATGCAGGTGATTTTATTTAATTTAGAAATAATATATGTATACAACATTCAGTATTTTGTGAGCAACTTTAATTTTTGTTTTTCTTTTCTTAGAATTGCTCTTTCATTAAAAACTGTCCAGAAAGAATGAAACTCAATTTTTAGATAAACGCTAATTTTAGTTCTTGTATTTTTATTTCATTTAGGGATTGAATTTGTTTTTTACTACTAACTGAATTATTAAGAAAAAGTTCTTTCTGAGTAGTTTTCATTACATGTGTGCACTTGTGCATTTCCAAGAAAAGCAATTAGAATATTTCAGGAACTATTAAGTTTTGTGTAATGCAACCTTACCTTTAAATCAATTGAAGGGGTCAGTGCAAGAAGTAGCTAAGTCACACTTTTATGTTTTCGAACTATTGTGACTGAATATTTCAATATACTCCCATATTTTTATTTATTGCTCTAGGCATTTGATTTTTTTGCACACAGAGATACATTGGTGTACAATAAAAAGCCAAAGTTCAAATTTGCTTAGGTCCTGAAAAATAATACAAAATTGTTTTGGACTTAGTCACTTTTTGCACTGAATTTCTGTGATGTCGATCATTTACAATAGATAGAAACATTTCAACGAAGAATGTTATTTTTATTTTGTTTACAAAAGTAACGTATGACTCCTTAAATCTCAAATCTCAGTCGCTTGTGCAAAAAAGAACTCACGTTTTAACTTAGAACAGGTATACCAGTACGGCCAAATTTCATCCACTTTTTGTGCAATACTAAAGTAATATTCCGTGATGTAAGCTTTGTGTTTGTTTAAAAACCATTTTGTAAAAGTATAAAGTAAAAATTAGTTATATTAAACTAGTGGTATAATATTTGTGTTAAGAAATGATATGCGCTATCAAGTTAACAACAATATCTGTATTTAGCTAAGACATAAAATTTATTCGTAGCCACCTGAGAACCAGATCTTATATTATAAACAATTAAAAAATAGAGCATACGTTATAACAATTTATATTTTAACAAATTGAAGGTACAGGATGACTGCACGAGAATTCCTATTCCCTTTAACTCTTTTATTTTTGATTTCAGGAAATAATGTTTAATACAAAACTTATAGGGAATAATTCAAAGTTTTTCTGTGTGCTCACAGGAAAACAATCGATGGTCGGATAATCCAGATATAAACTAAACTTAATTTTTTTTTAATGAAACAGCCTGTATATTATTACGATTTTCGATTCTAAATTAAATTCTAATGAGACCACATGTATAATAAAACTAATAATGCAGAAGGTGTCTATAAAATAATTCCGATTTAATTTATTTTATTTTTGAATTTTAGAAATAGAACACTTGAATAATGATCATTTTATACTAAGAGATGTGACTAAAAACATGCTAAAAAGATTTTCACTTTGGATAAAAAAATTGATTTGCTTTGAATATGTTTTACGTTAAATTTTCAGTTATTTTCTAAAGTTCGATTTTTCCGAAATATTTTTTGTTTCTAGTTTAAAAATAAATTTTCAGAAAACATCTAAATCAATTTAATATGTTAATGTAAAATTTTATTTAATGTTATTTTATTGACAACCAAAACTTCGTTTATTTTTTTGGGTATCCGACTCTCAATTGTTTCTTGTGAATATCTGTAGCAGTACTGAAATAAATTCTACAACTTCTTTTATCCTTTTTCTTTCTAAAATAGATAATTAAAAAAATTAGCAGGAATTATTTTATAGACACCTTCTGCATTAGTAGTTTTATTATACATGTAGTCCCATTAGAATTTAATTTAGAATCGAAAAACGTAATAATATATAAGTTTAGTTTATATCTCGTTTATCCGACCATCAATTGTTTTTCTGTGAGCACACAGAGAAACTTTGAATTAGTCCTTACAAGTTTTGTATTAAACGTTTTTTCCTGAAATAAAAAATAAAAGAGTTAAAGCCGGCAGGAATGCTCGCGTAGTCGCTTTGTACGGTAGCGGACATTAAATCCGGAAAAGAATTTAATATAAATAGCACGCGTATTTTGACAAATTTGATAAATCAGGCTAATAGAATTTGATACTGAAACAATTTGCGACATTCCCGTCAAGAAGCAGTTATTTCCGGGAATTAGGGGCATTTCTTGCTACTTAGCAACTTCTTGCACTGAATTGGGATTCGACTAAAATTGTTGCTGTTGCTGTTTGGTTAATTTATCGACTTCCTTCAATTGTAAATAAGCTCACGCTTCCTTAAAATATTGAAACACGCTCTATATGTGTGCGTCCACGAATCGACTTGACAAGAGGAAATATTTTTTTTTAATTTTATGCACAAAATATCGTGCTTCTCAAGAAACTTCAGAAACAATGTTTAAATTTAAATTATGAACTACAGTCTGACTAAGAAAACAAAATTTCTTAATCCTATGTTGCAGAAAGAAATTAGATTTAACCTCCTGACCACAAAAATTTATTTAAAAACTAGATGCGTATTTCGGTAGCTATGCTGCATCATCTGTAGATGCCTTCTTCTTGATCACAAGAGAAGTGAGTTTGTCTTGCCTATCGCTACCGTATATACTAATTCGTTCCACTCCAATGAAGCGTGCTTTCTGAAGCGAGCGTCTCACTGGATTGCGTTCACCAAGTCAAACAACACGGAACCTGCCAAAGGCCCATGATCGGTGTTCATTAAATCTCTCTTATTTTTGTATATAAGAATGGTTTCAAACCCGTCTAATTTCCTGTTGCTTGACGTTTCTTTCACTAACTTAAGATTGTTTAAATCTATTTTATGACTGCTGTCAAGAATATGTTGGGCAACACTGGATTTTTCAATTCTATTGTACTTTAAATGAGCTAAGTGTTCTTTAAAACGTATTAGTAAATTCCGTTTGATATATTATTATTATTATATATAATAATATATATATTATATTATTATATTATTATATTATTATTTGATATATTGTTCCAAAGGTTTAAATAGCATTTTTAAAACGCAGGGGTACACAATCGCACATACTTTAAAACGTTTGCTGGCAAACTCTAACGACAAAACTGAACCAAATCAGAAATCAGGAATCTACGAAATATCTTGTCAAGGGTGGACTAAAAAATATATTGCGCAAACAAAAAGAAATATACTGACACGTTTTAAAGAACACTTAGATCATTTAAAGTACAATGGAATTGAAAAATCCAGTGTTGTCCACCATATTTTTGACAGCAGTCATAAAATAGATTTAAACAATCTTAGGTTAGTAAAAGCAATGTCAAGCAACAGAAAATTAGACGGGTTTGAATCCATTTGCATATACAAAAATAAGAGAGATTTAATGAACACCGAACCTTGGTAGGTTCCCTGTTGCTTGACTTGGTGGACGCAATCCAGTGAGACGCTTGCTTTAGACAGCATGCTTCATTGGAGTGGAACGAATTAGTATATAAGGTAGCGATAGGCATGACAAACTCACTTCTCTTGTGATCAAGAAGAAGGCATCTACCGATGATGCAGCATAGCTGTCGAAATTCGTATCTAGTTTTTAAACAAACTTTTTGTGGTTAGTAGGTTAAATCCAATTTCTTTGTACTATAAACCACGGTCTCCAATACATTTTTATATGTTGCAGAAATAATGATAATAATAATAAGTGGTTTTATTGCTGTATCTCTACAATAATAATCTAATTAAATATAATAACAGGAAATTTTTCAGCGGAGTTCAGAATATGCGCCAGGGCACAAATCTGCTCTTACATCCAGCTCAACTGCAAAATAACGCATTAATGGTTTTAGACGACAAATTCATTCTTCAAAAAAATTTTACTCTCCAAGCAACTTCAAAAATGACACATGCATTTAAGTTTTTTGATTAAAGGGTGTCTGAATTATTCAAATATCTGAATTTATAGAAATAACGCATTTGCATTCTACTCATCTTCTCTTAGAACTTTAGAAACAATATTCAAGTTTGAGCTTTGAAATACAGTGTTTCAAAATTATATATTTTTGGAGGGTTTCTTAGAATTCACTGCGCTAATAGTGTAGCCGCATCGTCGTCTTTATATTTTTTTCTCGATCTCTTCACATCTAATACTGACCCGGGTTCAACATTTTTTTTTTTTGAAAATATATAATCAGAAGGCTTCACATGACTTAATATTTTCTTTGAAAATCATTTGAAACGAAGGGAATGTAAAATATCAATAAGACGTTCTCTATTTTAAATTATTTTCAAAGAAAATAAGACGTATTTGGTATCAGTGTACTCAGAAAAAAATGTTCTGTTGAACTAAGCTAAGAAATATATGAGGTTCTATGGAAAAAAATGAGTTAAGACCTAATGAAAATTTGAAATACTGTAAAAATGTTAAAAATCAAACTACCATCAGAAGAGTGATTTTCTCGAAACGCTTGATCACATTAGATCGAAGAAATGCGATTCATAGCTTTCTAGATTGAAAAATAAAAAAAGTTCTTTTTCGTTGTCATGGAAACCAAAATTATTATTATGATACGTTTTCGAACTCATAATGATCCGTAAATTTCAAATATGTGAAAATATATAGGGTGTTCTATTTAAAATAAGAAAGTTGATATCACTTCCGGCGAAACCGGAAGTCCTATGACGACTAGAAGTATGTTGAAAAATTCCATTTTTTGTTTAATTTATTGTCTCCAAAATTCAGGTTAATCGATTAATAAATAAAGATTCTAGAAGGGTGAGCACATGGCGCGGGGCACCCGGTATAGCAGGAAATGTTTTTCCGAAAGTTGAGTTGAATGAATTGAAGACGAGCAAAAATTTCATCAATTCAAATAAGTTCAAACCTGTCGTAGTAAAAACAACTTTATTTTTGGAGATAATTTGGAAATTTATGAGGATAGTTAATAATAAGTTGCATCTCTTTATACACATTTTAAAATAGTCGGATTTTTTGCCTCATAGAAGATTGTGTCTGAAATATTACTTCAAAATATTCTTTTGTTTTGAAGTATGTATGTACTTTTTTAACTTTAAAAGAATAAGTAAAGCTAGTGCAACTTCCAGTAAGTAAATGTAAACTTTCTTATGGTGCAATTTATAGGATTTTAAGTGTGTCAGGTTTATTCTAACTAAGTATACGACATTGCATTGGCCAAAAGCCAAAGTAGAAAGAAAAGCGAATTTTATGGCGTTACAAGTCGTCCATTAATTTTTTCGAGCCCTGAGCCTGTTATTTGTACTCATCGGGGCATTAACATTCGAAACCGTTCGGAAAACTTTAACGAAAAATGAAAAATCGAACGCGCTTCGACTTTTGCCCGTCTATTCTATAAGAAACTTATTTGTATTCCTTCAGAAAATCTAGATATAACAATAAATACTTCGCGGTTGAATGCGCTAGTCTCATAACTCAGTCCATCGGCTTTCACAGTTTCCTCCGAGCTGGCTTCTTTTTTCATTATTGCATAAAGTAAAAGAGATTAATCTTGTTTAGAAAATTACAGTGATTTTTTATTTAGGTACGGTGGAGAAATATTGTTCTCTTTAGAAAGGGACGTAAAAGATGACACCGAATGGCTCCCTTGAAAATACCAACAAGTGGATCGGTGCTAACTTAGTCGTAAAGTGCATCCCTTTATACTCCGAATAACTCTACGAATCGATACGTATCAATTATTTACTGGGCAGATTGTTATAGAATTATTCAAGAACAGTTGACACTTTGGAAGGTTGTTTCGTGATGCACTTTATATGGACATGGTTTCTTTTAGAATAACAATAGCAAAATTCAACAAAAAACACAAGTTGCAAATCATTTTTGCATTATTCTACTAACGCTTATAATTAAAATTTGAATAATAGAAAAGTAGTTGAAAAGTAGCAGGTCCATCAATTAACACAAATTTTCCATTAAAACATAGATGGCAGGTATCCGTAGACTAAAAGAATCGATTTATATTTACAAAAAAAAAGACCAAAATGTATTTCCGGCAACCTACTTTTCAAACAAGAGGGCTTTTAAAATAATGCAGAAAAAAAAGGTGTTCCTGTTAGTTTGAACAAATAAACGAAGCACAATAATTAAACCTGACACAAAGTATATTAATTGTGTCTCTCACCCTAAAAGCTATTCGACTTCCCTGATAAAGACTTAGAGCCCTTTTATCCGTTGGCAATCTAATTATGATATTGTGGTTATGTTGGCAAATATAATTGGATTCCAAGAACTTGGGACGGAGTTTAGAATATGCCGGCAATCCCATACATGCTTTATAACTTAATATTAGGAGATGGATTTCCTGCAAAGTGACTAACAAACTAGCAACAGCTAATAATCCTTAATTATGTCTTTCACGGCGCTTTAAAACAGAATCTCGCATGAATTTTTAAAGGAGCTATTAAAACATAATTGCCGGCTTCATTACTTCCTGCAGTGAAACACTTTTGCGAAAGTACAAATGGCTAATTTTGATTTATATTTTATTAGGTTCGAGTCATTTACATAGTACAGGGTCTTCATTAATTAAATGTACCACACGTGACTAAGTTTTATACGATATACAAGTAACAATACATATTGCTGTTTTCTGATTATTGTAAGAATACGTACGGTTTTATTTAATCATTTAGAAGTTACGTATTTAGGATATGGTTGTAGTAAAAAATTTCTTTTTTCCAAAATTTTAATTTTAAAATTACTTAAATTAACGACATCCCACAATTGCTTTTTCACCTGACATCCTAATGCAATATCAGGTCAAAAAATCGCAGGATGTCGCTATTTAAGTTTTTCATTACTTTTACATCACAATCTTCGGATAAATCGTTTTGGTTTGCAGTGGAACTCTCGAGCTACAGCTTCTGCTGACGAAGCCCCAAATAAGGTTGAAACAACTGTACAGGGTGACCCAACGATAAAGTATTTTATACTAGATGACACGCGGGATAAAATTATTTTGAACTATTGTGCAGAGTAATTGGAATGCAACTGAGAGCCATATGTTTTTGTCGGCTGATGCATATTGGAAAAGCTTGCAATCCCGAAGCAACGCCACTCATGTCCAAATTGAATTGTGTTACCAGAGACAGTAAAGTAGAATTTAGAAAGCAAAAAATAAAAAATTATTTTGAACTATTCAGAGCGATCAGAAAAATGGCGGTTTTTTTTTTAATGGAATACCCTGTATATTTTTAGATATTTGGATGCACCGCAGTGAGCTGATTACCACGGCATAAAGATATATTGATTTTATAGAACTACTTTCGTAAAATAATTTTTATTTTGAAAAATTCTTCAAAAATTCAGGTAGTTTGAATATGAATTTCTGATTACTGAGTTAACACAGAGAAACGAAAATCTAACACGATATTTTTAGGACTTTGGCCTTTATAAAAATGTGAACAAAATTAAGATATCTTTTTGCATTATACCGAGCGATCGATACTTACGTCACATTGGGTATCTCAACTATCTTAACTTCTTCTTTAATTAATACCTATAGCTTCTTAAAAAAATTTCTTGCAAATCGTTTTTGATTGCAGTGAAAACCTCGAGCAGTCTCTGTACAGCTGTTTCAGCCCTGCTTGGGGCTTCGTCAGCAGAGACAAATTGAAGCGGATTTGCTCCTAATAAGTCCCCCATGCAAGGCGGCCATGCTTGCTGTCAAAGCATAATGAAAGTTTTAAAAAATTTTCTTGCAAATCGTTTTATTATTATTATGTTATTAGGAGCAAATCCGCTTCAATTTGTCTATCCTACTGCAATGTCAGGTCAAAAAGCGATCGTAAGATGTCGCTTTTTTATCTGTTTATAGCTTCTTAATTAATAAAAATTATAAAAATGTAACTTTATTATTAAATAAACTCTAAGTTTATCAAAACCACCATTCATAAAATGAATATGTTAATCTGTTTCCTAGTTTTATTTTTATTAGTAGGCGGTGCACAACGTCATGAAAACCTATTTTTGGGCATTTAAAAGAAAAAATGAAAAACTTTAACGTTACTACATTTTTTAAAATAGTTGTTTATTATACAGCAGTGTTCAATTAACTCATAAATGCCTCAAATTTGAATTTGAATCGTAAAATATTACTGCAGGGAGTTAGTTTTGCTTGTTAATTAATTTCGCTTTAAACTCTTGTAACTTTTTAGTTATTGTTTTTTTACCAAAATTAGCTATCCTTTTAATCTCCTCCGTACGTTATGAGACACCCAGTGTAATAATATGATTAGCAGAACTGCAGCAGCATTAAACCTAGTTACTAATTTTTCACAACTCCGATCAAAGGCTTGACCAAGGTTTGGTAATTTTTTAATTCATCGTAGACCATCTAAAATACAGAATTAAATGAAGATACGATACAAAGTACGTAGTATCGTTATGAAAAAAATGTATTCAATACTTTTTAAAGATGTTATATAAATTCAGCATTACTATTGTGAGTGTTTTGTCTTCTTGACTTTTGACTTCTCATTTTTATTATTTTTCGTGCTTTTTATCTTATACTGGGAGTGTCAGAAATAGTATCTATTCGTTATACGTCATATATACTAACCAATCCGACTCTAAAATCACAAATAAAATTATTTTTAAGATGGTTATTTTTCAAATTACAAATGAGTATAAATCTAGAGAACACTTCATTTACTGCAAAAATATTTATATGAACAAACAGTTATTTAATCAAATTTCAAGAGTGAAGTATAAACTATGAAACCGCCGTTTTATAATAATTTCATTTATAAAACATGCATTAACGATAAAAAAAGGCAAGCAATTTATATAAGGTCGAAGTGTTAGATAACGTTATAAAAATGTTAAGTAACACTAAGCGTTAATAACGAAATTAATTAATTCGGAACAAAAAGCGCTGTCTGGCGGACTTAGCGTTCGAATACCATCAAACGAAATTGAATTAACTGATTTTTTCCTCTTTTTTGGAAGCGAGCTTCAACCCCGTTCCGGGGAGTGAAAGGCCGGAGCTGAAAACCGGGTGTACCTCAACTGTTTGGTTGTAAATATTAATTAGATGCCGAAACCACGTGAAGTTTACGCTTTGTAAATACGAAAGCAGTAGAAACTCTATGGTAACCGCGAATTATACATAAATGTCATTTAGTTCATAGAACATGTAATATGCTCCGGGAGTGTCTCTTTCTTGCTTTGAATTTCTTTTGCCAATTCCAATTATTTTGGTCTTAAACACGAAAAACAAAACAATGCAAAACACCGTCTTAGATAGTACGTTTCATTAAAAACTAAAATAAAATAAATAAATATACAGCGTGGAAACTAAGTAGCGGATAAAATCCATAACTCCGCTAATATTTGTAATAAAGCAAAAATCTAAAAGGGGTATAGCGATTCAAATTACAGCGCATAAGAAGAAGTATATTTTGAGATATTTTCATGAATTTTTTTAAGTTATGACGTCACCAAGATTTTTTTTTAATGACAACCTATATTTTTTATTTTTTATTTCGGTGGGATTCTTTAACCTGCTTTCACCAGTATAAAATTTTGGATCGATTACATAACAAAAAATTCAAGAAAAACGGCCATAAAAATTTAATTGTAAAGTTGAAGAAATAAACAGAACATCTAGTTAGCTAGGTTTAAAACGAAACAAAATTAAGGTGTAAATAAACAAAATTTGATTTTAACAGTCATTGAAATCACAATAAATGTTCAAACTGACGACCATGCACCAACTGACAATACCCAAGACGCTCATAAAATTCATTTATTACATTTTGAATAGTTTGAGGTGTTATTAACCTACACTCCTGTATTCTTTCTTTAAGATCGTCTAAGTTGTTAGGTCTATTTTTATACACCTTGCTTTTTAAGTACCCCCATAGAAAAAAGTCTAATGGCGTTAGATCAGGGGATCTAGCTGGCCATTCCATTGGACCTCTTCTTCCTATCCATCTACCTGGGAACATCTCGTCCAAATAACGTCGCACATCCACTGCGTAGTGTGGCGGAGCACCGTCGTGTTGCATCCAAATGTTATTGTTTGGTACGTCACAGTCATTTTCATTAGGAAATAATATCGCCAATGCAGGTACTAATTCGAATTGTAAGAAGTGTAGATATTTCTCACCAGTTAAATTACCTTCGATAAAGAATGGACTTAAATTCTGTCACCGACAATTCCTGTCCATACGTTGAGCTTCTGGGGATGTTGAGTATGAGCTTCTTGCATCCAGTGGGGATTTTCCCTAGACCAATATCGACAATTATGTCTGTTAACAGTTCCATGTAAAGTAAAACTTGCCTCATCAGAAAAAATTATACCCTGCGAGAACATTGGATCACGATTGCAAATTTCCAACATTTCTTCACAAAATTCTTGTCTATGATCATAGTCAGTTTCTGCTAACTCATGGACTAATTTTACTTTATACGGATGAAACTTGCATTTTTAAAAGTTTCAGTACCGAGTTATGGCTCAGGTTGTGCTCTGAAGCAATGTCTCGACTAGTCGAATACGGATTATTTTCTATTTCTAGTAAAATATCAAGCTCCACATCGTCAATTAATTTTGTCTTAGGGTGGCCAGTTTTTGGAAGGTCTTTCACAATACCGTAATTTCGAAATTTATTTTCTATTCTGCTGACTGTGGATTGACTTATTTGCTGATCAGGATATTTGTCTATAAAAAGTCGACAACCTCTTGATGAGTTCTAATTCGATCGCCATACCCAATCATCATTAGAACTTCAATTCTTTGTTTTTCAGTCAGCAACACCATTTGGGTAAAAGGTTTTTAATAATTAGTGTAACTCCTACTATCCACAGGGAATAAAAATACTCACTTTATTGTGATAGGTATTTACAAGTTCTTGTCAATCAAACAAATTTTATTTGTTTTACACCTAGCTAACTAGATATTCTGTTAATTTCTTCAACTTTACAATTAAACTTTTATGGCCGTTTTTCTTGAATTTTTTGTTATATAATCGATTCAAAATTTTATACTGTTGAAAGTAGGTTAAAAAAACCCACCGAAATCAAAAATAAAAAATATAGGTTGTCATTTAAAAAAAATCTCGATGACGTCATAACTTAAAAAAAATTCATGAAAATATCTCAAAATATACTTCTTCTTATGCGCTGTAATTTGAATCGCTATACCCCTTTTAGATTTTTGCTTTATTACAAATATTAACGGAGTTATGGATTTTATCCGCTACTTAGTTTCCACGCTGTATATAAGTAAAAGGGTATTTAATAAATTTAAATCAATCGGCAGTCTGGGCACTCGCATTTCAAATAATTCACTACCAACAGCTTTCAGTAACGAATTTCCAAATATCTCAAAGTCAATTATTATAAAATCATCCACGGCTTCAATTGAAAAACATTTGCCCGGTTGGAATCAAGCTCGCAACTTTCTTTGCCCGAAACACAGCGCGCTGCCAATTGTGCAGAGTAATTGGAATGCAACTGAGAGCCATATGTTTTTGTCGGCTGATGCATATTGGAAAAGCTTGCAATCCCGAAGCAACGCCACTCATGTCCAAATTGAATTGTGTTACCAGAGACAGTAAAGTAGAATTTAGAAAGCAAAAAATAAAAATAAATCAAGGGAGAAGTCACTTTTGATTTAAAATCGGGTCGTTTTTAACTTGATGAAAGCTTGAAATTTCAATAACATCCAACTGGAAAATATCACACAATTTAATGAATAAATAAATCTAGGAGTTAAGGTCGATTGAATTGTTGACCTACATCTTACATGATCGTGATTACAGAATTTGCTGTTTCTTTTTATATAAGTCGTTACCTATCTACTGCAACTTATTTTGAAGCACCTTGTGTAGAACAATGAGAGAAGCTTAAAAAATGATAACAGATCTGGATGAAGTGTAGTCTTTGAGTTTGTGTACCTTTAACCTGAAAAATGTAATTACTTAAAACCATCGTTTCGTTTTAAACGTAATCAACAAATTTACTTTAAAATCTCCGGAACATTTTCTCATTAAACGATAATTAGCAATGAAAATTTAATCAAACTTGATATAGCTTTGGATTTTTGAGAGCAGAAACGCCACATCGCTCGTTCACAAACAAAACAAGTATTTAATACCGTAACAAGATTTTATTTTAAAAGCCCCTGCGAATCTGATTAAACGTTCGCGGCAGCTGAGAGTACCGAAAGCAGGCAAAAAAAATCCGGTTATTTGAAAATCATTCTGCGGCCGGTAAATTGATGCGGGGTGATCTTTTTTATGACAAAGAACGACCGGAGTTTGCAGGGCTTTTATTTCGAAAAAAAATGTATGATATGAAAATGTTCGAAGGTAGGAGGACCTGTATCGTATTAATTGGGTTCGTCAAAATCACCACCAAAAAAGCAACATGTTACTACAAGTAAATTTCCTTGTTAAATTGTTCGCTAATTACTCCGATAATTAAATATAATTGGGGAGTATAATACAAAGTGCAACTTAAAGGTAAGGTAACTTTGTAAACTTTTGCTGTCGTGTCCGATACGTTGTAATTACCACGAAGTTTCAGTATTTTAAACGTCCTAAAATTTTCATGTTCATATGAGTTTATCTTCATAAGCAAAATTCAGTTTAGATACCAATGCAGGGCTTTAAAGCAGACAGCCTCTCACATTAGATTCAATTTCTTTCAAGTACGCGTCGCTAATCACAAAAAAATATAAAGTACAAGATCAAAGACCATTAAAATGGAAATAGTCACAGAATAGTAAGCGAAAAATAAGAAGAGTTTTATTCCTGCCGGCTGGCACATGTCTTATATATACCACCTAATTCTAATTAGATTAATACTTTCGAACCAAGGAGTCATTTTAGTTTCGTGGGTAGAACACTCGACGCGATACCAAGAGACCAGGGTTCAAGTCCCGTAGGTGACAGAATTTTTCCTTCTTCCTCTTAGTGTTTCCTTTCTTGTATTGATTTAAACAGATTAGGTGTTAAGTTCATTAATCAGAGAACAAGAGAACTTGCTAAGATGGTTTAAATATGTCACATACATACATAATTCCTAACAACACAATTAAAGAAAGTAGGGAAGATGGACACAATGAAAAAGAAGACCGGGGGAAGACGAAGATGAAGCAATGAAGTAAGAGGTTACTTAGACCCAAATGCGCAAATTTAGTTTTAAATAACCTCATTTTTATGTAATTGTGATTTTCTCTTACATTTTTACATGTCATTTTGTTATTTAAATATTCGAATTTTTATTTGAACCATTATTATTATAAGGAGAAACTACCAATTAAGCCGAGAAAGAAACGAGGAGTGGATCAATTTCTACAATTTTGAAAATATAGGTAGATGCCATTCGAGCGAACTGTGGAAAACGAAGCAGAAAACGATTTCTGGATTTCTTTTCGAAAACCAGGCGCTACTAAGAAAGAATATCGAGGTTTAGCTTTGTGCGGACTGTTAAAATAATTAAAGACAAAAGCGGGATGAAAATTATTTGGTTTTCTAGTTATTATTGAAAGGAAGAGAGACTTTCCTTCTACTTTTCCTTTGACACCCTTTTCACTCCCATTTTGCACGTTTTACGCTTTACACTAGAAAGTTACTTTAAGTTATATGTCGTTTCCAAGCGATTTTGTTTAAAAAACAGAATTTCGCGAAACAAAGATAATTATTGAATAATAACTATGTTAATTATAAATTACAAAGTACACACTTACTTAACACTTCTTCTTTTACGTCTTGAGCAATTAATTGAACTTGCAAATAAAATATTGCCAAATTCTGCTTTAATATTCGACCAAGTTTGTAAAAGTTAAGTCCACTTCAGTTCATTTCATGGTACAAGCTTTAAGCACAATAATAATAAAACCATGCAACAGAAGAAAAAAGATTAATAAAGTTATTTAAGGAATTCGTTCGCCGAAATGTTAGCAGATGGCGATGGCGATGGTTTCGAAAATCTTCAATGAAGATCACAGAGGATAAATTAAAAGAATGATGACGTGACTTTATGTCAACGAAAATATCAAAATTCGGATAAAACGAGATTCCGAATGCAAAGAATTCACGGAATTAATTCGTAGACACATAAACAGATAGCGACGGTATTCACAATAAATGTCGAAAGCAAATTAATTTGAATAAAAATTGTGAATTCAAGGAACAGTTCACCGAAACGTATACAGATGGCGCTAACAATATTATTTCCAACTAAAGCAAGCGAATTCAAGAAATCGGTTCGCCGAAACGTACACAGATAGCGCTGACGATGGTTTCTAAAATCCTTGATGAAAAAAGAGACGGCAAACTCAGAAATGAAGTATACCTCGACGTTATACATTTATTTGGTAAGTCCAATGACTGCACGTTACTACAAAATATATTAAATTTAAAAATTAAGGATGCCAAAATTCCGTTGCATAATGAAGCTAAAAATTTAGGACTAGTTATTGATAATTCTTTTAGATATCGTGCTCATGTTAAAAATATGACAAAGAAAGCCTACTGTAATTTAAAACTTGTTTACCCATATAGACGCTATTTATCTGTAAGTACGAAAATTTTGCTCTGTGATTCCCTAGTTCTTTCGCAGTTAAATTACTGTTCTGAAATTTATGGACCTTGTTTAACACAGGACAGTATTGCTCAAATCCAAAGAGTCCAGAATTTATGTTTACGTCTTACGTATGGTATTCGTAAATATGACCACATAACATATAAATTAGGAGAAGCTGGCTGGTTGAATATGTCTAGCAGAAGAAGGCTATTAACCTCATCTCTCTATCATAGAATTATCATAGATCAGATGCCGCTTTATCTTTACAGGAAAATTAAATTTCGTACTGATATTCATAATGTCAATATTAGATTCAAAGGAACACTTACGCCACCTATCCATAAAAGTACGTTATTGAAACGTTCATTCAGGTATCAAATATCTTACGTGTATAATTCAATTCCTGTTTCTTTTAAAGGTCTTTCCTCAGCCATGTTTAAAAAACGGTTTCGTAGTTATTTATTTCAACGTCAATAATGTAGATACATTCTTTGTAAATATTTTACATCCTCCATGTAACTCTATATCTGTACAGCAGTATGTACGTCCCAGAATGTTATTATTTGTTTCATTATCTCCTTTTTCCATTAATTTGTGTTAATTTTAGGCTTGCGGGATGAATAGTCAATACATTCTAAAATTTCTTTAGTTAATTAACATAATAAGTTAGTCTTAAGCATCACACTCGGTTGTTTTTTTTTTTTTTTGTAATTTCATTTCTAGGTTTCGGTGGAAGATTAATCTCAGCTTTTGCTGTGTATTGAACCGCACCTAGTGGTTTTCAAATTTCTTTGTTTTAATTATATTGTTTCAACACGCATTTAGGTTTAAAAAAAAGATTATTATTATTATTATTATTATATCGATGGGGAATCTTAAAATTTTGATAAAGATTCCAGTTAAAGAGAAATTCGAGCTCGTGGGAATGTAAACAGATGGCACTGACAGCATATGAAACGAAAGCAACGGGAAGCGTGATTTCGATTAAATATAAGAAGCACTATTTCAAATTTCATAGAAGTTTTGAGATATTTTCGGTAAACTTGGCTATCTTATAAGAGTAAACTTTATATTGTCCCTTTTTTGACTGCTTTCCTGAGATGAGAAATACTTTTATATGATAGGAAGATAGCAAATTGTTTGGAAATCCGCTCTTCGGGAAACATCCTGTATATCAAGTTTTAAATTGTATTTATCCTTGATGGCGCAATATTAAGAAATTGTGTGTGTGAAACGCATCGTCTCATTTTTCTTCGTCCTGAGTATTACAGTTTTTTATAATCGATTGCTATTAAAATTTTTGCATAAATTGAGTAATTTCCTTTGATTCTCTCCTCATATCCGGTTAAGATTAGGTGGCGCTCATTTATTGTCGCGTTTAATTAACAATTTTTTTTAACTATGTTTGAATCCGTTGCCTTCAAATTACAATACTTATTGGCATATAAATTAGAACAGAAGTGAAGCAATTTAATGCAACACAGAACGAAAAAGATGGAGACAGTTCTGAGCGAAGCCTGGCAAGCATTTGTAGAGTCGAAAATGGATATAAGTAACAGATGAGGGAGAATCTATCATTAGACGTAGTACGAAAGGGAATGCTACTTTGGAAATTGTGCCAAGATCTATAATAAGTTCTGAAATGTACGTATCCTTACATTCATAAACGAATTTAACAGTAGCTTTCTATATCTAAATATAACAAATATTTCTTTGTTAAAAAAGAAAGCAAAAAACACTCTTACGTTTACGTCTTTTATAAAAGTAATAAAACAAATGCATCTGGCGTAAGCTTTTAAAAAGAAGATTATATTTTATTTATGAATGTAAGGATACGTATTTCAGAACTTATTATAGATCTTGGCACAATTTCCAAAGTAGCATTCCCTTTCGTACTACGTCTAATGATAGATTCTCCCTCATCTGTTACTTATATCCATTTTCGACTCTACAAATGCTTGCCAGGCTTCGCTCAGAACTGTCTCCATCTTTTTCGTTCTGTGTTGTATTCAGTATATATATATATATATATATATATATATATATATATATATATATATATATATATACTGAACATCAATGAAATGTTACCGAGAATAAACTCCAATTTCGTAATTTTTATTTCAAAAATAAAATAGACTTTAGCACTTGAGTTTCAAAAGAATGTCATGGTAATAAAATCCCAACAATTAAGTTCATTTAAAACTACCCTTTCATTGCGACGCAATGCAATGACGTTGTGTGAAAGTTTATAGTTTAATTTTAATTCTTTTTTCCTTATCTTTCCCGAACAACACCCATTTAGTATGCCCATTTGTAATATGAAAAGCTCTTTTCATTTAACGCTCTATATCTTTTAATTTCGAATGAAGTCGTTCTCGTTTTAGACGACATACGGTTCAACAATACCGCCGATCGTAACGTCCTTGAAAATACACGACAATAATTCTAGTACAACTCTGCGACGCCGTAAAACTGTCATAAGTGGAGGAGAAAAGGAACAAAGAGTTGCAGGTTGCATCAAGGGTAAATTTTATGAAGTTGTGCTCCGTGATACTTGTACAAGGAGATGTTAGGTTAAAGTTTTCATAAAGTTGGAAAGCATGTATATAATATGTACATACTGGAGACCTGTTTTGTATATTGTCGGTTTTAAGAAACAACACAAATAAATTCCCTTGTACGTGAGATTTCTTCATCAAATTATATAAAAAAGAAAGAAAGAATTACTTTACGTGTGATTTACAGCAACTCTACACACGTAGTTACCAAATAAACTGAACACACTGTAGCTACAATTAGAAATAGTTTCTAAATTTGTTTAATTTTAAAACCTTGGCCGTGCCTCATTTGCCTAAATAATTTAACTTACTGCTAGAAATGTTATCTATTATTTCTTATCTTAATTCCTTACCTTTTATGCAGATGCTCGCTAGTAAACCAATCACAAAGCTGACACAAACCATCTTCTTCTTACACTGTCCTTCCATCACGAACTGTCTATTAAAAACAGCCCAAACATAAATTGTTTTTACACGTTCCGATGTGAAATGAGTTTATTAATTCGCAAAAACAAATACATCATCCATTTAACCTCCGCTGGAACAAAGCTGATTTGGGTGAACAGTCTGTCTACTCGAACATTTTATGCGTCGAGTCGAAGATTACCAGTAGATATCTGAAAAGAAAAGGAATTTAATATCATAAGGGCGACCACTTATGCATTAAACGCTTGCAGAGGTACTCGATGAGGTGCTCATTGTTTGGGTGTTTGCGAAACGGAATTATCACTCATCTCTATTAACGTGTGCGCTCATTTATGCCGCCAGGCGGAGATAAATTTAATGTGAAGATAAAGCATCTGCCTGTGATGAGAAGTTGTTAAAAATGTTTCTTGATAAAAAGCGAAAAGAAAAATAACGAACTTATTAGATTTAATAAACGAATTTAATATAAGCTAGGAGAGTAGATTTCGCCCAGATGTTTTTCATTACTCGTTTGTGATAAGCTCCTGAGTTTATCGTGGATGTAGTAGTCCTAGTTGATTCTAAATTGCTTCCGTCTCCGCCAACCATGGCCATTGCTGCTGTCACAATAGTGTTTTGTATAATTGTAAAATATTGCAGCGCCGAGTTTCATCCAATTACAGCACGTCGGAATTATTTTTTAATAAATCGAGTTAGTTACGAATCAAATACGTTAATAAAATCAAAAGTAATTCAATTTTTTTTCTCAAAAGTAATCAAGTCAAGGCAAACACCTATATGGAATAATTTGACCAGAAATAGATGAATTAATTTTTATAAGTATTTTATTTATTTTTGACATACGTACGCTTTTTAGTAATGTGTCTTCTACAAATATTGAATTGCGGCCTAATGCTTTCTGACCACACTATAAAACAAAAACAAGCACACCAACAAGCAAGTGAACAAACAGAAAACAAAACCATTAAATAAAATTCCTCATGTTTGTTTACCTTTTAGATCGCAATTTAGAATTTTATTGTAGGGACTTTTGATTATGATTGTACTTACACTACCCATACTTGTGACGAGTCGTAACTCGAGAAGTTATTATCGCAAAGGAATTTGTAATCAGTTTTTGAAATACGCCTTGACTTAGATATAACATGCAATTAAAATGAGAAAGAACATCGAAAAAAAATAACACATGGCCTTTAAACAACCATTAAATCTCAAACTAACGACAACATTTTTCGTCACTTTTCAAAGAAAATTGCCAAATCAGTTTTCGAGAATTTCCAGCGCGTCATTTTAATGATCCACCCTGTTCGGTTTTAATTTTCGTTTCTAATATTTTTTTATTTTATAAGATTTATTTTCATTTCTTACTTTTGAAAAAAGGACAGGCAGATATTAAAGTTACCTACATTGATAAAAGTGAGTGATTATAAAGAAGGTTCTAATACAAAAAGTACCTATTGCAAGAACGTGCTTTTGAGATAATTAAAGTCTGTAAAAAGAGTTATGCATTGTTTATAAATATTAGACGAAACTGTAGGCGGCATATTGTTACAATTGTTTATTTGTCTTTCGCTGTCGTTAAGGGTGTGGTTGTTCGGTTTCGGACAGCCTCTCGTTCAGAACGCATGGTTCTCTCTCTCTTGACCACCAGCAACGAGTCAATGCAGTTGTGTTCAGTTTGTAATACGTAGTGAGTTTGGGAGTGTTTTGGAAACGAAGTTATCGCTGGGATCTGTGACCCTACCGTCCTGTACGGATGTACTCACTCCGGTAGTTGTTCCCTTGACTGTTTGTGGGGCCGTTTCATACGGGCTTGGTGGACGTGAAAAAACCTTTTCGGGCTTGCTTTTTGCTTTCCCCTCGAGCAAGGTAAGCTCCATTTTCTTTTTCCATTTTGTTACCTGCTTGTTTCACATGTGCATTTATTTCTCGCATTCGTTAATTCATCGTTTTCCCACATTAGAGTAAGTAGTCTGGAGCAGATTTTCACCGGCAATTCGACGCCGGATGTTTGCCTCCGTCCAACCTCGTGAGCGACAGTTGAACTTCGAGAACCGTCACTTTCTCCACATGCCTTCGCTGAAAGAAAAAAGGTATTGCTACCTATGTTTTGGACTGTCGTAGCCACTTTACTGACATCTCGTTTAGAAGGAATTCTTGAATGAGAATATTCTAATTTTTCTCTTCGCCTGTGGAATTGCATACGTGACGTGATCCCCCGGGCGTGTACATTGCCAGTGGCGAAGATTGAGCTGAGCTGCGGGAGTTTCGGCAACGAATTCAGTGGGGAGGGTATCGTTATTTGTTGGTAACGTAGACAGGGGCGTTTTGTCGCGTTCGTCATATATATTAGAGTCATACTTACACTATCCGTCCTATTTTTTCTTGTTTTTCATTTTGAATTTTCTCTTCATATTCATCTTTACATTATTCATGTTAATTGTCTTGATTGTTGAATCCTTCAGAGAGCGAAAAATTTACGTGGTTTTGAAGAGTTTCTCCGTTTTGCCTACGACCGTTCGCTTATTTTAGCCACTTCGGCCTGTGCGTTTACCACCTTAACATTTTATTGTATTATTTTGATGCTTGTGGCTGTAAGCAAACACGAAAGTACTCACGTCTATACGCCTTTTCCCTTCGATTTGGGTCATGTAAACTTGAATAATTCCGATAGATTTACGATCGATCACCCTGCTAAGGAATACTAAAATTACTGAATATACAATTGTGTGTTACAATAAACGATTTGATTCGGGCCGAATTAGAGTTTATTTCCCTAGTGAATACTTTGCGTGATTACTTTGGCTGGGACGTATATTTTTGGGGAGGGGTTTCGAAGACCATTGTAGAGACTTCCTTTTCTTTTGTATTCCCTAACGATCACCACTTCGGGTATACCAACGGAGAAGCGGATCCTGAGGACTATCTTTCGAGGACAAAAAGGGATACATTTTCCCGATACTTGTGGGTTGCGTAACCATTGCTGGGTGGGACTCCTAATCGTAACACCTTTTGGTTTCCCCCACGCCCTCTCCACTGAGAGGGCATCGTTACGCAGTTTTTCTCTACATAGTAATCTCTGAGGGAACGACCGATCCTGCTTTAGAGATACGTTAGGTTTTGGTTGGTGCAGGTTCATTATTTTTTCTTCTTGTGGGTCAAAGCGCGCTTTGTTACGTTCGTGACAATACAATTTTTTAATAGAAAAGATATTTCCTACAAAACGTAACGACTTGTGTAAAGATATCTCATGATCGTCAAATTTACTTCATTTCTCTTGTTGAGTGCGGTTAGGGGGTATTTGTCTCCTCCTGAGAAGAGGTTTGATTCTGAAATCCTGGTCTAGTACTGGGTTCTTTTGGTTTCATCAATTTGCGGATTCCGTCTATTTCTAATAAGAACGGGAACTTCCCCCAGTTACAGGAGAATCAATTACGACTAGTACTTCAAGAACTTTTCGGTCTTAGCAATAAAGCAAAAGGGTAGAAGATGGAATTGGCGCCCGAGGTGGGGCATCAATTAATAAAGGCAATTGATTGCATCTGATTGTATCGACACAAAAGAAATTTTGTGTGAATGAAATAACAAAAATTATTGAAAATTATAACTTCTCAAGAACGGAATTTTATACAGTAAGAGAGTAGCGCGGGAAATTCACTCTAGTCTAACCCATATGTCTTAAATATCTCAAAAAAAGAGAAAACAAATACATGTCCTATTCGATAAGTCTTATCTAGGATTTCATGTGAAAGAGTTATTTGGAATAATAACATAAACTAATGGTATCCTGTCTTAGAACAAACGTGGGCACATAAATCCAAAAAGAGCGAGCTCGTAATGTCCCTACTATTTGATAGTAAGAATGAATACACTGACAATGTGATCTCATATAAGTTACAAAAAAGTTTCTTGAATCATTAGCTGTTGTGATTAGCGCGCAAGTAATATTGCGAAGAAAGGGGATGTACCCCGTCATGTTCTTTTACGATGCCAACGCCTGTTTTAGAAGCATGACATTAATTTGCTCTAATATTGACCGATTAATTTGCTAATCAAAATAATATTTTCTTAAATCCTGGTAGAACGTTCTGCCTTCTAAGACTCGTTATTTGAAACTTCTTCAAAAGACTTTTGTCCGATGAAATTTGTAAGAAAATAGTTTTTGACCTTTAACCGAACACTATCAAACGATAGTGAAACGTTGAGTGTGCTTCCCAATTTGAATAGTGTCCGGTTGAAGTTAAAAACTATTTTCTTTGAATTCTTCGTTCCAAGTAATACAAACGTCATTGAGAAGTGAAGCATTTTAGTATTGCATTATATGTACGGTCACGATCATCTTAATCGAGACCACTGTATGCTAACTGCCCCCTTATTGATGCTGGTAGTAAGGTTTCCAGAACTGCCAATCGGTCTTGATTACAAGATGCTAAGCAGGCATAACACGCGGTTATATTTTCAAATTTGTATTTTGTTTTAGGAGCAAGTCTCCAGAATCTTCAAATGTTCAGGTTAATAAATATTCTGGAATATTGCAATACCTTTGTCGCATTATTTCATCAATAATTTTTAATAATGTTATTGTTTCTTTTGCGTTTTTTTCGTAAAGAATTGTTTTCAACGCAAATTTGAATGTTACTTATATCAATGGTTATGTAAACGTAATAAATATTTAACGCAGATATACATATCAGTTTTTATGATATCATGGCATGGGTATACAAGGGCAACCATTGGTGTAGATTTTGAATTCAATTCCAACATAAGGATGTGGACTTTTTTGTTCACCTTCATCAGATAACATTCCAGGACTTTCTCTTAACAGCTTTCTGCGTTACCTTGTCCCAAAGTGTATCTTCATTCCTAAATTAGTCTTCATCTGTTGTCATTTCTTCAACTTTCACTTTTTCTTCCACTTCCATTCTGCTATGTTCACTTCCTATAATTTCACCATCTGCATCACACCATATATTCTAGCCAAGTATTCAAAAGAAAGACATCTCGTTATCTTTAGCCTGTAGCGTTTTCTTTAGACCTTCGTATGGATTACTTGGTTCTATAATTACATTTTCTTCTATAGAACAATCAACTTATTAACTTTTCCTTCTTATTAATGTCTAATTCGAATTTAATGATTTTTTTTTTTTTTTTGAGAAAATAAAATTGAGTTCTTCGTACATCTTATTCATATTGGGCGCCAAATATCTGCTTTGTATAGTCCCGGTTGGTAGCTCTTTTTGTTGTTGTCGATGCTACTCAAGGTTTTCTCTTAATACAATAATAAAAAATATACAGAGCCATTTAAAAAATAAAAGTTAACTGTCGTTTGACCATGAAGGTAACTAAAAAGTAACAATTAATTGACCACATTTTACATTGCTTTTAGGCTCATTTCATTTGACTTTTTGATTTTTATAATTAGTCCACAAACAAAGGTGTTGTATCTTGGGGCGTTTTCTATAGGACATCCTGTAGATAAAACAGGTATACAAAACGAAATCATTCACTTGATGTATATTCTAAATACAAAGTTCATAAAAACTCAAATGATTTATATCCAACTCAAAACAAAATGCATGATTTATTTCTATGTATGTATTTGTTCTGTCCGATTTTGATTGTCTTGTGTTTTGAAAGAATCATTTGTTAAATTTTCCCAATCATGCTTAAACAGAAAGTAGGTAGTAGAGAAAATAGCTAAATTAAAAAAAGACTTTTAAAAGCATGAACCTCTTGGAGTTTTTGGAGTCAGTGTACAAGTGAATTAATTATGAAGCAAAATTTATAATCAATATTTATAATTGCAACAGAATTTGAAAACATCAAGGTAATTTTTTTGTTCAAATTAACAGTTTTTTGTTCAAATTAACATTAAAATTAAAAGATAACTGATGACTATATTTATGATCATCAGTGCACAAGCTTTCGAAACTTTTTGTGGATTAGTTAATATCAGAACATTCATCTGGCACTTGTGTTTACTTGTCTAACTTATAACCAGTTCGTAGTATTTAGAACATTTTATCCATTTATTGATTGGTAACGTATAGAAATAAAAAAAAACTGCATTATTACATAAAATACTGAAAACTTCTTGCGCAAGATAGATTAACTAAACATCAACAACTTCTTCGCAATAAGTTATTTACAAAAGTTTCGAATTTAAACAGTGAGAGTTACTTTAGGTAGCAGTTTGTATTAGTGAAAAGTTTCGAATTGGGAGCTAGCAAAAAAATTGGCCGTCAAAGACTAAACAAGTTACAAATTGTGTTTACAGCGGACACTTTCCACTTACAAAAAGAACACGGCGAAAGTTATGAAGTCTTAAAGTCTATGTCGCTGTGCAGCTCGTGACGAATTAAACTAAATCGCCTACAGGGGCAATTTCACGTGCTAATTTCCTTTTATTTGTGGAAATGTTTGATATTTGTGCAGCTTCATATTGTTCATCAAACATAAACATAATATGTTTCTTCAATCAGGAACGTATTCGCGGAAACAATATTGATCTAGAATTTATAACATGAGTATTACGGCATTACGGAATAACTGCTTTCAGTCTGTAACATTATGTAAGGAATACATTATCCTAAATTTATATATTTAATATTTCATTATTAAATGTTACTTTACATATGAAAGCTCAGCTGTTGTAGTAGTCCTCCAATAAAATGATTTTCTAAATGCACACCGCAAACAAATATTAAAATAAAATTATCTCCACTTAATTTAAGATATCTATTTTATAATGAGTCAATAAAATAAAAAGTCTGCACAAGTTTATAGTTAGTAAACTTTCGTTACCCACGTGATTGGTTATTACATCGATTAACAGAAAAAAATATTTATTTTTCGCCTAAATTTGAACCATAATTTTTGCATTAGTCATGAACTAAGCGGTTATATAAAAAACTGCTATTTTTGCGTAGTAAATCCAGCTAAACAACGCAAAGCAAGAATGCGAAACAAATTTTATATCCAGACCTACCTACTCCTTCCGCTCCAATACAGCGGAATTAGTGAAGAATTTTCAATACCTAATCCTCCAGTAAAAGTTCCTCAAACAAATTCATCTCTAATTTCCAGTTTCACAAAAATTATTTAATCATTGATTAATTTAACAGCGTGATTAAAGCCTGTGATTGGTTGGCGTTCCTTAATCAGAGAATTAAATGAAATATTTGTGTTGTCACAGGAACCATCAGTATCGCACCTTATGGCCTTTATGGACTTTAAAGATTTAATAAGAGGTCAGACGAAATAGACGTAGAACGTAGAACGTGGTTTTTGGAGATATGGAAAACAGCGCGGAATAATGAGAAAATCCCTAAAGAATGAGAGGAGAATCTAATAGTTCCCATACAGAAGAAAGAAAGTAAACTCAAATGCGAAAATTACAGAGCGATTAGTCTGGCGTCCTCAGAATTTAAAGTATAGGTGCACAAAACAGTAGAAGAAAAGATCAGAAAATTCATGGAACAGAAAACAGACGAAGAATGGACAGATTTTAGAAGAGGAAGAACCTACTGAACAATATCTTTGTAATAAGAAACCTGTTAGAAAAAAGGAGGCCAACGAAGAATTATTTATTTCATTTAAACATGTAAAAGCAGCATTTGATATTGTAGAAGAAGTCAGTGCTATGGGGAATAATGTAACAGATGGAATCTCGAAAAAAATGGCTAGAATAGTTAACAGTAGTTATTTAAAAATTTAGTTGCAAATTGTTTTTGATTGCAGAGAAAACCACGAGTAATATTAAATGGGGAAAGTCTGGAAAATTTGATATGAGAAAAGAAATAAAACAGGGAGACAGTGTTAGCCTACTACTATTTAATGTTTACATTAATAACGGACAAGATATTTAAAAACAACACAAGGAAAATAACAGGAAGACTCCAGAGGACACAGACAGTTGCTACTGATTCAACCGAATAAAATGCTATACCAGATGATATAGTACCAGTCGTGGACACAAGGGAAAAATGAAGCCACTGGACAGAAGAGATAGAAAAAATGAAAATGGAGGTCAATAAAGGAAAAACTAAATACATAATAATAAATCAGAAAACACAAATGGAGGCAGAGGGAATAAAACGCAAGGGACAACAAATAAAACAAGTAACAGCATATGAATACCTAGGAGTTATGATATTAGAAGATGGGAAGATAGACCTAGAGATAGCAAACAGAGTAAGGTAAACCACAAAAATATATTACGCTCTGAGTAATGTTATATTTGGAAAAAAAAGAGTTCGAAACAAAAGTAAAACTCCAGGTATACAACAAACTAGTAGTACCGACGCTATTATACGGGGTGAGTACAAACAAATACGAGAGTATGGCGACAGCAATAGAGATGGAACAATTGAGAAAATAGTAGGGTAGACAAATATGGTTAGAATAAGAAATGACAGCATCAGACAGCAATTAAATCAAGAAGATATAGAAAGGAAGGTAAACAAGATAACATTAAACTGGTTTGGACATGTGACTTGAATGGATAACACCCAACCTGGCGAAATAAAGCAGTGGAAGCAGGGACACAAAGAAGAAGGAGGGAGACCGAGAAGTACATGGATGTAGCGGCTAGAGGAGATAGGAAGGCGATAGGGAAAAACACTAAAGGAATTTTTCACTAATTTCAATTACTGGCCAGTGAACGGAGAAAATGGAGGAGATGGAAGAAGAATAAACAAGAATATCCGATGCCCTCACGGGCAAAAGAAATAAAACAAGAAGAAAAAGAAGAGATCTGAATCTACCCAAAAATAAAACTAAACTTTTGGGTTCTTGGCTGAAACAGTGGTATTTGCTTGATTATGTCAACATGTGTCATTTTTACCTAACAAAGAAGGGCTGTGTTTTTGTAATAACATGGTTAATTGAAATATCTTACATTCCCAGTGAATGGCGGTTGTTTATCAACAGTTGAAAGGTGTGTTGCTTCACGGAAATAGATGTCAATCTCTTCGGCTTGCTCATTCCGTACATCTTAAAGAAAATTATGAAAGTATGAAAATTCAGCTTGAAGCTCTAAAATATAAAGAATGTACCTGGCAACTTGTAAGAGATTTTAAAATGATGGGATTCCTAATGGGATGTCTTTGTTCATGGGAGTGCAGATCCGACTCTGCGCACTGTAATCAATAAACATGGCCAGAAAGAACAGAATTTTGAGGTGGGGAAGCAAAATGTTAGATGGAAGTCTCTAATTATTGAATTAAAAAATTACATTACACATCTAGCTAGGGCCCATGAAACAATTTGTGAAAGTATTGCATGGAAAATCCTAAGCGTTTAAATATTTGCAATTTTTTTCCAAGGTCATCAGAAGCAAAAGTTAAGGCGGAGTCTTTGTCAGACCACAGATTAAAAAAAACTTATGGACAGCGAAGAATTTCCAAACTTGATTACTAATTACCAAAAAGATGAATTTGAAAACAACTTGGGAGCGTATTCAGAATAAAAAAGAGATCGTTTCCATCAAGACGTTATGGAAATTGAACGCCGTTATCAAGGTCAGTATGATGGACGACTAAGTATATATGGTGGTCTTCATTCTTGATCTCTGTTTCATATTATTAATAATTCTTTTAGTACTTTAATGCCCGATTTCTTCACCTCCCGATAAATTTATCTGCCAGGTATTGTCCTTGGAAACCATTGTATCGATAATAGTTACCGAGGATATTACCTGGCAGATAAATTTATCAAGAGGTGCAGAAATCGAGCATAAGTCAATTAAAATGTTATACATTAATATCTACTTAATTTTCTTTATTACCTATCTAAGCCAGGGATGCTCACCGGTGGATAAGTGTATACCCATCACGCTAAAAGAACGTTACAACTGCGACAATTTTAGTTATTAAGTATTTATTTTCCGCGCGTTTCTCTGTGAATGAATTCTCGTTTCCCGATAACAATTTCTCCCTTGTTGAAGAGGCCCCAAATAAGGCCGAAATAGCCGTATAACAGGTGCTCAGGAGATCTACTGCAATTGAAAGTGACGTGCAACTAATTTTTTGGATCTCAGTTTAATTCAACAATTGGTAAGCACAGGGCAACTACGTGAGAATTCCTTCCTGCTTTACCTCTTTTATTTTAGATTTTAGGAAAAGATGTTTAATACAAAACTTGTAATAGGACTAATTCAAAGTTTCTCTGTGTGTTCATAGAAAAATAAATGATGGTCGGATAAATGAGATGTAAACTAAACTTAGGTTTTTTTAAATGGTACACCCTGTTTATTATTACTTTCGATTCTAAATAAAATTCTATTGGGATTATACAGGGTATCTGTAAATTCCGTGAACATGGCTTATAACAAAGGAAAGCCTGAACCGACTTGGATGAAATTTAGTATGAGGTCCCACAAGAAGGTAAGTCACATTTACAGGTAGTTTTAGTTACTCGCAGTAACCCGTGAAAAACAGGGTTACCACATAACTTACTATAACTTTTTTGAGGTTAGGAAGATATCTTTAGTTAATAAGTTTTTAAGAAGAAGCACTACATAGGAATCCTTTTCGTGTCTTTGTAACTTTTGATATTTCTTACGGTTTACACACGTCACAAAATAAGAAAATGTAGTGTTTGCAGAATTTTTTATTGAAAACAGGTTTATTTTACTGACTTTTAACTGCTTCATTTATTTATTTTGAAATAAAGTAATTAATTAGTAAGCTATATTAAGCATTTGTTTTTCTGTTTACACGCTGCCAACTTGAAATTATAAATTAAATCATTTTGAAAAAAAGACTAAACCGTAACAGATAGCAAAGTTGGTAAAAGATACATAAAAGGTTACTAATTAATAACTCTTTCCGAAAATAAATTAGTTATACATCTAGAAAGCACTAGAGCGTTTCCCAAACTTTTAGAATTCACAACTCCCTTTTGAGCTGTGTTAAAATTCTCTCCCCCCCCCCCCTCCCCCCAACTGATACTAAATGATTGTCAAAATACTTATTTTTGAGATATTTTAGACTCATCAATACATTTCATAACTGTCATAGATATTCACTGTCAAACAAAACGTTATTTTAATTCCAGAAATTAGAATCTCCTTAGTTTTAATCAAATACAAGTTCGGTGCCAACCTATGAAATTAATGTATGTACAACTTCTTGCACAAAATATTATGATAAAATAATTACAATTTGCGTTCATTTGTTTTTAGATTTATTCTGCTGCGTCCCCCTTGGATGAATTACGCGCCCCCCTAGGGGGGCGCGCCCGACAGTTTGGGAAACGCTGCAGTAGAGCATACCCGTTTTCTATAAGTAACTCTGCAGCCATTTAAATTTTCTCATTTTGACTAAGCCATAAGAAATATCAAAATACGCAAAGACACGGAAAGTTTCCTATCGAGCGCTTCTTTCTAAAAAATTATTAATTAAAGTTAGGTGTTCCTTTGTTATAAGAAAAATTAAGTTTTTTTTCAAGAACTTTAAAGAAGAATGTCGGCTTAACGAAGCATATTTCGGATATAGGTAAGTTTAGTTAAATCGTCTTATTTTGAGCCAAGGAATCTGTGGTTAAACCATGCCCACGGAATTTGGAGACAGCCTGTTTACAGAGTGTAATAAAAATACAAGCCGTTACTTCAAGGACATATTCTACAAAGAGAAAATTTCATATAAACATGTACACAGAGTGTTCATGGGAAGCCGCAACAATAGTTAACTTTCTTAATTGAATTTTTACGAAGTTACTTATATTGGAAAAGTTTCAGGACCTTTCCTGTCAAGTTATATGGCAATATGGGAAAACAAATGACTATCAGGTTTTTGAAATTTTCAATTGTATCAATCGTTATTTATTCCTCTTTATTCCTCAAAAAGATAAGTATAAATAAGTATAAAAAGAAAATAGTTTCAACTTTAATATCGGATATTCAATGAGCCCATCGGCTGTTTCCAGACATGCAAGAATCCACATCAGATTTTCACGCTCCCTTGAGTCTTGTCTGCATTCTATTTTGTCATTAAAGCGAAATTTATTTATGACTACAAAATTCAACATTCATTTTTATGTTTATTTTTGTATTGATTTAGCTTCGTTTATTTGTCTTATGGAAGGGGCAGTAAACGTACGAAATATTTGGTAGTTTTGTGTTACATTTTAAAAGTCCCTGACAAAAAGCTACATCTAACCAAATGCTTACAGGAAACCTCATTATTTTCAAAATAGGGAAAGTATGGAAATTAAAAAATGTGAGAAGAGAGAATAAATACGAAATATTCTAATATATTTATTACTGGCAAGAAAAACGTTTGGAGAATTTTAAATTTCTTAAAGAAAAGTCAAGGTTTACCTCGCGCCAAGTTCACCAATATTCCACTGTTTAAAAATTGAGGGTTTTCCAGGAAACTTTGTAGGAACTGTCTATAAATAATTTAATAGGTATCGAAATTTGAATTTCAAGAACTTTGAAATTAGAAAAAAAAATACAACTTGTATTGTACTTCAATGTACTTTATCAGGTCGTAATTTCACAATTTTGCACAAAGGAAAGCGGCAGCCATCAAAAAAATTTACAGCCTCTTTGGTAACGCCCCGCCGTCGCGCTCATTTAACAAATCCCAGTTAAAGAATAGAGTGCGCTATTTGCGGTTCTAGAAATAATAGAAAAAGTTAGCTCACGTATGAATACGCTTGGTTATAATTTCTAAATTTTCTTGTGCTATTGTCTAATAATATCCTACTGCAATATCAGCTCAAAAAGCGATCGTAAGATGTCGCTTTTTATCTATTCAATTAAGGTTACTAAATCAACACACTTACGTGTTCAGGTAACGTCATTACATTCCTATTCCGAGATTCTTGTGTAACAAAGATAAATGTCGCAAGAGCAACAAGGAACTCAACACTTTTAGGGAATTCTGTTTACTACGATGATAGTAGTTTATAGCCGACTGTCTAGTCAAAAATGTATTAGGTTATGTTATTCTCCGCAGCCATAGTAAAATGCCATTTGTGAAACGTCACTTTGATTAACAAACTTTCGACTGTGTTTTTTTATCCCTAGACGAAATTACTATGCGACAAGGACAGATAGAAAACATCACTAATGTCGCTACCGGAACACGAAGTGTGTCGATTTAGAACCTTATATTCAATAATATTAAAGGATTTCTCTTTCTGTTACGTACGACGGAGTATAAATTAATCCGCATGGACTCAAACATTTTTATAAATTGATTGGAGGCGTTTTTATGCCCAAGTTAGGATTTCCTTGTAAAAATGCCGCTATTACTTCTGATACTGCAATTTCATTGTGCAACTACGACTTGATAAAATACAACTTACTATATATGTTGACCTTTTAGCATTTTATTACTAGTTAAGAAAAATAATATTTTAAACTCAGTCAATATTAAAAATGAGTTTAAATATTTCAGATATACTGAATAATTAATTAATTAGAATTAGAAACTTCATGTCCAATAGGTACTGTGTTCACGGATTGGGCTCACAATAAGAAAAAAAAAACGTTTTTATTTTTGAGTTTTCTAAAAAACGTTATTCTTTATAAAAGTTCTTACTAGTCCAAAAATAACCAAAAAATTCTTAGAATATGGTAGGTAAATCGAAAGGTAGATAGTCCAAAAAAATTAAAAAATTTCTTTAAACTTTTGCAAATATGCAATATTCTTAATAAAAGCACGTCAGCTGATATTGTTTGTTATGAATGTTTGTTTTTCCAATATCGAAAATGCTAACATTTCAATTCAAACAAACTTTCTGTTCTTATGAATAATAGTTTGGAATAAACTTGGAATTTAACTTCTAAGGCTGCCCCCACATTTTGTTAGGAGGTGCTTTTTCATTGCCTTTAATAGGACCGAGCCCAAACTGATAGACCAAAATAAAAACAGTTTAAAACAAAATTAAATTAAATTAAAATGTATTGCAGACTGTGGTTTGTAGTACAAAGATTACTGGATTTAACCTCCTAACCACAAAAAAAAAATTTAAAACTAGATACGTATTTCGGCAGCTGCCATCTTCAGTAGATGCCTTCTTCTTGATCACAAGAGAAGTGATCCCTTGTGATTAAATCCAATTTTCTTAAACAGATAAAACAGTGACATCCTACGATCGCTTTTTGACCTAACATTGCGATCGTAGGATATCACTGTTTTATCTGTTCATCACTATTACATCGCAAATGCGAATAAAATGGACAAGTCGTTTTTGGTTTGTAGTGGGAATGTCCAGCTACGTCTCTGCCGATGAAGCCCCAAACAGGACTGAAACAGCTGTACAGAGGCTGCTCGAGGTTTTCACTGCAATCAAAAACGATTTGCAACAAATTTTTTTTAAACTTCCAATTTTCTTAGTTTAAAACACGTCGAAACAGTTGCACGTTTTGACTGAAAGCGTTTCGTAGTTACGTCATTCAGATTTGTCATCTCTAATCAATATGATTCAGGGGACAAAACATGCTCTTTAATTTATATGTCGGAAGTAAAATATTTTAGAGTACGCTTTTCGCTTGTTTCATAACGCAGTAAAACGTTTTGCCCGAAAACGTTTTGTTTCATCAATGTGTGGCTAATAAAAATATTTTACATTGCAGCAAAACGTTTTGGTTAAAAATCGTGAAATGTTTGGCCTGAAAAAGTTTTGTTTAATCAGTGTGTGACTAACCAAAATGTTTTACGTTGCAGCAAATTGTTTTGTTTAAAAACGTTTTTGATTCATTTGTGTATGGGTAGCCTAAATCGGCGCTTCTTCATTTTAAAGACAAGAGATATGCTATTGAAGCCATTGGCAAAATAGTAGTCATCCTCAGCAGAAACTTTCATCCTTCTCTTTTAACCTTTTTGATAAAATTTATTCAGTTTCAGAACACTCAAAATTTACAGATCAACTGGGATTTCACGGCAAATAATTCGAAATTCCTTAACATTCAATTACGTAAATACGCTCTAGAATTAACATTCTTGCCTAAGTAGTTTTTTGACCTTGTATAGTAACATTAACTTTTATACCGGCAAACATTTTTATAAAGAATAACTTGTTCACGGGATGTACTCGTAGCAGAAATTGAATCGAAGTCAGGAAACACTGATCTGCTTCATAAATTTATGAATAACTAATTAACTAACTAAAAAATAAAGATTTTTTTTCTATTAAATATAAGCACAATCCGTTGACAGTATACACCATACACTGTGTCCACGGATTTGGTTCATAACAGGAATTATTTTAGAGTTTTTGAAAAAAGTCATTATAAAAGTTTTTGATTGTCCTAAAATCTCCAAAAATTTCTTAAAACGTAATAAATTCCGGTTGATAGCCGAAAAAAAACTAAGAGTTTTGTTTTGACTTTCTGCAACGAACTGTAAAATATGCAGTTTTCTTCATATAATCACGTTAGCTGATTTTGCTTGAGTCGTGAATCAAAATCTTCTTACAATATCAAACACGCAGAAATTTCAGTTAAAAAAATTTCTGTCCATATGAAGAGCTTGGAATAAATTAAACGGCGCTTCTTCATTGTAAAGAAAAGCGAGATGACAAGCGGCCTTAAAACAAAATTTTTTGAATCAATTCTTTTAGTTACCCGCACGCCGGATTTTTTTAAAAATCATCTCAATTTGTATTTTATGACAAACAGTTCGAAATTCCCCAACATTTAGGCCCGATCGTTCCAATTTCCTAATAAATTTATTTGACGAATAATTCGACGAATCACCATGACAAAACAATTCATAAGATTCAACTTATTTGCCAAATAACGTTAACGGTAACTTTATTAGCGAGTGGAAATACCGGCCGTTAATGAAATAAATACCCTCTAGAATTGATATTCTTGCCTGAATAGTTATTTCACACAAATTAGTAACTTTAACTGGCACTCAGTCCAAGGACAAACAAAAACTTTTATAAAGAATGACTCTTTCTCGAAAACTCACAAATAAAGAAGTTTTTCCTCTTATGAACCCAATCCGTGGACACTGTGTATCATTGCCTGTAAAACGTCTTTCAAAATAATAATAAAGTGAAACTAAGAACGTTTTTAATTCATTGCTCTGGAGCAGGATAAGCGCCTCAGAATGTCCCCACTCTCGATTGTTTGAGAGAATCCAGACTTAATTAATACAGAGAGGTATCCGGCAAATAAATGCAACCGTCGCAGCAGCTTTCTTAAGTAACGGTATAAAGAACAACTCAAATCTACTCCTGCTCTCTTGTGGACTAGATTTGAGTTTTTCTTTTTATTTTTAACTAGTGACTTCACTATGAGCTATAGAAGTGGCTCTTCTATATCTTTATATAAAATTTCAAAACAGCCTTATTTACAACTAAAAAAACCCGGCTAATCTAAGTAACTGCTGAGAACTTTTTCCATTTCGATGTGTTTTTGTCCCCAGAATCGAATCCGTACTCGTACGAGTATTAGTTTTGAGTCAGCCTATTCAGAGTTATTACTAATTAACCCCATAATGGGGCTTACGTAAACTGTAAGAGATACAAAAGGGGCTAATCTGTATCGAGTACGTTAAATTTGAACATATAAAATAGCGACATCTTACTATCGCTTTTTGACCTAACATTGCAGTAGGATAGACAAATTGAAGCGGGATTTGCTCCTAATGAGTCCCCCATGCAAGGCGCCATGCTTGCTGTCAAAACATAATGAAAGATTTTAGAAAAATTTTGTGCAAATCGTTTTTGATTGCAGTGAGAACCTCGCCGCCTTGCATGGGGGACTCATTAGGAGCAAATCCCGCTACAATTTGTCTATCCTACTGCAATGTTAGGTCAAAAAGCGATAGTAAGATGTCGCTATTTTATATGTTCATCACTCTTACATCGCATTTGCGAATAAATTGAGCAAGTCGTTTTTGGTCTGCAGTGGGAATGTCGAGCTACGTTTCTGCTGAAGAAGCCCCAAGCAGGGCTGAAACAGCTGTCCAGAGGCTGCTCGAGGTTCTCACTGCAATCAAAAACGATTTGCACAAAATTTTTTTGTTAAATTTAAAGGTATGTTGCTATGGTAACAACCAATCATAAAGCTTTTTGATTGGTTGTTACGATAGCAACAGTCCGTTAAATTTAAAGTACTCATACAGAATAGCTCCTATTGACGGATAAATTACAAAAAAGTTGCGTTATTTTGAAGTCTATAAAAATATGGAAAAGTCTCGTCCGTCATTAAATAATTTCGAATATCTTGCTTATTTATTGCTATAGAATCAGAAAAGTGAAACATCCTCAGGATCGATGATTCGACTGTCAACTGTTTTTTCTCTAGCGGGCGCTATCTTAGATATTCATACCACGTGATACAAAAACGATATGTAAATTCAACCATATGGCACACTTACTGTTTTAAAACAAAATAAAAGAGTTACTAAAAAAATAGTTTCAGAAAATAACATTTTTTATGTAAATACATAGCACAGAGAGAGAAAAATAGGATATACATACTTTTTATGCCATATAATGTAAGTTGTAGAGTAGATCGAGTAGTAAATTGTGGTATACAGGAAAAACTCTGCATAGACCAAAAAATGATGCTACATCAAAAAACTGGTTTTCGGTACCTGCGCTCACTTAAAAATTTATAAAACTTCGATTTTCCTTTACTGATTTTTAATTGTAACATTGCATTGAAAAGAGAAAAAAAAACTTTTCAACGTTATATTAAAAATTGGTTCAAAAATGGCAGAGTTACACATACACCACATTTTTCCACAGTCATCGACAATTTATGAAAAAAGTTTATTCCATACATTTTTCTTTAAACTTTAATCTCAAGGTAACTACAGTTCTGCATTTCAACGCACCCGAAATCATTAAAATTGGTTTATATTTGATCGAGATATTTAGTTTTAATTAAATAAGTGAAACAGTAGTTTGCATGAGAACAAAGGAAACAAATTAGAGCATATGTGTTAAAGACAAAGATGCAGCTATACATTCTACGCCGAGTAGTAGCCATTTCGTTGCAAAAGTGCACTAATTTTAGTTTAAATTGAATTTTCGGAATGAAATGCAAAAATATTTTACTTTTGTAAGGTAATAGAAAATTTGAATATGCGTAGTTTACCAGGGCCTGGGATTTGCCAACAAAATCAATCTATCAATTTATCATTTTAACATGACTTATAGCAAGTTTTATTATTTTAGTCTGAGAGATTACTTCCTCCTAGGGCAGTGTGTTAATTTTCAGAATGATTGCATGTTCCTCTTTCCGAAAACTTTTAATAGGCCACTCAACTTGGGTTGCTCTGTACAATATATTCAAAATTCAATACTTCAATGAAATCTTAACGGATTTTAATGCTCTTCTTAATGCTGGAATATTTATCACATAACGGTTGGTAAATAGTGGAAAAATGTGAAAACTGGTAAAAATTTGAAATGTTTACATGTGGAACTCTGGTAACTTTGAACTAATTTTCAATTTTTGCATAACGTTGGAAAGGTACGTTATTCCTCTTTTCAACGCAGCATCAAAATCAAAAATCAGTGAAATATAAACGAAGTTATAAAGTGCGCGCATGTAACGGATAACTGTGTTTTGACTCTATCCTCATTTTTTTTTTGGGTGTATAGGATATTTCTTATATACATGACATAGAAACTTTATTTTCTCCATGAATTTATAATTTTAGAAGATTTGTTAAGTTAACAGGAGTAATAATTTCAGTTCTTAATGTTTGTAAGCATCCGATTATTTTTTGGTTAAACATTTTCTGAAACTATTAAGTAACTTAATATTTTGTTTTAATACAAAAGCATAAGTGTATTTTATTGTATTCAGATTTTATTTTTGTATCACATGGTGCGAATATCTAAGATAAAAAAAAAAGAAAGAAGAAATACAGTTGGCAATAGTATCTGCGAACCTGACATTCCTAACCTATACTTTCTCACGGTATTAGATTGTCCATCGAAATTACCAAATTTTATAATTCTATGGTAATAAATAAACAAAAGATATGCGATATATCCTAAATTGAGAATTTTCATTTTTAGGAAGATATTTCAGAAATGAATGAATGGAAGAAATATTTCTGCACATTTTCATAAACACTAAAATAGAACAAACTTTTTTATAATTTAACAGACTTTGTTTGTATCTCTTATAGTTTACAAGATCCCCATGGTGGGCTTTTAATTATGTGCTTGTAACCCCGTGTAGCACGATAAAATAGACAACTTTGTCCCAATTTAAACAAGCAGTTTTTCCAACTACCGAAAGTGCATTACATTTAAAAACAAACTTATCGTTTGGCTTCTTTGCCAAAAATAAATAATGGACAGTTTGGCTAAGTAAATTACTTGCTCGTTTTTTGGAAAAGTAGTTTTGTTATTGGATGGCAAGGTTTCACAAGCCACAAACAGCTTTGCGCAAGTATTCGTGGCATTATTATTCGCGCGAATTAAATTGCAATCTCTCTTAAGTGGCGAACATTCACGTGAATACAAAATTATAGTTCGAAGCTAACGACGTTCCTTTGAATATTATAATATAAAATACGCCGGAAAATTCTAGGGCACGATGTAATATTAACGACAACTATGCAATCAACTTCAATAAAAAAAATATACTTAATAAACAAATTTATAAAAATATTACGTGCAGTCTCATTTAACCCATAGTTAATAACTTAAATTTTAAATTTACTTATACAGGGTGTTTTCTAGCTTCCAATATATAATCTCACCACGCGATTCCACGTCAAAAAGTGTCAAAAAAAAATTATGCCACTTTCCTCTTAATCTCACTGTTAGTTATTGAGCGTGTAACAAAAAATACTCCTCACATTGTTAAAATAATATAACGTGGAATAAATTCAAATTATTTTATATTATATAATAATCACTCCTTCTTATTTATTACAATTAGATTTACTGTTTGACATAATTTCTTTGACGGTGTTTTCAAATCTTATAATAATTATTAAATTAAACAAGGTGATTTTTGGAAATTTAACAAAAGTAAGCAACCTTTGAGATACTGCAACAAACTAACCGACAACATAGAGTTACAGTGTAGACCGTCGAGGAGGCGATCAAACCTCATAAAAGCCTCTTTAACGGGTAAGATTTACGAACCGGAAGATACGTGAAAACTTTCTGCCCTCGCCAGAATCTCACAAATTGACTGCTGCAAATAACTCCACTACTCCTAACTCCACAACAAATACAATGAATTTATTATTAAAATTTACATTTAAAGTTCTGTCATGCTTTGACATTTAAAACAGCTTCGAATTTCAACAAAATGATAAATACTGTATAGAATAATTCAAGATACTTGACATTTCTTGTAAGTACCGTGAAATCAATAAAAAATTTAAATCAGATATACCCTTGGAATATGAATCTATTGTAGACATTAAGTTAAAATGTATAACCGTTAAAAATTTAATATTTTTTACATCTTCATCTTGCCGAAGAATTCCATTTTCCATTTTGATTGCTTTCAGTGTATTTGTAGTGGAATTGATTTTGTGTCTTCCGAACTCTTATTTAAAACAATAAACCAACAAGAATTTTATAGGAACCAATAAAAGAACTAATTAAAAACAGAGGACACAAGGTAAAAAAAAAATGAAATTTCAAAAGAATGCTTCTTGTTAAAAGAAATCGATTAACCTGCTAGTTTGGTAAAAAGTAATTACAGTAAAGAAAAAAAATAATATATGACAATTCTAAAAGAGTAAGAGAGTAGCTGGAGAAAAAAATTAATTAATAAAAATGGTGGGTGAAAAATGCAACCAAGATGGCGGAGGTAGGACTAAGCTAAGCTTCCACATGTAAAGTATCATGAACTATGATGACTCGTTTTTAATAACAGAGTATTTATTATTAAAAAAAAGAACATGAAGAATTTCAATTAAAATCCTCGATAAATACACAAGTCCAGATGAAATCAAACATCATAATATACAGGGTCTGAGAAATAAATAACTTCCTTTCACATTGGCCTGAGTGGTTTTTTTTATTTATTTTTTAAAACGGAATTATTTGAGTATCTCGAGAGCCCATCGCTTCATTTTTCTAAGTGGCCATTGAATATAATAAATCACGATTTTAAAATAAACCAGATTTTATGTCAAGTTGATTACATCTCATTCATATATCAACGTCTGCGAAGGTGTCTAAATATGAAAACACTCTAGAATATACGCTATTTATTCAAGTGTCTACTTTAAAACATTAAAGGCGCACGAGGTAGAACTTTGCATATAAATTTTAACAGGCCACATTCAATACACGTTCATGGACTTTTAAAATCTTAAAGAATGTAGGTAGGTTGTACTTCATGGTTTATTACCGTTCCACTCATGTGTAATAAAACACACTGGCTGCACTTACACTTTTTATTCACGAAACTATAAAAGCAAAGGTCCTTTTTTATTAATGAAACGAGTGCGCACGTTTTACTTGCATGTTCAAATCATGTTCAAATGTTTGTTTAGGTATGTTCAAATAGTAAATAGCCAAAATTTTTCAATGGATTGTACGGGTTTAAGAGAAACAAATTCGAACTCCCTTCCCCCTTCATCCCTCACAAAAAAAAACCTTTAATCACATGCTTCACAAACAGCGTTCTCGTTTTAAAATTGAAAATTCCTCGTCGACATCCGATTTTTTAACGATGGACGGCTATTCAAAAGCTTATCTGAAAGGTATCGGCTAACACTGAGGATATACGTTGCTTTAAAAGCTAAATGCAATTACACTTTTTTATTTATCACAACTACTGAAATTTCGCAATTAAAAAAAAATAATTTTAAAGTCGTAATTCCATTTTAATTGAAATCGAATTATTTTCGAGTTGTAAAGTTTACAGAGAAATACTATTATTCTCTTGGTTATTGTGACATCACCTACTACATGCTGCTGGTGACAACTTAGTACAGTCAACAACTTAATTTAAACTTGTATGTCTTTGGAAGTCTCAGCTTACTTGAATGAAATTCTGGGAAAAAGTTTGCTCGAGGTAGTTTAGGTTTATTTCATTGAATACTAATTGGATTTGAGCAAAAAAAAAGGTTGCTAAAAAAAAACAAAATGACTTAATCGAGGGGTTGTTGCATCCACCTATTTAAACTAAATACATTAAGATCATGAAAATTGTACCATAAATTTGGGAAACGTATCCTTTGAATATTCCTGGGGGTAAATTCAAATTGGCGCGTTATTAGTACTTGGAACGCACACGAGCGCGATGTTTCCGCAACCGGTCTGTTACAGCGCCCACTACGATAGAAGGACGCGGAAGAACTGCGCTCCGTGAGCCATGGCCAACTAAAGGATGCTGTACGCACGCGCCAGCCCTTATTATCTAGTCACCCCGACTCCAGAACAAATGAATATTTAAACTTGTCAAACGTCTTTCTGGAGTTACATTATCATCCTCGCGGAATAGTTCGATCGCGGGGGCAATAAATTTATCATAGATTTTAATAGCCCCGTCAAGCGAGCCGTCCCCTTATTATGTCCTTTCCCTTGATCGGATAATTCAATTTATTACTAGGAACATCGTTAGAAAACTATCCGGGGGTAATTATTCGGGCCGAGTCGCCCGGAATCGAAAACAACGCGGATTTTATGTAACCAATACTATTCACACAAATTTTAAACTTCTAACTAGATTCATATTTCACAGCCAAAGCCGAACCCAATTAGGGAGAATTGGGGCAATTACCCAGCCCGTTTAGCTTGCAGGATACAATATCATTTGTATGGAAGTTATATTACCTGAGCTTCTGCCTGACTCCGGAATTTTTCGATAGTTCATGGAAATTAATGTTAGGAAAACTGCAACTGATCATTCAGTATTTTCCACCCCAGTATATAATAATAATAATAATAATAATAATAATAAATTTATTGGACCATTTCAAAGAAAAAAAAAATTACAGTGATGAAACAGATGATAGGAATCCAATGGGACTGGCATCAGTTTACTACAACAAATGCAGCAAACTGTTCCACCTGCCAACCCGAACTTAACTAAACTTAACTAAGTTATATCTATAAATATAAGTACTACATATGAAAGTTTGATAACACATGGCAGACCTATAAATGGAAGGATCTTAGTTGATCTAAAGAAACAGAAATTAGGAAAGAAATTGAATGTATGTAGTTTTGGCGGAAACAAGCAAATTTCATAAAGTAATATTAAAAATTGTGTTATATATTTTACGTTAAACATCTCATGTTAACGCTCGTCTAGTCAACAGGTACAGCTTCAAATGTCTCTTAAATTGTTTAGGAGGTAATTGTTTTAGAGTACAATCGAGGCTATTTAAACAGTACGCTACGTTATAAGTAAATGATCAGTGTTGTTTTGTGTTTAGGAACATCAATGAAATCTTTACGTCTTATATTTATACCATGTATATCTGTGCGATGTCTAATTTTCATCAATAGATAAGGAGGAGTTCCAGATATTAAAATTTTGTGAGAAAAACTGGCGAAATGGAGAAAACGTCTGTCATCCATATTAAGCCATTTCGCTTCCTGTAACTTGTAAGAAATATGCTGCCGTCTCGGAATGCCGTAAATAAATCTTAGGCAACTGTTTTGCATTGTCTGAATACGCTTAATATCTCTGAAATCTAAACATGGGATTTTACTCTAAAAAGAATGAAGCGAAATAGTAAAAGACAAAGCAAAAAATAAAATGAATAGAAATAGGGAAAAAAACGAAGAGCAACATTTTTCTGTACCGAAACCGATTCACCAGAGCTTACTGAAGACAGGCTACAAATTGAAGTGGGAAGCAGGTTAATCTTGGACTTCGTTATTAGACTTCAAGTTAAGTTTTCAAAATTGAGCTGTTCTCCACTTCAATCTGGCCTGTCTCTCTAAAGATATTCGGTATTATCACGAGACGTTTTTCTTGCTCAAAAGCGAATCATACGTTGCATTGCTAATATTAGATCAACGGAATCTTGCAAACCGTTTTTCACATCCTACAAAATATTACCTCTAGCTTCTATGTACATTCTTGAACTTTTAACGTACGTGCACAATAATCACAATAATTTCTCAAAAAATTTAGACTTCCATAATTAAGATACTCGACACCGAAATAATTACAGAAATCCTTTGGGACGTTCCAATTTAACTAAAAAAATCCCGTCTGCTGCTGGTCCGAGATTGTATAACTTGCTACACCCTCATCTGAAACATATTGATAACAATAATGCGTTCAAATCGAAAATCAAAAAAAAATTAATTGATAACTGTATTTATAGTGTTACAGAATTTATTGAATTAATGGCACACTTGTGAATTTTGTTCTATGATACTTTTTTTTATAACTGTTTTTATGTTTTTATTTTAATATGTTTTTACTTTATTATTACAGACTTGACTTATCCACTTTTATAATTTTATAATTCTTGGATGAATATATTATTATTATTATTATTATTATTATTATTATTATTATTATTATTATTATTATTATTATTGTTATTATTATTATTATTATTATTATTATTATTAATGGGAAACAGCTTAATCTCGGACTTTGGTATTGGACTTCAAGATTGAGCTGTTCCCCAGTTCAATCTGGCCTGTCTTTCTAGCAGGCATTGTCCGAACTGCAACGGTTCGAATTCGTACTTTTGGTAAGATACAGGTTACCATAGTGAATGTTTACAATATTTGTTTTTATTATATTTTTTATACACAACCGATTTCAAGTAGTTTACTATAAATTAAAAGTAATTAGAACTAATTAATGGAAACTTTAACTGGAATAAATTCTGTAACTTAGAAACCTATTTTTATTTTTAATGGCGGATATTATAAAGGGGTTTCTTTAACTTTTTAATTATGTGGGTGAGTGAAACAACCCCTAACTACTTTTTTTTCCTTAAAGCTTGTTCAATTTTGAATACAACTAAGTTTTCATTTTCTTTATTTTTCTTAAATAGTAAAAGGAAAAAATAAAATAAAGTTTTTGTTAAAACCGTTTTTAATGCCAAAAATTTAGGAAATCCATTTTTTTGTTACTTGGTAAAAAAAGAAGCATTACATAAGTATGGTTGCGATCAACCAATAGCTGGCGCTGCCAATGCGCTGATCTTTCAAAAAGAAAATTGGCAAATACTGAGTTATCTAATTTTGATTAGTTTTTTGCTCAATTGTTGTTCTTTTTAACTACCTACTCAAAACAACCGAGAACATCCGAAAACGCGCAGTCTTGCCTCTTTTTAAAAAGTTAACACATTGGCAACGCCGTCTATTAGCTGGTCGCTACAATATAATGGCGTTTGGCATGCTTATTTCTTATCAAGTAACAGAAAAATGGAGTTCCCAAAGTCGATATCCCACTGTCAATATTTTGATTAAAATTTCCATCAATGTAAGACATATTACTTAACTATATAATGCTCGGTTTCTAAAATGATAAATAACTTTAAGTAAAGATAAATTTTGACAGATAACTTTATGAGAAGTATAAACTGTTTACGTTGCTGCGTATACGCGTTATCCATGGATAAAAATTTGAATAATGGTTTTTAGAAGTTATGGTCAGTTTACCTTGAGTTTATCTCTACATAAAGTTATGTATCGTTTCAGAAACCGGGCATATGTAAACTATATCACACTATCAATATCAATACATTTTTATAAGAATTTGATGTACACATAAATGTTTCCACTACCATAAAACCTTGTTTATTAAAATTTTTATGGATTTTTTTTCTTTTTGCTCTACTAAGATAAATAAAAAAAGTACAAACGTAGTTGTGTTCCCAATTGAACAAGCTTTAAAAAAATTACTCTACATACCCTTCCAGTAAAATGAAATAGGGATTGTTTCACCCCCCAAATAGTTTAAAGTTAAAAAAAAAATCCTTTGCAATATGGGCTATTAAATATAAAACTTGACCTGTTCCAAGAATTTTTTTACATAGCTTAACTTTTTAAGTTACAAGATATATTTCAGATAAACTTTCCACTCAGTACAAATATTAAATATTGCAGTATATTTTAGATATAAAATAATAGGAGTATTAATTACATTACATTATACAGGATGTTCTTTTACTGTGTGCTAGTATTTAAACCTGTAATATATCACCATAAATGGCAACGATTAAACTCATAAGTTCTTAACACAAATTTAATAGTTTTCGATAAAAATGCAGTGGCAGATTTTCACTAAACCGCTAAAAGTGGAACGCGGCCGCCGCTTTAATTAAGACCGGCAGCCGAAGTAGGCCAAGGTCAGTGCGTTACTTGCTGTTGAGCACGAACGATGTAACTCAGCCGCTCCGATTACAGCTGATCGATCAAAACGTTTACAATTTAAATTAACTTCACTGCAAGTAATTACAAGTTTAAGTATTTTTAAATTAAAATCTAGTGCAATTCAAGAAGCTGCGGTTCGTAATTGCCGAATAAATTAAAAGCGAGGTACAAACAAATTGTAATTTCTCATTCCAATATTTTTAATAGACTTATAATAAAAAACGCTACGAAATGGTTTTGAATACGGAACTCAGTGCGGGTCGGTGTGTAGGAAGACGTTGCGACCTTGCAAGTATTTCTCTCTCGCACATATCAACGATTCCAAACAAGTGGAACATCGGAATTGTTTTGGCTATACGGTAACCACCGGAACATACGCACAGTAAGACGCATTTCATGAACTTATACTGAGGTTTCTTGATTTGCACACAGTAAAAGAACACCCTGTATAATTTAAGAAATTGATGTTGTAAAAATTCGGTATGTAGAGATGCAAAGTTTATATCGAAAATTAAATGTGAGATTAAAGTATCATATGATTTTTTAAATTTTAGTTCAAGGTTAGCCATGAAAAGTAAAGTACATTTAAATTTAGTCGTAGAGGATGATAGTGCGGATAGGAAAAAAGGAAATGGCAAACCTACAATCAGAACTAAAGAAGTTATTCGAATTTTTTATTTATGGAGCTATTTCGCACTATATGTTTGGCTTTCCATGGCCTCCATTTATCTAAAATTTAAAAAATCATACGGTACTATTATTCATAACGTGTAATTAATTGGTTCAAGGTCAATTAGGAATGGTTAAGCATTTCTTAGAAATTGCACACGACGTAGAAAACCCGACCGCCGGAGAAAAGGAATCGGGTCTCGGGAGCTGCAATATTTGCCCGTAATTCCTACACTTAATAGAGGGTATTTTGGCGAAACATTTTCGACAACTTTGAAAATACTGTTAAAACTCCATTTGAGCAACCGTGGAAAACAAATTAGAATCTATTTCTGACTTTTTGGCTAAACCAATTACGCTACGAACAAAGAAAATGAGATGAAAATTTGTAGGGTTTGTTTTAAAGAATTGCGGACAAAACGGAATGAAAAGTAGTTTTCCAACCCCCTCCATACGGATTCTACAATCCCATTTCTTGGTGCATTGCAAGCTGATTAATGCTTTAATTATACAAAGTAGTGGCCTGTGTCATTTGTGTTTTCCAATGTGTCATATTCCGATATGAGTCCTAATTTAATAAAATATCTTAATTAAATGAAGTGTACCGAATCACCAGAGCTGTGCCGAGTAACGAATACTTTACTCGTATTATTTAATCGAGTAAAAAAAGTATTCATTTCAAAGTACTTACAACTACTTTTCACAGAATTGAAATACATAAAGAAATAGTTAAATAATTATTTAGTGCGTAAAAAAATACTTCACCTACATAATTAATAGTAGATTACACTATTAGAAGCAAAAATAATTTTCTTTGTGTTGTTTACATACAAAGTAGTACGTATGTGGAAACCAGGCTTCGGACATGGCAAATGAGACAAAATGCTAAAGTTTTCTGGCAGTTGTAGAAAAATATTTCGAATGCTTTTTTCTATTCGGCATCCAGAGTGCCGTGAATGGTTTTGTTTATACTCGATGTCTCAAAAATCGTATCCATTCTTTATACGTCACATATCACTAAATCAATCTGACCCTAGTATCTCACAAAATATTCCTATGCTATTGATTTTTCAAGTTACAAGAATTTGAAGTTGCTTGTACAGATTCTGCAATTATATTTTTCAAAAAATTTGGGTCATTTAAAAATGGCCCAACGTTAAACGGAAATTTATTAAAAAATTTTTTTTGACACAAGTTTTATAAAATATTTTCAAACAAAATATCTGACAACTATGTACTTAATATACTTTTACTGCAATCGATTTCATACTCTATGTAGGAATGGGCGCCATCGTAGAAGAGTATCCCCACCACCCAACAGCAGATTAAAAAAAAGACACACCTTATTAGAGTACTTGTACTTGTTACTTATGTTATTACGAATAATACACGTACTCGTATCTTTTTTTGGCAACTGTACTTACGAGTAAAATAATATTAATATTCGTACTCGAATTGCTGCCAATACTGTTTTTTTGGTACTCGGCGCAGCTTTGTGAATCACACAAATAAATAATAAGAATCTGGATTGTTACATTTAAATTGTCTTTTAGAAACAACCTACAAATTGAAATGCAAGGCTAACAATAATATTTTTTAATAAGTTTTATATACAGGCTGTCCATTTTTCGAGCCCAAGCATGGGGATCTCACTTATCTTAAGATATACGAGGTCGGTTAAATTAGGCCAAAGTTGCGTATTTTCATGCTAATTAATAATCTGAAAAGCAATTTAAATTATTCCTTTTCGTTTTGAAGATATTGAGAAAAAAATTAAAAAAATTATTTTTTAAATCGAAAACCGATAAAGCTAAACATTTATAACTTACACATTATTAAGGCACTTTTTTACGTAGAACTTAAATGTTATTACATTTACCCGAACTGTCAAAATTGCAGAGATACGACTGTCAACTTTTTTTTTCTTATGGGCGCCATATTGGATTTTCATATTTTTAAATAAAGATTTTTTCTCCGATTCTAGCAATGTATCACACATTACGGTTGATTTGACTTTTTGAACAAAATTTCAATTTTTTTATTTTTACGAAGAGCGCTGTGGAATCAATAAGGATTTTGTCATTTATGTAGCGCTAGCTTAACCAACTGAAAACGCGGAAGAAATTCTGCACTCTTAAAAATCGCTCTTTCATCACTCAATTTTTATAATATTCTTATTGCAAACAACCCCCACTTTAAGTACAAAACAAATCTTCGTGTTTAACAAGACAAACCGCAGTCAATTTTACATACCACACCAGGTGGAAAATTCGGAAAGAAACATAAGAATTGTCATTGGAAAATCCATATCCATAACCCCTACCCATCAGAAAATAGTCTGGCTCTCTGCTGGCCAGCCGAATTCTCCGTTATTTCTTTTAAGAAAACATTTTAGTTAAACAATCAGCAACTCAGGCGCCAAGAGAGAGCAAGCCATCTTGTTGAAATCAACTGTTTATTAATGTATTTCATAAGAGTCGTTTTTTTTACGAAAATTTAGGTATCCGTTTTCGGACAATGAAGATTTTTATGTTCGTTGTGTTGCTTGAACGAAATGAAATTTTCTTGTTTTTTGTCAATATCTTCAAAACGAAAAGGAATAATTTAAATTGCTTTTCAGCTTATTAATTAGCATGAAAATGCGCAACTTTGGCCTAATTTAACCGACCTCGTATCTCTTAAGATAAGTGAGATCCTCATGCTTGGGCTTGAAAAATAGACCGTCTCATACGGACCTAACAAATATGTTTATAAATAATACTAAGTGAAAACATTGAATTGGAAGAATTACCGGAAACAAAATAAAACAAAGAAGTGGTTGAATGAAAATCACCTATATGAAATGAGAGTGGTCTTAGAAAAACAAGAATACTTAATGATCAAGAGGGTTTTTACAATTATTATTACTTTAGAAAAGTTGAATGTAAGCAGAAATATAAGTAAAAACCATTTTATTTTCAAACGATTAAAACGGAATTCAAAGCTTTAATTATTATTTATAAAATAATACTCATATCATTTTTTTTTCGTGGAAAAAGAAAAAGGAAAACGCAATGTCAAATCACAAAGACAGTTAGTCGGTTAGTTATAAATAAAAACTAAGGTGGGAATATTTTACGAAGAATTCGAAAGTGTAATGCATTAGCGCTACACTATTACAGCTTCGTATCCGTACACGCCCTCCATGTTATTTCCGTTTTTGACTCACGTAAGCTCTAATTTTCCTTTCCGCTCGATAATGGTAAAAATATTTTGACGAGAAAACGAGCGCTAATGTGCGGAGAGTGGAATAACGGGGATTCCTCGCAATTGCGACAACTGAAAAAATGATAACGTTAAAGAGGTAAAATGGTAGTAAGCTAGGGGAAATAATTTTTTGCCCTAATTTGATTTGTAGGTACAAAAATGTGTTGAATGACAAGTGGGACAGCCCATACATTAAACGATCATGAGTAAGTAAATGAAATTACTGTTTTTGTTTGAAAACATTCAAATGGATGCTGCAATTTTGTTTTCAATTACTACTTAAAGTTGATTGATTATTCTGCAAATGAAGATTAAATACAAGAAATTGTTAGAAAAATAAAAAAACAATTTGGTTTACAAAACCGTCTTCTTCTTATTGCATATTATTGTCTGATAGCATCATCATTGCAGACAGTTTATTTTGTTTGATAAGTTAGATCACAATCCGGACAACACAAACACCTATGGTCCTGGTGGGATTCGAACCCACCCGACAAGTAGCACGATTTTCAAAGTCGTTAACTGCTGAGCCACTCGCCTGCCCATTGCGAAACGTTAAGATGAAGGTAAATTTCCACCAAAACGCAGTGAGGCAGGAGAAGAGAAGTTCATGCCTTAATCAACCATAATTCAACGTTTGATTTCTTCATACTTCTGGAGAGAATGAACTTTTTTTAAACAGTTTGCAACTTTAAAGATGGCCATTGAGCATTGTCACACCAATGATACTGATTGTAAACTGTCAGTCAATATCTTGACCACCAAATAGATTTTTTTATTTTCTCATCGTAATCTCTTAGAGATTGGTTGATTTATATTATATTTAAATTCACTTCCCCTTCGTTCGTTTTTGTCCTTCTTCCTCTTTCATACATTTTTCTCAGTACGTTCTTCTTTTTGACTTTCATAGATGTGATCGCTCAATTGACTAATTGTCTTGGACACTAAATTAATTCTTACACTGGCCTTGTATCGTCCTAAATCGAAACATCGTCCCAAAGTTTCTAATGCTTCATTTCCTTTTGTTCTACGCGTTTCACTTTCCACGCTTTCTTCTTCTTCTTTCTTCTTTAATCGCAATCGTGGCGTGTAGGTGGTCATATTCGCATTCTCCTGAAAAATGTGCATAAAGTAGACAGTTTTTACAATACATAAAAATTTAAGATGCATATTTTTTTTGGAATTACACTTTTAAAATGGTATGTTACTCGAACCATTTTGCTATTTAAAATGTATTTTTAAGTTCTACCAAGGTTCATACACATTCATAGTGCACGCACAATGCCATCTAGCAGAAGATCCAACGTAATCCTATCTCAAAAATTAATATTTTGTGTGTACTTTGATTTTTCTCTGGGATGTTTTATCTTATTTGGTTTCAAAGAATATGATAGGGGACAGGGAATTTTGAACTAGCACTGTGTAGTAACACTTTGGAATTATTGGTAAATAATATTATAAAAATTAAGTGAAATCAAAATAAAACACAAAAAAACAACAATTAAAATTACTTGTCAGAGTGAACGAAGGAGCTTTGTTTAACTTTATTCAGGACAAATTAAAAAAAAAGAATTTTTTACTACCTCTAAAGAGACAAGTATATGGAAAGTCCCAGAGAAAATGAAGAGATATCAGAAGAATACAATAATTCTGTAATCGTTTAAGTGAAAAAATAGAAGCTAAAAGAATAACTAAAATCTAATAAATAACGAAAACAAGCAATTTATTTTTTTTATTTATTTAAAGAAAATGTGAACTGTGCATAACCGTAGTGCTAGCTGAAATTAATAAAATTCGAGGTGGTTGTGCCCTTTTATTATGAAAGAAAAGAAATAATTTTATCATTAAACCTCATTATTTTGCGACTCGACGGTTAGACTGCAAATGCCTCATGTAAGTTATCTTTGTGAATTGCTCGAAGAACTGTGTCAAATTATTTGACAAATTTTGTTCAGTATGGGACAAACAAAAAAGGTGGACCAAAAAAAGAAAATTTCACTAGGACTGAGAGAATAATTATTGCTGCAGCAAGCAGCAATAACTTGAACAGTTCTAAAAGAATAGTTGAAGAATGAAGACGGAGAAGAAGAACCTTATATCTGCCCAAATTTTAAATATAACAATATATTAAAAAAATGTTAAGATTTTAGTTTACAATATAGGAGTAATTTGAAAAAAAAATAAAACGTGAAATTCAGAAATTAAATGAAATTTTGAAATTATCTTAAAAATTTGCAAAAATGGTTTGGAGAGAAAAGCACAAATTCAGTATATAACAAAAAAGAATTGTATTAGAAAATAGCTTTTCTTTATATGCAAAAAAAATTTTGTTGTTTCAACTCTCAACGCTGACTTTCTTGAAACACAGAATTTAAATTAAATTCATAAAATAGAATGAATTCAGTTACGATTAAATTGATTACAAAAACACATCGTAACGAATTAACGTGTTCATTCGCGAAACTAACTTCAAACTGAGGAAATTGACTTAAAAAAAAATTAAAAAATTACTTTCAACGAGGAACACGACACGATGCATAATTAGGTCAAACGACTTCGACTTGAAGAACTAGGAAGATCTATTTCTTGTTCGAACTCACTCTTCTTACACACTTTTTCCTTCCCAATTGTTGCGCAAATATTATTTAATCGCTATACAACTTTACATTAATTTTTTTTCTCTAATCTTTGTTGAATTAGCATTTAGAAAACCCTGTACAAGAACTTTCCAGTCTACTTCCAACTGTTACGTTTGGATTTATCGCTACTCTTGTTCGGTCATGCTGTGTTTACTTTTTTTCCTTGAAGTCCGTTTTTACACTTCTTCCCCTTGCATGGTTATGCTTGGTGTCTCTCACAGGAATTCTGTTTGTTTATTTCCTTAAAGTCAAATAGTTGAGGTTATGTTTTGTTTCCTTTCTGTGTCACGCAAGGTGGTTCCAACTGTTTCATTTCCTTTATCCTAGCGTAAGTTTTCGGGTGTTTGTTGTCACGCTTTCACAACTGTGCAAACGACGGATTCTCCTTTTCCTTTTTAATTTCTTCTCGATCGCTGTTCCTTTTGGCTCAGTTTGTCCCCCCTGTCCCGTTTTGCATTTTATGTATTTTTCGTAAAATTTTTCCTCCGCTCTCCTGCGGCTAATTTCAGTGCAGTTGCGCTCTCGTCTTCGGTTTTACGTTGGTACTGAAAGTTTCTAGATTCATTCGGCGATTAGCGATAAAGGTGAACGCTTCATTTTCGAGGTTAACCGACCCTGAGGTGTGGCTTTGCCGAAATTTTGTGAATTTGAGATTCAATTTTGATTGTGAAAATCGGCTACCCCTGTGGGATTTGGCCTCCTCAGATTTTCTTGCGTGAAACGTTCTACCCCACGCTGACGCGGACGGATGTTGAAGCCGGGCTCGTGCGAATTTTTTTTTGTGCCGCCATCTGGTTCAGATCGCCACGTGTTTTCTCACCCCCCCCCCCCCCCCCCCCCCCCGGCATTGTTGTCACTCAGCTCGAAGATCGTCGCCCTCGGTAATTTCGTCTACCTAAGGCGTGAAAACATCTCCTGTCGAGACGTGAAAACTTCGCCAGTCAAGGGACCACCATTTTCTTCGTGCATGCTGTGCTGCTGCGGAAGCATTTGGAGTTACGATAAGTTGCCTCTTTTTTTTGCTCTTTAAAATCCTCTTCTGTTTTACGCAGTTCAATTCGTTGAGCGTCTCGGCCCTTTTTGTTAACGCTTTTGGCTTCGCCAAGTTTTTTTTATTGGTTCTATTTTATTTTATATACAGGGTGTTCATATATTAGGTGTTCAGCCCCTCAGGCTAATATACTGGGTGTTCAGCCCCTCACGCTTATATACTGGGTGTTCAGCCTTTCAGGCGTAGATACTGAGTGTTTAGCCCCTCAGGCTAACCTACACCCCTTCAGGGATTTACCTTTTTTTTTTCTTTTTTTTTGATGTGTCAATTTTCATAATTTTAAAAATGTATCTATTTTATTTATTTTATTTACTTTCTCCTGTATGCTTTTCGGATATTATTCTGATGTTATTATGTACATATAAGCTGTACGCTTGGATCCATCGCGTAAAGCATAACACCGTACCTTCAGTACCACTGTATCAGCCTATTATGCAAATTCTTGCTTTGTGGACTGTGATTTTTTTTACACCAATTATATTTCTTTATATACCAGAACGGGTGTGGTCTTCCTTTTTTTTGGGGGGGTTTGTTTTGGGAAGGTGAACCCTTTGGTAATTTCGTTTAAGAACCTGGAACCTGTAGCGTTGAATCTTACCATGTTGCCCGAATATTTCCCTAGTGGGGTGTTTGGAAGATCTCTCCCTCGCAAAGCGACACTAGGTGGCGCCTCTCTTTTTATATATATCGTTACGGCTAACTCGCCGTGTAACTTTGGTACCCACGACCGTCTTCCTGAGCTGGGCACTACTTTGCGAGAGATATCCCTTCGACCACACACAGGTAGGTTCGACCGTCCCGATCGCGACAAACATCACGCAAGAGATAGTCACGTGTTGCGAAGTACGTAGCACAACTTTTATAAAAACATTGCCGAATATTCGAACATATACAGCAGGGGTTCCCAACGTTCTTTTAGGCATCGACCCCTTACAAGAAAATAAAAACTTCTATCGACCCCTTTTAAATGTAATTAAGATTTCTGAAACGTTAAGCCATAATTTTGTTAAATTATAAACCGATCCGATCGTCTTTTGTCTATGCTTAACTCGCTTTTATATTCGCATTAAAAGTTTTCGTTTTGTTGTTTTTTTTTTACATTCCTTATTTGACTTTATTTAAATTCAATTTTAAATTTAATCAATTGATACACTTAATTTTACTAGTTCGGAGTTAATTTCATTTTGCATGTTAATTCCGTCGATTGATCGCCAATTTTGTTTTCTTTCTCTGTTATTTGATTTGACCTAATTTATTTGTTTATTTTTCATTATTAACTGTTGGTCTCTTTTCTTTAATATTTTGCAAATTAAATTTTTTATTGCTTTCTTCATTCTTTATATCGATTTGACTTAATTGTCAGTTTTACAGAATTTTTTTATTTTCGTCTACACCAGGTCGACGATATTCTTTTGATTTTGTTTTCATTCGAATTGACTGCATGTTATGTTTATTTTGATAATCAAACGATCTTCCTTTTCTTCTTTCATTCGAGTTGTAAACAATGGAAAATGTTTAATTCAAATTTATTTAGCACATTATTTTAGGGAATGAAAAAAAAAATTATGTGGCGGATATGTTAATCTAGTGGCTTTTAGAAATTTTTTAGATAGTTTCTAAATTTTAAAAGTTCCAATTAAAAAGAAAACAAAAATATGTACTGAAATATACAATAAGCAATTTCGAAATTCTTAAAAAATTAGTCACGAAATAAATTTGGCTTTATTCAAAGTACAAATATTTGAGACATATCAACCAACTTACATACTAAAAATATAAATCAAATTTGATTCTTCTATCAAGTTTTCTGAGGGAATTGTTTATGGAATTGTCGAAAGCAGTTTTTGCCTCCCACGAAGCATAGATAGCAATCGCATTTGCTGCATCTTACCTTAGTAATCTTCTGGCACTTTCCATTTTTGCACCTTCCAGTTTTATGTTCATATTCGGGCCAGTGAATATACACTTCGACTACACATGTTATAATAGTTCTATAGTATAACTCGTTGTTACTTACCGACACCAGCACGCGAGACACCTTCGTACTGTATGAACTGTATAGAAACAGATAACAATTTTTTTGTATATATTTTTCACCGTAATCTTCTAGAAATATGCTCCGTTTATCGGCAGAAAATCACAAGCAACATAATTTATGTGCGCAACGACTACAAACGGATTTTTTCCTTGCTACTGTCTGAGTTTGCGGAACGTTAGCGGCCAAGATTATTGTATTCGCATGTATATTCGGATATACATTGACTAACTTCGGCTAGCGGTTCATAAGAAGCAATGGCAGGAAAAATAGATATGTGTATATTGAGGTATATATGATACCATAGAGGGTTAAAGTTATTCGTAAGTCTTCTACTTTTCTGTTAATAAACTATTCAGATATGCTTGTGCTAAACCAGAATTCATAACTAACTCCGACCCCGTAAAAGACCCCTAGAGGTTCATCGACCCATTTTAAGTCTTCACCGACCCCTTTGGGAACCCCTGCTTTACAGAGTTACAGAATCACAAATAAAAATGGAGGTTGAACCTATTATTAAGTAACAAATTTTTGTTTGAAATGGACCTAGGGTTATAGTTATGCACTGTTCAATTGCAATATTTTTGAGTACTTTTATATTGTTTTATTGTTTTGTCTTTTTATCACTCCTGTAAGTCATGTGATACACAAAATACACAAAAAATAAAAATTGGGTGCGGGGCTATAATTGTGTCAGTTTATTGCCTAATAGACTCTATTTTTTATTGATAGACGGATTTTACAGATTGGTATAATTTATTACATAACTAACAGATAACAAAAAATTTCAAAGTTGACCCCAATCATTGCTATTTTAAAAAATAAAAAAAGGAGAATAAATGACTAATAAAAGAACCACATTATTTTATAAGTTCAGATTTATCGCGTGAATCATAACACAGCCCAAAAGAGTGTCGCGAAACCTAAAAGTTTGGGAAACGCTGTTTTAAAGACAATTAATGAAAATACTATTCTCTACTTTTTATTGTAGGCGATAGATCCGAACTTATAAAATAGTGTGGTTCTCTTATTAGTCATTTAGTCATTTATTATTAACTAACGCAGTGATACAGTTATCGATTACTGAATTTGCGAATTAATTTATTAATTAATTTTATTATACATATAAATTTATCCATAAATTGTTTAGTAATACAAGCAAAATTGCTTTTTCGAAGTTTAGAAATATCTGTATTACGGTACGCCATCTGAATTGGAAGTTTGAAGGACGATAAAAAATATTTTTCTCTCGGAGTGATAATAATAATAATAATAATAATATAGTTTATTGTCACTGATCAATAAGGATGTGGACATTGTCAATTTTACATTGTATTGCATATGAAATTCGTAGATCCTTATACGGATATTGTCATTACATTTCGTCATATAAAAGTATAAAGAACCAAGAATAAATGTAAAATATAAATAAAACAGATAATCACAGAGTACGATACTAACACAAATAATAAAAAAGAATATCACAATAGTGCACAAATTATCACAAGAGTTTGGGAGGGTATTGGTCAATCAGAGTAGGATCAAGCGTCAATCAATTCATTGATATGATAGAAATTCTTAGTGTGAAGGTAGTTTTTTAATAAAATTTTAAATTGTTCGGAGTTGGTATGTTTAATATGCAGAGGTAATGCATTAAAAACTTTTATGGCTTTGAAATGAGCACCACTTTGATATAATGAAGATTTGTGGCTCGGAATGCTAAAATCATTAAATTTTCTGGTTAGCATATTGTGATACATGTCAGAGTTTCAAGCATACATATGCTCATGTTGTTTTAAAAATGTCGCGAGTTCGAGAATGTATAAACAGGCTAGGGGTAATATTCTCAATTGTTGGAATAGTGGTCTGCATGAGCTGTTAACTGGTGCTCCACACATAACTCTAATAATTCTTTTTTGTAGCAAAAAAACATTTGTACTGCGAATAGAAGATCCCCAGAAAATTAATCCGTAACGAAGTCTAGATTCAACGTATGCGAAATAAAACGTTTTAAGACAAGTTATCTCCACATTATCTTTTAAATTGTTTAAAGCATAAAAAGCAGAACACAATTTATTACTTAAATTATTACAGTGCTGTTCCCAATCAAGCTTAGCATCAACAGAGAGACCGAGAAAGTTAACTGTATTTGACGTTAGCAAAGATTTATTATTAAATTTGACGTAGACACTGGAATCAGCTGATTGTTTTTTAAATGTAACGATGCCAGTCTTATTCATATTAAGACTGAGACTATTGTTCGGACACGATTCATTCATCTTGTTAATCACATCAGAACCAGTTTTTGACACTCCAGAAATGTTTTTATCGACAACAATTACATTGGTGTCGTCTGCATACTGAGATAATTGGCCCGATTTTAAGGATAAATACAAGTCGTTAACGTAAATTAAAAACAAAGTCGGACCTAAAATTGATCCTTGCGGGACCCCGCGATGTATAGGTCTGAAGATTGATAACTTTTAGTTATGCCGCCGATTTCTGATGAGATTGAAACAATTTGACTTCGATTCCTCAAATATGACCGAAAGATATTCAAAACAACGCCACGTATACCGTAATTCTCCATTTTATTGAAAAGAATATTATGATCTAGAAAGTCAAACGCTTTAGAAAGGTCAAAAAATATACCTAGCACATTTTTTTTTTATCCAAATTTTCGTATATATGAGTTAAAGTGTTGTAAATGGCGTCTTTAGTTGAAACATTACTGAGAAAGCCGAACTGATTTTTATCTAATATTTCAAATTTAGTTAAGTAGGAAACTAGTCTTCTATTTAGAACTTTTTCAAAAATCTTGCTAAAAGCCGATAAAAGAGAAATTGGTCTGTAGTTATTGACATCAGAGCGTTTGCCTTTTTTGTAAACCGGTAAAATTTTCGCACATTTTAATGAATCTGGAAATGTTCCTTCTGAGAAACATTTGTTTATAATATGTACTAGAGGAACAATTATATAACAAGAGACCTTTTTAAGCAAAGAACAAGGCACCTCGTCAATTCCTGCAGAACTCTTGTTAGAAATTATTTCAATTACAGATCTCACTTCTTCTTGATCGGTAGGCCGTAGAAACATGTTATGATAATACACAATCTGAGTTGAGTCTTTACTTTTACTTTGCTTATAATCAATGTGGGAAATTATACTACTAAAGTGATCATTGAACAACTCAGTTACAGTGTTCGGATCGGTACTCGAATTTTCGGATAGTGAGGATAAATTAAAACCAGAATTCTTTTTTGTATTTACTAAATTTCTTTTTTACTAAAATGATCTACTCCTTTTGTGTTTCGTTCAGTTTCTACAAGCTCAGCAAAACTCTAGACTCAACAAAAAAAAATCTATTTGACCTCTTATAACAAAATAAAGTATTACTTCAAAATCTCCTCTGGCTGAGGTGTTATATGAAATAACGACCAGAAAACCTAATTAGACGAAATGAAATAGATTTCTTCCCAATTTCTACGTAATGCACGAGTAAGCTCTGTGTGAGTCGGATTAGCCGAAGATTTTCACAAGTATTTTAACAAACGCCGTTATTTGTCTCTCCGATAAACTAGTTCAGAAGTTTGCTCGTTTTGACCGGGTAAACTAACCCAGAAATTCAACTAAATTTACTTTTTGTGAGAAGCATCGCTCCGCCAGAGCCAAAGTAAAAACTAAGTTTCCGAGAAAAAGGAGATAATAGTAATTAATCATTGTTTTATTCTTTATGCTCTCATTCAACAATACATCGGCTTTCGATGGGGAGTTCTATTTACGTGAGGGAAATGTTTTGCGTACGCAATCGAAATGATTAACGATATCCCCGGAACTAAAAACGACACTTTTTTTGTGATCAGTTGCGTTATAATTTTTGAAATACGTACGAACCCAATTGTATCAATACACATAACGCTTTTTATTTATTTTACTTTTATTTACTCTATTGTATTTATTCAATCATTTTTCAAACTTTACTGCCTTAATTACGAAATAAATGTTGATATAAGCGTTATAGCGTTAACATAACACATTCGGTGTAACCAACCTGGCCTGTATTTTATTTAGATCGCCGTTTCAAATTTACGCAACAATGATAAATACCTGTATAAACATTTATATTCGATATTTCACATTCGTTCTGGCTCATCGAGAATAACGTCAGGAAAAGCTAATAGCATTTTTAAATGTCGAGTTATTGATTAACTCGTCTCACACCGGTGCTTAAACTGTATTTACAGAAAACGTTAAAACAGCAGTTCTTTAATCAACGGCTGTGTACATTCTGTTTCTCGACGAGCTTCTAATTAATATTTCTTTCAGATCACCGTCGCAAGACATTTAACGAGCCCGCACTTTTTTGAGCCTCAACTCAAGCTGTCACTTGTATGCAGCATCTAATTTAAGAAGCTATTTCCGAACTAGCTTACTTTTCTGTTCGTTTTAAACTATGCAACGAGCTTCTAATTAATATTTCTTTCAGATCACCGTCGCAAGACATTTAACGAGCCCGCGCTTTTTTGAGCCTCAACTCAAGCTGTCACTTGTATGCAGCATCTAATTTAAGAAGCGAATTTCCGAACTAGCTTACTTTTCTGTTCGTTTTAAACTATGCAACGAGCTTCTAATTCATATTTCTTTCAGATCACCGTCGCAAGACATTTAACGAGCCCGCACTTTTTTGAGCCTCAACTCAAGCTGTCACTTGTATGCATCATCTAATTTAAGAAGCTATTTCCGAACTAGCTTACTTTTCTGTTCGTTTTAAACTATGCATCTAACAGAACAGATTAAATAGTAAAAAACTTGTTACAATCTGAGTGGTCCCACTGCGCACATCAACTACGAACAGTGTCAATCAACTCGAATTTCATCAGTTTAAAATTTAATCGCTTGTACAATAATGTACATATACGATTGAGCAGAAAAAAAACTTTATCTTTTACATGTCTACCGTGATTCGTAACCTTTAGCTGTGAAGTGTCATCAGGTGGCTTTAAAACGAGTGGCTAAATTGTTACTAGATCCTCAGTCAAACCTGATATTTTTTATGAACATAGGAGATGGCTTGAATTGGCCAAAACAGCCTCCAAATACCTACTTCTTGTTATTATTGACTGTATGCTATTTTTATTTTGATAATCGATCGAAGGAGATGGCTTGAATTGGCCAAAACAGCCTCCAAATACCTACTTCTTGTTATTATTGACTGTATGCTATTTTTATTTTGATAATCGATCGAACTTCTTCTTTCCTTCAAGTTGTAAATAGTGAAAAATGTTTAATTCAAATTTATTTTCAATTATTCGTAAATCTTCTACTTTTAATGAACTATTCAGATATGATTCTACTAGACCAGAATTCATATCTAACTCCGACCCCGTAAAAGACCCCTAGAGATTCATCGACCCCCAGCCGACGCCTATGGGTTCATAGACTCCTTTCAAATCTACATAAATTGTAAACGCTTGCAAAAGATGAGGCAATTATATCTAATAATAGAAACTCCGGACGATATTCTTTATTAACGCCCCGTGTTTCAATTAATTGGTAAAGTGACTGTTAGTGTTATCCAACTGTTACACAGAAAATGGGTTTTTCAAACTATTAGTGGTAGCCTTAACAATGTTGGAAATTCCTTTTAACTAGCTAAACTAACAGTCAGTAAATTTGCTTGCTAGCGGCACAGATGAAGAGGGGATGCATAAATGTGCCTAGCAATAATTATACGATTCTACTTCTTTGGTATTTAATTTAAAGTGAAAGACGGATTTTGTTTAACACACACGTTACCAGAGAAATACAATTTAATCCATTGGCAACCTGATTCATAAGACAATTTAAAACAGGAGTATTCTAGGATATATAAAAAAAAACTGTCTGCAAATTGTACCACAAATTAAACCGAGGCGTGAAACTATTTGCATTATAAAAATCCAATTAATTTTGCGACGGAGACGATGACAAAAGAGTTTATTTTATCGCAATAAAAACAGACACAAAAGATACAGCATAGAGCGTTCCCACCGATTCAAGTCACCGGTCAATCATTGCGACTACGAAGCCAAATACGATGCAAACTCGATATGCAGAGTGTTCCTTATAAAGCGCTAAATTTCTAATATTCTTTCTTATCCTTTGCCCAATTCGACAATATTTTAAGTCTTGTAGTATAACATTATAAGATCAACCAAACTTACGCCTACATTCATGTAAAACGAAATTTTTACTTATAATAATAAATAATAAATAATAAATGATTCATCGACAGAAAGAAAAGTAGAAAACAAAATTAAACAAAGGAAAACAAAAATGTAATTAAAAATAAGAATAGATTACTAGAAAAAATAAACGAAAAATGATCGAAATGCAGTAGGGGCTACAAAGAATCTCCAACACTTATTAAGGCAACATTAAAATTTCGTTTTTTACCTTTTAATCGTTAATATTCATTATCCTTTTTTTTCTCACTTTCAAAAGAAAAATTAATTGAGGGAAAAATCAGTTTGGCTCTTAACGTTTAGAATTTGTTACAGTTCAAAATTTTGCTTATAAAATGCTGTCTAGGCAATGGTGGAATATTTCAGCGCAAATTATATTTTCCCCGTTTCTTTAAGAAGTCCGTCAATTAGTATACCGCTTTAAAATCGAATATACATTGCATTTTGTTATAACGCAACATTGTGCAACACTTGCAGTGCAGCTGCAAAGCGGTGTGTTTGTCAGCAGATTTCAAAGGAAGCCGCTTCAAGAACTCTTTTTTTCTGCGACAAACTATTAATATCTAACGGTATGGCTGTCTGATCCACATCAAAAGACCGCCGTTGTCTGAGAATGTTGAAAATTTTTGCTTTGAGTTTTATTGGTTTTTATTTGCGTTTTAGTAGCGAACACCTGCGTCGGTTTCTTTATCGGCAAAGTTCAAACGAGTGCCAGCCGTTTTGGTTTCATTTTTGACTTTGTGAATTGTTTTCTACCTTACCATGCGGGTTAATTAGGCCGTCAGATTCCATGTTTAATTTGGGACGAAACCAAGTATTAGCTACTTAATCTGCGTTCGAGGTTTAATTGGAATAAGTCGTCAACTAGACCTTCGGGGCACGGTTGGTGCTTTATGGGGATTGACCCCGTTTTCGGTATCCATGTCCAAGGGAGTTTGGAGCACATTTTAGTTTATGACGAAGACTTTAGGGAGGCATCGGATGGTAAGATTAAAGCTGTTTTTTATCAATGTCCTGAAAAAACACAAACAAGGACATCATGGCTCGAGTCTTGAATGAAAAGAGGCAAGAAATCATTTCTTTTAGAATTTCTCCACTGTCTTCAACTTGTATATATTTTTTTAATGTCAATATCTGGACTTCATAAATTATAATTACTTTCATACGTAACAGCATTATTTTGGTAAAGAAAATTTTGTTTATTTATTTCAAAAAGTAAATAACTGCAGTATAAGTTATATATAATATTGATTTTCTTTAGAACACGTTATACTTATTATAAAAATAAAGGTGTAGTTGTAAAATGTGTCGAAGAAGGTGAAAATTAAATGCCGCCTTACATGAAAACTGTTAGCGTCATGAAAACCACAAGGCCGATTTATTCGGAATAACATCAGATATCAGCACAATTTCCAGCGTGGTCTGTTCACGCAAACACGTATCAATAACTAGCCAAATAAAAATTCAGTTACACCAGACAATTCGTAAGGCTATAAAACGCAGGCACTGCCTCCTCGGACATAAACAGGCGTGATATCGTGCAACTTTTCAAATAAAAGATAAAGGACCCTCGAAACTCCGGCGAGTTATGAGGATGCGACGACGACTTGGTTCCTTCTCCGAGTTTGAATAAAAATTTTCGGCCTTAGTTCTCCTCGTTAACGTTATTTGAGAATGTTATTAATATGGCAAATAGAAACGCTTAATGTATTTCTCTTCCGACCGCGCAAACTTATGCACGAGCTGAAATGAAGCTGTCTCTATAAGTTTATAATTTAATTTAGATGTTTGTTCAAGTTTGTGTACCATCAAGCTTTAACGTAAAGCACTCTGTATTTGATATTGATATCATATTACTGAAATAGCGTCCTCGTACTAAATGTCAAGTCTTAGCTTCGCAATATGAAATGCTCGAGATGCAAATAAAAATGTTTAGCGTGCAATTGCATCTTAACTCGAAAATTCTTTAGTTTACATAAATCTAATTAAACCCGACGTTAATTAGAGATAACAAGATTTACAGACGAAACTCAATAAGCATTCTAATTATATAGGATGCTCACGAGAAATATGTCAATACATAATACGCGAGGCATCTTTAAATAACAACAAAGCAAATTTCAGTGAATTTACTTTAGATTCTCTGCGTCACTAGATGTAAATTGAAGTGGAACAACATTGTTGTTCTTTGTCTAATGCATTAACATTATAACAGTAAAGTTTCTTTTAATTAAGTTTTACTTGAAAAATTAAATGAATTAAATTAGATGCTTACATTTTAAATTTTTTTATTTCAAATCCTTTTCTTTAAGTATCTATATCTATAAATACAAAATCGTGAATCTCAAGTGTCCGGGGTTGGCAACAAATGAGTACATTATTACATTTTTATGTTTGATAATTTACAAACATGATTCAGTCATTTATTATTTCCGCCGATTTGTCAGATGTTGCGCTGTCACTCGTGTTTAGTGTTAACTTGAACCGCTTTCCAATTGCCAAAATGAGGTACTCAGAGTTGCTCCGAATTGATGTTCCAATTGCAGGGTGCGGAACGCACTTGAACTGATCTTTTTTACTTTCCCCCGTTCCCTCACGCATCTGTTTCTATGACTACCCATGTATCAACGGTATATCAATACGGCTTCCCTCCTTTTTATAGATAGGAAAGCCAACAAAAACATGCTGCGTATGGCAACATAAACCTTAAACTCAAAATTAAAATTTACAAATTCTGCAAAATAATGAGAAATGTGCCTTAACTTTTGTAGACTTTAAGTGGAGACAATCTCCGGGACTAAATCAAGCATGTTATTACGTGGTAACGAAAGAAACGCATTGCGCGTTTTGACTCACAGTTAGTGGGACTGCGCCAACCTTAACTTACCGTGCCTCTGGAAGCAAAGTCGGTCGTTTCCTCGAGTACTACGGTGTGTAGAAGAGCTGCGTAACTGTGCCCTCAGTGGAGACGGCGTCGGGGACTCAAAAGGTGTTACGATTAATGGCGCCACCTAGCAGATATTACGTAACCCTCGAAATTGACGTTAAAATCTGCTCGAGACTACTTGATAAAAGGGATAAAATATGGAAATAAGCAACCGCAAGCGGTAAATAAATAAGCAGCAAAATGGAGAATCAACAAGCAAGCAAACAGCAAGCTGAAAAACAGCATGGTACAACTCACAGAACCGAGAGACGGTCCCTATACTACGGGAACAGCAATAGCGATGCGAATATTCAAAAAGCACGCAGCCTGATCAGAGACGCGACCAAAACTTATTCGCTCACTGGTCCAAAAACCAAAAACCTCAACGCGGCCGCTAGAAAAACAAATACCGAGTGCGGCTCTGAAGTAGAACTACGGCAATGGACTCGACATGCATGTAAGAGGAATAGTCTACCCGACCGGATCGTTCGAAACAAAAATTCGACTGTAACCAACGTTTTCAAAGTTTGTTCTTTAACTCATGACTTTTATGTTTGAGATTCTAAATAAAAATATAGAAATATTGGAAAGAACAAATAACAAAAGTATGTAACCCCAAAATAATTAAATAACTAGTATGTACTTAAATAAAAATACACATTACATACATTCCCAAAATAATTAGATAACACAGCATACAAAGTAAAAAAATAAAAAATAAAAACGATATGTACAGCGAAGAAAAAAAGGAGGCAAGACAAAGAACGCTTGAGACAGATGGCAACATAAAAGTAGTCAAATTAAAAAAAAACAGTAGAAAAATATTTTAAAGAAATTCTCAACGCGAAAATCACCCACATTCACAATATGAAACAAAATGAAGAACTTGAGAAAAGCATAAAGGAAGAAGTAACACCTAGAGAAGCACACAAATGCGCTAGTAATAATGATTGAGGCAAGGATCTGTGAAACTTTCATCAATTAAAAAAACATCAACGGGAATAGAAGATATTGAGATGTTTCCAAGAATTGAAAGAAAAAGAGAACTGAGGAAGAAAGAACAAATGCACACGTTTATGGATTGTTTGAAAGTAAGAGTATTGTAGACATAATTAGAGAAAAAAAAAATACGATAGCTGAGACATCTTGAACGAATACTAGTCAGAAGAATTGTAAAACGGATAACATGCAGAACGTAGGGAGAAGAGAAGAGGAGAGGAAGAGGAGAGAAGAAGAAAATCGAGTGGAAATATTGTACTATGGGAAGAGAATACAACGCAAAGTGCTAGAAAACCTTAGAATTAATAAATAGTCAAGTTGTGTATTATATTACACAAGGTGTATCATTGGTATGGCTTTCTTAACTATGAATTATAGAAGAAAATATCTTATTGCTTATAACAGAGTATATATAAATAAATTATTTGTATATATATAGAGTATGTTCGATAAGTGAAATACAGGTACCCATACTTTTTTGTTAATTTCGATTCAACTCTTAGGTCCGGTTTCTGGAAGTGATTAATGGGTCGATTAATTGAACTAAGAATTAGAATGTCACGCACTTTACGACATACAGCGTAATATGTCACAAACTAATCTTTAGTTAAACTAATCGGCCAACCAATCATTTCCACAAGATGAGCCTTAAAAGTAAACATTTTTTTATTAACAACAGCAACCATAGCTCTAAGTCAAACCATTCGTAATCTATGTTTTGTAAATCTGATATGTATACTGCCCTGTTAAGTATGGAAGTCGTAGTTTGCAAATTTGCGGCTTATTAGACTCTACTTATTAGACTCTATTTTGCAACCTTTTAACAAATATTAAATACAATTTTTAATAAAATATTCAAATTTGGTGGTATAATAAATTTTATTAAATGAGGAATATCTCCAAGCAATGATCTTGTCAGATACGACTTCTAACAGGGCAGTATACAGGATTCTACTTTTAAATGCACTTAATTGTAAAGCTATATTATGTCAGTTTATTATGCAATTTTCGCGAATAAAGAGTAATTCAATGAGGGTAGCTTTTTTCCTAACTTTTAACCTTTGCGACCAACATCATTCACTACTTCTGATCCGATAAAATTTATCCTTCGCCTTTTTCCGACGGGAAAGTTTATGTAGGTTAATTCTGACGCGCGGTTTGTTCCCGAATTTATGTAGGTTATGTAATTTGAATTAGTCGATAACTACCGCATTCACCCCCCCAGTCCGGATACGAAACTGTGAACGCGAAATTTCTTTCTCAGTGAATCTTAATCGCATCGGATTAGTATATTCATTTATACTAATTGCTGTTGCGTGAATATGTATCATAGCGGGAGGCCATTTAAATTTCCTGCGCCTATATAACTAGCTTTCAAGCTGTGATGGATCGCAGGGTGCTTGTGCAGTTCTTGCGCGAGGTATTAATATTAGACGTTATTTACTAGCTCTTGTTTAACATTATATCGAAGTAATTAACGCGTGTCAAATATTGCGGTTACAAAAGGTTAATCCAATGTTGTTGCAATCCCCATAGGCATCACGCTATAGTTTATGCCAGATATTATCGTTGCGGTTCTGTTTTTCAGTTGTATTAAATTTCAGAACTTTCTCAAACACCCGTTGAGATAAATAAGTTAACAAGAAAAAATTACATTTCTATTTCAAATAACACGTAATAATGTACCTTCCTAATTTGGAACACCCTGTATAAATACCCATGGGAAATTTAATTTATTTAAATTTCACTCAAGCTAGGAGTGTATAAAAATTTAAAACGTTAAATAAAAAAATGGTACTCCTATACAATTTTCCGGAACTGCACTTAAAATAAAAAGACGATGCTGAAACTTTCAAACTGACTGCTCAAGTAAGTAGTTTTATTTTACGTCTCTTGAAAGAACGCACATTGCATGCACGTCTGGAATTTCAGGAGTGAGATGCATATGACGCAATTTCCTGACGCTGAGCCTGCAATTTCAGCCTTGGCAGACGCTCCAGCTTTATCCTGTCGACTGTTCATATTTTGTTCTGCACGCAATAACTAGTAAAGTAAATCTTCAACGTAATGCAGCAACACATAATACACGTGTTACGGGCCTGAAAGGCAAGGATTCGTTGTTGCTTGCTGCAAACAAGTGCCTTCCAAAGTTGTTTCGTGGAAATAATGAAACCTTATGCTTGTATTTGTTTAATGCCTGTTGTTCTTCTTTGTTGTTGGTTTTGCACGCGGAAATAATAGTGTTTGATGTATGTACGTTTATATTTTAGTTTAGGGCTTGAATTATACACATTTCATTCAGACTTTAAATACATTAAACATATTATGTAAACAGCATTAAGTTGAGTAGATTAACAATGAACTGAATATATATTTTCAATGGGGATGTTATTAACGAAGTGAAATTTCGCATATTTTTATACTGGGTGTTTCAAAAATAATGTATAATATCCTTTAGTATTAATAATAATAATAATTAGTGACGAGGATTTAAGGAAAATGTCCGATCCGGGAATCAAAAGTATAACAACGTCAAAAACTCTGGCCCTTTGGAGCATTCTTAAATAAATCAGTGTTGATAATAATAAAGTGTAGTTTATGAAATACCATTTTACAACAACTGTCATTCATTAACAGGCCCAGAGAAGGGAGAAATCGTCAAAAAAATTGCCATTTGACGCAACATCAGCATTGAAGCATGGCTTGTTCAATTTTACATTTTTGGTTTGTCATGACATGAAATTATATGAAAGTATTTGCAATTAAATTTTTATATTCGTTTCAAAAAATATAATACGAAACTTTTGAAGCGCTCCCTCATATGTCGGTCGCTCTTCAAAACTGCGCTCACGCGGGAAAAATTGTTCCCGCACTCGGTTCGTAAATAACTATTACAGACGCGACCAAAGTCTAGTGAGTCGATTACAGAATACTTACCTGCAGTACGCAAGTTAAGTGAACATTGCTGTTTCGAAAATTTGGATGACCAATTGTTAGACAGATTGATATGTGGCATGAGTGATACCAGATTGCAATCAAAGCTACTTGGCAGACGCCAATTTAACATACAAGAAAGTCTTTGATTACGCTGTGGTTGCAGAATCGGCTTATAAAAACATTACGGAACTAAAAAGTATGGCTAAGGCGGCTTGTCCACGATAAGAATTTTCGCCGTCCGTCGTCCCGGCATATTTAACGGATTGGTAGTAATACATTAGATTATACTCACTCTTGTCCACGTGTTCTGAAAATTTACCGTGCCGGCTCGTGGATAAACCAGAATATAATCTAATGTATTACTACCAATCCGGTAAACCTGCCGGGACGGTGGACGGTGAAAATTCTTGTCGTGGACAAGCCGCCCAACACTATACTAAAAACAAATGCACCTGCAACAAGCCAATTTCAACGTAAAAAGTATTTGTGTTTTAGATGTGACAAAAATCATCCAGCAAAACTTACAAATTCATAAATACTATATTGTAAAAAAGTACAGAAAGAGTCTGCAGAAAGTTTGTTTTGGAAATAAGCATAAGAACAACCAAAATAAGAACAGACACAAAGAAGAGGTGAAAAAACATAAAGGACCAAAGAAATCAAATTGTTGTCACCGTACTGAACAATCGGAAAATCAATATGACAGTTTCTTATTCAGTGTAGAAGAGGTTTTGCCTTCAAAACCATTTAAAAAATCATTAAATATCGATGGTTAGGACGTAATCATGGAGCAGGCCATACCATTACGGTAAGGCAAACTTTTGACAGCTTTTTTTTTCGAATCAGAAGTTGAAGATTCTCGGAGAATGTTACGTCGATGGTATATTTGGAGAAAAACATGTTAAGTTAACACTTCTGATCATGGAGGAAGATGAACCTAATTTACTTGGATGGAATTGGTTCAAGAAACTAAATATTTCAATTGAAAATTTACCTATGTATGCACGAGGTTTTTTTCTGGGGAATTAGGGAAATATTCAGGAGAACCAATGCACATCGGAACAGAAGATGATGCACAACCAATCTTCAAAAAACCACGTCAGGTACCTTTTGCCTTACAACACCGAGATGAAGCGAAGTTGGACGAAATGGTAAAAGAAGGGGTGCTTGAATCAGTTAAATATGAAGATTCGGCAACACCTATCGTACCAGTTCTTAAGTCCAGTGGCGATATACGAATATGTGGTGACTGCGGAGGAACGGTAATATAATAATGAAAACTGAGGTCTACCCGTTACCTAATATCACGGAGGCATTGACTACCACATTAGCAGAAGGAAAACTTTTTACGTCAGATTTAGATCGTGCCTATACTCAAGTGCAAGTAGATGAAGAATCATCAAGAATACTTACCTCAAAAGTTCTTTTCCGAGTAAAGTGAGTTCCATTACTTCCGCACTAATTCTGCATTATTTCAACGTTTAATGAAAAACTTATTGAACATCCAGAACAAGATAGAAGTTTCCATAAACTTAAAGAATAATAACATCGGATGGAGTTTTCATTTACGCCTCATCCTAGCGTGTCATGCGTCACCATACGGAGTAGGAGTAGTTTTATCCCATGTGTTGCCGGATGAATCAGAAGCACCTATTGCTATTGGGTCAAAAACTTTCCAGGCCAGGAAAAATAATTATTCACAATTGGTTAAGAAGGCGTTATCAATTATATTCGGAATAAAGAAGTTTCACAGGTACATTTGGGACCGACATGTGACGATTTTCACGGACTCTAGGAATATTGAAAGAAGAAAAAAATTGACGGCAGATACATTATCTTCGAGAATGCTTTGATGGTCACTGTTGCTAAGTGGATATAATTACACTCTCAATTTAAAACCGGGTAAGTTTCATCAAAACGCTGATGCTTACTAGTCTTCCAATACAGACCACACCACATTCTAAATGGCCACAAGTAATAGAGACAGGTGTAATCGATAATTTTCGGAAAATGTTCGCAAGACGTGGCTTACCTGATGTCATTGTATCAGATAACGGCACAAGGTTCATCGCAGCAAAAGTTAAAGATTACCTGAAAGAACTGCGAATTCGGTATATTCAAACTGCATCATTTCATCCAGGAACCAATGGATTGACCGAGCGGATGGTTCAAACCGTCAAACATCAATTAAAGAAAATTCCGATATAACACTGTAAATGTGAATTAGATAATATTCTCTTAGCACTTCGATCCACTCCATGCCAAACAAGGAGGCGCGGAACTTCTTATGGGAAGGAGATTAACGACGTTGTTAGACAGGCTCCACCCCGAATCGTGTGTAACTGGCGAAATCAATTGTTCACCATATATATACAAAAATAATTAAACAAGGTTTACCGGTTCTTTATCACAACTACGGGTTAGGAAAAAAGTGGGACAGAAGAGTGCTAGAACAAGCATCAGGGTCAAGAAATTTAAATATTAGAATATCTGATGGTGTGATAAGAGAAGACATGTAGATCAAGTTTGGTTAGATAAATCACAAAAGATTAAATCAAAGCATAATGAATTGAATCAAGAAGCAGAAACGGAGGCAGGAAATTTGAATAAAGAAATGGAAGAATCGAGGCGTGAAGAAACGTATCAAGTGTCCAGCAGCGTACTCAGGATCAAGACGACGAGTTGGAGAATCCAGAGCAAGATACGAACAAGATGACTGGACAGGAAAATGTTTCCATAGGTTTGCGCCGTACATGCAGAATTCGAAGAAAACCAAAATTTCTAGAAGACTATGTTCAACACCTTTCTTTTTGCAAAAAGAAGGAATGTTCCGGCATGGTTTGAATTATTAAAATGTCGAGGCACCTTGGTTGGGTAACCGAGGAGATTAGAGAATAAATAGATTAATATAAAATGTACTGTCATAACATTGCAACCGCACAACAAAAAGAAAAGAGATTCTTGTTGCAACCACTTGTGACCACCGATTTGATTCCAGTTTGATATGATGCCAAGCGAGAGTCTGCGCCAATCCAGAACTTACCATTTGCTCGGAACCAAGTCGGTCGGACCCTCGAGAACGATGTTGTTGAACAGGGTTACGTAACTGTGCCTACTCAGTGGAAACGACGTGGGAAAACTCAAAATATGTTACCAGAAAGGACGCCACTCAGTAGTGGTTACGTAACTCAGAAGTGCAGAGGATACACGGCCGGGAGGGTGTATCCCGTGTTCCGTCCGCAAAGGTTCCAACACCCTAGGACTCGTATTCGAGCGCGAAATCCCACCTGTTAAGGATATAAAGCCCCCAAATATGTTCCCCTGACAATGGTATGCAAAAAGAGCACAATATCAAAAAAAGATCACCTCGGTCGTAAATCGGAACTTTAATTAATATTGTGGCGCGCCACCCAGCTCACTACGTCAAACTGAAGGCGTCAAGAAATCGGTTCGTTATGCGTCATTGGCTACCATGCCACCGGGACCTATACCGAACAAACTAGACTTTTCCAGCGATGGAACAAACGAGAAGGCAGCGTAGAATATAAAATCGGCCGGGGTTGACTTAGGAGTCAGACGAATTCTAAATAGCGATCGTCGAAGTTAGATTTAGTGTGTAAATAAATTGTTACAAACAAATTAGATTGTAAGGATTATTAAATTACGGTTAAGTTGTTACCGAGTGTTTTATTCAATTAAATAAATTAATTTAAACCCTAGAAATGTTACAATATAATCGCGTTGCAAGTTCGTGCAAATCGTACAAATCAAAATTATATATAACTACACCTGGATACCGTGCGAGCAACGACCATGCTTTAAATAAGTTCATGATCGAACTCCAACACGTAGACAGAAAAAGCGCCTTTACGGAAGTACTCACGCATCAGCTTACGCTAAAGCATAAAAACGACTCCCTTTAAACTCTAAAAGGGCCGATGTAACAAAGTACGCGCAGTGCGTCAACAAGGATAGTGACGAGAAAAGGAGGAAAACCAAAAATAAATAAAATAGAACGTCCTTAGAATTGCCTCCGCCGCGGCGTCGACGAGTCAGCGACGGTCTTGCCTAGGACGTTAGGGGCTCTTTTTTGATGGCACAGAAGATGACAGCTGTCGGGCTCGTCTCGCTGAAGCAAGTCGAACGACAGTGAAAGTTCGGTGTTAAAAAGGATTCGTTTCAAACCAGCCACACCCAGTCGGTAGCGATAATTGAACTCGTCCTTCCGACGCGTGTCCACCTGCACTTTCTCCCACCAAGACCGCAACGCGGTCTAATAGCGGGTTCAAAAATGGAACAACAGGCGACATCTAAATGTCGGAGACTTAAGAGCGTGGGTAAAAGAAAGGAAACCAACACCAAATTTGATTACAGAAAACTCACCGTAACAATATGTAAAAAAATACTACTACTTCAGTGCGATTATGCGATAACGTCAGTGTATGAAGATTGGACGTCATTCTTGAAACAGCCAGTATATTATTAAAAAAAAAATAATATGCACGTTTGTTTTTTTTTTATAAATAAACGTCGTCTAATACTGCGTATATTTCAACTTCTCAAAGTCCTGATCTAGAAATAAGCAAATGTATCATATTATAACTCTAGCATGCAACTTGTGCATATAATTTAGATTCGGAGTACCAACATAAAATGTCACGTTTTTTCAGTACACTTTTCCAAGTCGATCCTAATCTTAGCATACACATATACAATGGCTTAACGATTTTTGCTTGCTTTAGGAATGGTCTTCCTGCTTTGATTCACGTGACGAAAAGTTTTTCTTTTTATTTTACTTTTTATGAAAGTTAAGTAAATAGAAGGCCGACGATTCCTTATGACAACTTAATTTGTATACAAGAATCTATAGAAAATAAATTGAAGAAATTAAAGCTGATGGGAAAGTTAGTTCATAGAAAACAAAAGTTGATGAGCAAGTTTTACCCTAGTTATATTTTTGCTCTCTATTTAAAATTGAATTTATTTATTTATTGATGATGGAAAAATACAGGGTCTTCATAATTGATTGTATCCTACATGATCAACTTCAGCTTATTTATTAGACAGCTTACAAAAGCAACTTATGAATTTTATCCAACTGTTAGGTAATTGTTTTGGCGCGTCGTAGGTCACGTGCGATACAGGATTAAATGAAGACACTATTTTTATGTATTATTCTTCGCCGTTGCGTTTTGTTAAAAATATCATATAATATTATAATCTAATCATTTCTGTTGTGTTATTTTTAAATATTCTAATTTAAATACAATTCTGCGAGTTATGTTTGAATTAAAGTATGACACTTTTCCTGTCAAATTAAGCCGCCGCCATCTGTCACTCACGTTAAAAGTAATACTTCTGCGGCATTACGCGAACGGAAATAAAAAAAATTAGATCGATATGCGCGTTATTATTCCCCGATCCGCACTTGCTCATCGCTTAAAGGAATTTAAATTTTACGCGATCAAATTTCTTTGAAATTTCCCGCAGAGAATATATGTGCATATTAAATGAGACAAAGAACTGATGAGCGTCTGAAAATTTTCAAATTTACATAAACTCCAAGTCTGTGTGTTCGTTACAGTTAATCATAACCGTTTCAAAAATTCATAGTTTTATTTTAGAAAACTTCTCTATGATTATTTATTATCCGAAGTTCAGCATTTAGCATTTAGCATTTAACATTTTTTTGTAAACAAAAGCTTTATATTAAAACAACAGAATCGCATATAGTTTCGATTTGTTGTATTCTTTTTAGGTCTTTAAATTCTATTTCCGTTTCTCTTTGTATTTTTAAATTCTATTTTCGAACGTAATAAATTTTATTTTCCGCACAAAATCATGATATTATTCAACTAAAAATTCCACATAACTTATTTATTTTATTTATACATCATAAAACGTTTCGAGGATGACCGCGCGCGTTAACTGGTCGGCGGCAAAGGAGATTTCCCGGGGCCATTTGTTATCGAAATCGTGTTTTGTAGTTGAAAGTTGTTGCACTGTTCAATTTTTTTACCCTAAGGTTTTCCGCCTATACAAGGTTTACTCCGCAGACATTTTTATTGAAATTGATGTCTGCGTTGAATGGATGTTCCGAGGTTTCCCCGGACCGATGTTTTCTTCGATTACAGGGGCTCGCGGCAGTTTCACCGCCGCGTGTGTTCTGGAATGGGAAACATCAAAAACATAAACGACTTGAATTAAGTTGAGTGCTGTCTTTAAACTTGTTAAGGTAATGTGTCTGATTCAGAAGCGAGATTGCAATCTGTAAAACTACACGCTGATAGGATTTTACGCTTTTAGTTTTTCACTCGACTTTAAACAAATTAGAATAAAGTAAACTAATTTTTAAGTAATAAATGAAAATTTCTGTACAAATTTATTAAAATTCACGTACGAGTATAACACTTCAAGTGAGTTGTACAGAACTTATTTATTTACTAATGTACGCTAGTGTTGACAATACTGATTCTGTGAAAGTGTCAAAAGATTGTGACATACCCCATATTACTTCAGCTCATCAGAAAAATAAATCGCTATCCTCTCTGGTCAATTCGATGAGGCCTAGCTCCTAGGATATTATGCGGACCATTAACTATTTAGTCAATCCTGAAGAGTAGCCAGGTCGTGGTCTCAGTTGGGCACGGTCCATTCCAGGAAAGTAGTACTTTTGTGAACGGACGTGGGTATGTGTATCCATTTGAAGGGAGAATGGATATTTTGGAAAATTTATTTTAATTGTTTTTTCATTCAAGAAAAAAATATTTTAATAATAAATTTGCGAATTTTTATTTTTAAAGCTGCTGGGTGTAATTACATAATGCGTTGAAAAAAAGAACACAAATAACTTTAGCGTCTGCATATTTGTTAAGGTAAAGTTTTGAAACGAGTCAAAAGTTATTACTAGATACTAAAACCATACCAACTAAATACTTGAGTACAATAATAGAAGACTGAAAAGATAATCAAAAGGTTGAAGAAAGCTGGTAGATTATAATAATATGCTAAGAGATACATTCCTAGTGAAAAAAAAACGAACAAGAAAAATAATAACACAAGTATGTATATCTGAAAGTTGTAAGGCCCACAATGATTTGTAAAAGTAATTAATCGAATAAAAAGGTATACAGTACGATACATGACAGTAATAATATAGAAGACAGCTCAGTTGATTGGTCGTCCTCATCGAATCACAGACGAAAGTGCTATGAGAAATTTATGAAACGGGAATGCAAAGCAAGCAAAAATAGAATAGGATGAATAAGAATGAACAAATACTTTTAGTACCTGATTAAAAAGAAGTCAAAAGACTGATGCAGGACAGAATGTAAGCAAATTTACAATTCAACATTTAAAATGGTAAAACGGAATTTTAAGACGAAATGAACGAAGAGTTAATTGGCGATTCAAATTAACTTTTCCGCCGTAAAGCAGGAACCATGAGTTTTATGATGTAGTAAGCGGCATCTAATATGGATGCCAACATACAGATATGCATATTCTTTATTTAAACGCAAATATGTGATTGAAATAATCAGTGCTGAGACTTGATGCAGCGATGTGAACTACTGATGCAATAGATTAGGAATAAAAGAGCACTTTGGGTTCAGCTATTTTTTAACTTTACAAAGGTAGATATTTTATTTGCGTTCTTAAAATCATGAATCACCCGATTGAATTCTTGCATTGTACTAAACACGATACACATACTAAATACACGTATAATTTCCAATTAACTTTAGGTTTGTACTACACTTTCTGGACTTTTTATTCTTCTTACTTATAAAATTTTCTTTCATATTCACAGGAGCGGTTGGTGCAAGAAATTACGAAAAGTGCAGAAGAAATGAACTTTGACTTACGCTTAAGAAAGTGAGATTAGATTTGAGATTCCTGCTTTCAAACAGTTCCATTACCTGAAACGAATATTGTAAATGTGTTTAAATTTATTATTTTTGCCAAAGACTGTCAAAGGTTAGTAATAACAGAAAAGTGAAATTTTTCAGATATATGTATAATGTTAAATTCATATTTCTTTTAGGGTATGAGTCAATAAAATAGATTTAGAGCCGGAACGATATTTGAGTATTTACTCAATCTGCGTAGTCTTGGAAATATCACCGTCATCTAGAATCATCCGAGTAAAAATCATCCGTTGAAATTTTTGTTTTTTGACCTAAAGCAAGAAGCATTTTTGCACCTTCTACAATTTCATCTTCCGTCTTGTCACAATTAGTACTCTTAGAAACACCAAAACATCCAAAGAAAAAATTTGGAAGATTTTCAGATGGGACCGCAAATTTTGACAATTGTCTTGCTGCAATTGGCAAATAACATTGTAGATAGAGGGCGTTAAAACTTCCGAACAGTGGCGGCACAGACGTGATCAACCGTAATCAACGAGCGTTTTTGTTGCAAAGCATTGTGGACCGGAACAACAGCATATTTTTTTATCGGAAACTACTTTTTATAATAATTCACCCATCTAACGATTCTAATCAACTTGTTTCATCACATTTGAACACGTCTACTCTAGTTACCGATGTCTCCGCCAGACGCCAACACTTGTCACGAAAGTTCCCAATACCCTGAAAATAGGCTTGTTCTTTTTGCCACAATTCTCATCTCAACTCAGATAGACATCATTTCCGTTGGCTTGAACAAGTAAGTTTTGAACTGTGATTTCGATCTCCCACCTTGTCACTCGAGCACTCCTTTAGTTGCAAAGTTGAAATACTCATTCAAACTTACTTGTTCGCGCGAACGGAAATGACGTTTATCTGAGATGAAGTGAGTTTTGCGGTAAAAAGAACACACCTATTGTATATTAAAAAAAGTTATAAAAAAGAAAACATCTTTACCTAATGAAATAATATCGACGGGCGTAAAGTTACGAGAACGTACGCACGTATGATTGGTAGAATTCTTGCCCATTGCTAATTTTATTTCCCAAATTTTTCTTTCTTCCGAAGTTTCGAATATACCAAAGTCATTTTTTAATGTTATTTTATAACTTTTCTTTGGGAAATGGTGAAAAGATAATTCTGGATTCTTTTTTCTTGTAGTGCTATAGCCATAAACGCAACAATTTTACTTCGAACTTTTCTCTTATTATCCTCCATGTTATATATTAATATAACGAGCGTACAATTAAAAAATCATCTAGCAGGTTCTGATTTTTCTAATGAAAGAAGATGGAGAGAAAAAGGGATGACTTCAAAACTGATGGAAGTCAGACAGATGGTGGTTGTCCAGATGTAGTATTTTGCATATAAGCTTAACGTATTTATTGTGCGATTTCAATTTTCAGGTTACCCTTCCGTAATGGGTCTCGATATGGAATACAAGACTTTTTAATCGAAATAGCACTATAAATTTGATGGTGTTTGAATTTATTCAGTACAAAACTCTATGAGAGAGTTTCAGGCAAAGTTTCCAGATTTTTCTGTAGATTTTATGTAGTTTAAAAAAAATTTAGACGAAGTGGTAAGTCTGTTTCGTTTTTAAATAAATTAGAGATCATATAAGAGATCAAACATAATTACAGTTTTGACAACAGCCAACAATCCCCAAGGTAAAGAGAGTAGGTAAGGACTTAGAAGTGATAAAACTTAAGCTCCCTGTTTCTTAAAAGCGGGGTTGTATTTCATAAAGTAGTAAATCAATTTGAAAAAGTCATTTTGTAAAAGTGCCGTTCCACGTTCATATAATTCACGGCCTGCTTCACAATAGCCATTTACAACATATTTGAATTCTAATCGATTCAAATTCACTTAAAAATGCATTTCATTTGCAGTTATTCAGTTGGCGATCAGTACTAGAAAAGTGACTGAGTTCCTCCTCCCTCACCTGTTACTGTTTAAACTGGTTTTTACAATCAGCATCCATTTTGATGTGATTTCACATATATTTTGTGGTTATGGTTATTTAATTTTAAAATATTATTCCTTTAAGAAACTTTCTGTTCGCTTTAAAATCAGTTCAGTTCAAAATCAAGTCAATTTTATTTTAGATGAAATAATTGTAAATGAAGGACATTTATAATTATCAAAAATTCAAAAACCACTTAATGAACTCTTCAATTTTACAATCGTTATATTAATTGCAGGTACCTCAACACAATATTTCAAACAAAAATATTAAATAAGAACTGTTAACTGAAGCCTTGCAATTCAAATGACCCAACTTTCTGCGTCACTCATGCAGTTGTAAATACCTTCATAGATCCGCCAATTGATTAGTTCCTTGAATGATGGCCTTCATTAGTCAAGAAATCTATGTCAGTATGTCTTATGTACAATGAAATTAACCCAAAATATTACAACTATTTTTGGCGTTATTTTAATTTTATAATTTCGGTCTAATTCCGCTGGGTTTAAGAAAATCTATTTTCTGATTGAGTCAAATAGAAGTGCTCAAGTGATCGTTCGGACAGAAGGAATGGAGAAAATATTTTTATTATTTTTTTAGAAAAATTTTGTGCAAATCGTTTTTGATTGCAGTGAAAACCTCGAGCAGCCTCTGGACAGCTGTTTCAGCCCTGCTTGGGGCTTCTTCAGCAGAGACGTAGCTCGACATTCCCACTGCAGACCAAAAACGACTTGCCCAATTTATTCGCAATTGTGATGTAAGAATGATGAACAGATAAAATAGCGACATCTTACTATCGCTTTTTGACCTGACATTGCAGTAGGATTTTCTACAAACTTTCATTATGCTTTGACAGCAAGCATGGCCGCCTTGCATGGGGGACTTATTAGGAGCAAATCCCGCTTCAATTTGTCTATCCTACTGCAATGTCGGGTCAAAAAGCGATAGTAATATGTCGCTATTTTATCTGTTCATTATTTTTCTAGGTGAACCACACGATGATGAAAGTTTTATTTTCTGTTATTTAGGCACCTGGTCCTTCAAACCACATATCCAATATTGTGTAATAAATTATTCATTTATTGCAGGGGTTCCCAACGGGATCGATACCGATTCCTTAGGGATCGATGAACTTGTAGAAGTTGGATGGAGGTCGATGAACCTTTAGGGTTTTCTAGGAAGTCGGAGTTATGAATTCTTCTCTAGTGAAAATCTAACTGTAAAGTTTATTTCATAAAAAAAATTAAATAAATTTGAATTAAACATTGTACAGTGATGAACATCGAAAACGAGACAAATTTTTCTTAGATAGTATCCAGTTTTAATTGGCAGTTCTGCGTTTCGGTTATAATGTAATAATCACACTTATAAAAATAAATAGATGTAATAACTTTCAGAAATAAATTATCACAGACTTTTGCATTTGTCATCAGATCACTTACTAATTAAATAATGTTACTAGAATTAAAGAAGAAGAAAGAAGGGTCGATGATTTTATCAAAATAAAAATAAAATACAATCATATTCCACGAAACAAAAATAAAAGACGATTGTCCATGCAGTAAAGACGAAAATAAAAATTCGGTATAACTAAAAATAAATCGAATCAATGTAAAACTGACGAACAATCAAAAAAATATACAAACAATAAAAAAATTTGAATAAAATTCATCGAAAGAGAAGCCTCGAGTCAATTTTACAGAGACTCGAGGTTCTCTTTCGATAAATTTTATTAAAAAATTGTAACTAGTCACTAATCTCATGGATAATACTTTGAGAAACAATAAAAATTTTAATCTGTAAATAATTCTGAAGAAACAAACATTTAATAAAAATAAATAAATTAAAATTAAATAAAGTCAAATCGAATACCACAGAAAATAAAAAACCGTGATTTATCGACGAAATTAAAATAAAATAATAATAAACAATAATTCAATAAAAGAAAGAAAAAACGACAGTCGATCATTTGATAGTTAAAAAATAAAATCCTATCAAAAAAGAAAATCGAAGCGAAACGCGGTGAAGATAAGACGAAAATTAAAATTCTATAAAATTAACCAAGTTAGGTCAAATCAGGAGTATTGACGAATTTTTAAAATCGAATCAAGAAAAGACAAACGATGATCAAATTGGTTTATAATAAGATCAAATAAAATGTTGTTGTTAGTATAGACAACATACTGTTTCAGAAATATTAATTAAATTTAAAAGGGGGTCGATGAAAATTTTTATTTTTTTGTAAGGGGCTAACACTTAAAAGAGGTTGGGTGCCCCTGATTTATCGAGTACAGTTACTGAAAACTAAGGCCCGGTTTCACCATCACAGTTTAACTTTAAACTTCTCTTTATTCCCATGGTAACAATTGCAAGGATAATTGTTTCCATAGGAATAAAACGGAGCTTAAAGTTAAACTGTGATGGAGAAACTGGGCCTAAGTGTAATGTTAATTTTTTAAACTTTAGATTTATGTTTCGAATTTTAGTTCTGAGGGTGATGCAATGAAACTTTTTGACCTAACATGTTCTGTCATAATGCACTGAAATTTGGATATGTTGCCTTAATTATTCCGAATATGATAAGAACTGAAGTCACTGCTTAAATACACTAATGATATTACTTTTTTTTAGCACGAATATTTGAGAAGTTACGGCCAATATTACCAACACTTTTAGCAAAGTTGAAATTTAAGTGTCGTTTATAATATGATATTTATTGTAGATTCAAGAGAGAACTATAGAAATATTCTGCTTTTTTCATATGTAGCGACATTTTTATCAGCTCTTCAGAAACAGCAAGATGCTATTCGTCAAGACTGACCTTGCACATGTTTTGTTTTGCATTACTGTTTTATACGTATTGCGTTTTAATTTCTAATTTATTTTATTTATGAACACTGGAAAATTTGAATCTTTATACTTCAATTGATTTTTAATTAAATTTTAAGCGGATGTCAGCATATTTGTTTGTAGAATAAAATTATACGATTCGCTTTCATTAAAAATTATCATTATTTCGTTTCCCAAGTTCTGTTTTTAAACGCTTTCATCGTCCGCCTACATGTTTATCTGCTCTAATGGGGAACGTTAGTTTAGTAAGTTGTTTTATCCTAAGACACAAGAGAAGCGGTCCTAATGTGGTGCCTTGTGGTACACCAATGTTGGTTGGTCTGCTATAATACGAGATAAAACAGCTTCTCGCAAATCTAATCCACCTCAATTTTATGTATTCTCATCTGTTAGTTTTTTTGATTGTGTTCCAGTTTAATTCATATTTTTTATCTGATAATTTTAATCATTCTGTCAGGTTTAGCTACTTTTCTCTTTTTGTTTCTTTATAAAACAAGCTCCTTGAGAAAATAGATATTTGCTTTAATACTTTCGCAATAATATCTTTGGCAAAGACGACAGGCACAATATATTGGCCAGCGCCGAAATATTTCAACGTCACTTTCGAGATGAGTTAAACTGGACAGTCAGCTTTCTAATTTAACCAATTCTAAAATCGTCGAGTCAGTGCCCGGATATTAAAAGAGCAATATGTCTCTCGATGTCCGAGAGTCGATTTTTGGAAGTAATTGATGTGATGCGATAAATTTCCGACTTTTATTGTCTCCATTTCCAGCAGCAGAATTTCAAAACTGAGGTGTACTAATAGTAAAATAAATGTTTCTCCGACATTAACGAAAACAATTATCCTCCAAATGAAATTATCCTTGAATCGTCTCCCACGTAAATTATATCATGTTTGAAAGTAATTACATAAGCATTATTCGATTGATATACTCGCGGTATTCTTTCTTGACAAGTACATTTACATTTAGTGCAAGAAACAAAACTATGAAAGGATACCAAAATCATATATCTAAGTTATTTTACCCCAGGTACTTACTACACATAGAAATTTGATGTATATTAGATGAGCTTTCGTGTGTTATTAGAATCGTATTATAATCTCGTGAGCTTTGTGTTAAAACTTTTATTGAACAGATGGTGCAAACAATTCGTGTAGTAAAATATTCATGCGTTTTGGTTTCCCCCAAAAGCCCTGCTTAAATCGGCATTTACCAAAGCTTGTTAACAACATTAAAATATTAACGAATCATTGAATTGGTAAATCTTACTGAAGGGATGAAGACAGATAGATGCGCAGAAAGTGGAAGAGCGGTTCGTGATGTGGGTTGAATATAATTTTCTAAAATTGATTCCCGGATTTTGCGTTTCGTTCCGACGCATCGTCTGTCCGAGTTTGTCCTTCAAGAAAACAAGATACAAATTCGTCAGATGAGATTTAGATTTTACAAGCGGCGTATGAACTTTCGATATTTGTTTTTTTCTATCGTCCTGAGCAAATCTGTATTGGAAAAACACGACGGGCTTTTATTGATGTCGCCAGTATCTGCTTTTGCAATGAAAAGCTTTGTTGTATATTAGAGCAAGAAGAATCCATAGACAAGACTAAACAAATAAGAAAAAGAAATTATTCAGTCGATAAACTCACACACAAATATACCATTTCTTATTTGCGGATATCAAAAAAAAGTTTCGCGATAGTTCAAAAACGACACACAAATAACAACCATAATAACGGGAACATTATTTTTTCATCTAAGGTCTGCAGCATGGAGAAACGGAATAAAATACGAGTGTATTATACTAATGCAACAGGGGTGAAGGGTAAAGGGTGAATCTCTGACATTTATTACCAATAATCGTTGATATATTTTCCACGGTCGGGTCCCTAGATTTTTATTCAAGTTTATTTGCGGGATTTTATTTGCTCTAATTCTATATCGACTCGACGGCTCTTACAAACACAATAACCCTATTAATGGGTTATTGCTAGACTAAATTTATGAACCGAGTCAATACATTTTCATTTAATATTTTTCCACATTTTTTACGACATTCAAATGCGACGCTAATGTAATGAACCCTAAATAAAAGAATAATAACAATAGCGATAAAAACAAGGCAGTACAGAAATGAAATTATTACCTTGTACTATACATAATATACTTTTTGTGTATTAATTAAATTAACTATGCAGATATGTTGACAGCAATATAAAGTAATTCCTGATATTAAAAAAAATATATTCGCAAAACTTATGTTCAAAATTAACTCACCGCTTTTATTTCATTTTTTTTAATTGGCGAAGTTACATATGTTTTATACTGAATTATAGGTGACTTACTTCAAAATATTTAATTAAGATACGATTACGTTTAAATTTAAATATCAGTTTATCTTCTTGCATTCCAAAGACATGAATCGATCGATCTAGGTGCTCACCATTCATCAGTTAGTCGGATGATTAGAAGGTGCGGAGAAACTGGGGCAAAGATGTGGAATTAGTAGGAAGAGGGCTAAAAGTTTAAGAGATGAGCGTTTTCTTCGGCAACAGGTTTTAAGAAACAGGAAATGTACAAGTTCACAGCTTAGTAGTGAAGTTGTAACAGTCAGAAATGTTAATATTTCAGTTGTAACTGTTAGAAGAATGCTAAGAATATCAGGGCTAGCCAGTAGAAGGCCTGCAATAACAGCGCTGGTCACCACCGGAAACAGAATGGCCAGATAAAGATTTGAGAGAACCTGAATATTGGCCTATTAGACGATTGAAAGCGAATCTTGCTTACTGATGAAACAAAAATGACCTTAAAATCGGCAGATGATCGGGAACGAGTATGGCACAGGCTTGGAGAAAGATTTGCTGTTTTCAATATCGTTGCAGGGGAACTATTTGGTGAAGGGTCGAGAATGAGGATCGGGGCTAGCCAGTAGAAGGTCTGCAATTGTACTTCTGCTCACCACATGACACAGAATGGCCATATTAAGATTTGCGAAAGAGCATTAACATTGTTTCGTAGAGGATTGGAAGCGAATCTCATTTACCGCTGAAACAAAAGTGAGCTTAAAATCAGCAGATGGTTAGGAACGAGTATGGCGCAGGTCTAGAGAAAGATTTTCTGCTTGCAATATCTCTGCAAGGGAACCATTTGGTGAAGGGTCCAGAATGTTCTGGTAAGGAATCTGTTTCATCACTGTACAGACTTAGTTCCCATTCAACAAAGGTCAATGAATGCTCAGTTTTACCTGAAGAACATTATCCTGCATAATGTCATGCGTTTTGCGTCATTTATGAATATGTTCACTTTCAGGCAGGAACTCGACCACACTCGACCGCACGTTGGAAGAGAAGTGCTGAGTTACTTAAATGAAATCAATATTCAAGTATTGGATTTGCCACCTCATAATTCAGACTTGAACTGCATTGAGCACTTATGGGGTGTTTAAAAAAACAGTGAGGTCATGAACCCGCTCCCAGAAGTCTTCATGAACTTGCTCTTGCAGAATGGGATAACATTTCACAAGAAACAATCCAGAATTTGATGAGCAGTCGACCAAGACAAATTCAGACAATCATCAGAGCTAGAGGTGGTACTGCAGGTTATTAATTTTTTACGGTATTCAGTTTTTCTTTGTTGGTGGTGTTTAAAAAATTTGTTTCCTTTTTTTTTTAATTTTTATATCTGAAAGTTTAATTCGTGAATATTAAATATTATTAGTGTACATGAGTTGTAATTGGATTGCTGTAATATTTTCTAATTGTCCTCTTTTATAGTAAGATCAAGAGTTATTGAATAATGGTTGCAAAATACACTACTATGAACGATTTTCGTAGTGGTGCGTTAATTATGAAGAGGAGTTTTATATATAGATAGGCTCTCGCAGCCATTTTTCTCGTAACTTTCGGTAAAGCCTCGGGGCTGTTTTCATCTTTTGCGCACGTTTCGTTTAGATAGATTTATGTGAGAAGCGTTGCAAAAAATGTTGTAAGGATTCGAATTTTCCAGTACTTATAAATAAAATAAATTAAATTAAACCACGACAGTTTCTAAATTATAAGGCGAAAACAAAACACGTGCGAGGTCAGCTTTGAAGAATACCATCTCTTTTGAAAATCGACTACGTGTCGGTGCCATCTGGCAAACAAAGCAGGTATTGTCTGCAAGTATCGACTTGCAAGCTTACGACTACAAAATACATTAAGCAATCGCTGTGGAACTTTCCAGGTGTGTGCGATGCAATTGCATGATGTCCCACACTATCGTAAAAATCAAACGTGAACAGCCATTTAAAGAGCGCTGCTGCGAGCGTCTAAAAAAAAGTTCGAATTTTTTTTACTCACTAATTCTTCTTATTTTTATTTATTTTTTTTAATAAAATAAATTAGAAATCAAATCCCAATATGATACAACAGAACACGTGCAAGGCCAGTCTTGAAGAATAGCATCTTGTTATCTTAACTTGACTACACGTTGGGGACACAGAAAACCGAGCATTCATCTTGCAATATTGCATTTATTTATTTATGCAATGAGAATTTTCGATGCATTTGTGGTGCAATCGCATGATATGCTCTCACTATCATGGAAATCGGGTGGGGAAAAAGGGCTTAAAACATGCTCCGAGCAACTAAAGAAGGATGTTCCAGAAGTTCCAGAGTTCCTGATTTGGCTGACTATTAAGCGCGTTCCTTTTTCCTCGTTGAGATTTTTTTCTAAGTTTTATCATTGATTTTTCTCAGATTGTAATTATTTTCGCAAGTGAGTTTGATCTCTAATTTATAGTAAACAATTTAATCGTAACGGAATTTTAGTTAATTAAATTTAAATACAGTGTTCCAAGAAAGATTCCCTCCCAGCGTCGGTGAGTTAAAATATAAAGCATTATCGCGCAAAACAAAGACTTATTTGAGTACTGATTTATTCGCGCCTTCCTTTCCGAACCATATTCTAGCTTCAGCTGTATTTTCATTGTTAAACTTTTATTGTCTTGATTTTTATAATATAATGTATGAACATCTACAAGTGAAAAGTGAGCTATTTCGTGTTCTGACTTAGTGAAGTAATTACCTTTATTCACATTTATTCTGTTACCTTTTCAACCTCCGTCCTGCGCGTTTTACATTGCTGAGGACAAAAGGTAAATGAAGTTAAAAATCCAGCCTCTTCAAAGATTTATAGCTGAGGTTCAGTTTAAATTATGGTGATACTGTTTCCTTTGAGGTTACACGACACAATGTGCGTCATATTTTAAGTAACGGTTAAAGTTAACCTGCTTAAATGTTCGACTGTACCTACCAACAAAATCATCTAGAAATGTTCTAAATAGAACCGTTATTCGGAACTTTTAATTTAGAAAAACATAAAGAAAACAAAACTTAAATCAAAAATGATTTTAAAAAATTGTAGAAACTGTAAATAACACAGAATTTGATATGTGGAAACCTGAAAAAGGGGTCGATCGATGAACCTTCGCGATTTTTTTCCTGGAAGGGTCAATAAACCTTTACGGTTTTTCTTTCGGGATAGGAAATTAAAATTTAAAAAAATATCCACAAAGGAAAAGGAACGCATTATCAATTAGCCAAATCAGGAACTATTCCGCTTTTCTCGTGTGTTTCGGCATTTTTATCAGCTCTGTGTTGCCATCGATTTAAAGATAACACGATGCTATTCTTCAAGGCTGACCTTGCACGTATTTTGTTTTGAGTTACGCTTTTGCATCATATTACATTTTAATTTCTAATTTACTTTATTTATGAGTAATGGAAAATTTGAATCTCTACAGTTGTTTACTTGATTTTTAGTTAAGTTTTATGCGGCTGTCAGCACGTTTGCTCACAGTGTAAAATTGTATGACTTGATTTCATAAGAATTATTAATATTTTGTTTCCGAAATTCTATTTTTGACACGCTTTCATCATCCGCGTACACGTTTATCTGATTTCTTGGGGACATTTGGTAGGTTGTCTTACCCTAAGACAAAAGAAAAGCGGCCCTAATGTGGTACCTTGTCATACTGCTATGTCGGTTGGTCTGCTGTACGAGATAAAACAGTTTCGCACACATCTAATCTACCTCAATTTTATTTATTCTTAACTGTTTGTTTTCCTAACTTCTACATTGTATTCCAATTTAGTTAACATTTTTTATTTAGTAATTTTAATCATTCTGTTAGGTTTAGCTACTTTTCTCTTTTTTTTTGGAAAAACAAATTGCTTCGAAAATACTGCCGCAAGCAAAAAACAATTTCCTGCCATTATTATTACACAAAACGGTATTGATTAAAGATGATTTCACAGATGACATTAAACAAATTTGAAAGCTTTTTTATTTAACAACCTAAGGTTTTGGTAAAATCTGTTTTTTGTCTACTATTTCTTACTTTCAAGTGTAAATATGTGTTTTAATACTTTCGCAATAATATCTTTGACAAAGACGACAGACACAATATATGGCCGGCGGCGACACATTTCAACTTTACTTTCGAGATGAGTTAAACTGAACAGCTTTTTATAAATAAATCAGAGATTCTCAACAGTGGTCTACGAAAACTTGAAAAGGGGTCGGTCGATGAACCTTAACGATTTTTTTTTTCTGGAGAGTAGATGAACTATAAGGGCCGGTTTTTCAATTACAAGTTAACTTTAACCTTCAGTTTATTGCCATGGACACAATGGTCTTCGTACTTGTTACCATGAAAATAAACTGAGAGTTAGGGTTAATCAGTAATTTGAAAAACCGATTTCTTCACCTACGAATAAATTTATCTACCAGGTAGTATTCTCGGAAACTATTATCGATACCATGGTTTCCAATGATAATACCTGGCAGATAAATTTATCAGGAGATGAAGAAATCGGGCATTAGTCGATTAAATGATTATCTAAAATCTAAAATATCGTCATATGTAAAATTAAGTGTGAATTTGATTAAAAATTAAATAAAGCGATGTGAATTTTATTAATTACAATAAATCAGTCATAAAATTTTTCGATTTCAATTTGCATCGATATGCACAATAATAGAATATTTAAAGCAGGCCTCGAGGTTCTCTAATGACCTACATCACTTGGTTTAAATGCACATATTCGTTCCTTCGTGCATAGTGAGAATACAGAACGTTTCGCATACCTGAAATAAGCGAGAGCACTCCGGTATTCACTCATTATCGCCACTACACTCACCTATAACCCCTCGATATTAACACTCTGCATTCCACCTGTGTTTATACGGTATCGGAGCTAAGGAGGTGGGTATATAAGGCCGAGAAATTCGCAATTAACAATCTGGAAAATCCCCAGCACGATCGAAAACCAAACGACCTCCGAACTGGAAAAGAAATAAACCTCATGAAAGAATTTAATAATTGTATTTTTATGCTTATTGGGAGGAGGGGGGGGAGGAGAAATTGAAATTGGGTCAAGAAGATAATTTTTTTTCTGAAGAGATCAATTTCCTGTGTCGTCAATCATTCGAACGTTAATTTCATAAAGAGGTTCATATTTTATCGTGCGATTTTTGCTGGCATTTGTGCACATTAATATTGTGTGAAATTAAGTGCTTTCTTTCGCTTAAAACTTTGAATCTGGTTTCGAATAGTTTGAAACTGGATTCCGTAATGGTTGCAACAAAACACCTCAGATTTGAAATATTGACTGACAGTTTTCTTGAAAATAACTGCGATTCAATACAAACGAAATATAAAAATAGTTTCATTCGAAGGAGAAAGGGGATTACCGATCCGGACTGTAATTTCAAGGAAAGTAGGGATTAATCCGTTTGCAAAAGAACGTCCGTCTTAGAATCGAAATGCGTTGAGACCACGTTTTTGTGAGCGAGAGAAAGCACATATTAAAAAACCACTGCATTATTTCCGCCTATAAATAATAATGAGTAAACAATATACTAAGTGCCACGTAGCACTGTTACAAGCTTACGTACGATAGTCCAAACTAAACAGAAATAAGAATAAGAAATGGTTACCCCCTATATGGTTAGGTGTTGCATTTTGGTTTCTCATAGCACGTTTCGATCCTCTTCTATTAGTTCCTTTGATTTTTGTGTCAGTCCACGTTGTCCTCTTAGGTTTGAGGATTTCACCTTCGTTTTGATCATTTTGCATCATTCATTAGATCTGCCTCATTTCCTATTCCTTTGCCATCCAGGCTTCCATAATTTTTTCATCCTTCATTCATTCTTGTCAGGTTGCAGAAATACCGAGTCGCTATTCTTCAATTTTATTGAATTAAGAATTGGTTCAACTTCTTATAATCTATCTCTTATCTATCTATCTATCTATATTTCTCTATTCATTTTCGTGGCTGTTATTTAACTTTTGATTTAGAAAGACCTTTCAACATTTTACTTATTTTCTTTATAATGACCAATTTCAAAGTACAAATAATTTGGGCGTCGCCAAATTCTATTTTTTATGTCTCTCATGCTATTATTTTTCCTAGCATTTTGCGAGGTGACTTTGTGCTGTTTGTATTAGTGTACTTGTGCGTCCACTTCTTTTCTTCTGCTTTCTTGAAGTTAGTTTTCATTCTGTTGGGGCTTTCACGTATTTTTTGGCGTGAAAGAAAAGTTCTTGTTGCTTTTCACTTATTTTATTTAATTAATAAACACTAAACACTAAACAAGTAAAGAATAATAAAGAAATGTGTGCTGTTGCACAATAATGAAAATTGAAATGAAAATTGCGGCTTGTGTCGCCGTTTCGGGAACTGTTGTTGACTCGAATGAAAGTGATGACTGAATGTATCTTGAAAATATTAGAATTGCCTTTTTAAACCGAACCCTTGATAGTGGTTACGGTGATGTCGGCGTTCTATCCCGGCTTCCTCGAACATCATCGGTTACGCTGAACTGCAAAGACTTGCTTTCTTAAGTGCTTCATGCGACCCAGAAGTTCGAAGAAGTTCGGATTTTAATATTTGTTTGTATGAAATAAAAATGAATATTACGTTAAATATCTTACATCTAACATCTTATTAACTAATGTCTGTACACATTCCATAGCCTAATAATGTCTCAATCCATATTTCTATTGGTTATTGGAGTTCAAAAAGTATCAAACTTTTTGTTGTTTTGATTAGTATGTTTGTGCGTCCACGTCTTGTCTTCTAAACACTATTATTTCTGCCTTTCTGAAGTTGGTTTCATTCCATAGCCTAAAATGTCTCATTCCGTATTTCTATTGCTCATTGGAGTTTATTTTAGTAGGAGATCATCAGCAGACTTTAAAAGTCTAACTACTACCTTAAAACTCTCGGATATTGTGCCTAAGTTTTTGAGGATTTCATCCACCACCGTTATAAAGCGTCTTGGACTTAGTCTACCGCCCAAACTAAAAAGAAGTAAGCCACATAAAAGAATTTATTTTTTTCTTTTTCCTTATTGCAGCGGGGGAAAGGTGAAATTGAAACTGGGTCGTGAAGTAAATTCTTTCCCGAAGCGACCAATTTCCGATGTCGTCAATCATTTGAGCGTTAATTTCATAAAGAAGTCGATACTTTATCATATGATTTCTGCTAGCTTTTGTGCACATTAATACTGCGTGAAATTAAAAAGCCACTGCATTACTTCCGCCCATAAATAATAAGCAAACGATATACTAAGTGCCACATATCACTGTTACAAATGTACGTAAGAACAGTCATATCGCAGGTCGTTTATTATTTTGATAAATGACTCACTAACAGGTAATCGCGTGTACTTTGCATTAAAGTGAATATTGCGTCTGCTACATACATTCAACGATAATTACTATGGGAGAACGTTAGGTTTCAGAGGAAGATACTTAAGAAATTCCATAATGGGATTTAGTACTATTTAATTCTTAAATAAGGAAATAATTTTAGTGTAGATTGTAACAGTTATCTTCAGTTATGGAATATGCGATACACACACACTTATATGATAAGAAAGCTTTTGCTCTGATAAATAATATGTGACTTAACCTGTATAATATTTCTTAAAGAGAGAGAAGTATTGAATCTATTAATAAACGATCTGTAAAGTAAGCTGTCCCTCACAGTTTCTATCAAATTTTATTTAAAAAAAAATAATGTAATAATTTAATCATTTAAAAGAAAAAATTTCAAGTAAGATAATTATATTGACTGTATTAAGCTTTAATATACTATATCCATGTAATATATATTTACCATGAATCAGGCAGTAACAATCAATTCTGTTAATGGAAAATCCGATTCGGTTTATCACGTTACATAAACACATTATATAGTAATGCGATAACGTTTCATGATGACTTACGAACAAATACTTAGATGTATCTGGTAGCCCAGAGCTTCAATTTAAATTGCATTAGAATAGAACTCAACAATATGATAAACTCATGAAATATGCATGCAGGTATGGAACACGGAATGTATTCAGTTAAAAATAGAAACTTCAACCGGCAAGTTTCAGTTTTAGTTACATCTAAAGGAATGAAAACGTTCAAAACTAATGATACAGGTACTATTTAAATAATATAGAAATAAATAAGTAAACTTTTGAAATAAGAATTAACTTTCCTTCACCGTTATAGTACACGAAATTCACGAACGCATAATAATTTTAAAATTCAAAAGCATGAAAGCTCGCTCGCTTGCAAAGATTCAGACATCTAAATTGACCCGAAAGATTGATAGAGCTAAAATCAAACCTCTGTCGAGACCACGAAAATGCCCCGAGGATATGGCAGACTTCATAGACGAGGCAAAATAGCCGAGCGTATACGTGAAATGCTCAAAAAGCGGTAATATTCGAAATCCTTTATGATTTATTTGCGTCGGTAACATGGGACGACCTGCGGAAACTTCCAAGGTAAGTTTTAATCGGAAACGCTTTCGCAATGTTTCACAGTGTTTCTGAGATGTATGACTGCACTTACATTATATTAAGGGCCCGTGGTTATTACACTTTTAGTTCTTACTTACTTAAATAGTTTACGCCCGCAGTAAATCTTCATATTATTTATTCTCTAATCGTTGATCTACATCTCATTATGTTAATAATTCAATGATTCCATTAAAATAGGTCGTATGTTTTATTGATCGAATCGTATCGCAAGAGGTACGAAAAACAAAAAAAAAAACATTCATTAATTTCACGTGTCTATAATTTAAATTTAAATAATTCTAATTTACTGGTACAGATCTTTAAACCGTATCAATTTTCCGCATTGAAAAAATAATGAACCGTAGCGTCCACAGATTTCTTGGATAATTGATTGTTCGCCAGTTAGGCAACTATAACTGTAGATAGATCTGGTTGCAGTCTAAAGGGGGCCATACATTGCGGTTTTGTTCGACGATCAAGTCTAATCAAAAACGATACAAAACTAGGGTGTGTGGCTCCAAAATTGTCGCCACACACTTCAGTAGCGCGTCGTTTTGATCGAACAGACTTGTTCAATCAAAAAAACAAAATACAAAATACCGCTATGGAGACGTGGCACACGTCTGTGATGTGAGTGAGTGAGTGAGTGACTAACACACTACGAATACATTTTTTTTTCCTACTCCTCGCGGAACAAGTGAGCCGATTTTTTTCTCCTGGTTACGTTTTATGGTTACGTGTTATAATCAGGGAAAAGAATTCAGGCCACTCTTTTACGTCGAATGTGCTATTTACTTCTGCCACATTTCTGTGGCTCCGATGTATCGAACTGTTATTGAGTGGGAGGGGAAGGAGTGCAATGCGAGCATTGACATTTCGCAGAAATTATTGTAGGCAAGGCTGATACAGTCGGAGTTCTAAATTTTCGTATCGTTCGCGGAACAAATGGCCCGATTTCCTTTCCCTGGTTATAACAGAGACGTTTTAAGGATTATTACGGCGTAATCTGTTTTTCTTAAATAAAATACTTGAATACTCAGCCAAAATAATTAAGGCAAATTCTTCTGTGAATTTGTGCTGCATCATTGTTAGCAAGATTCAATTCATGGAGTTTAACTGAAACTTGATCGACTCGTCGTGCCCTATAAAGTGCGAATAGCATTTTAACCAAACGATCTGTTTGATTAAACAGATATGTTCCAATTAAATTATTTACAACACTATTTCTTTTTCTCTTTCATCCAGAATAGGACTATTGTTGGACTTTTTCCTATTGGAATTTTTGTTGGACCTTTCCTGCCGGATTGGTTTCGACTACTTCGTTCTGGCTAGTCATTCTTGAGAAGTGGGAGGGAGCGGGATTTGTCGCAGCTCCGCTCTTTAAGAAAGTGCGATTCGTTGTCGATGTAGCAAGCTACACACAGAGCACCACCTATAGGATGACCCTGCCAATTGACCTGTAAAGTATACACTTTGTTTTACTACTTGTGAACAATATGAACTCAATGCAGTGCGTGACTTATACCGGCTGTTTCAAATTAGGTATACACTGAAGGGATCTCCTAAAGCGTAAGAGATACAAATTTGGTTAAATGGAAAAAAAAGTGAAAAGCATGAATCAGTGCCTAACTCGTAATTTAAAGTTCAAATTAATATCAATTATTAAGTGTGATATATCATTACAATCAGGAGAAAAAATGCTATAGAATAGAATAATAAAAAGATATAAGTTATATTTAAAAAATCGAAACTGATGATGGTCGTGGAAAGACGAAACGTTTGACAATTCTATTCAATTCTGTCACCTCTACTCGAAGCAAAATGAAGGTGCCTGGATAAAGTTAAATCAGAATTTTAAAATTATGTATAATAAAGGAGATACAGGGAAAAAAAGAAAATCTACTTTTTTACATTTACAACGTCCTGGCGTCCTTAGTTTACACCGTTTAAAACCGAATCCATCGTATTCTCGAATCGAGGGAGTAAATTCTCAAGAGAACGTGACGTCAAAATGACGTAGGCTCTTATAAAATTCGCTATATTTCACAAACATAAAATGTTCATAAACCCCCACTGACTTTGCGCCAAAAATGTGTGAAATATGCTCAGTTTATGAAATATAACATTTCTCAAGCGGACGCATAGTGTAAGTTTTGTTTATGAATACGGGCCTGAGTGATTTTGACATCACGTTCTCTTGCGAATTTGCTCCCTCGATTCGAGAATAAGCACCCTGGGAGTATTACCATTGTTAAGGTTCGGATATTCAGTAGGCAGAGCTTTAACGGTTTTCTAAAAACTAAGTTTCGATTAAATAATTTTATAATGTATTGCAACCCGTACAAGGCCAGAATGAAATTAGTCGACGAAATTTCCTGGAACAGAGATGCACACGGCCCGGTGTTTACAGAGCAGAAGGAGTCGAAGTTACGGAAATTGCAATATTGCACTTAATTTCCGCACTCAGTTAAGGATAATTTTTGCCTAGCAATTGCAACGTCCAGCATTCCCCACTTGCACACCAATCTGGAAGGGAATAATGCTTAAGTAGTGCGGGAGCGTACAAGAAGTCGATAGTTCAGGACCCTCGAGACCTAACTAAGCGCTCCGTTCCTCGTTGAAGTTACATTTTTTTTACTTAAAGGATTTTCAATCAGTCAGTTTTCTCAGTTCGAAATTAATTTCGCGAAGATGCCAATAAAATTCTGTACGGTGTTTGTGTAATCAAATTAATCGTAACCGACTTTCTTTTTCTATTTTATTAATTTAAGTCAGCGTAGGTGAGTTGAAACAAGAAAATTATTTTGCGTATAAAGAAAAGCTATTTTCTAAAAGAGGCTTTTTTTATTTACTGAATATTAGCCTTTTCTAAATTGTATTGTAAATTAAATTTTTTTAGGTTTTTTTTTTTAAATATACTAGGTGTCTCATAACCTACGGAGGATATTAAAAGGGTAGCTAGGGGAGATCAAATTAAAGATTTTTTCTTAATAAATTTTTGGTAAAAAATCAATAACTAAAAAGTTACAAGAGTTTAAATTGAAATTAATTAACAAGCACAAATTACTCCCCTTAGTAATATTTTACGTTTTAAATTCAAATTTGAAGCATTTATGAGTTAATTGAACACTGCTTTACAATAAACAAGTATTTTAAAAAATGTAGTCACATTAAAGTTACGGCTATTTCATTTTTTCTTTTAATGCCCAAAAACAGATTTTCATGTCGTTGTGCACCACCTACTAATAAAAACAAAATTAGGAAACAGATCAACATGGACATTTTATTAATGGTGATTTTGATGAATTTATAGTTTATTTAATAATAAAGTTGCATTTTGTGAAATAATTTTTATTAATTAAGAAGTTACAAATTTAAATTGAAGAAGAAATTAAGAAAGTTAAACTGCTGTAACTTTCTTATTATAGGATTTTGGTTAAAAGCGAATTAAGGAAAAAAGCTTTATTTTGATGTCCTACAGCTGCCCTTTCAATCTTCTGGGTACGTTGTGAGACACACAGTATTGTTATATTTAAAATTTGGTCATTTTTATTCTTGGTGCTCTCGGAGGTATTCTATTTGAAGTTCAAGGAGAATAAAATTAGAAAGGAAAAAAGGGCGAAACATTTTAGACAATTCCGAAAATAGAAGTGAAACGCCATTCGAGTAACCGTGGGAAACAAATTGAAAAATCAATATCTTTACCAAACAAGGAGCGTTACTAATAAAGACAATCGAGATCCAACTTTGTACGGATTGTTTACCAATCCCCGTCCGTACGCTTTTACAACGTTAAACGCTTATTGGTAGCGATTTGCAGGTATGGTTGCCTATGCAGGCATGTTGTTCATTGAGGGCAGTTTAAATTTTCTTTTTCACAACATCAAACAGAATTTTTGTCAATTAAGACGTCAATGATACAAGGATTATAAGCTCCTGTAAGAATTACATCAAGAATTCAAACCATGGTCATCAGTAATGACGTAGTTACACAGTTGCATTTCCTCCTAAAACACTAAAGAAACCATATGGACAACCAATTTTCTATGAAATGGCAGTACGTAGAGTAGGTATCTTTGAAGTCATCTATCATTCATTCATAATACACAAACAAGATTAAATCATGTACGAGACGTAAAGTTTATAAATATGGGGCACTCTGTATGTTATAATCCTTCTAACTTATGTGAAGCTTGAGAGTAAATAATGCAAAATAATTTCTTGGTGTATGGTGTATTAGCGAGAATGTTTATAACATAAAGTTATAAGTGTTAAGCGGAGCAACTAGCTCAAATTATCCGGGGTTAAATATTTAAAAACCCTGTTTACAGTTAATGAGGATAATGTTAGTTTCATTTGCTTGTGCGCGTTCTGGTAATGAACCAGAATTAAGTTATCTGAAATTACGAATTTGCATTTAGAATTCCGAATATTGTGCAGTGCAGATGAGTTCTTGTTTATATAAATTAGATTTTTGAGTAATTTTATTTAACCGCTGATAATACTAATGGATTTATTTGGTTTTTGTGCAACTGAAATGAGATTTTAAAATGTTTCTAAGTACCGTACCTTCAAATAAATTCTGGATTAGAGTAAACTATCCTTTTTACTTTTTTTCTGATAAAAGTTTGTAATACTGAGAGCTGTTCAATTATTTAAAAATTAATAAATAAATAAATAAATATCAAAATGTGATTACTTGTATTTTCAGTTCATAAAATATTAAATATACAACACAAAACCTCATTTTTGAAAGTTATTTTTAAACAGGTAGATTAGAAAATGGACACCGACAGTTATTAGGAAATGTCCTTCAACTCTTGTGTTAAATGTAGCCAACTTTATATAAAAAATCAGAGACTACTTTAAGCCGGATTTCATTTCAAGGCATTTGTCGCACAAAAGTTGCAAAAAGTTAAGTAAATTATATTTCACTTCCTTTACAGCTGATCGTTCCGTTATGTCAAGTCTATCCTCTATACAGGGTACGTCACTAACCAACCCAACGGCATCCCCGTCCGTCCGACCCGTAGCGAGGCTAGTTTCTTGTCTTGGCGAGATTTCTTTTGCAGCTGTTAGATTTGTAACCAACTTGTCAGCGTTGGTTCAGACAGTTTTTAGTAACTATCCTCTCACTTTTGTATTAAGAGTCGCCATAAAAGTATCACGGCCTACTTTAATCCAGAATTTATTTGAAGACACGGTACAAAGTCAGAAAAAATCTAAAAAAATTGAATTTGATAAATAAAAAAAGTCTGTTTCACTTTGTGCAGAAAATATTCAAATGTACCAGTGCTTTTTCTTGAGTTCTTTTTTTAAAGTAAAGCAGCAAAAGGAGGCATAGTTTGAAGATCGAATTGAATATCACTAAATACGACTTTAAAGCAAGAAACAAATTTTATTTGAACAACTTTTTTGTCAGATATAATTTTTGTGGAAAAAATTGAAATGTGCGAGCAAGAAATATGACGTATTGCTTGGAGTCCAATTATTGTTTTTATACTCAAATCAACGGAGGTGTTTGTAAACAATGCTACATTTTGAGAGTCATTTTAGAAAGTGTTAAGAAAGAATTAGATTATGTGGTCCACCTGTCCTTGTGCTATTGTTTATCGTCATTTGTCTACTAAGTTGAAGGATTATACAAATTATCAAATATTGTAATTAAAATGACATATCCTAGTGTGAAGAACATTTAAAATCGTATGGAATAAGACTGTTGGTTTTAGCCAAGAAATGACGCTCACATACTTCTCAAAACCGAGGTAGCGTTTGTTAATTGTTTGAGTTTTGCGTTTGAGAATATCTATTTGAGTATTGTCCGTGAAAAGAAATTTTGAAATAGATTCTGCGTAAAACTATTGGTATTAATTAAGAAATAGCGCTGAGAAATCAAGGTAACATTCCTTTGACTGTATTCTTTGCATTCAAAAATATTGTTTGTGTCACTTTTGTTACTTAAAGGTCATTTAATATCAAAAAGTCCAGTAGAGCTTCTTGTAATGATTAAGAGATGGCACCCGGAAACATCCTGAAAACCAACTTGCCAATTGTTCAGCTTCGTCTTTCGAGTTCAAACATAGCTTTTCTTTAGCATTTAATAGTGCAGTAAACATTTGACATGCCTAGTTCCTGGTAAGCACGAAAAGTAAAAGTTTATAAAGCTTTTCAGAGATGGCGCTGACAAGCTCGCGAAAACCAAGTTAGTACAAGTAGAAAATACTCTGGATAAACTTTATTTTAAAGTTAAAAAAGTAAAGTTTAATATTGACTAACAGATGGCGTTCAGAGATTCACTAATTTCTACAATAATTTAGTTTTCTTTTATTGCAATTCAGTTTTGTTTTGACTTTTTCGAGCAAGTTCCGAATCGATCAAGAGATAGATGTCGTTCAGAAATTCACTAAAACTAAAGCAAAATTTTTTCGTCTTTTAACATTTTCGATTCGCTTGCACTGATTGCACTCAGACTGTTTGCATGCAATATTACGTGACAAATGTACTTGTAAGTGCAATCAATCAGTGAAAGTGAATCGATCACGCTATTTATTCTTGAAATGTGAAACCTAGTTTTCGTTTGATATCACTTTTAACGCAAAAGAACTTTTGAAGTCGGATTACATAAACTTTTTTTGAAGGTAGAAAAAGCTTTTTTTTAATTTATTCCTTAATTCTTACTTTAACCAATAATTTTGTTGGTTGATAAGAGATGACGTTGAGCAGTGACGGCTAGTGAAAATTCACTGCACGCGGGCAACAACTGCAAAAGGGAAAGAGAAGGGAAAAAAGAAGCATTTTAAATGACATCAAGAAACGAGTTAAAAGAGACCAGTTAAACTAACCGCCGAAATAGCTCACAAAAACCTGTACTTCACATGAATTGATCTAATAAAAACAGACAGCGCAGGAAATTTTATGAGGGTCTGAACGCATCGAGTAACAATTTCGCCACAAAGCTCACAGTTTCAACAGATGATACAATCCCACCAAAAGAAGGAGAAGCGCAGGAAATTTTATGAGGGTTTGAACGTTTCGAGTAACAATTTCGCCACAAAGCTCACAGTTTCAACAGATTATACGATCCCACCAAAAGAAGTAGAATGTCTGAAAGGTATTTTAAAACCACAAAGGAGTGTCGAGACCTCTAGAATCTTGCATCAATTCATTCATTCATTCACAAACAAACGTTTAAAATAAAACCCAAAGCGTGAGATTGTTAGAAGTTTGCTGAATTAATTATTTCAGCGACGACGAAGATGACAATAAGAAACTGTTTTAGCTGCGATAAAACCGACAGCACGTGCTGTCCTAAGATGGTGCAATACATGTCGTCCCCTGAAACCGGTTTTCACACCGTAGCATGAACTTCAGTTATGACATCAGTCTTTTTAGCACCAAATCGCAGATTTACCAAGTAATTATTAATATTAATTATGTAAATTGTATAAGTTGAAAGCATTATATAAATAATTATTAATACTAATTATACACAAAACTTCAAATTCAATTAATTATGTTTGAAACATAAAACTCAGAAGTAAAGCGAAAGCGACTAACATCTGCGTTAAAACAGAAAGTAACTTAACATATACGAACTTTAATCCAAGTTGACAACTAACAACTAAATCGTGACGTCATTTAAGTATATTCATTCCCTTTCCCCTCGAACAGAAAGTATGAGCATAATCTGTTATGTGCTAATCTGCTAACAGAGAGACTTAGCGTCATGCCACATTTCTTTTTTCTTTCAGTGGAAAATTTTTTAAGGTATCATCACCAGTAATTTAGAATTAGCATGCCTTCTTTATACATTTAATTTAATTGAAATTAAAAATGGAACTTTACTGGTTGAATTGCTCAAAAATTTTAATGAAATTTCATGACATGTATCCCTGCATCAATCAATAATCAGCTTTCTGATGAAGTTCAAGCAAACGCAAGCCCGTTTAGAAATCAAAATCAGGGGTAAATATGCTGAAAACAAAGACGTAAGATAGGCAGCGTAGCAGAACGGCGTTGTTCGAATTCAATCACAGGTTCAATTTTAAAGCACACAGAATTTTTCGAACCGGAACAATTTGAATATAAAGTTGTGTCTGGGGATGCTATATATTAAAGAAAAGACAAAAACTTCTACAACGCCAATGCTGATACGAAATTGCGATCTTGACGTGGTGAGCGTTATACTTACAGCGTCTAATCCGACAGCATGAGGTAAATCAAAGCATGAGTGAAGTCTGAAAAAAAAAATTAAATCTATTCTGTTGATCATTTCTTATTATATGCGTGGGGTTTTATGTCTGTTTTCTTAGTAATAAAGGCCCCACTATTCGAGGCGTGTAAGAGTTTTTTAAGGCCTAAAATAAATAAGTAGAGTGATTGATAGCCGAGCGTTTTATTAGAGAAACAGTTTTTGTTATGCCCTCCCGATTTCATTTCTTTTCATTATAGCTTGCTTCCATTTCAGGAATTCTGTAGTGGCCGATTGTGCTTTCATTGGGCCCTCGTGCTGTCAAGTGTTTACTGCTTGACCGTACGTCTTTTGTTCAGCTCCATTCTTGCACAGATGACAAAATAACACTGTGTGTTTACGGCCGGCGTTTGCTACTTATTCATATGGAAATTTATTATTTCGGTACGAAATTGTATTAATTTGCGTTTAAATCCCCTATGTACAATAGAAACAGTGGATATTATTAATAGAAGAAACTATGTATTACTATAAAGCACAAAGTTAAAGTATTTGAATGTAGGTATGTCACTGAAAACATATAAATATTAAAAGAAAACTTTTAATATTTATATGTCGATTATACCTCTACAGTAACTTGTAAGAGACGATCGGGAAGATCGATGTAAGAAGCCTCCCAAACTTTGATGTCCCAACCTTTTGCATACAATATTGTTTCAACTAATAACATATCAGATATGGCGTCACATACAGTTTCATTAATAACATCGATTAACATTAGTAACTTTGCAGCAGTATTTCGTTGTAATTAAGTCAGATTTGTATCGTTAGCAATCTCTTTCAATATACTTTTGGCAGTGTTGCTAAAAATTACAGTACCATGGCCATTGTTAGCATAGGCAGTTTGAATTAATCCTAGATTGAGATCAACTCCAGTTTGTTTTAATATTTCCTTAAGATATCCCGCTATTAAAGTTGCAATTTTATCACCATTAAGCAAATGAAATATATGATTTTCATCTATATAGTATTACACTAATCTATCGGCATTACCATCAACAGAACAACATCTCACGTCCACTTCCACCGGCAAACCACTTGAAAATGATTGCTGAGACTTAACAAAATCAGCCCCACACTAAAACATTTTACGAAAATTTTGCGATTTCACATATTATTTAAAGACATACCAAACAATTAAGTTTCCCCGTCCCGATGCCTTCATCGTTGTACAGTTCAGCTTACAAGAATTTCCTAAACTTTCCTGAAAGAACTTTATTTTTTTCGTGCCAACACCATTTGCTCCGTCATACAACATCCTATTCTTGTAATTACCATTATTATAATCGCTACCTCGAAGATTTAAAAATGCAGTAACCAATTTGTTGTAATATCCTTGCTCAGTAGGCACTCCGTACTCCTGCTTACTATTTTTACACATGACAAAATAATGCCGCTGAGGACTAGTAACAATTCCGAAGTCTACCGGTTTTCCTTGCAAAGCCAAAACTCCGTCCATTAAAGACTTTGCAAGACTTGGGCTACTCGGTCTACAAAAATTAAATGAAATTTTACAATCACAAAAACCAAACAATATGTACCTCGTATCTTTACCGACATAAATAAGAACTCGTTCGGTCATTGGAATGTCATACTCTTTCACAATTTCTGCAATGACAGCTTCAAGTTGATCATCGCTATAAAATTGTTAAAATATACGTTTAAGACACACGTTTATTGGAATATCACTTACTCAACATTGGCAAATTTAGTGGCCCAGGCTTCCCAACTTTGTTCCATTATTTCACCGAAAGGGTCTACTAATTTAACACCGTTATCAGGTTCAGGATTATGAGAAGCTGTGATCATTACTCCTATTGTAGCTGCCATAAAAGAACCATGTTAATGTAAACAATACTGTCATCGCCGATTATTGCTTCATGCTGGGCTTAAACACCGGTATTCGGAATCCTATTTGTGATTGGTTGATTTAAAATTTCTTAATGTTTCAACGTTCATAAATTTTAAATCAACCAATCACGAACAGGATTCCGGATGCCGGATGCCGTATGCTGGAGGTGTGGAAACCCAGCATCAGATAATTACTCTGTGCTTAGCTGATGCAATAAAATAAAAAATATACAGGTGGGTCTATGAAAACGGAACAGACTGAATATTACCAAAAAAAATGAAAAACAAAAACAGGACGATTTATAATCCCAGAGGGACAGTTTTCTATCCTACACCTTTGAAGTTAACCATAGAATCTAAATTTTGAAGAAAAGTTAATTGTTAGAAATTTCTAGAAGACATTTTACAGTAAGTTACAATAAGACGAGACGATGAGAAAGATAGTTTCACGATTAGATTTCCTATAAAACCATTTAAAATTTGCGGAAATAATTAACACAATTAAATATTATGTATAATCAGTTCCTAACCATTAAAGACCTTAACCGGCATACTTCTAGATTAGAAACAAACACGTTTGACACACGCCGGCGAACAGACTGACATGAAAATGCGTGTGACATACGCTGTGACATACGTAAGAACAGTGAAAGCTCACTAGATCACAAATTCAAATGAACACATTATACTTCCGAACGGAAAATTATAAAATTTGAAAAATATAAATTTAGGTAATTTTTAAATACGCTTGTTTTCAAGCATTTTCTACTTTATAGCGATTGCATTTATAACGTAACGGTCTGTTTGCTCAAACTCTGAATTATTTTCCATCGAGACATAATTTTCAGTTAGAAAATTGCCCACAAGATAACGTGCCAAAATTTTTGTCAATCTTTTCACTCGATTTTGAGATAACTCAGACAAGTCAGTCATGCTGAAGAGGCCCTAAATAGGATTGAATAGCTGTACAAGAGATACTCAGGAGATCCACTGCAAACAAAACTAACTCGCAACTAATTTGTTGCAAATTGTATAATGTAATCAAGATTAGCTATGGCGGGCCAGATACGGGGCATGTTCGTCCTGCTACCGTGGGCCGGATTGGTGATGCTCGCGGACCGATTTTGGCCCACGGAATATAGTTTGGACACCCTTGGTTTAAACTATGTTTCCGGTCTAGCGTTTATCTACTGGAGAAGTTTATATGAAAATGAAATAGATTAAATTCCACCTGCAGTAATTTTGAATGAAAAACAAAATTAAATTAAATTAACATTAATTTTCGAATGAAATATAAAACCAACGGCGTTTACACTGAGAATATTAAGACGATTAAATAGATTAAATTTAAATGACTTTGAATGTCACGCCGTGACTTTATATTTTGAAAATCAAAATCCGAAGTTAGTTTGGCTTTTGTTTAGTTATTAAAAAAATATATAGTTCGAAGACAGCAAAGCTTTTGATGAGAACGTCAACGATAAAATGTTATTTGAAATTTGATTTAAATAGTTTTCCCTTTTGGTCAAAGGATGAAACTTTAAAAGAATCCTTTTCTATCGCGCTTTTTACTGAGAATAGTAAGACGATGAAATAGCTTCCGTTTTTGATTAAGAGATGGCGCTCACAATGACTTACTCAAAAAGGCATGGTAGCGAATATTTTCAATTTAATTTTGAAATTAAATTCACTGCGAGGACGGACGAAGGGTTTGGCTGAGAACGTCAACGTGAAGTTGAAATGCACAGTTCCTTTTTGGCCAAGAGATGACGCTTTTTCAAATCAACTTCAATATCACGCCGCACATAGGGGTATTGGACCCAAAAAGTTGGCCAAAATAATTTTTATATATTTTCGCATTTATTCCGTGACAATAAAGTATTTAATAATAATAATATAAATTTTAGGCTGGAATTTGTTATCTGTTACCATATACCGGGCGCACACTTTAATTATCCACCACATGAATTTCTTTTAATTCCTGCCCCCCATTGAAGTTACTGTTAAAAAAGCAACATGAATGAATATGATATATCCGTGCGCCGCAAGACGTCTCTTTAATTTCCGAGTTTATACAGGATTTTCATGGGCAGCCTATACACTAGCAAATTTCATTATTTGCATTTTCATGAAGTAACTTAAATTAGAAGTTTCAAGACTTTCCTGCTCGCGTTTAGGGTACCATCAGAAAAACAAATGACAAATCAGGTTTACGAGATTTTCCATTGTTTTCAATTCCTTTAAACACAACATTACATTTTTTTTATCATCGTATCATTTAAAAAAGTTGAAAACCATCGAAAATCTCGTAAACCTGATATTTATTCATTTGTTTCTCCTCAGGTACCATTAATTCGAGCAGCAAAAGTCCTGAAATTTCTCTAATTTAAGCTACCTACTGAAATTTCAAAAGTTAGCTATTGTATTAATTTTCCGTGAGTACCAAGATTTAGTTACTAAATATAAAACTTAAATTATATTCCTAAAATAGTAAGCTTTTGGAGATGGTATTTTAGGAACACAATTAATTTAATATCCTGAACGCGATGCGATGATAAAATACCTAACATTCCATTTAAAATAGAAACAATAAACAATAGAAAATCTCGAAAACTTGATAGTCATTTGTGTGTCCGAAAGCACTATAAAAGAGGAAAGATCTTGAAACTTTACTACTAATTTAAGTTACTTCGTAAAAATTCAAATAAGAAAGTTAGCTATAGTAGCAGATTTTCATGAACACGCTGTACATGACAGCTTGTGTATGAATTCTTTATATTGTTCTTCAGGATATGTAGAATTTTTAACTACGTCTAGTTTTTTGCAAAGTTTTTTGCCTACTATTGCAGGTCACAGCATCAGCAAAAGAATTGGCTGAACATCTTCCGTTACAAAAATCACAGCACATAGTTTCAAAGAAGAATTAGAAACAGTTTGAATTTAATTATTTTTTGAGTTAGGCATGTACGTTTAACACAACCGACTATCAAGGTGCTTTGATCCCTTTGATGGTATTTTGTTCATCTACCCGAGGAGAAAAATAAGTTTACCCTCTTGATCCCTAAGTATTGTTCTATCTTACGTAATAGTTATTGTAGTCAAATTCACGATTTTGTATCATTCGACTTTTGGCCAGCTTTTCGGGGTAAATACCCGTATGTGCGCCGTGACGTAGTTCGAAATTTAATTTTGAAATTAAAAAAAATCATTCCGAAGATAGCGTTTGGTTGGAAATGTCAGTGCGAAGGTGAAATTAAAAGATTAATTAAAAGAGCGCTTTTCCCCTTTTATATTTTTAAACTGATATCGTTACGAAATTAGAAACTATGGGATTAGAATTTTGCTGAAAATGTGCGACGAATTTCAATTAAAATAGTTATCGCTTTTGGATAACAGATGTCACACTGAATGACTTAAATGCGCAAATTTTCTATTTATTTTAAACCATTGGACGGTGCTTCAATACGCCCCAGAAACACCTTTGACCTTATAACGTGCGATTTGTTTTGTAACCCGCATATCTAATTAATTTCTCAGGTGACTCATAAATGACGTCTAATAATATTTCATTATAAGTAAGAAGAAGAATATTAATTTTTTTTTTGTCAAGTAATTACTTTACGAAAGACTTTCCTTTTTCATTTATTAAAATTCAGTTTCTTAAAGCATGCCGCAATTGTATTTAAATCTAAGCACTTTTGACTCACATGCAGGGTGACACTCTAAACCTGAATATAAGGTTGTTCGTAAACATTTCGATTTAGACTTATAGCGTTAGAATAACAATTAAGCTTAAAATTGAGGAGGGATGAAAATTTGGTTTTCTTCCGAGGGATCGATTGAATTGAAAAAATCAGTTGGTAATAACAACTGAAAGGACCGTATAAGGTTTTACGGTTTAATATTGCATCGATCGAATTAGATGGAATAGATGAAAATTTTGTTTTCTTCGAAGCGATTGATGCTCGGAAAAGAGTGGGAACTTCTGCGCTTTAAAGACTGCAATCAGAAGACTTTTGAGAAAATCAATTAAAAAAAAGTTGGAAATAACCACCAATCTTTGCAGGAGATGATGCTTTTAGCAAACATGTAAGCAATAGCGCAGCATGATTTTAAATTGTCCGCAACGCCGAGTAGGAAGTTAACCTACACGTATGAGCGCGAGTAGTCAACGGCAACGCAGTGTAGGGATCACGACGAATAGAATTCTATTTTTCTGACGTCACGTTTATTAACAACGGCAGTTGCTCGCAGAGTAGAAACAACGTGACGTCACAAAAATAGAATTCTATTCGTCTTAATCCCTACACAGGATTACTGCTGTCTGAAACTAGTTGGCACGGGAAAATCTTTGTAGATCCTCTCCTTGATAATAACAAGTTAGATCTAGGAGATGAAGGTTCTTCGGTCTTATTTATTAACAGTATAGTATTGAACTCATAGGTGTATGATAAATAATCAATGTGTTTACAAATCGTAGTATATAAAATCGTAAATTATGTAAATCCAACTGGTGTGTTTACGTCGTATATCGCCGTACATAATCAAGAAAGTTTTCGTAGTAAATTAGGAGTCAGAATTCTAAGAATAAATAAGTAATATACTTATGGTCATTAAACTACTTGTATTCAAGGCGCTAGTCATTTATGTTTGTTTCCCTTATCGCCAGCCACAGTTGATATAAAGCAGATAATGTTCATAAATGAGGAAACCATAAATTATTCCCGAAAGGCACATTTTCTCCAATATAGATTTTTTTATTAGGCCCGGTCTTCATGGAATTGGAACTTGCAGGAAACATGAAACATAAACATATACATAAATCCCCTTAAAAGTTTTTTCTTCCTGTGCGCCCTTCTATTTTAATACGAGTCCTTGCGTATTCTAATATTATTCGAGTTTTCCCGTTCGCTTTTAGCGTCCTCGCCTAAATGCTCGCTCTCTCTTTAAAATTCATCTTGCGTTTTGGGCGCTGAAAAGAGGCGGGAAATAACGCAGATAGTTATTTTCGTGTAACACTAGCGACGCGTCGGGCAGAACTCGATTCGCACGCAATATACTCCAGTTGTCAACCCTGTTTATAAAGGAAACGGATTTTTCTTGTTTTCCTTTCCCTTAATCTACTTCATACATGCAAGGGTTCTTCTTTGCTTATTTTTACAGTAAGAGGGTCTTTTGAACTCTATTAGGTGCGTATATACTTTTCAAGTATTAGGGCGGATATTAAGGACATCTGCATTCGCTATAACATCTTTTTTTTTTTCTTTAAAAAAATAACCCACCTTAATAAAGTCATGAATTTTAAATGAGAATATTTTGACAAATTGGTTTTCGGTTACTTTTCGCACCAAATTAGATGGTAACTATAGCAAAAGTTAAGTACGCGTATATTTCAATTATATTTAATACTGTTGCGCACCACCCGGCTTATTACGTCAAGCTCAAGGCGTCAACAAGTCGGTTCGTTATGCGTCATTGGCTGCCACGCCACCGGGGTCTACATCGAACAGACTAGACTTTTCCGGCGATGGAACAAACTCGAATCTTCCAGCGTGGAGAATTCGCGACGGCCGCAAACGATATAAAATCGGCCAAAGTTGACTCACCAGGCAGTCGAATTCTAACAGCGATCGTCGAAGTTAGACTTTTAGTGTGTAAATAAATTGTTATAAATAAATTAGTTTGTAAGCGTTATTAAATTACGAATAAGTTTTTATCGAGTGTTTTATTCGTTTAAAGTAAATTAAATTTAATCAGATTATTAAATAAGTACAGTATAGGAAAAAAAACAATGGCTACGAGAAAAGTGTTGTTGAAAGACTTAAAAGTGGCCGAATTAAAAACCGAATTGGAAGAACGAGAGTTAGAAACCGATGGTTTGAAAGGCGCACTTCAACAGCGTCTCCGATACGATTTGTTGACAGCTGGTGAAGATCCACAGACGTTCCTCTTCGAAATTTCGTGTGGTCCCGCCGATTTTAATAAAATCTTGAAGGATGAATTTAGAGAACAATCCAGAAATTTGGACGAGAAGTTTCAAGAACAGTCTGGAAATTTCAAGGACGAACTTCGAGAACAATCCAGAAATTTGGACGAGAAGTTTCAAGAACAGTCTGGAAATTTAGAGAAAAAGCTTCTAGAACAATCTGGATATTTCAAGGAAGAACTTCGAGGACAATCCAGAAATTTGGACGAGAAGTTTCAAGAACAGTCTGGAAATTTACAGAAGCTTCAAGAACAATCTAGAAATTTAGAGGAGAAGCTTCTAGAACAATCTGGAAATTTCGACAAATTACAAAATAAATTGTTGGAACAATCTAGAGACTTAGACGAGAAATTTCTAGAGCAATCCAAAAATTTCGACGAGAAACTTCTAGAACAGTCCGGAAATTTGAAGGGTGAATTTCTAGAACAGACGAAAGGACTCGAAGATAAACTAGTGATAAAAATATCGGAAGAAACAAGAAACCTGCAAGAAAATGTGGAAGAAATAATATTCCAGCAGGATAACAAAATCAAAAATCTGGAACAAATCATGGCGGGGTTGCGAGTGTTCGGGGATCAACCACCAGTAGAAACACTAGAAAATAATGAAACCCGAATTGTGGAAGGACCAGCAGAAAATTCGAAATTGAAAATAAAACCACCGACGTTCGATGGAAAATCTTCTTGGCCCAACTACTTCAAACAGTTCGAAGCAGCAGCAAAGGCAAACAGATGGACGGCCAGCGAAAAAGCCACTTCGTTATTGTGGCCTTGAGAGGAGACGCTATCGATGTGCTACAGACGATGCCGCCGGAGGAACAAGAAGACTTCGACAAGCTGGTGAATAGGATGGAAATGCGTTACGGACAGGCCCATCTGACCGACGTATACCATGCGCAGTTGAGGAATCGCTGTCAGAAATCCGGAGAAAGTCTTCAGGAATTCGAAGCGGACGTAGCGCGTCTGGCCCAGTTGGCATATCCCACAGCTCCTGTTGAATTCCTCAAATGTTTGACGGTGCAGACCTTCATAGATGGAATCCGTGACCCAGACAACCAGCAGGCATTGAGAATGACCCATCCGAAGACATCCAAGAACGCATTGGCTTATGCCTTGGCATTTGAAGCGGCGAGACGAGTTTCAAGAGGGCATGTCAAGGTGCAAGCGGCTATAGACTTCCAAGAGGAAGAAGAGGAAGAGTCCGCCAACGCCAAGGTGGGATCTGCTGTAAAGGAGCGACCCAGGGAGTATACCACCGCCGAGGATGTTCGCCGCATTGTGGAACAGGTCTTCAAGCAGAAGAAGCCGCTGGTGTGTTGGAATTGCCAGGAGGAAGGACATGTTCGCAGGCGATGTCCAAAGCCCAGACAGGATCCAAGGAACCACAGTTAAACTAAGCCGGGTCGGTGCAGAGGGGCAAACGTAGACCCGTATTCAAAGGCCCCCAAAGATGAAAGCCAAACGAGTAATATCCCTACGGCAGTTAACCAGCAGTGTCTTCGTGGATGTTACCATTGATGACATTCCACACACCATGTTGTTGGATACGGGTGCGACGAAGACCATCCTAAGACCCGACGTCATCAAGTCATCTGGACGCACCGAGCCGACCAAGTGGAGACTGAAAACTGCAACTGGAACATCAGCAACTGTCCACGGTGAAGTAGAGGTTATCATCACCATTGGTTCAACTCCAATAAAGCAACGTGCACTGGTAGCGGACATAGAGGAGGAGGCAATTTTGGGCATGGACGTCATGTGTGCCCACGGGTTTCAATTGGACTTAAAGCGTGGCGTAATGGTGGTCAATAATGAGGAGTTGGTTCTACATCAACGAGGAGACGTGGCCGCTCGAGTAGTCCTCGCTGAAGACGTTGTATTACCCAGCAGGACTGAGGTTATCGTCGACGCAAAATTGAACGGTGTTTTTCAAGATGGGCAGGTCATTATGGTTGAACCTAATACTGATGATCAGAAGATTGGAAGAGGAGTCCTCGTTGGGAAAAGGTTGTTGACGGCGAAGAAGGAAGTACCTGTCCGCCTGATGAACGTCAATTGTTTCTCTGTCAATATCAAGAAAGGAACAATCTTGGGAAGCTGCACCATGGTGTCCTCCATCTCCCGGCAACTTGAAACAAACGTGCCAGAAGCGAAAGTCCCAAAGAAATTATGGGAAATGGTTATGTCAACAGCCCAGGAATTGACTCCAGACCAGAAGACAAAAGCAAAGAATCTGATCGGCCGCTATCAAGATGTATTTGAGGTAGAAAATGGATCCAAGGGAAGAACTGATGTCGTGAAACACAAAATAGAGACTGGAGAAGAAAGACCTATCCGTCAAGCTCCAAGGCGATTACCGTTGGCGAAGCGTGAGGAAGCGGAACGCATTATTCGCGAGATGGAAAAGGATAATGTAATAAAACCATCAAGCAGCCCGTGGGCGTCACCAGTAGTGCTTGTGAAGAAGAAGGATGGGTCCACCAGGTTCTGTGTAGACTACCGGTTACTCAATAATGTCACCAAGAAGGACAGCTAACCCCTGCCACGGATTGATGATACCCTGGACACCCTGGCCGGCTCAAAGATCTTCTCAACTTTGGACTTAAAGAGTGGATATTGGCAAGTGGAGCTGGCGCCTGAAGATCGAGAAAAGACGGCGTTTTCCATTGGTATGGGTCTGTGGCAGTTCACAGTCATGCCATTCGGGTTATGTAATGCTCCAGCGACATTCGAAAGGTTAATGGAGACGGTTCTGAAAGGTCTGTCCTGGACAACGTGCATGGTGTACCTTGACGAGATAATTGTCGTGGGAAAGACGTTCGACGAACACCTAAGGAACCTGGAAGGAGTGTTCCAGCGGCTTCGCGGAGCTGGACTAAAGCTTAGCCTCAAGAAGTGTCACCTGTTCCAGAAGGAAGTGAATTACCTGGGGCACATTGTTAATGGAAATGGAATCGCCGTGGACCCTGTGAAGATTCAGGTGGTGAAAGACTGGCCAACTCCCAGAAATAAACACCAAATAAGGAGTTTCCTTGGCCTGTGCACTTACTATCGGCGCTACGTTCCTGGATTTGCAGACATTGCTAAGCCGTTGACAAAACTCACTGAAGAAGGTCGTCCATTTGAATGGGACCAACAGTGTCAAATTGGCTTTGAACAACTAAAGCAGTACTTGATTAGTGCTCCTATTCTGAGTTATCCTCTCCCGGAAGGAAAATTCGTCGTGGACACAGATGCTAGCAACGTTGGGATTGGTGGCGTACTCTCCCAGATACAAGAGGGGCAAGAGAGGGTGATCGGCTACTTCAGTAAAGTCCTATCAAAGCCGGAACGAAACTATTGCGTCACAAGAAGGGAATTGCTAGCCGTCGTAAAAACGATAGAACATTTCTACAAGTACTTGTATGGTAGACGCTTCCTCCTGAGGACCGACCAAGCCGCTCTAAAATGGCTTCTCCGTTTCAAAAACCCAGAAGGGCAAGTTGCACGATGGATCGAACGACTTCAGGAGTACGATTTTGAAATTCAGCATCGGGCAGGAACTAGCCATAGAAATGCCGATGCTCTGTCGAGAAGACCCTGTGCCGAAGACTGTAAGCACTGTAGTCGTTTGGACGAGAAAGTAGCCACGACTGCGAGGATAGCCATTGTTGACGACAAATGGCAAGCCGAAGAACTGCGAAGAGACCAGGAGAACGACCCGGATTTGAAATTAGTGCTAGAGTGGAAAAGCAGGGACGCGAGGCCTACCTGGGAAGAGGTAGCACCATGTGCACCGTCCGTAAAATCATACTGGGCGCAGTGGGACTCCATAGTGTTGGATCGTGGTCTTCTGAGACGAAGCATAGAGAATCAGGAAGGCATGGAACAGAAGACACAGTTACTAATCCCCAAGAATAGGGTGCCAGAAGTTCTGAGGGAACTTCACGATGGAACTTCGGGAGGGCATCTGGGAGTTAAGAAGACTATGGAGAAGGTGCGCGAAAGATTTTACTGGGTGAACTGCAAGGAAGACGTGAAGGATTGGTGCAGAAAGTGTGCAGTCTGCGCAGCCAGTAACGGTCCCCACAGGCGGGGTAAGGCCCCCATGAGACAGTACAACGTTGGAAGTGCTTTTGAGAGAGTTGCCATCGATGTAGCCGGCCCGTTTCCAGAAACGAATGGTGGAAACAAGTACATCGTCGTGGTAATGGACTACTTTAGCAAGTGGGTTGAAGCTTACGCCCTACCTAATCAAGAGGCAGTCACTATTGCGGAAGTCCGTGTCAGGGAATGGATCAGTCGGTATGGTGCACCTATGGAACTGCATTCAGACCAAGGAAGGAACTTTGAATCGGCCTTGTTCAAGAACGTGTGTACTCTGCTCGGCGTACGAAAAACTAGAACAACTGCACTCCACCCTCAGTCGGACGGAATGGTGGAAAGGATCAATAGAACCATCAACCGACATTTGTCCAAGATTGTTTCTGATCATCAGAGGGACTGGGACACGTACATCCCCCTGTTTCTAATGGCATACCGCTCATCTGTTCATGAGACAACAGGGGAGACTCCCGCGAAAGTGGTATTCGGACGAGAGCCGAGACTGCCCTGCGACCTGAAGTTTGGTGTGAAGCCTGTCGAAGTCTCTGCCGACGAAGATTACGTGAGCAAATTACGCAGGAAAATGGATGACATCCACTACCAAGTGCGTTACAATATACAGACGGCCAGCGATCGGATGAAGGAGCACTATGACATCAACGCTCAACACGGGGGATACCAACCTTGAGCACTGGTCTGGCTTTATAACCCCCAAAGACGTCGAGGCCTCTCCCCAAAATTGCAGACCTCTTGGGAAGGTCCTTACAAAGTGATGAAACGGATCAACGACGTCGTTTACCGCATCAAGAAGGTCCCCCATGGCAAACCCAAAGTAATCCACTTCAACCGGATAGCCCCTTACCATGGAGAAGCAGATGAAGGAACAGTACAAAGGGCACAAGTTTCCGAAGTGAACTTCGAAACCTTCATGTCTCATCACGCCGAAGGAAGCAAGGCACGGTTTGGAGTGACCACGGAGAAGCAACAAGATCTCTTTAAAGTGCCACTGGAGTACAGTCTGGCCCACTGCGTAGCAGAAGACCTGAAAATGTCCAAAGGAATCGCTCAGGTGTTTAGGAAGAAATTTGGCCAAATCGAGGAGCTGCGAAGACAGCATCCCGTGGTAGGCAAGAGCTTGCAGATCATTGATTCGACGGCAGATCGGAGGCGCCACGTGCATTATTTAGTCACTAAGAAGACATCAAGCGGTAAACCTGACTATCAAAGTATGTGGAGAGCCCTATATAGCCTGAGGAGACAGCTAATAGAGAACCATCAGATGAAGTTAGCCATCCCCAAATTGGGCTGCGGATTGGACGGACTAGACTGGAGAGTAATTCGAAGCATGCTGGAAGTCATCTTCCACAGAACGGGAATTGAAGTCCTAGTCTGCAGCCACCACCCACAGGCAACAGTCAGCAACAGCAAAACCGTAGACTGCTACTTCTTTCAGACGGGAAGTTGCAAGAATGGGCCAGCATGTAGATTCCGACACCCTCCTTCAAGACTATCACCAGGAACATTTCGAGACGAAACGTTTTTAAGAAGGGGGCAGTGTGGCGCACCACCCGGCTTATTACGTCAAGCTCAAGGCGTCAAGAAGTCGGTTCGTTATGCGTCATTGGCTGCCACGCCACCGGGGTCTACATCGAACAGACTAGAGTTTTCCGGCGATGGACAAAACTCGAATCTTCCAGCGTAGAGAATTCGCGACGGCCGCAAAGGATATAAAATGGGCCAAAGTTGACTCACCAGTCAGTCGAATTCTAACAGCGATCGTCGAAGTTAGATTTTAGTGTGTAAATAAATTGTTATAAATAAATTAGTTTGTAAGCGTTATTAAATTACGAATAAGTTTTTATCGAGTGTTTTATTCATTTAAATAAATAAACTGTAAACCCTAGAAACGTAACAATACATATTGCTATGTTACGGTTTACATGAGTATTTATTTACATAATTAAAGTAATTAAAATATTATAAGAAATTATATTAATAATTTGTTCAAGTTTCTTGCAGTTTTGTTTCACTTTAGCACTACTCGATTATTAGGAGTATTATTTTTATTCACTTGCCCATCAAATTTGTTTACGTTTAATTAGTATTAATCTTCGTTATATGTTTTTCGTCGACTGCCCCTGAAATCCGATTTTCTCTATTTACAGTCCACGTATAAAAAATGACTCCTACCCCTTAATTGCCCGACATACCACGTCATACATGATTTAGCCGATCAACAGCTTTTTACTATTTCGCGAATTCATTTCGTTCACAAAAAAAAACAAATTTCTTAATTTTGATCAAACTTATGTAAGATTTTAAACTGTTTCTAATGAAGTTCTCATTGCAGATGTTAAACAAGAAATTCCGTACATAACTTAGTTCTGTTGTACTTGGACTTGCATCTTCTAATTACGATGCTTGTTGACTTTCTTGGCTGATGATGACTATTTCAGTTCACGATGTGTTCACCTTTTGATTTGACCTTCGACGAACAGCAAATCCTATACGGTTCTGCACACTGTAGTGGCTTCAAGACTGACTTGAGTTTTGGTGAGTTGTAGTTTAATGTGTTTCATTGATCCTAATAATCATCACAAAATTTGTGCTTTGGTGTTAGTATTATTTGTATTGAAATAACTTACAACGTTCCCTTTATACATGAATTTTATCTGACGTTGAGAGAAATCTCAAAGTGAATTATTTTACAATACGTACAAAATCATAAGTAAAAATCCATTGGTAACCATTGGTAGTTTCCTTCGCTGTAATGAATTAATCTATAATCAGAATGACAAGTTTGTAAGTAAAGCACAAATCGGCACAAAAGTCGGAAGTTATATAAAAGATTTTAAAATGAAGCACAAAAAGACGTAAATGGAAACTCATAAAATATTTACAGTAAGAATCATTAAACACTGCTACTATTTTCATTCATTATTGCACTGCTTACTTGCGTCCGGTAAGAGCCTTTTGCCTTTTGTCGCGTTCTTTTCTAATTCATTTTGTTCATATCACCAATAAGACATAAAAATGGAGATTAAATAGCGAAATCAAAGGAAAGAAACTGTACCTCTTCCCTGTATGAAATCGTGTTGTATTTGATGCGTTTAATTTTTCTAAATAAACAGTGCTCTCTAGAAAGAATTTTAGAAATTATAGTGCAAATGATTTTTTTCTTAATATTTTTGCATCAAACATAATTGAGGTTCTACTTTTCTGAAAGAATGTCACAATTTATAAAATGTTATTTTGTAAAAATTGCAAATACTCCTATACTGTGGTGAGTCTGGAGAAACGAAACAAAGTGCTATCCCTCAGTATAAGAGAAAAAAACCCAAAAGTTTTAATTCGATTTTTATTTGTTTTCGAGTTGTGATGTTTTAACGAAATACCTTACATAACATTTTTTTTCTCGATTGAAGTATTCAGATCAAAAGATTCACTAGTACACAAATGCAGTTTTTTTTTTTACAAAATTAGAATATTTCAGAGTAGTGCAATTTTTCAAGTATACATTTAGGTAATGCAGAACAACGAAATCAAAATATCGAAAGAACATTTGAATATTTGAAAGTAAATCTTTTGCTCTGAATACTTCAATTGAGAAAAAAACATTACATAAGGTATTTTGGTGAAACGTTACAACTCCAAAACAAATGAAAGTCGGAATACAACTTTTGGGTTTTTTCTCTTATATTGGCGGGTAGAATATACTCCGTCAGTTTGGTTGGTTCCTCACAACTCACCCTGTATTGTACTCTTAGAAAAAACTTTAACCTATTATTCTTGTACAAAATATCATACTCCTGACTAGCTACTAATGGAATAAGCACTTGACAATATTGTTACTATAAGGTTCCGAACTTTTCAGTACTCATAAATAAAATAAATTAGAAATTAAGTCGTGATATGACAACACAGTGTGTCCCGGGATGGACCTAACTATACCTATAAAATTCCTTATTTGGAATTTTAGGAAGAAGAATCATTTTTCATAAAAAGTTTTGCTTCTTCTGCTGAGTCCTCCACTACCAAAATTTCGAAATAACACATAGGCTGGTTAGAAATCGGAACAACGTGAAATTTGATTACGAGTACAGTCCCTTTCATTTGAAAGCAGAGTAAAAGTATTACTGAAAGAAAGATGTTTGTTATGTCAAAAGAAGCTGCTGAAATATCTAATCTGAACATTGTATATTAAAAATTATTTTTTTTTGTTTACATTATAATTATTAACAGGTATAAATTAACTAACGTAATTCTCGCAGTTATCTATGATAACAAATGCAACTGAGATTTAACTCAATTGATTTATTTAATGTTAATAATTTTTTTGACAATTGTCAGACAATGTTTGAAAAATGTTAGGGGTACCTCAGTCATATTGTAGACATACAACGTTCAGATTAGATATTTGAGCTTCTTTTGACATTATAAACATTTTCCTCCTGTAATATTTTTACTTTCCTTTCAAATAAAATGTAATTTACTCTTAAACAAGTTTCATGTTGTCTCGATTTCCAACCACCCTCTATGTTATTTCGAAATTTTGGCGGTTGCTGAAGACTTGCTAGAAGAAGAGAAACTTTTTATGAAGAATGATTTTTCAGTACAATTCGAAATAAGGAAGTTCAAATGCGAAGTATGATCACGACTGATCAGTTAAGAAATTTATTGAAGTTTATATGTAATGTTAGGTCCATCCGGGGACGCATTGTATAATGCGAAAACAGAACAGGTGCAAGGTTAGCCTTGAAGAAAAACGCTTTGGGACTTAACTGCACTTCGGCGTCCTAAAAATATTGCAAACATTCTTTGCGAGCCTGCAATTTACAATATAAGTATTATTGCAATTGATTATGCAATTGATGGGGATTTTCCAAGCGTTTGCGATGGGATTGGGGAACGTGCCCCACCATTTGACATAGTAGGGAAGAGCTAATAAAAAGGCTGTGAGGTTCTTATTTGGTTGCTTGATAATGCGCTCCTTTTTCTTCGTTGATTTTTTTTAAATTTTCATTTTCCTTAATTTGTAAGTAATTGTTTTCACGATTGAAGAAATAATTCTTCACGGTGTGATCTCTAATTTATGGTAAACAATTTAATCTAACAAAATTTTAGTCAATTTAACTTAAATTCCATTTTCCTAAAAAGACTCCCGGCTTTGGTGAGCTAAAATAACGATTATTGTATAATAAAGAAAAGTTAGCACCTAACAAAAGCTATACTTGAGTAAGTATTGACTAATTCATCCTTTCTACCCGAATAATTTTTAGCTTCAAATATATTTTAATTGTTAAACTTTTCTTGATCTTGATATTATTACTGTTTATCTAAACAAAGAAAATTTGAATCTACTAAAATTATAAACATTCCGTTTTGTAATTGCAAAGTGCAACTTTTTTTGTTACCAAAATTTCACGCCAATCATTTGGTATTTTTATTTGTAATATTTCCATGTGTAACCTAAAGACAAAAGAAACTAAAACCTAAGAGAGAAAAAGCTATCGGATCTGGAAAATTCTGAAAATATAAGCGCACGCCATTCGAGCAATCCATGGAAAACGAAGTAGAATCAATCAATTTTGGTTTCATTCCGTAAACCAGAATACTACTAACAAAGAAAATCCAGGTTCAACTTTGCGGGGACTCTTTAAAGAATTGGGGATAAAAGTGGATGGAAAGTGGGTTATTTCGTATTCTAACTTGGTTAAAGTAACTTGTTCAATTCTGTTCTTCACCTTTTTAACCCCCATACGAATTCGAGATTCCAGGAAATAAATGTTTATTAAATTAAATTGTAAGAGGTGCGAATAGGGATTGGAACCCCCCACTTTTCAATCCCTTTTATTATTTATTATTATTTATTTATTGTTATTTATTATTTTTATTTTAATATTTATTAGGATTATAAGTGGAAAAAATGTATAAAATTTCCCATAATAACAAAAAATTACCTCAAGAAAAGGAAAATACAGAAACGACAAGATGATATTAAGACAAGTGAAACAGAAGTCCTTTTAATCCCTCAGTCAAGGACGAGACAGAGGAAAGAAACAAAACATATAAAATATTAAAAATTGAGGATGACAGGTACATTTGAGATAAAATACACAAAATTAATACACGTATAAGTCCTGCTTAATAAAAAGTAAATAGATACAGATTAAGGATACAAAAAGATAATTTGAAAATATAACGTAAAGAATAAATTTATTAGTTATTACAATAAATACATGTTAGTTTCATATCAAGATCAATATAATTCACCCTACACGGGGTGTTCAACAATTATTATAGTCCAGGGTGGCTGTAAAACCAAATATTTATTAACTAATTATTGTTTTAAATGGCAATAAAATATTAAATATGTGAGCAAGAATGTATTTATTGTTTAATGGTTACTATTTAAGACGCGTCAATTTAACGATGCGAAATAAGAATCGATATTCATTTTTTATTCTACAGCCAAACTAATGAGGGAGATAGGCTACCAGAGTGAATTGGTTAATTTGATAAATCTCCCTTTCAATTTCTATAAAAAAATTAATACTATCTTGTGCTGTTTTTAGAAATACGACTTTTACATATTCGACAGTACTTGTTTTAGGAGAGAAAGCAGGGAGAAAATATATGCAGTGCGGCCCTGAATCTTTCCGAAGTCCTATCAAATATTCAGCCCTTAATCCAGCCAAAGTCCACCACATCCCCCTAATACGAAGACGGTCTCACTCCAAGTTCCGCATTGTCCTTGCGCTTCTCTCGGTTATTATCCGGTTTACATTATTAAGACCCCGGTCGAACAATTACTCACGGAGTAAGTCTCGCGCCAGTTCAATATTCCCAACAGAAAACGACTGATCTTAGCGAGGAATATTTAATTAACAGTTTTATATACAAATTGTTTCCCTTCCTGGCTGCGGCCTGAATTTGATTGAAGGACCGGCGGAAGCCCCGAGGATTATAAAGTATAACTTTCAACGGGAATCAAATTCAACTTTTCGCAGATTATTTCGAATATTCCGGCGTCTACGTATAATTAATTGAGTTTAAATTAACTTTGTGCTGCGGATGGATTTCACTACTTTCCGGCGGATTTTTTACTTTACCAATCTTATTTCTCCCTTTTTTTTGTACGAAATCGTTCATGTAATTATGAAAGATTTTTAATTAGAACTTATTCTTGTATAACAACCCTAGGAATAGTTTTTAGGCAATTTATTTTATTCTACAATAATCACTTTTATATGAAATTTTATAAATTGCGATAAAATTTGCCTAAATTGAAGTTGAACTGCTTCAGAATACAGAAAGAACACATTGAAACTAGATGTACCATGCCCGCCAAAAAAATCTGGGATAAGTCATCGTATACATTTTTCAGTTATTTTATTAGTTCGATTGCAACTCTAAACTTGTTTCTACAGTAAAAAAAAACGTAGAAATAAACAAGCGGACCAAGACATCACAGCAACAATAAGTAACTCGTCATATTTATTGCGGCCCAGATTGTTTTGATTTCTAGAAGTAATAAATGTATGTAGTTCTTCCCTTCTCTCTCATATTTTAGTATCAACTTTAAACTAATTGTCAGTAAAATTCGCATATTCTTTATTACTATTCTCTTTGTCAGTGTAAGAACATTTTGAAGTTGAATATATTTTGTTAAGATTTGATTTTTATTTGAATTACTTTAAGGAAGGACTATTTAGTAAACTGAAAAAGTAATAAGAAATGGACAATTTTCGACAAATACCAAGAATATTTTCTGGCTTTCCATTCTAAAACCAAGGCGCTATTAACAAAGAAATCGAAATTCATTATTGTACGGATTGTCAAAAGAATTGGGGAATAAAAGTGCTTGAAAAGTGAGGAGGTTCCAACCCACAACCGCACATTTTACAATTTAATTTAATAAACATTTATTTCCTAGAATCTCGAATTCATATGAAGATTGAAAAGGTGACAGAATAAAATAGAACAAGTCACTTCAACCGAGTCACAACACAAAAAACCCACTTTCCATCCCCTTTTGTCCCCAGTTTTTTAAACAGTCCGCGCAAAGTTAAATCTAAATTTTCTTTGTTAGTACCATTCTGATTTTTGGAATGAAGCCAAAAATGGAGTTCTACTTCGTTTTCCATCGATTGCTCGAATAGTGTGTGCTTGTATATTCAGAATTGTCGATATTTGGTCCCTCTTTCTCTCTTTAGTTTTAGTTTCTTTTATCTTTAGATTATATATGAAAATATTTCAAATAAAATACCAAACGTTTGGCGTGAGATTTTGTTTACAAGAAAAGTTGCACTTTGCAATTACAAAAGGGAATGTTTTTGATCCGCAAATTAAGTAATTTCTTTTAGTTAGATATTGTACACATGAATACTGTTACATTTAAATTTTTCTTTTTTTTTTGTATATTTGTACTCTCTTTTGTCGGATCAATAAAACTATTATTATTATTATTATTATTATTTTAGTATAATTAAATATTCGTAATAGAATTATGAAAAAATTGACGTCATTTTCAAAATGCCATAAAATAATATTGTTCAGCTTGGCGAGTTCTTCTATGGTTTAAAATTAACACACGTATTTTTGATTTACCCAGTATAGCTTGAGGCACGCCATCAAGCGACCAGGGGTTTGACCTTATGCTATGCGAAATTTATAGCAAATAGCAACTATACTGCTGGTCATAAGCCATAACACAGCAGCAAATCATTTTTCAAATCAATTACTGATCATGGGATGCTCAATGACCTTTAATTTTCTCATTATGGTACGCTTATTTCGATTTCTACCTACCATGTAAGTTAGTCCTTATTGTTTTCAACTTTGGAAATAGTAGATGAACAAAAAGCGTTCCATATTAGTTGGCATGTAACCCCAAATACAAATATAGCTTCTTGCTCGCCATCATGCGACCAGGAGTTTGATTTTAACCTATGCGAAATTTATAGCAAACAGCAACTATACTGCTGCCTCATAAGCTATAACAAACCTACAAATATTTTTCAAATCAATTACTGATTAGGGGATGCTCAATGACATTAAATTTTCTCATTATGGTGCGCATATTTCGAGGTTCTAAGGTTATTTATCCATTTCCGTTTCATGAGTTGTGTGGTTCTCACATGGAAACACACAGAACTTACGAAAAGGAAGACAAACAAATAACCGTAGAAAGGTGGTCCATATTTTTTAACTCTGTAGACAGTAGATTTCGGTAATCTAAGGCAAAAGCTGATATGTCAACTTTTTTTAGATTTGGAGACTTCATTGAAGATATGTCCATAATGAGCTTGGATATGCTGTATAATAAATTTGGGGCATGGAGTGATAATGAGTTTGGGGTATGTTGTTGCAGAAACAGATATGCTCCAACTTTATTTCCGTCCCCAAACATTAGTTTAACAAATATTGATATGAAATTATTATCCATGTTATAGTGATTCGAGGTTTCTCTTTCTTTTCTTCTTTATGGTCGTAAAAGAACTGTCTTGTAAAATTCGTGATATATCAGGTTTTGCCATGGAGCCACGGCCTTGTTCCTCCCATTTCAATTGCAGTTGAAAAACTTACACAACTCACCAATTGGAAATGCATAAATAACCTCATAATAACGAAAAAGGCGTACCCCAATGAAAAAATTCAAGGCTGTTGAGCGTATTTTTACGGTTATCTTTTAGGGGTAGCCGTAATAAGGGACATCGTCAAAATGAGGAATAAATTTATTAAATAAATGAAATAAATAAATAGTTATAACTTACATGATCTTGTAGAGACTTACACAACAAACATTAGATTAATATAGATTACAGCCTTAAACTAGTCTAAACCTCAACTGCTTGCTTGCTTTGCTATCGGTTTGGTTATATACGAACGCCGGACCCCCCACAGAGCTCGGGAATACCAGAGTATTTTTAGACGGAGTTTTCCAGAGCTTTCAGAACTCGAGGTGTGCTTTACCGTTTTGGGCTTGATGTTGGCAGCGACTCCGCGAAAGGTCCACGCGGTGCACTCGGTTATATGCGTCATCTTCTAAAGTTAGTGATGAATCACATATGGGATATTTCATATATTACCGACGCTCGTTACAAGTAATTGATTAGAAAAATACTTGTTGGGGTTACATGTCAACTAATATGGAACACTTTTAATATTCTTATCTAATGTTTCCAAAGTTGCAAAATGAGAACCAAAAGAGGGAATCAAGAAAACAGAAGAAAGCAGACTAAGGATATTGAAGAGATGTTCAGTAAGGAAGAGTCACCGAGAAACTCTGTTAAAGAAAACTGGAGAAAAATAGAATTAGCCAACAAAAAGAAATATCACAAACCGCAAACAACAGAAAAGTAAACAATGTAATGAAGATGTAAAACTAAAGAAAATGGTGAGGCAAAAATTGCTGCAGAAAATTAATGAAGAAAGTAACCAAAACTACAACAAACAGAGAAACGTTGTTAAAAAACACGGAGGGGTAAAAACGGGATTCTTTGGCAAATTAAAACTAAATGGGGGAAAATAGAAGTTTAACACTAAAAGGAATATATTAAAAAACTCAATAAGAACTTAATGGATATCATAACAGACTATCAAATAGATCGTAATGAATGTAAGGACAGGCTAAGGCTATCAAAATCTTGTATTATAGAGAAAGATAAAAAAGTAATTATAATGAGGACGGAAACCCGGCTAGAAACTTAAAATGTGGAGGAGATGTCTTATAACGCGGATATAAGAACTGATAGAAAAAATCTGGCTTACAGAAACAAAAAGAAAACGATGGAACAAAACAAGCATAATTATTTGACACAAAAAAGGGAATAAAAAGAATTGTAAAAGTTACAGGAAATTTGCTCTGCTAACAATACGTTATGAAATTATTTAATTTATTTTTATTTCAATTGAACCATGCTGTACATTCAAGATAAAAATAAACTCCTTTTGTATTAAATTCGCAAAAAAATATGTAAATTGGATTTTTTAAAGGTCTCTTCCAATTAGTTGAGGATCGAAATTCTCAAAATATTTTTAAAAACATTAGAAGTTTCGAAAACATATAATAATTCTAATAATAAGTTTATTTAGAAAAATTTTGTGCAAATCGTTTTTGATTGCAGCGAGAACCTCGAGCAGCCTCTGGACAGCTGTTTCAGCCCTGCTTGGGGCTTCTTCAGCAGAGACGTAGCTCGACAAAAACGATTTGCACAAAATTTTTCTAAAATCTTTCATTATGCTTTGACAGCAAGCATGGCCGCCTTGCATGGGGAACTTATTAGGAGCAAATCCCGCTTCAATTTGTCTACCCTACTGCAATGTCAGGTCAAAAAGCGATAGTAAGATGTCGCTATTTTATCTGTTAATAAGTTTATTACCAAGCTTAGTTATTGTAGTTACTTTAGATGTTCATGACGCTTTCTTATTTAGAAAGGGTCGTTTGTGAAAAATATAAGGACAAACATTTTTGAGTTTTTACAACTGGGTTAGTGTTTAATTAAAACTGCCTTTAAACTTTAAATCAAAGCTTCACCTATAAAACCTATTCAGACAGAAAAAATGGCGACTGATCAGGTAAAAAAATTACTTACTGAGGTTGGAAGGAGTTTGGAGCAAGGCAAAATGATGCTACACTGAAAAAGAAGAACGTTTGGATTCATCGGAAGATTTGGAGAGCAATGAAGGGCAACGGGCAAAACAGAAATCAGTTAATATCCTCGAAAAACTACTTAGCCTTTTCCGAGGAAGACAGCTGCAGCAAAGAACAGAAAAATGAAAAGAGGTAATGTACCACTAGTAAAACGGAACCAGGAAATAATCTTGAGAGAGTACCTCGTCCTTCTCCTCGGAAAACAGTAGCAGCAAAGAAGTTCAGATAGTCACGTCGAATGCATAGAAAGAGGTGACTGCTCAGTAAAAAAAATACTCACTGAGGTTGGAAGTATTTGGGAGCAAAAAAATTAGAGCGAAACTAATGCTATGCTGATAAAGAAGAGTAGCAAAGAACAGAAAATCAAGTAAAATTCGTAGAAATTGGTTAGGTTAGGAAGACCGCTAAGGTTAACGGTTGAGAAGATTGGAGCAAAGGTGATGCTACAATAAAAAAGCAGTAGGATAGTTCCAGAGAATCTCTAGGCTAGTGCTGTGTTGAATTAATATGCAGTTCATGCAGTTCATTCGTAAGTACAGGTTTCCATAAATTAGTAGTCCAGCACGCGGGCTCCGGCGAATCCAATCTAGTCGATCGGAAGAGACCTCTCTTCAATTCATTATTGAGAGTGTAGGAAGACCTCTGGACAACTGTACTAGCGGAACCACTTACGTCGTTGACCGGGTGTTCGGGCTGATGCTCTCCACATAAGATCAATAGCTAGGGCACTGGTAGACTAATTCGGGACGGGGCTCGTCACACTCATAAGACCACTATCAAAATCAGCAGCAGTCCTTTGGCCTAGGTCAAAGGACTGCTGCTCGGGTCCTCGAATCCATTACATCGATTAGGGATGCTTCCCGTGCTGGTAGGCCAACAGTAAATTGTCATTTTCCGTCAAGACCAAATGCGTATAAACCAAGCTGAATGCGTAGATATTCATTATAGGTCAGATTAAGAAGTCCACTAACATTAAAGTAGTTGAATAGATACGAACGAAGGAATATTGAAAAACAGTAGAAGGATAATTCAGATGAAAATGAAGAAACTCGTTTGAGGATTCCGAGACCTTCGGCAAAAAAAATAAGGCAGCAACCTTGTGACAGTACTTCGCTCTCCTCATCCGATGACAGTAGCATCGAAGAAGAGCAAAAAACTGAATACAGAGAAATTAGTAAATCGTCAGGTTAGAAAATATACTGAGGTTACAAGTAGTAGTAAAAGATTTAAGTGAAGATGATGTTGCATAGAAGAAGCTGCAATAGAAAGAGAGGTCAGAACTGGAAGATTTCAGATCAGAAAATCGACGATAAAGAAGTCCACCACAAGAAACTTAACTTTAATAATCTTGTCAATGAAAATGTCAGCAACGTAATCCACTTGTGGCGTGCCCTCCGTCACCGAGCAACATGCTAGCAACCGAAGAAGCGACGTCAAAGTGACGTCAAAATGTCAGATGTCAGAAATATCAAACTGACATTTGTCAAATAATGTCAAACTGACAGAAGATTGTAGATGTTAAAGCGATAGCTACCATCGACCACTTCGACAGAAAAGCAGACTCAAATTTGAGGGCGTATAATTTATTCTACAAATAACAATGAAAGAACTTTTATAAACATGTAAACAACATGTAACGTATACGTGGGCTGCTGGAAAATTTTTTGAAATCTAGTAGGTCTAGAATTGTTAGCGTTTATCAACTGTCATAAAATTTGACGTTTCTCGCCTATAATTCTATGGACAGTCCCTATCCAAGTGAACTAGTTTTGTTTGTACAGCATTTGAGAAAAAGTAATTTTGTGTAACATGGAAATCTCGCGTGAAAATTTTCGTGCCATGATTTTTTACGATTTCAAATGTGGTCTAATGCCGAAACAATGCCTCGATCGGCTTCATTTGGCTTTTGGAGATGAAGTACCATCAAGAGCAGTGTTTATAATTGGTTTGCCGAATTCCAGCGTGGACGTACCTCTCTCAGTGACGAATTTCGTGAAGGTCGTCCATCAACATCTGTTGTTGCCACTAATGTAGATGCTGTGCGTGAAATGCTTGAGCGACATCGACATGTGACATACCGTGAGATTCAAGCATACTGACGCATTGACATGAAAGCAATACACTAGATTTTGCATGATCATTTGAACGTACGAAAGCTTTACAGTCGTTGGATCCCACACAATTTAACACTAAGGACATATAAAGTATTGTCGACACACACACAAAGGTGAACGGTGGAAGATACTCCTTTTGGACTATGTTTAAATACCGACAACTGTAACTCTTTGTCATTTCATACTTTAAAAGATTATAAGTTACAGCGAAGATCATATCATGCGAAAAATCTTTTCGTTACTTCTATCGACGTAAGTAAAAAAATTTGGTCCCTTTGATGGTGTCTTGAATACTGAATTTGTTCTACTGAATTTGTTCGCTGACTAAAAAGAACTAAAAAGTAAATACTTTGTAAACCGTGTCAATTTTCAATTCCTCATACTGGTTCTAACCTAATGTCTCCTAAAACTCTAAAAAATATATACCGTGAATTTATTTTAACATGAAACATGGTGTTACGTACGAATCTAAAAATCCGTAGTAACATTTACAATTTGTAAATGAAACTGTCTTTTTTGAAATAGAACATGAGATGACAGCTGTCTTGTATCTGTTCTTTAATCTATTATTAGTGCTTTAAATATATTTGTACTACAAAATAAAAGCGACTCTTTCTTTCTTCTTGTGCGAAATAAGTAAACTTAAAACGTAAGGAAACAGGAATTCTTTAATACAAAACAAACACCGCAACAAGTTTTAGAAAATTTTCGCTATCGTTGCCTGACAGATAAAATGGACAAATTTAACGACAACGGTCATGTAACGCTATTTTAAAAAATTGGAATTAGTTTCTATAGTAACATAAACACTAATGTTTCATGTTAAAATAAAATTATGGTATATATTAAGTAATTTACTTATTTTACAAAGTACATAGAACAAGTTTGATACTTTGGGCAAGCAAAATTATCTTTATCCTTAAACAGCAATTAAGTAGGGCTCAAGTTCTTTATTCTTTTGATTATTTTCGTATTAATAACTTAAGCAAGCACCACATTAAGGTATGAACCGTGTCTGTATATCGACACATACTTCAAAAACATTTGAAAAGTGACTTACGTTACAGTCTTTAAAAATATTGCCAATAATTGCCAACACACAAAATTCTTGCTTTCCAATTAGAAAGTGGTAAAAGACCGGCCTTGCAATCTTAAGGTCGTGGGTTCGCACCCCGCTCGAGAAATTTCTCGGTGGTGGTCGTTACTCACTTCAGGTACCCTTCAGTGTTGGGGATACAATTCGACACTGCTTCCTCTTCAACGACCAGGAGGTTTGGAAGTAACACTGGAATATGCTGTTCCAACCTATATGCTGTTTATGGATTTCAAGGGGACTTGAACAACTTCCATTTTGTTTGCTATGTATCCTCTAGACCTAACGTATTGTTCTACAGCCCCCCCCCCCCATTCATTTAATACGGAAGCAAAAGTACAATTACAACCCTTTTGATATTTGGTGCTTCTTCCACTTTATCTTTCTTCGCGTCCTCGATTTTCTCCTTCTCTAATTCTACTTCTGCTTCCAGTCTTTCTTACCTGTCTAACATTCTTCCCTCACTTTTATTTTATTTTTTGCAAATAACTGGAACTGAGTATTTGTAATACTTTTAATACCGATATTTCATACTTCACATTGCTGGCTGTCCTTATCTTTTTGTTGTGTTCCGTCATTTTGTCCCGCAGTTCTCTCTTATCTCTTAGTTAGTTCACAATTACTAATCAAAATAATTTATTCTTTTTTTTGTCAATAGATCCCAATATTATGAAAACATTAGATTTTGCAGTTCCTTTTTGTTAGCTATGTTTTCATATTTTTTTGTAAACTCGCAACTTTATAAATCAATAACAAAATTATTTTACGTTTAAGGTTAATAGGTACTGTAGAAATGCGAGTTGTGAATACGCGACTCTTCAACTCATTTCATTCTTTATCAGAACTTTTTTACACAGTGTGTTGAGAAATAGCTAATACAAAAAAATGATAGTTGATGATGGTGAGTTGAAGTTATCGGTAAAAGAAATTCTAACAAAAGTCGTTTAGTAATCGAGTTAAAAATTACTCAAAATTTGGCCAAAATTGTTGGTGTGCAAGTAAGTTAAGATAATAAGCTGTCACAACAGTCAAGTCACAACTCGGTACTTTATTATTACCGAAATTAATGCTGATGGTTATACAAATAATGAGGTGACGGACATGGTGCTATTTTAAGGAAAAAGACCGATTTCTCGGATTTCTTAGAACTTCCAAATACCACAGTTTTTTTTTTATACTAGCAATTTCCAAACGGCCTGTATTACCCTTGTTACGGTAAATTTGTAGTCATTTAGAACAAGGTATAACAAAAATATATTTATTTCAAACAATAAATGAACCTACATGATTTCTGGCACTACATTAGGGCAGGGTTTTTATTTAGAGGTTTCATCACTAACAACTGACTGTCTGTAATGCATGTTCCAGTATTTAAAGTCATTATAACGTGTTTCTTTTGAGAGGGAGAAAACATCTTATTTTAATCTGATTCGATAGGATCAAGGCATTTTTCCCCATCATCTAATTTTTGTACAAGGCACGGAACTCCGCGGATTTTGCATTCTGAAAGTCTCCGTTTATTCAGGGTCATGTCGCATTACATATTTTAGGTACAAGTAATTCTCGATATATAATTTTACTGGTTACAATTCCCTATCGGCTAAAATATTTTTGAATGAATCAGAGAAAGCTTCTTTGACTTCTATGTTAAAAAGAAGAAACCATCTGCTAGCACAGAAATTTGTAAATTACTTATCCCATATCCCCTTCTGTCAATAAATGTTATCTATTTGCCATTTTCTGTTCGATTTAAGTCCAATTGAGCTGTTTCATTATCAGAGTTCTAGTCGGTGAAGGCGTAGCAAGAAGTTCGAGGTTCACTTCGTTCTCTCTTCTTTCCCACGCCCATTTTCTTCACGATTTTCAGTTATCTATTTTCGTTTATTCGTAAATATTATTAAACAGTTTAAACAGCGACATTCTACGATCGTTTTTTGACCTGCCATTGCATTAGGATTTTAAGGCTGCTCGAATAATTCACCGCAATCAAACACGATTTGCAACAAAATTGTTTGTAAATGTTATTAAATATTCCTTTTATTTGTAGCCTTATTATTTCTTTTCTAGTTTTATCTGATGTGATATATTTTGTTCTAATTTTATCACCCTAATTTCCTCGAGATTTCCCAGGTTTGTACTTTGCTCTTTAGCCTTTTTGTTAATATTCAGAATTCGCATCCTGTTGTAACATGTACTGTTTCATGTTTTCTCTTTTTATGAATTTGTTCAGTTCTGTTTAATCAAAGTAACTGTCATACAATACCCTGTATATTTTCATTTTGGAAATGTTTCTAGATATGACCACAAAGTCATAAAATCCCCCTTTAAAATCAATAAATTTAAGAGAACTCAATGTATAAACAAAAGCAAGTATTTTCGTACACAACCCCACCCAAAAGCATTTATTGACATCTTTTTCAATGCTTCTTTTTTTGTCTTTCCAAATATTTCTTTTTATTTCTTTGTATTATTCATTTCCATATTTTGTTTGTGTGTGTAATGGTCGTTACCTCTGCATTTTTGTGTTAATTTGAAGTGTGCTTTCTTAGTGCTTGTTTCTTTATTCTTCTTTCTGGTTTGCTTTTGTTGATTCTGAATAGTATTAAATCGTCAGCATACATCACCTCATTTATGGCTACTTCTTTAGTTTCTTGTTCATTGACTCTTTGCTCAGTGTTTTCAAAATTAACAGACTGAGTATTTTTCCTTCTCTTAGCTCTATTGTGTTGCAAGTGTTTGCGATATTTTTCCGCAAATTGAATTATACTCTTTTTTGCATACAGACTGCTCACTGGTTTGATATGGTGGTCTTCATAACTCTTTTCTTTCGAACCTTCCACAGTTTAGTTCTGCGAGAAAACGGATTATGCAATAATGGAATGGATGCAAGAAAATTAAACTTATATGCATTTTGAAAATTTAAGAAATTTAATGTGATCTTTTTTTAATCTATTTAGTTGTTTTAAGGTAATATATGGAGATACTATGGATATGCTTTTTCTAATATTTGTTGAAAGCCGAATTCACGTGTCTACATTAAATTATTAATAAAAATTGATTAACGTTTTATCCCTATTGACATCTACACCGTTTTTAGTTCATTGTTTCAAAGTTGTACCTCAATCCGTTTCTTATTATATGAAGTTAAAACAAGATGAGAATAGTCCTGTGGAGTGGTCATTAGTCATGTATAATCTGTATTATGTAATTATTTTCTTCTTGTAATGGATTGAGTCTTTCTTTCTTTTCTTTTCAAAGTATGTGACATGGTTGAGAATTGGACAAATTAAAAAGGTCGTATATTTCCTAAAATGTTGATGCTCGTTGCAAAAGTACGGGAAGTGAAATACTTGATGTATCGCTCATATAAGCACTTAATCTCGTACACGAGCCGGAAATAAATCGCGTAGTTGTTGTTGCAGTCCTGATTACAAGACGAGACTGTGAAGTACAGAACATAGGAGCGGAAGCAAGAAAGGCAGCCGGATGCAATTAGAACCCAACAGGCGATCATTTCCGGTCTCTTCTGCTTATTAACTGACGCCATACACTATTACGGAGGAGACGCGGGTCGCAGAGGCGGGGAGAGAGAGAGAGAGAGCAAAAGTTTTTGGGGGAGGTCACACGTAAAATACCGGCCGAGGATAATTAAGTAATTTATATTTGCGCGCGATTAAATTTTTCAGATGTTAATTGCGCACCGGAAAGTATAATTTGTTGTATTGTGCGTTTTTCGTGGCGGAAAGGGGGGAAGGACGCACGCAATTAGGGTCCCTTCTGGCCGTGCACGACGAATTATGTATTTTGAAAGGAGAAGAGAGCTAGTGAAATGTTACTTTAGGTAAAATTATACATCTCGTTCTGATATACTCAAAGTAAACGTATTTTTTAACATTGAAAATAATTTTAAATATTACCCATTGAGTTAGAGTAAAGGACCCTTTACAGGTTTGCAATTTCACAAAACTTAACTTTACCTCACGGCTTTACATTTAAGCAATTTTTTTATAATTGCAACAAATGGTAACAATTTCTGAATATAATTATTTACATTAGTAGTCTTGTTGAAGTTCAATATAAAATATTGTACATACACAATCACAAATTGTATCTTGTAAAGCGTTCTTAAGAAAACTTGACTTCTGAAAGAATTATAATTCTTTTTTTTTTTAGAAATTAAATTATTTTACTTTCATGAAATTGGAACAATTCTTGATATTTTCCTCCATTCAGAAGGTAAAGGGATTATAACAACTTAATAAACGACATTAACTGTTTCGTTGATTTTCTCGTTAAATTTAGGACATCGATTCTTCAAGTCTTCCCTTAAATAAATACTTAATGGTACCTACTAATACATTTTCTTTAATAGCCGGCGAGGTAATAAGAAACAGCCTATCATTAAATTGTATGCTTTTCGTAATATTAAGAGCTTTACGAAGGAGTGTGATTTTGAATGTTCTACTTCTAATTAGTATTGTGGTTGACTGGATTTGGTTATAATAAAATTGGAATGAAGGGAAATCAAAATGCTAAAACTTGCTACCTACCAGAATAGAAATAAAATTGTGCTGAGGAAATTAACTTACAACAGCCAGCCAGTAGCTCAGTCCTGGTGGACGTGAAGGTTTACTTAAATGCGAAAAATAATCGAGCGCCACCTAATTTTAACCGGAGACGAGGAGAAAATTAATTTATGCAACAGTTTAACGTCGATAAAAAATAGTATCTTGTAATAACAAACTGTTTGTAAGCAAAGATCAAAACATCAGAACGGTGTGTGCGTACCTTAAAATTAAACGTGTATTTGTGCCTTTATAAATCGAAGCTTGAACGATATTAAAAACCAAATTTACATGTTAATGAATTTAGATGAAATCAACGAATAACAGATTTACTGTGGTACTTCTATTACTGGCGTGAATCGTCCAAAGCGCAAAAAGTTCATGGGAAATCATATTCGGCCTAACGTCATAGCCATAATAAATGGGAACCTCCCACCTGATTGTCTTCGTAGAGAGTTCCTGGTCCTGTTGGTTTATTGCAAAAGCTGACATGTGAAGACGACAGTTTAAAGAAACGTTCGGAGGGGGTCTTCGAAGGAGCCCGTACGAAAGTGTTGCTGAAAGAAAGCCGATATGAGAATGTCTGTTATTCAATAGGATATTCACGCAAAAAAATAAAGACTTAAATGAGAAGCCTAACCGTTAAGCTTAATGTCGGTACGGAAAGGTTGCTTAAAGAAAGCCGATATGAAAAGCCTAGAAGGGAAGAAAAGCACGACAATAGTAATTTACACGAAAAGAGAAAGCAACAGTCGGCAACATACCTGTCTGTAATAAAGGAGACAAGCTGGGGCAAACTCTAACAATTTTTTGATTCACCAGGCTACAAAATTAACTTCGACCGAAATTGTCTAATTGTAAGCGGCTTCCTTGCAACCATTGCCGATACGAAACCATCTGCGCCTTGTTCGCCAGTATAGGTAGATATAAGGTCACAGTCCCCTCAATTCACCATACCCTGAGGCTAATCAAAGCGTTGACTGCACGCTACACGCTCGCAACAAATTAATAAAAACAAATTTGACTTCGCTCAAAAATACGGACGAAAGAAGTTGAACGACTCAAAACCGACGTGACATAAACCAAAGCCAATTGGCTTTCAAAGCCAACCGAATAAAAGATGATGTCAGTAAGATCCAGTGGCGTCAAATGTCAAGTGTGAAAGTAATTTATAACTCCGCCGAAATCAGTGGCGGCTTTTTAGGGTAGGTGTCGCTTACCCTACCAAATTATAAAGAAATAAACATTATATTTTATATTAATTACAAATATCCGATTGTTTTATTTATAGACTGAGAGCTAGTGAAACTTTTTTGTCAAAGTGTTTTATACCCGCTGAATTTTTTTATGAAAATCTGGCGGAGAAACTCCGGTCGTTAAGTACATTTTTTTTTTTTGAAATTTCAAAAAAATATAGTTACGTTAAAGTGAAGTATACCTTTTGAAACTTTAACATATTAAATTTGATACCTTTTTGAGTGATAAAAAAAATGGACAGACCTCTTGGTTGGGTTTAACTTGCTGCCAGACGATTGCAAAGTAACACTTTCGGTTAAATTCAAAATGTTTTATGTCGCCTCTCATTTACACAGGATATTCATGATGCTATAAGAGTGGTAAATTTTGAAAAGTCTAATGATTTGGATGGCACCATCATTGTGAAAAGTATTCAAAAAGATGTCATGTGAGGGCGGGGGAGATGAGATTATGCAGATATACTTGAGCAAGACATAGATTTCAAAATAATTTTTAGTACACTTTACGCCCGGAATTGCTCCGCCGGAACATACAATGCAAAACGTTTGAAACCAAACATAGGCAAAGTATATATTTTTGGAATTAGGAGAAACGTATCCTTCCTAATTAGAGAAAATATGCTGAGTGTTCCGTTTAAAACAACAAAGTCGGTACTCATTTGTTACTTTTCCGATCGTCATTTGTTTTCGTTTTTAAGATGGTTCGGGTACATGTAGGTAAATTTAACATTTTTTGATATGTCTGATAATAAAGTGTGTAGGTACCGTTCAAAATATAACCAAAAAACCTGTATATACTGCAATTCTCTCTTAAATTATTCAGGCAATAATGAAGTTAGAAAGATAAAATTCCTTTAACATACTTAATAGACGTAACAATGATTTTGGTAAAACAAGAGCTCTCATTTCAAGGGGCAGAGTTGAAAGTAAAAGTTCTATTAGTGTTGATAATTTTATTAAAATAAACTAAAACTAAACTATCTTTTTTTTCACTGTCGCCTACCCTAGATAATTAGACACGAGCCGCCACTGGAACAAGATGACACAAAAACTAAAGCGACGTTGAGTTTTACAACCAGTTAGAATAAACATTCAATTTAATTCGAAAAACTCGGAAACATACTGTGGCGAGCCAACCTGACTTAGCGCAAGGCGTCAAGAAGTCGGTCCGCTGTTATGTGTCATCGGCCGTCACGCGGTCGGGGCCTACATCGAACAAACTAGAATCTTCCAGCGTAGAGACTTCCAGACGCCAGCAAATGATATAAAATCGCCCGGAGTTGACTCACCAGTCAGTCGAATTCGAACAGCGAACGTCGAAGTTAGATTTTAGTATGAAAATAAATTATTACAAATAAATTAGTTTTTAAGCTTTATTAAATTACGGTTAAGTTTTTATCGAGTGTTTTATTCGTTTAAATAAATAAACTCAAACCCTAGAAACGTAACAGTGGTGTCGGTGTGCGGGTTTGTGCAAATAAATAAACAATTTAAAGTAAATTAAATTTAATCAGATTATTAAATAAGTACAGTATCGGAAAAAAACAATGGCTACGAGAAAAGTGTTGTTGAAAGACCTACAAGTGGCCGAATTAAAAACCGAATTGGAAGAACGAGAGTTAGAAACCTGTGGTTTGAAAGGCGCACTTCAACAGCGTCTCCGATCCGATTTGTTGACAGCTGGTGAAGATCCAGAGACGTTCCTTTTCGAAATTTCGTGTGGTCCCGTCGATTTTAATAAAATCTTGAAGGATGAATTTCGAGAACAATCCAGAAATTTGGACGAGAAGTTTCAAGAACAGTCTGGAAATTTAGAGAAAAAGCTTCTAGAACAATCTGGAAATTTCAAGGAAGAACTTCGAGAACAATCTGGAAAATTCAAGGACGAACTTCGAGAACAATCCAGAAATTTAGAGGAGAAGCTTCTAGAACAATCTGGAAATTTCGATAAATTACAGAATAAATTGTTGGAACAATCTAGAGACTTAGACGAGAAATTTCTAGAACAATCCAGAAATTTCGACGAGAAACTTCTAGAACAGTCCGGAAATTTGAAGGGTGAATTTCTAGAACAGACGAAGGGACTCGAAGATAAACTAGTGGTAAAAATATCGGAAGAAACAAGAAACCTGCAAGAAAATGTGGAAGAAATAATATTCCAGCAGGATAACAAAATCAAAAATCTGGAACAAATCATGGCGGGGTTGCGAGTGTTCGGGGATAAGCCACCAGTAGAAACACCAGAAAATAATGAAACCCGAATTGTGGAAGGACCAACAGAAAATTCGAAATTGAAAGTAAAACCACGAACGTTCGATGGAAAGTCTTCTTGGCCCAACTACTTCAAACAGTTCGAAGCAGCAGCAAAGGCGAACAGATGGACGGCCAGCGAAAAAGCCACTTCGTTAATTGTGGCCTTGAGTGGGGACGCTATCGATGTGCTACAGACGATGCCGCAAGAGGAACAAGAAGACTTCGACAAGCTTGTGAATAGGATGGAAATGCGTTACGGACAGGCCCATCTGACCGAGGTATACCATGCGCAGTTGAGGAATCGCTGTCAGAAATCCGGAGAAAGTCTTCAGGAATTCGAAGCGGACGTAGCGCGGCTGGCCCAGTTGGCATATCCCACAGCTCCTGTTGAATTCCTCAAATGTTTGACGGTGCAGACCTTCATAGATGGAATCCGTGACCCAGACAACCAGCAGGCATTGAGAATGACCCATCCGAAGACATCCAAGAACGCATTGGCTTATGCCTTGGAATTTGAAGCGGCGAGACGAGTCTCAAGAGGGCATGTCAAGGTGCGAGCGGCTATGGACTTCCAAGAGGACGAAGAGGAAGAGTCCGCCAACACCAAGGTGGGACCTGCTAATAAGGGGCAATCCAAGGAATATGCCACCGCCGAGGATGTTCGCCGCATTGTGGAACAGGTCATCAAGAAGAAGAAGCCGCTGGAAAGGCCAGGACGAAGGACATGTTCGCAGGCGATGTCCAAAGTCCAGACAGGATCCAAGGAAGCCACAGTTAAACTAAGCCGGGCCGGTGCAGAGGGGCAAACGTCGACCCGTGTTCAAAGGCCCCCAAAGACGAAAGCCAACCAAGTAATATCCCTACGGCAGTTAACCAGCAGTATCTTCGTGGATGTTACCATTGATGACATTCCTCACACCATGTTATTGGATACGGGTGCGACGAAGACCATCCTAAGACCCGACGTCATTAAGTCATCTGGACGCACCGAGCCGACCAAGTGGAAACTGAAAACTGCAACTGGAACATCAGCAACTGTCCACGGTGAAGTAGAGGTTATCATCACCATTGGTTCAACTCCAATAAAACACCGTGCACTGGTGGCAGATATAGAGGACGAGGCAATTTTGGGCATGGACGTCATGTGTGCCCACGGGTTCCAATTGGACTTAAAGCGTGGCGTGATGGCGGTCAATAATGAGGAGTTGGTTCTACATCAACGAGGGGACGTGGCCGCTCGAGTAGTCCTCGCTGAAGACGTTGTATTACCCAGCAGGACTGAGGTTATCGTCGACGCAAAACTGGACGGTGTTTTTCAAGATGGGCAAGTCATTATGGTTGAACCTAATACTGATGATCAAAGGATTGGAAGAGGAGTCCTCGTTGGGAAAATGTTGTTGACGGCGAAGAAGGAAGTACCTGTCCGCCTGATGAACGTCAATTGTTTCTCTGTCAATATCAAGAAAGGAACAATCTTGGGAAGCTGCACCATGGTGTCCTCCATCTCCCGGCAACTTGAAACAAACGTGCCAGAAGCGAAAGTCCCAAAGAAATTATGGGAAATGGTTATGTCAACAGCCCAGGAATTGACTCCAGACCAGAAGACAAAAGCAAAGAATCTGATCGGCCGCTATCAAGATGTATTTGAGGTAGAAAATGGATCCAAGGGAAGAACTGATGTCGTGAAACACAAAATAGAGACTGGAGAAGAAAGACCTATCCGTCAAGCTCCAAGGCGATTACCGTTGGCGAAGCGTGAGGAAGCGGAACGCATTATTCGCGAGATGGAAAAGGATAATGTAATAGAACCATCAAGCAGCCCGTGGGCGTCACCAGTAGTACTTGTGAAGAAGAAGGATGGGTCCACCAGGTTCTGTGTAGACTACCGGTTACTCAATAATGTCACCAAGAAAGACAGCTATCCCCTGCCACGGATTGATGATACCCTGGACACCCTGGCCGGCTCAAAGATCTTCTCAACTTTGGACTTAAAGAGTGGATATTGGCAAGTGGAGCTGGCGCCCGAAGATCGAGAAAAGACGGCGTTTTCCATTGGTATGGGTCTGTGGCAGTTCACAGTGATGCCATTCGGATTATGTAATGCCCCAGCGACATTCGAGAGGTTAATGGAGACGGTTCTGAAAGGTCTGTCCTGGACAACGTGCATGGTGTACCTTGACGACATAATTGTCGTGGGAAAGACGTTCGACGACCACCTAAGGAACCTGGAAGGAGTGTTCCAGCGGCTTCGCGGAGCTGGACTAAAGCTTAGCCTCAAGAAGTGTCACCTGTTCCAGAAGGAAGTGAATTACCTGGGGCACATTGTTAATGGAAACGGAATCGCCGTGGACCCTGTGAAGATTCAGGTGGTGAAAGACTGGCCAACTCCCAGAAATAAACACCAAATAAGGAGTTTCCTTGGCCTGTGCACTTATTATCGGCGCTACGTTCCTGGATTTGCAGACATTGCTAAGCCGTTAACAAAACTCACTGAAGAAGGTCGTCCATTTGAATGGGACCAACAGTGTCAAATTGGCTTTGAATAACTAAAGCAGTACTTGGTTAGTGCTCCTATTCTGAGTTATCCTCTCCCGGAAGGCAAGTTCGTCGTGGACACAGATGCTAGCAACGTTGGCATTGGTGGCGTACTCTCCTAGATACAAGAGGGGCAAGAGAAGGTGATCGGCTACTTCAGTAAAGTCCTATCAAAGCCGGAACGGAACTATTGCGTCACAAGAAGGGAATTGCTAGCCGTCGTAAAAACGATAGAACACTTCTACAAGTACTTGTATGGTAGACGCTTCCTGCTGAGGACCGACCACGCCGCTCTAAAATGGCTTCTCCGTTTCAAGAACTCAGAAGGGCAAGTTGCACGATGGATCGAACGACTTCAGGAGTACGATTTTGAAATTCAGCATCGGGCAGGAACTAGCCATCGAAATGCCGATGCTTTGTCGAGAAGACCCTGTGCCGAAGACTGTAAGCACTGTAGTCGTTTGGACGAGAAAGTAGCCACGACTGCGAGGACAGCCATTGCTGACGACAAATGGCAAGCCAAAGAACTGCGAAGAGACCAGGAGAACGACCCGGATTTGAAATTAGTGCTAGAGTGGAAAAGCAGGGACGCGAGGCCTACCTGGGAAGAGGTAGCACCATGTGCACCGTCCGTAAAATCATACTGGGCGCAATGGGACTCCATAGTGTTGGATCGTGGTCTTCTGAGACGAAGCATGGAGAATGCAGAAGGCATGGAAGAGAAGACACAGTTACTAATCCCCAAGAATAGGGTGCCAGAAGTTCTGAGGGAACTTCACGATGGAACTTCGGGAGGGCATCTGGGAGTTAAGAAGACTATGGAGAAGGTGCGCGAAAGATTTTACTGGGTGAACTGCAAGGAAGACGTGAAGGATTGGTGCAGAAAGTGTGCAGTCTGCGCAGCCAGTAACGGCCCCCACAGGCGGGGTAAGGCCTCCATGAGACAGTACAACGTTGGAAGTCCTTTTGAGAGAGTTGCCATCGATGTAGCCGGCCCGTTTCCAGAAACGAATGGTGGAAACAAGTACATCGCCGTGGTAATGGACTACTTTAGTAAGTGGGTTGAAGCTTACGCCCTACCTAACCAAGAGGCGGTCACTATTGCGGAAGTCCTTGTCAGGGAATGGATCAGTCGGTATGGTGCACCTATGGAACTGCATTCAGACCAAGGAAGGAACTTTGAATCGGTCTTGTTCAAGAACGTGTGTACTCTGCTCGGCGTACGAAAAACTAGAACAACTGCACTCCACCCACAGTCGGACGGAATGTTGGAAATGTTCAATAGAACCATCAACCGACATTTGTCCAAGGTCGTTTCCAATCATCAGAGGGACTGGGACACGTACATCCCCCTGTTTCTAATGGCATACCGCTCATCCGTTCATGAGACAACAGGGGAGACTCCCGCGAAAGTGGTATTCGGGCGAGAGCCGAGACTGCCCTGCGACCTGAAGTTTGGTGTGAAGCCTGTCGAAGTCTCTGCCGACGAAGATTACGTGAGCAAATTACGCAGGAAAATGGATGATATCCACAACCAAGTGCGTCACAATATACAGACGGCCAGCGATCGGATGAAGGAGCACTATGACATCAACGCTCAACACGGGGGATACCAACCTGGAGCACTGGTCTGGCTTTATAACCCCCAAAGACGTCGAGGCCTCTCCCCAAAATTACAGACCTCTTGGGAAGGTCCTTACAAAGTGGTGAAACGGATCAACGACGTCGTTTACCGCATCAAGAAGGTCCCCCATGGCAAACCCAAAGTAATCCACTTCAACCGGATAGCCCCTTACCATGGAGAGGCAGATGAAGGGACAGTACAAAGGGCGCAAGTTTCCGAAGTGAACTTCGAAACCTTCATGTCTCATCACGCCGAAGGAAGCAAGGCACGGTTTGGAGTGACCACGGAGAAGCAACAAGATCTCTTTAAAGTACCACTGGAGTACAGTCTGGCCCACTGCGTAGCAGAAGACCTGAAAATGTCCAAAGGAATCGCTCAGGTGTTTAGGAAGAAATTTGGCCAAATCGAGGAGCTACGAAGACAGCATCCCGTGGTAGGCAAGAGCTTGCAGATCATTGATTCGACGGCAGATCGGAGGCGCCACGTGCATTATTTAGTCACTAAGAAGACATCAAGCGGTAAACCTGACTATGTGACTATGTGGAGAGCCCTATATAGCCTGAGGAGACAGCTAATAGAGAACCATCAGATGAAGTTAGCCATCCCCAAATTGGGCTGCGGATTGGACGGACTAGACTGGAGAGTAATTCGAAGCATGCTGGAAGTCATCTTCCACAGAACGGGAATTGAAGTCCTAGTCTGCAGCCACCACCCACAGGCAACAGTCAGCAACAGCAAAACCGTAGACTGTTACTTCTTCCAGGCGGGAAGTTGCAAGAATGGGCCAGCATGTAGATTCCGACACCCTCCTTCAAGACTATCACCAGGAACATTTCGAGACGAAACGTTTCTAAGAAGGGGGCAGTGTGGCGAGCCAACCTGACTTAGCGCAAGGCGTCAAGAAGTCGGTCCGCTGTTATGTGTCATCGGCCGTCACGCGGTCGGGGCCTACATCGAACAAACTAGAATCTTCCAGCGTAGAGACTTCCAGACGCCAGCAAATGATATAAAATCGCCCGGAGTTGACTCACCAGTCAGTCGAATTCGAACAGCGAACGTCGAAGTTAGATTTTAGTGTGAAAATAAATTATTACAAATAAATTAGTTTTTAAGCTTTATTAAATTACGGTTAAGTTTTCATCGAGTGTTTTATTCGTTTAAATAAATAAACTCAAACCCTAGAAACGTAACAATACGATTGCAAATAATTGTGAAATCAACGCAAAAAATACAGACTCCGGACCGATGATAAGATAACTATAATGCCGAAGCAGCTAAACCGTAAAAAGATTTATTGTCGGAGTATCTTGAGATGTATAGAAGCCATCTGCGAATTGAACCACAAAATTCGATCGAAGACGTGGGACGCAATCTGCGTTAAAAGTACACAACTAGACTGCGACGGAGATCGCAATAAAAAAATATTTCCAGCATAATAAATGCAAGCGAAGAAAATAGAACGCTAAACGTTCATACAGTATTTAGGCCGCCATTCGATTATTGCGTTATCAAGAATAAATGTAACACAAAACTCGGTACATACAGGTTGACTTCCGAAAGCGGTTTTCCAAGCCGAAACAAATTTTATTTCGCAGCACATTCAAATAGAAACAAGAATCGTATGTCCAGAAAGTCTGAAGTGAAAGATTCAGTAAAGAATGCTAAGGTGGGTATAATTTTCCTGGAGAAGCGTCAAATGTACTTACAGTAAAACGTCGGTATTAAGATAATTGAATTTTAAGTCAGTACAAAAATAATAGGAGAATTTTATAAAAGTTTTCAGCCGACAGGGAAGTGAAAATGATAAATGAATAGTTTAAAAAATAAATTCAAACAAAAGACACCAAGACCAGAAAGTTATAGTTAAAATAGAGTGATTATACAGAAAGGTTGCTATTTGTACATATTGCAACAAAATATATAATTTCTAATTTATCTATTCACCGCAGAATAATTGTGAATGCCTCAATGACGATTTCTTTGAAGTCAATCGCCAACATGTACTTTTGTAATGCAGATAGAATTGCACGGAGAGCACGAGGAGGAGCACCCGTAACGAAATTATGCCAATAAGAAAAACTATCTGCATGCAACATCTGCTTTGGTGCTAAACCGAGAGCAACGCTGACATAAACAAAAACAAATTCCAGGGGAGCGATTCTGTGCACCTAGCCATCTATAGATCAAGTGTTTTAAAATTCAGATAGAAATAGGTTCCGCTGAAGCCTTCTATGCAAATTCGATTCCGTATATGCAGGGCCGAACTCTACTCGAGCGCTTCAACTTTGTAGCTGAAGAATAGTTAGGGAAATAATATTCCATAAATTATCATACTTAGAACCGTTACTACCATCAGTAATAGTAAAGGTTACATAACAAGATTTGAAAGGCTTTAAGTTAACGTAATATTGCACTAAAAAATAATAATACATTTAATTGCTTTGTATTATAAAACCAATGATTTACCTTAATTTTTTTTTGAGCAACACAAAATTTAACGCGCGTATTTTCAGGTTTAATGAACAAAATTGCATAGTGAGAGTTTCGCAACTTCGGTATTCGACGTGAGGCTTAATCGCCACGAAAATTGTCTAGCAGGATTTACCTATTTCTGCTTAACTTGCAATTAACATCCTAAACATGTACAAAAATTACGTTCTCACAAAGGAAATTTCATGCTGACAAGTGACATCAAGTTGATTGAACTTGTTTGAGGGATAAAACATACGTACGTAATAGTAACCAGAGTGAAAATGAAAAATAATAAATAATAATTCAATAAACTAAAAAAGAAGCGAATAATAATTTATTTAATTACATCATAGGACACTTTATTCTAAAAAACGTACCACATTTTTTAACATCACAAGTTCTATAATAGACGTAATCCTCTTGAACTCTTAATTTCGTATTAATTTATGTATTCCTATATTCCTATACCTTCCATTCTTGCAAAATTTTAAAGTATACATAACTCAAGATAGTCGGTGGATAATAAGGAAACGCATAAACATTAAGCCTAATTAAGTGGCACTAAACAATTGTTTTACGGAAGATCAGCATAAACTCTCCCCTCATTCTGTCTTATATGGTGCAGTAGGATAATTTCCTCTGGAATTATTAACGTAATAAAATTCCAGAAAACCAGCAATTTACACTTACGCTGGGCCGTAATTGCAAACGTAAAGTTGAACGTACGGCATGCCACCACGTTTACGATTCGGATAATTCGTGTATCCACAACCAACCAGATAGGTATCCGCCCAAACTACCTGCAATTATTAAAAGTTTAGAACTTCATAATTTAGACGTCCAAAGTATTTACCTGTGTGTAGTGTCCTACTCCAGGAACGTGGCTTTCAGGATATTTGTACATTTTATGTTCATCGAACCAACTTTGAATTGCTTGGTTCCATCTCGGTTTCATGAGAAGGGTCGATGAGAACGTATATAAATTCTGACCGACTGAAAATCGGTCTACAAAATAATAGTACATTAGAGTAATCATTTCAAATATGAACACTAAATGTAATACAGGCTGTTTGCAAAATAAGTGCAAAATTTTGAACCGCAGCCGATAGCACAAACACGAAAGAAAATACAAAAAAAAATATTCTTGTAACATAAAGTAAATTCCTTAATCCGTCCCTTATTTGGCGCTCTTGAAATAACAAAAAAAAAACTTACGCAACTTGCTTCTCTGATCGTAGACAAAAATCGCGGAAATGACTAATACGCAAGACACACTCACCGAATATCATCTGTGTCGAGGATCACGGCGTCCATCATTAATGACACACTCGTTTGTGTGTCGGCGAAAAAGTAATTCTTGTGTTTGTATGCATGTCAGGATTAGCGCTGATAACTGTCAATGGATTATGAATATACTCCTCTGAAACGCTGTTCTCTGGCCCTTCGTGAATTGCGGCATTTTAATAAGTAATAATACTATCTGCATAGTAGTCGCATTTAGATATAACTCGTTCAATCGCTTTTCCCAAACTAAACTGTTGATTCCAAAGAATACGGGGCAATAAATTGTGTGTCATAATCATAAAAAAAGAGGCAAATTTCTTTCGCTCAGCTGTAATACGACTTATTACGACGGTAAAAAAGCGCTTTTGTTGGGTTCTCGACTTCGGCGGCAGTCACTGCTTGATTGCACTTCAGTTTTTTATTCCAATAATATTTCCTTATCTTGACATATCTCAAAAACATAGATGTACGATTATTTCTTGCCCTAGTTTCAGCTGCGATTTTCCCTAAATGTGTAACACTTTTATTAAGGACATGTAAATTCAATCGTTCCCATTTATGGTGATGTATTATAGGTTTAAATTTCTGCACTTATTTCATACAAACACCCGGTATAACGAGTGAGTTATAATTACCATCATGAACCGTTTTATGCTTAAATTCGTAAGTATTTGCAATCTTTTGTGCTTCTTTAGCAAGTGATTCATCCCACTTCTGTAATAAAACTTTAAATTTAATTCAACATTAAATTAAAAAATAATAATAATGCAGGAGTGTTTTTTTAAATGATTAAATGAAAATTAATCGAAATACTTTACCATTGTTTTTAAATTTATGCCTTTAGGTTGGTTAGGAACTTTCCCATCTTTAATTAATTTTCTGAGCTGATTGTGTTTCGATACGATTTGATTTTTTTCTTGCGTTGTAACTCCGCATCCTAAAATCAGAAGTCAAGTTTAATACTACATTTTAAATTTTCTTGTTTTCTCACTGAAACGAAACGAAACCTTTTTTTTATTTCTTGCAGTCCTATTTAAAAACATAACATTAAAGACATAAGAAGATTATACTGATTTAATTTACAATTGCTTCTGTTATTGTTAGCATGGCGGATAATTAGTGACTTACCGTAAGCATCCGGAGGGCATGACGAACAAGCAGCAATGTGTAACAGAGAAAAACCGAACAGTACACAAAATTGTTTCCTGTAGTTCATTTTTTATGCCGTTAACTAAGCAAATAATGCAGGTGATCTGCCTATATATACAATGGTTTCGCCTACCATACGCAGATATGATTCACATTATTTTCTTTGTTATCGCTGAAAAGCATAAAAATTTTGCAGTGCATGGCGTGATACGAAATTGTGTTTAATTATTATTACTTTATTGTTTCTTGATAAATCAACCACAAGGAAATTTTTTCGACTTAATAAGAGACTAATTATTCTCATTCTTTGGTGACTGTCAAAGTATGTAATTACATTTGCCTTTTAAGAGAGAATCTTTTCATAACGTCACAACTAACAATATGTCAAATACTTTACTTTTATACCGTGCATTAGTATTTCATGAAACACTAAACCTTTCCAAACTTTTCAGTTTTCAACCATGCTCATGTACTTTTATTTAATGGAGATTCAACACCATATTTAAGAATTTCAATCAATTGAACAACTTAACAATCAAATTTGCTTAAAATTTACAATTATTGCTATGTTTCAACTGGCCTTGCAAAATTGGTGTTCTGTAAACAGTTTTGTAACAACTTGCAATCCAAATCAGGTGTGATACAGAGTTAATATGCATCTCTCTTTAATTAGCGGTCGGCAATGGATTGAATTGTTATGAAATCGTATCAAGTTCTCTTCAATTATTGAATACCATATCAATTGATATGCACATCAATGTTACAGAATAGCCCTGAATGTTAGCTGGCAGCTTTTCTCACTGTCATCAAATAAAAATTTAGAACTAGGTACAGTAGTAGATAATTAAATCCGGGCAGGTCATTTTTTCTACGAAATTGATCTATTAAATTTATCCCAATATGTGTGCTTGTCTGAATTTTATTTTCCGCTACTACCCTACATAGATAGACAGGTTTGACACAATTTTCAACAGTTTTATAAAGAACCTTTGGTATCTATTAACTACATGATATCTTGATTTTTATGAAATAAATTTGAATAATGTGTATTATTGTGAGTTGTAAATTTCAAAAGTGTTTGTTAATTCTACCCTCCCCTTACCTTTCTACTGATTAAACTTTTCGAGCACGTTTTAATAAAAGTTTTTCCTTTGAAATGAGGAGTAGGGTCCTTTAACGTACAACAAAAACAAAAAAAAGTCCCTTAATAAATTTAGTTTTTAAATTTATGTGCCGGGGTTGGTTGAGGGACCTTACTGCTTTGAATTAATTTCCTAAAACGGTTGTGTCTCTCCACGATTTAATTATTTCCTGATCGACAACTCCGTACCCTAACATTAGAATTAACTCATCAAAACCAGAGGAATATAAAAATAAAAATCATTTAATGGAACACTGAAAAATTGTGTTAAAATGTGTTATTGTGTATTAAAATATATGTAAAAATGTACATCTCTGCATTAATTCCTAGAAAAACTTCATATTTTAAGTTTTCTTGTTTAGTACCGTCTCAAATGAAATTTAAAAAATGTCTATCAATTGATTACGTTAAAAATTGGTGATGTAGTTAAGACAAAAATAATTTTTATATAAAACTAACTAAACTAAATCAAATCAAGGTCAACAGACTTCTTTATACAATAACTATTTGGTCACCTCTTTTTGGAGCAATATTGTTATTAATTTCAAAAATTAGCGAAAGTGTAAATATCACACAGTTTTAATGAACGTAGAAAAATAACTATTTTGATATTTATTTATTTATTTATATACTACAGTCTGTCTATTAAGTAAAAGATTCTACTGATTTTACTTGGAATGCCAAGTACAGTTATCTTCTATCATTATTCGTTTTCAATTTGTGACTTACCATAAACACATATAACATATAAAAGCAAGAGAAAAACTAAACAATAGATAAAATTGTTTCCTACAGTCCATTTTTTTTCTGTTTCTAGGTAAGCAAGTAATACAAGTGATCTGACCATATCCAAGCAAGTTACTAAATTTGTTGTCGTTAAAAATCATAAAATTTTCACAGTACAATACAATACAAAGAACAATTTTTTTTATTTATTGTATTTTTCAACACCATAAAATGACTATTGTTAAAAACTACTATCTTGTTACCTTAATTAATGGTTTAATTATTTTTTTAATTGTTTAATATATTTATAATTAACAGGTAAATAGGTAATACATTTATAACACAATTAGGAGATACTATAAAAGGTAATTAATAAATAAACCCTGACAAAGAAATTGCAATTAATCCCTTGAATATTTTTCCACGATAAACTTAACATTGCCTATGCCAAGGCTGAACACAAATAACTACTTCCTGTTTTGATATTGTTTTTTATGCAATACGTATACGTAGATCCATATCATTTTTGTCCCACACCGTCAATATAATTGCAACGCTGATTTAATTTTCAAAATAATTATTAAAAACAGTTGATGTAATTTGAAGTAGACTTTTTAAAGTAATTTAATCTGGTTTTCGAGGAATTGGAATCAAAATTGCTTTTGAAGCAAGTAATTTTTGGTCTGCAAGTGAAAATACTTTGAATCGATTTATTCAAATTTGGATTAATGTATTCATTCAAGATGAAACATAAAAGGCGGTATTGGCCAGTAATACCTAATTAAGTCCTGCAATAATCGTATTACTAAAAAATCCTTTATTTTACTGAAAATTCTAAATCATTGTCAAGTACTCTTCACAACGCACCAAACGGCAATTAAATTTTTATGCGTTACTTGAAAACTTCTAAAATTAAATTTTTATCGCGCACATATTATAAAGCGGGCTTTATGAGCCGGCAATGAAATGAATCCCACAAGGCAGTCTCATTTATGGATTGCAGAGTAGTTATTGTTTTGATTTGAACAGTTTCAAGGAGAGTTCGGTCCACAAATTTATTGTTAGATAATTTTCAAAATCTCTCTGATAATTCAGAGATAAGATTCACTGATATTTGAATAAAAAAGTTTATTATTTTGTGGATAAATAGGTAACTGCTTATCTAGCAAAATAAAATAGCACCACGCAAAATGATCGCAGCTAGGCGCCTTCATGTCGCCGTTATTTTCCGCGTTCGATTGGTCAATTTCGGTCATATATGACTTTCCTTCGTATCTTAAGGTGCGTTTAGACTTGAGCACGCACGCACTGATCCTCCGCGAACGATCAAGTGTAAACGGCTATGCGCGCACGCTCACCTTGTGTGTTCCTGTGCGCGAACAGCCGCGAGCTCGAATAGCCGTAAATATGATTCCCTTTGTGCATTTAGATGAGCACGCACGCACTGATCCACCGCGAATGCTCAAGTGTAAACGGCTATGCGCGCACGCACATCATGTGCGAATGGCTGGCAGAGCGAGCCGCTTGGTGTCGGTCTCGGGTACGTGCTCAAAGGAATTAATTGCTTCACGCATGAATGCGTAGTTTGAACGAGAAAAAAGTCGCATATTGAAAGCCACGTGACACAGTCCTCGCAGAAAAGGTTTCTGAATTTTCAGTTAGCCATGGAATGGACCAATGAAATAGCTTCGTTGCTTTGCAAGATTATGAAAAACTGCCTATTTTATGGAATGTGAAGCACGCAAAATATTATTTTTAAAAAATGACCTACCAGGAGCTTGTGAACAAATTAAATATTGAAAATTTAGACAGTGCGGAAGCACAAAAAAAGATAAAATGTTTCTTGGGGCGATTTTAGTTATTGTAGTAAAATTTTTGAATTACTTATGCCAACCCTCTGACACTAAATAATAAGTAGAGTAATTTATTTTGTCTCTTATAAAAATTAGGGGTTTGCCACGAAAGTCGATGTCTCGTTCGAATTTCTTTTTTTTATTAAAATATGAATTACAATTATACAGCCGCTGCTATGTTGTCGTCCGTTGTGTGCGCGAACAACTGGATCAGCCCATGCGCCAGAAAATAAATGCTGGTGAGCGCGAACGAATGCCGTGCGCGTATGCTCAGCTCGTTCGGGCTCAAATCTAAACGCACCTTTAGACTCGGCAAAGTACGATCGCGTTGGTAGTTTTGTTAAACGCGTAGAGTGTATTTCGTGGTCTCGTGGGCTGCCGCTATTTTGTTGTCCGTCAAGCTGTGCCGCTTAAATGGTTACTGAAGGGAAGATATTACACCGTATTCTGAAAGCAGCACTCTTCGCAAAACCAGATATTCATTTCTTGGCTTCTCCAAAGACTAACAACTTCAATTTAATCAGGTATTTATGACCAGGGATTTTTGTGCGCAAATTAGTCTGTGCTGGTGTTAGTTTCAATATTCCTTAGTTAGGCATTTATTGTGTGTAAGAATTCGAAAACTTCAATAGGTATAACGGAAAAGTATATAGTTTCATTTTAGTTTCAAGCAAATGATAAGCTCTTGCGCTTAAAAATGAAATTGTGTTTTCCCAACGTGGAACTGATTGGAACTGATACGCTTGTCACAAATAACGCGCATTCGATTTAACATGATATAGTGAAAAATCCTTTTACTTCTGTTGAATTGTGAAATTTTGACGTAACGATCTTCAGGGTTAGTTTGAAAGCGCACAGAAGTTCGAGGAAAACAACGCCAAATGATATGATCATGCCATCTACCGTGCAAAGGTTTAGTTGGAAATGCGTCCCGGCGGAAAGGCGGACAGTGAGGTAGCGATGAGGTAATAGAAAACGTTAACTTTTTAGATTAAGAGCAGTTAAGCCGCGGATTTCGATTTAGCTTCAGAAATTGCTCGTGCGTTTCTCTTCAGATTTAATTTTCTTTTGTTAAATTCAGTAATTTTCTCTTAATTTGGAACGGAAGGCAAAAGCTTTCCCCGCGAAGTGAATTTGTTTTTTGTCGTGTATTTAAAACCGTTCCGAACAAAGTTCTATCATTTGATTTATATAAAATTATTGTGCCCTTTAAATACGAATACGAGAAGATTAATTTTAGAATCCGATTTGTAAGTTGGTTCAATCCCGCTTAAAGAACTAATCAATACAAAAGATCCAAAATCCATGTCTCCAAATCTAGCTTATAACGCAAAATTTCATTTTTCTGTCAATGTTAGAATTTTAAAGATTTATTTTGTAACCTATCTACACATCATTGGTTTTTAATCTGTTATTTTTATACCATCTTTTATTATTTTCTTTCAATAGATTTGTTGTAATTACCATTCTCTTTTATTTTACTCATTTTAAGTTCACTCACTACCATCATCAAGAATTCCGGAGAGGAAATCTCATGAGAGAGACAACAAGTGTGGAAAATTTGACAATCTTCATGCAACTATAACGGCACTGTTTTGGTTCCTCGCGATAAAACATCGGTTGGAGAGCATTTTTGGCTTTATTTACTAGCTACCAAACAAAAAAATTGCTTTCCAATGGCTCGTGGCTCAAAAGAGCAGCTTGGGTTATCTGTAAAACGGTGTACTTTTCTTGTGTTGTTCACGGTAAAAGAATTTTGTACGAGTATTCAGGCTGTCCATGTGATAGCAAGATTAACAAATGAGCTGAAATGTAAATATCACACAGTGTTAATAAACGTAAAAATATAATAAGTACAAAGTTTTTTTAATCACAAACCGGAGAGAAAAATGAAGGGAACACACTCAATGTTTCAAAACGAAAAGGTAACATGATTTTAAGCTAAAATACGAGTTGTATTTTAGCTTAAAATCATGTTACCTTTTCGTTTCTCTTGACGACTTGTTTCTCTTGACAACTTGTTTATTTACTTTTTTTCACTCCTGACGAAGCTATAAATCTGTAGCGAAACGTTGAGTGTGTTCCCTTCATTTTTCTGTCCGGTTTGAGATTAAAAAAACTTTGTACTTACTATTTTCATCGGACAAGAACAAACTTCAATTATTGTAAAAATATAACTATATTGATATTTATTTATTTATATACTACAGTCTGACTATTAAGTAAAAGATTCTACTGGAAAATTCACCGTGTCCCTCCAGTGTATATGTTCAGATCTGAATCACAATTTAACGATCTAACAATAAATAAACAATTTAAGTCTTAACTAAATTAACATGGGCACAAATAGTCCTGACGGGACTCGTAAACACTATATTACAACGGCTTTGCCTAGTTACGCAAATATGCATCAATCTTATCCGCGAGAACTGCGTATTAAATCTCAGTTAAACAGCATTGCTCAACAAAATAAAGAAAATAAAAAAAGGTCCAACATGTCCTAGCGCAGCGTCGCGTCGGTCCAGATGACCGCGATTCCGTTAACTCAACAACTTCTTCGACTTTCGAATTCCGTTCCACGCTAGACAACAACGAAGGTCTGCAGCTCCTCCGAGGGTCAGCAACTCAGGGGTACTGTACGGCAGAAGGGCCAGAAAGGGCGACGAGGCGGACAACGTCTCGCCGGAGGTGAAGCCCACGGATTGTTTGCAAAAGATGTAAGAACGCCGGCAGATAAAAGCCTGGTAGGGACACGAAGAAAAGAACATCGTAACACACAAACCGGTTTTAACTCCAAGAATATTAACTTGCTTGGATATTATATCAAACACGAGCAGGCTGTAAAAAGCAACGAAATTCGCAGCTTACCACCGGGAATGACCACGTAGATCCGGCTAGGGCCGCAACTTCTATTCCACCTTCCCAAGGAGAATATTTCGAAAGGTCACCAAACACTCACACAACACGAAACGTGTGGTCATCCCGGTACCTAAGTCTAGAATAATTCGTTGTAAACTTGATTCGGGATAACGGGTTGAAAAGCAAAAGGGAGAAAAGAAAAGGACCGAAGAGAGTAAACCAATACGAAAGAAAGTTATCCAATGAGAATTGAATGTCAGGGGTCACGATCGTGTCCATGAAGCGGTCGCAATGTTTCACAATTCGTCGCGAGTCAGAAACAAAAACGAAATAGCCGCTCTGGCGCCACCCGGAATAATTTCATGAACCCAAAATTTCCCTGCGATTCTAAATAAATTCGAGAAACGCGTTTCTAATTTGAAATGCATTCTCCGAAGATCTGAATAAAAAGCGAAAAGAATAAGCGATCAGGGAATTCATCGTTCAATTAAGTTTATCTCCAAGCTCGAGCGGCCTTAAAACACGTTTTGCTCACACACGACACTGCGACACGTTAAACGTAGCCCGATGATAACAGACGGAGCTAAACTCGGAGCGTCTCGTTACACACGGTGTTCCAAGGCGAGAAAATAATTTAGACCTATAATGTCACCCCTAAATTTCGTAGAAAGATAACCCGAGTCCCTTACAGTATGTATTTCTCCTTGGGATATTTCAAAGCCGACTCTGATTACTTGAATTGTGAGCTCCTTGTACGTGTGGGTTGACCGTACGCCATAAATAATCTTTTGATTTCCTAGCCCTATTGTAGCGGTCGTCATATGGTGGTGAATGACGTCATGTAGCGTTGAAAAATGACGTACATTGACGTAAATAAGCAAAACAGCCAACGACGTATATTACATTTTTCATAATAGTCCAATTCGATTTGGCGTTACTAACATGTTTGGAAGTTGAGGACAAAGATTCATCGAAAAAAGATTCCAAACATTTGAAGAAGACGTTTTGTGACGTCATTCACCACCAATTTAAGGTCGTTATTTTACGGTACCACTTTAGTAAGAAAGTAGTGCTTAAGGAAGGTTCACACTGGAACGCAGACGGACGCAACTTTTCGTTTGTTGACCTGTATTACGGGGTGCCTTCCCTTGGACGAAAACGCGACCTGACGACTGAACGAAGTTGAATGCCCCCATGTCGGAATTAAATTATTTTGAATATATAATTTGTTGTCACTGCTGTATTAACTGTTTCTATTCTCATTTTTGAACGACACGTAATCGCATTCAAAGTTAAATGATGTTATCCACTGTAAACGTTCTGTAAACGAAATACGGGTCCCGTTTTAGATTTCTAGCGATTTAAGAAAGCTAGCTTAACCTAAATTTAATATTTCTAAGCGAGTCAAAGTAATAACCAACTTCGAAGTATCTATCAAACGTAAAATTTTATCAACGCAGGTTCCAAGTGATCAAAATTTATGATTAGCCAAAACTTTTTATTAACAAATTTCTGAATGGCTTCAGTCGTCTTACATTGCTTTAAGAAGACCCATGTATTTACTTTATCTGATTCTCTAATGTAAATATCGACCTGGACACAGTTTTGCGCTTTCATTAGAAGGATGAATACGTTATATCCAATTATATTCAAAATGAATGAGAAAATGAGAACGTAAGAATTCTAAGCTAGTTAATTGTTTATATTCTACCGTGCACTTAACGAGATTAAAAGGGAGTGAAAATGTAGCAGCACAATTTATAAGCAGTAAACAACATTATTATTTCGTTTCGTATGACTCCTTTTAATGTCGTAATGTTTCTTAAATATCAAGTCTGACAGTTACAGATTTACTCAGAAATAAATTACGAAATTACATTGTGTTAAGGAAATAGAAACGCATTGTTAGATTTTTATTCCGCGAGAAAATATTATGTAGATGATTTATAATATAGAAGATAAATTAGAGGAGAACGATTCAATTTTAGTAAAGTTAAAAAAAAGTGTAGCTTGTCTAAACTCTCCAAATAAAAACGTATCATATTTATTTACGTCCTTCAAAACAACATTATATTAAATTTTTATGTCAACAAAGGGGAAATATATTCTGTCAAACGGACGTATTGTGTTTATTTACGTTTTCCACAAAAATACTTATGAAAGCCTGGGCAACAGTGAAATTTGCTTTATTTATCAGATAAAGTGATGTACTGTAGAAGCTATAGAAAATCTTCCATTGTGTGGGGATCCCTCGCGCAGCTCATATGTATAACGCATCGCCACTAAAATCTTTTTTCGTCTGAAAATGCCGTCCTTTCTCCCGCGCCGCAGAAAAACACTCGAATATTTCCATGTCTGCGCAAGACCATCTCGACGTCTATATTGGCTCAGATATTAATTTATGAGGGGGTTTAGAAAATGGGATTACGTCTCGCAGCTCGACGAATTGATTTGTTCAAGATAAACAACTAGATTATAGAAAGAAATTTCCAAAGTACCCTTTATGACTACTGAAGATATTCTATTTTGCTTATGATGAAAGTACAATGACGTAATTCAGGCAAAAATTTATATTTTCGTACTTTTTGCCAAATTAAGACTACGTTGTTTTAGAATTGCATCTAGAAAGAGAACTTAATTTACAAAAAAAGATAACTCATTGTCTGTACAAAATATGATTCTTAACATAAGAAAGAAGAGTATGGAAGTGAGGAGAAGTGAAATCATTTGATAAATTAGGTAAATATCTTAATTAATTGTTCCAAGGCTTTGTTACTTCCAAACCTCCTCGCCGTTGAAGGCGAAGCAATGTCGAATTTTATCTCCAGCACTAAAGGTTACCTGAAGCAGATACCGACCACCCCCTAGATAAATTCCAAGCGCGGCTCGAATCCGCGACCATGTAATTGCAAGGTTGGACCTTTACCACATGGACCGTTCAGGCGTTTAATAATAATTAAAAACCGGATTTTATGAACCAAAAAAAAAGGGAAAATAGAAGATATAAACAGGAGAAATAAAAAGGTAAATTAGGTAAGAGTAAACTTAAAAAAGGATTTAATACTTCACTATCCAAAATTAGGAAAAATAAAATATACATACACGAAACTAGATTTATTTATCTTTTAGTGAGTATTTGGTGATGTTCAACACAAATGTTCATTAGCATAACAAACTAAATATTACTCCAAATTAGAACTAGTAAAATTTGTTCGTTTTTCAGTTAAAATTCGATTTAGCCATGAAAAGTAACGTTTAGCATCATAGGAGGTAAGTGGATAATATTTAAAGACAGAAAAATTGGGAATTATTGTAGGAATACTATAATCTCCCTCAATTATTTTTTTAATTTTGTAAATTAACTCATAGCCAGGATTCTTTTCTAGAAGTTCTGTCAATTTATTGAATGCTAATTTTGCAGCTGATCCCCGAGAATTCTTCAAAGATTCTTTTACTTTTTCAATAACGTCTGTAGAATCAGTGATAGCTAAACCAATTGTCTCAAGTTTCTTAATACTGAAAACAATAATTTTGAAGAAGGTTCTAATGTACAACAGTTCACTTTTTACAGTTTCATTCTGAAAGTAATATTGAGCTTTCTCGATTGCTTGGAGTCCTCATTGTCAAAATTCATCACAACCTACAAAATACAATTGCAAAATTAAGAAAACCTACAATATTAATAATATTTAAACTGAATACTAACGGATTTTATATCAAAGTAAAAAGTTTTTTTTTAAACTTGAACCGGACAAAATTATATATATTTTATATACAGCCTGTAATCAAATAAGTTTCACATATTAAAACTGTAAGTTCTCTATCACTTAAGAAAGTGATTTCTGCAAATATGAATTTTATTGGTGAAAAATTAAAGAAATTAAAACCCCACCAGAGCCCGGAAACTTTTTGTTTGAAAACCTCTGACTGGCCGTGTATCAGTTTCTACAAGCGCATCATAAAACGTCGTAAAACAATAAAGCGTCATCGAACTGAAGGGCACTGGGTTAAAATCATCGCTTAAGTAATTCCATAACGGAATAGAATTATAAATATCCATCGCGTTGCTTATTAAATTAATCAATTTTCTCAATTTTCACGTAATTGTTAATAGTTTTCTGCTCACAAAACTGTAAAAATAAATAAAAATTAGAAATTCCATTTTCTAAAATTATTTTACTAATTCATACGTATTCATTGTGTACTTTATTTGCTGGTCGTCAATAAACTGCATTGTTATTTCTTTATTGCATAAAATGTTTAAGAATGTCTTTTCTTTCTGCATTTCGGAAACTCGTTATTGAATGCAGTATTCGCTTTTATTATTTTGTGAAACCAAAACAATAAAGCGTCATCGCACTCGAACTACGAAGAAACATATTCGTTAGTGGAAATAATTAACAAAGCGACAATGAATCAGAGCGACTAATAATTTTTTTAAATTACCTTAATACGCGAAATTAGCACTGTAAATCATGAGTACTATTGGTTTACAAAGACCAGGATGTCAATATCTAATTATTGTCGATTATCTAATTAAACAGATTTAATTCTGATCAATGCAAGCAAATTTAAATTGTTCTCCTTTAATTATAATGCACACACGGGGCACGACCGAGAGATTTTCAATTTGAACTGTCGTCTTTAATGGGTCGGTGATTCTATTTTATAGTGTTCCCATAAAGCTTTTAAAATGCGATCAAGCAATTGACCTAGAATTTTGCTGGAATTTTGTTTTATAACGTTGTTTTTGTGCACGGCCGACCAAAAGTTCTCAAACAAAAGAGTCAATACTCCTCCACTAGGTAATTTTTTTATTTTGGAGCTAGACTTTTGGTAGTTGCAGCATTAATTCTCTTACATGATGAGGAACTTACGGTATTAATATGTGAAACTAATTTGATTACACCCTGTATATACAGGGAAGGGCAAAAGTATGGAACCGTCTGAATATTTCGAAAACCGTTCGACGTATCTACTTGGAATTTGGTGTGTGATTTAGAGTCAATAAGACTACATTGTTAATTTGTTTCAATTGTTTATCTGTTCTTGTTTTTGAGATACAACGCCAACTTAATTTTTTTTTTAACGAGAACCTGTTAATGTTCTTGTTTTATTTAGTAGATCGCTTAATACTCTGTACAACCACATAACTTTTTATCCAATACATCAGAAAATTTTGGAGAAAATAGCGTTTGAATGAAAAAGTTCTGAAAAATGGTTTAGAATGATATTTCACAAAAATACCAGTTTAAACGAAAAAAGTTAGAAGGTCACAAGGTTATGCACTGTTTTTAAAACAGAAATAAAGAATACTTTAATAAATGTTGCTTAAAACATGAAAACAAATATGAGGAAGGGCAAAAGTATGGAACCGGTTTAATATTTCGGAAGTTGTTTGACGTATTTGTTTGAAATTTGATGTATGATTTATAGTCAATAAGACATTTATTACCAATTTGTTTCAATTGTTTACCTGCTTTTGTTTTTGAGACTTAACGCCAGCTTGACTTTTTTAAATGACTAACTGCTGATTTTTTCCCTTTATTTAAGAGTTCGTTTATTTCTCGAAACGACCACATAAAATTTTCGAGAAAATAACGTTTGAATAAAAAATGGTTTATTGGTTGATATTCGACAAAAAATACTAGTTTCAACAAAAAAACTAGAAGGCCACAAGATAATGGACTGTTTTTAAGATAGAGCCAAAGAAAATTTTAATAAAAATTGCTTTAAAAACATGAAAACAAACACTGAATTTCAACGTAAACCATTTTTCCTAACTTTCTCATTCAAACGAAATTTTCTCCAAAATTTTCTTATGTAATATATAAATATTTTTAGTGGTCATTTAGAGAATTAATCGTATTATTAAATAAGTGAAAAAAATCAGCAGTTTGTCATTTAAAAAAAAATCAGGTAGGCCTTGGATCTCAGAAACAAGAGCAGATAAACAATTGAAAAAAATTGATAATATAGGTCTTATTAACTTTAAATGACCCACCAAATTTCAAACAGATACATCAGTTTTCCAAATATTAAGCCGGTTCCACACTTTTGCCCTTCCCTATATATTAACGAGATATTGTTTTCACCAATCTGATTTCTGATATTATAAATAGTCTGTAAATATAATAGCAAAATAACAACAGAATAAATAATAGTGATATTTCAACCTACATATATCAATATAGCATTTAGGCAGATAATTTTTACAAAGTGTAGATTCATCGGGAATCTTTCGGCCACAATATTTTTGTAGAAAATCAACAAATGGTTGACATATTAATTTATTTCATTCAATGTTTGCTGTAACAAATGCTTTGCACATTTCATAATAAAATTAAAATTTTTTTTACTTCAGATGTACGTTCTGTAAATGTTTACCGTAACGGTTTTTTCACAATGTGACGGACGCGGGTTATTTTTTTTAGAATTTACCTGCTCTTTTGACCAACGATCCACTGTGGAAAGCAATTTTCTTGTTCGATAGCTAAAGTTTGAAAAATGGGCCAAAAATGTACTTTCGACGGTGTCTTCCCCGAAAGGTCGAATAGTGCCGTTTTAGTCCCTGAAGATTGTCAAATCTCCTTCTTATTTTTGTCTCCCTCCTTATGAAGACGTTCTCCTCGTCCTTCTTGGAGAAGGTAAAAGGGTGAACTTAAAATTAATTAATAAAAGAGTTTGATAGATTTAACCAGTCTATTAAAAAATAAGAAAACGAAAACCAGAAATAAAGCAAATATAAAATGACAAAGAACATCAAAACAAAACAGATTGACGTGTAGATACACTGTAAGAACAAACTTTACCTACAAAAATAACTTTTTAGAAAAATTTTGTGCAAATCGTTTTTGATTGCAGTGAGAACCTCGAGCAGCCTCTGGACAACTGTTTCAGCCCTGCTTGGGGCTTCTTCAGCAGAAACGTAGCTCGACATTCCCACTGCAGACCAAAAACGACTTGCCCAATTTATTCGCAAATGCGATGTAAGAATGATGAACATATAAAATAGCGACATCTTACTATCGCTTTTTGACCTAACATTGCAGTAGGATAGACAAATTGAAGCGTGATTTGCTCCTAATGAGTCCCCCATGCAAGGCGGCCATGCTTGCTGTCAAAGCATAATGAAAGATTTTAGAAAAATTTTGTGCAAATCGTTTTTGATTGCAGTGAGAACCTCGAGCAGATTCTGGACAACTGTTTCAGCCCTGCTTGGGGCTTCTTCAGCAGAAACGTAGCTCGACATTCCCACTGCAGACAAAAAACGACTTGCCCAATTTATTCGCAAATGCGATGTAAGAATGATGAACATATAAAATAGCGACATCTTACTATCGCTTTTTGACCTAACATTGCAGTAGGATAGACAAATTGAAGCGGGATTTGCTCCTAATGATTTGCACAACATTTTTCTAAAATCTTTCATTATGCTTTGACAGCAAGCATGGCCGCCTTGCATGGGGGACTCATTAGGAGCAAATCCCGCTTCAATTTGTCTATCCTACTGCAATGTTAGGTCAAAAAGCGATAGTAAGATGTCCCTATTTTATATGTTCATCATTCTTACATCGCATTTGCGAATAAATTGGGCAAGTCGTTTTTGGTCTGCAGTGGGAATGTCGAGCTACGTTTCTGCTGAAGAAGCCCCAAGCAGGGCTGAAACAGTTGTCCAGAGGCTGCTCGAGGTTCTCACTGCAATTAAAAACGATTTGCACAAAATTTTTCTAAAATCTTTCATTATGCTTTGACAGCAAGCATGGCCGCCTTGCATGGGGGACTCATTAGGAGCAAATCCCGCTTCAATTTGTCTATCCTACTGCAATGTTAGGTCAAAAAGCGATAGTAAGATGTCTCTATTTTATATGTACAAAAATAACATTAACAAAAAGGTGGAGAGAGACAAGGATTGCACTTTCGATTGAAGTAATTAATTTTTTGAAGCGCTTTGTTAGCTTACCAAACTGAATCAAAAGGTCTTCTCGTAATCCAAAACAAAATTTAAGGAAAAACAATTATTTTACATAAAGTAACAGTAATGATACTTAGTTCGGACGGTTTTAAGTATTCACTACACGGAGAAAGCTTTTGCTTTCCATTCGCGAATTTCAAATTTGGAGAAAATTTACTGAATCTTAATTGAAATAAAAATAAAATTAAAATTGAAGTCCAAATTAAAATTGCGAGAGAAAACGCGAGCTTTTCACAAGTTGAAGAAGTCCGCGGATTAACTAACTGCAAAATCAAATGTTAACGCTTTTTATGAATTATCTCGCGACTTCCTCCCCACATTCCTGGGTCGAGCTTCTACTCTAGATGCTCTCAAAACTAGACGGCGTGACTATGTCATTTTGCCTTATTTTTCTAAACTTCCCACGCCCTCAAACCTGGGCCGAGAAAGCTGAATCTGCAGTATGTGCTAGATTAAACTTACAATGAAACTTAAGGATTTTATAAAATATCGTATAGCATTGAATACGCAAAAGATAAGCAATAATATTATTTTTCCCGTGAAAACTAACTGTCGAAGTAGATTTCAAAGTTCTTAACGTCTACATGATACAGGAAAGAAATTGAATATTTTTTTTGCATTACATACATGCAGGTTGAAGTTTTCGGATTCTTACAACAAATTATGATCACTGCTCTTTTCACGTTGTTCCAAACGAGAAAAATCCACAAAAATAATAAAACTAAACGTAGTTTAAAACTTCAATGAGCAACTCGGCCTTAGTTTTTCCATAAGAACTCTATAATTCGGTAATAACCCAAGATTTATAAAGTACTTTGGTAATAACCGAATAGATTAACCCCCACTATTCAAAATTTATAACTTTTGCATGATGGCGAAAATGTTATCGGTAACGGGGCGGTAATATTTGACAAATTAATTCTAAAAAAAATGGTTTTAGGAAATATCCAACTTTACATTTTTACCACTTTATTTATACCGTATGTACGTCTAACATTAGGACATATGGATTAATATGGGAAAACAGAAATTAATTTATATTATCTTCATGAATAAATTCATACGCATTTGAAGGTTGCAGTCGGAAAGACTAGGGTATTTGAAGTATTTTGTTGTTAAATGTATGATACTTTAGCTGTTACTTATTTAAAAATAATGAAAAAAGGAAATATTTTTTATTTTGAACGCTTAACAGTCTGATCAGAAACGAAAAAAACCTTGTGTGTGACCAGGCACTTTATCGGCGAAGTTGCGTCGATTTTTTTGTTTTTTGTCATTGAGAGATTACAAGTTCAAATAAAATGTGAAAAAAAGAAAGAAGAAACTTGTGATGCACTTTTAAAAAGAAATTTAAACTTTAAAAAAATTATGAAAAAAAGTCGTGCTAGAAATTGACAGTTGCGTTTGTCAATTATCTAAATGTAGTACTTTTCTCAGGACTTGGGTATCGGATTTATATTACCAAGTAACAACAATGACGTACGTAATGACGCCAAAGAGCATTACTTTGACGTAGCCAAAATGACAAAAGTATAGGCGTGGCACGTTAGGTAGAGTTACATGTCTTTAGTTAATAATGACATTAGACACTTGCCGTGTTGTAAATATACTTATTTACTGAAAATGCAATAAATATACCGGGAGATTTTTAATAAAACTGAAGATACAATGTAAAAATTCCTTCACATTTTAAGTATTTATAACACAGCATGCGTCCGACGTCATCATTAACTAATGACGTGAAACTATAACTAACGACTATAATAGATTTCAATTACCGGTTAAAATAAGTAGCAGGCGAAAATTCACCTATTGTTTAGAATACAAAAAAAAAACATACCTGTTTAACATGCTTTGCAAAATATTTTCTGCTATGTAGAATCAGCTATTTGATAAGATGTTTCATCGCTGTTTGTATTTTTCAAGCACTTCTTAAATTTATTTGGATACGTTTCTTTAATGTTAAGCATTTTTAATTGTGAATTTGTAACTTGAAAAGTGCCTGGGAAAGTGCTCTAAAAACTGTGTGCTATCACCTTGCACTCTTTCATAATGCACTTATACAAATGCACACTACACACTTCACACACTTGCGACGATTGAGGAAGTTCGCAAGAATTCAGTGGTGGCGGCTTAATTTGCGAAAATGTGTTGTTTTTTTTAATTTTATCTTTACCTTCTTATTTAGGAATTTAGGAAACTATAAACCGCCTTTAATTTTCATGATTTTTCATGAAACGAATATTATTTTAAGTCCACCCTAGAAAATTACGGTGAAGGGAGATTTCCTAAAATACACTCTTTAATAATACTTAATAATTGGTGTTTAATAATAATTAGTTTGTCAAATTAATTTCGTTACAATAGCAACAGTTTTCTGAAACACCCATTTACATTAATGCATTATAAGTATCCCAACTTTAGATGTCATCCGTGGTACCTTGCAAAATATTTACGCCATCAATTCCACCATCGAATTAAACGTTTTCAGATTAATTTTTATAGACCTTCTTCCATTGACATATTCAGATTAAAAATCTTCAAGATTTCTTAAATCTTCTTTAATATTTTCTTTAAAAAAGTTATTAACAAATACACAACGACATTGGAATTCCAAATTATCAATTTTCAAAGTTGGGAATAATTAGTTTTCATACAGATTCAAAGTGAATATCTTTTTTCGGGGGAAATAATAACTGAAGTTCAGAGGCGGTTCATATTATGCGGTTTATTCAAAAATGTCTTTCGGGAGCTTAAAAAGACAAGCAAGATCCAGGATACACATGTGCCAGTACGTGTTTCGCTGAACATGCAAACAAGGAAATGCATTGTACATTAGATTAAAATTTCAGAGCCTGGCATGTACTGCAGGAATATGTTTACCTAAAGCGCTGTTTGACAAAATTGCATCATAAACAGAATTCAGAATCTTAATTATAACAAAATTTTGGTTCATTGTGTACAAACGGGTGGTGCTATAAATGAACATTTTTTTTTTATCGGAGCATGTCTTCCGGAAAAATTATCCGCTAATCTAAAAATACCGACGAGACGGTCAATATGATACAAATTAAACCTAAGGGATTCGTCCCTCGTTTGCCTTATGAAATCATCTGATCTCGTTTAAACTTCTGTACTACATTAAAACCTTGTACCATATTAAAAAAGTCTACAGCAATAAAACACTTCTATCGTCACAACAATATGTTTGTAATTTAATATCGCATTAAACATTACTTTCCTATCGATCGACGTTCTAATTATGTATAATAAATGCATTGCTCCAAATGATTAATTAAACATACGTACATGTATATGTATGTGTATGTAGAAATTTCGAGTAATAAATTAGGAATTTCCAGTTCCACGTTCCACATGCCAAGTGCACACGGCATCTCGCGGGAAATGACGTATGAAATGAAGTTTATCTATAACGGGTAACGTTTAAAGAAAACATGTTAACTATTTAATATGTGGCGCAAAGTTGCTGATGTACGTTAACCCCTGGAGTGCGGAAGCTGAACGAACAAGTTAAGGCTGGTTTAATATGCGCACGTCTGAGATGCTAACTATTACATTTTTCTTTGAACTTCGCTGATTTTTTTTAATATATTGTACCTTCGGTCTCATTTTTTTATTTTTCCTCTTTCTCCTTGTTAATCTTGACATGTGGCTGTGTTAATGCTGTCAATATTAATTTTTCTTAATTTCTGTTAAGAATTAAAAAAAAAGAATTCAGGCAGAAAATTATTTACAGCGTTGCAGCACAGCGTAAGGCTAAGAACTCTTACTCCCTCCCCTTTTTTCCAATTAAAAAACAAAAAAAATCATGAGTAAATAAGTAGTATAATATAAAGATAATTCATTCTTAAGACTGACTTTAAAAGCTCTCTTCCTGTAGTATTGAATTGAAACGGAGTGAAAGTGTGGCGATGTTTTATCTGGTGTATACTACGTCATAAACTGTGTTGTCTTATTTTAGATGACACTTTTAATGCACGAACATAGCTTAAATGACGTGATCTAATACGCATGCGTTTTCAGGCTGAAAGCAACTGGTTTAACGCATAGTAAACACAGAAAGTTCCGAGAATTTAGGTCGGATTAGTGAAATGAAATTTTTACATTAAATTCAGCTGAAAGGCAGTATACTTTCTCAATAATCTATAATATTAATAATTGAAGTTTGTTCTTGTCCGATGAAAATTGTAAGTACAAAGTTTTTTTAATCTCAAACCGGACATAAAAATGAAGAGAACACACTCAACGTTTCGCTATAGATTTATAGCTTCGTCACTCCTGACGAAGCTATAAATCTAAGGTTTCAATTTTTTATTATTATAATTTAAATGGGTCTTTAGATTTTTTTTTCTGAAACGTTGAGTGTGTTCTCTTCATTTTTCTGTCCGGTTTGAGATTAAAAAAACTTTGTACTTATAATATTAATATCGTTAACAATTACGATCTTGTTACCGAAATTAATTGCTTTAATTATTTTTTTTAATTGTTTGATTATATGTGTAATAATTGTTGAGTTTTTTTTTATATACTGTACTTTCAGTCTCACTTTACTTTTTAATTTTTCTTCTTTCTATCTTGACATTTTGCTGTATTATTACTGTCAATTTGGTTTAATTTCCGTTAGGAACAACTAAAAAGATGTGACGGAGAAGCAATGGCCGCGTTTAGGCAGAAAATTATTTGCCGCGTTGCAGCACAGTGAAAAGCAGCTGTGCTTTAAATTGCCTGAACCTAGATTCTATTGTAGAGATTATGAATTCGTGTTATGTTTGAAAAAACCAGTTTTTGAACATCGATTTTGCGTCGTGTTTTGTCGCGCTGTTGTAATGATTAACCAGCGACTTGAATTGTGTGGGAAACGCTTCATGCCGCGCCTATCGCCTCTAGTTGTATTGAAATAAAAATAAGTTTTTTGTCATCGTTTCAGTCGCAAAATGAATTGGATTTTTATAACGCAAATGGCCTCACACTCTGCTTTATTGGTGCATACATTTGAGAACACATCGGCCATAAACCATCGTTTGATTTCCGCCGGTCAACATTTCTTTTATTGCCATAATAAGTAAACAATATCGTCGGAGTTTTTATTTTTAGATCTAACTGCATCATCTTTTGTAAGTGTCTGCAGGTGTATTTTATCTTTTGCATGAGAACCGACGTTGTTTCATTTTTTCTGCGTTATGAGATCTTGATAATTACCTTCTCTTACGTGTAGTTATTGCTGAGATGCTAAAAGATGGTGGGGAAAACTAAAAGAAACAATACTTCATCTAATTAAAAGAATTTGGGAAGAAGAAGGCATGCCAAAAGAGTGGAATGAAACGGTTTTAATGCCAGTTTTACGTGGGCTGCTGGAAAAGTTTCTGGAAACGGTATGAAAAAACGCATATGAAATTTGGTAAACGGTATCATTGGTTTTCGAAGTATTCGACTTTGACGTCAATACACTTTTGCATACGCTCGAACCAATTTCTAAAGCACGTTGTCCACTCTAAAGATGGTACCTCAGAAACCAGTGTCCGGAATCGCTCACCACGCATATTATTTTTGATATTTGGGAACAAAAAGAAATCATTAGGTGATAAATCAGGTGAATATAGGCAATGAGTCATTAATTCAACATTTTTGTTGAACATAAAATCAACTGCTTGACGGGCTGAATAAGAGCTGACGTTGTCATTCATGATGGAGAAAAATTCGTCGATTTCGATTGTCTCTTCTTATTTGATCGATGAGTTCCGGCAAACAAATTGTAGTAGAAAAAAGACGACTACTATCAGAGGATACAAAACTTACTGAATAGTGGCCCGTACGTTAAACTAAACCGCAATCCTTTGTCTAAACTAATCAGGGAAGTAAAGGACGCTATTAAAAACTGTCCCTTTCTCATAAACAAATGGAACAAACAAAAAGTTACAGTTTCTAATCCGATTCTCCCTAAGTTATACGTCCTACCTAAAATACATAAACCCGGCAAATCAGTAAGACCAATAATATCTGGTATTAACACTATCCAAGTGGTTAAACACTGAATTCATCAAACTCTCCAATTCTAAAGACGCTTTTTCTGTGAAAAACTCTGTAGATTTCATCCAACGTGTTAAAGATCTAATACTAAGCGAGGACGAAATACTGATATCTTTTGATGTCTAATCCTTATTTCCCAGTATCCAAATTCCCACCACGCTAAACTACCTGCAAGATCTCCTAGTTTCTAGTTTCTAGACAAACAGAAGACAGATGAATTTCTGGAACTTGCAAAATTGTTTGTGTCGCAAAATTGTTTTCAAATTAATGGGGAATGTTTTAAACAAACCGAAGGGACTTCAATGGGAAACTGCTTATCACCATATCTGGCTAACCTTTTTAAACGTAATTTAGAAACGTCACTCAAAGAAAATTGTACTTATTTCCCTAGGATATGGTTTAGATATGTAGATGATGTTTTCGCTGTTTTTAATACCAAGGAATGCAGAATAGAAGATTTTTTTGATATTTTAAATTCTAAATTTCCTAGTATTAAATTCAAAGATTTAATGAACGCCGATCACGAGCCTTTGGCAAGTTCTGTGTTGCTTGACTTAGTTGACGCAACCCAGTGAGGCGCTCACTACTGGAAGCGCACGCTTCATTGGAGCGGAACGCACTTAGTATAACAAGTAGCGATAGGTATGACACCGTCACTTCTCCTGTGATTTAGTAGGATAGAAGTCGCAACTACTGATAAATATGTATTTAGTTTTAAAAAAAAAACAGATTGTGGTTAGGAGAAATTGTAGTATACCAGTCAGCATTCACGGTTTTTCGATCCTCTAAAGCCACGGTTGCTACATGTCCAGTTAAACCAAAGAAACAAGCAATCATTTGCTTCGCAGCACTGCGTGAACGGACAACTTTTGTTGGTTTTGGTTCATTTTGAAATACCCAAACGGTAGATTGTTTACTTTCTGGCTCGTACGAATAGATCCACGTTTCGTCACCAGTAACGATGTTATAAACTAAATTTGAACAACCTCCATTGAATTTCTTGAGCATTTCTTCGCACCATTTGACACGACCCTGCTTTTGCGCTTCTGTTAAATTGTGTGGGATTCAACGACTGCAAAGCTTTCGTACGTTCAAATGATCATGCAAAATCTGGTGTATTGCTTTTCTGTCAATGAGTAAGGATGCTTGAATCTCACGGTATGTCACATGTCGATCTCGCTCAAGCATTTCACGCACAGCATCTACATTAGTGGCAACAACAGATGTTGATGGACGACCTTCACGAAATTCGTCACTGAGAGAGGTACGTCCACGCTGGAATTCGGCAAACCAATTATAAATACTGCTCTTTGATGGTGCTTCATCTCCAAAAGCCAAATGAAGCCGATCGAGGCATTGTTTCGGCATTAGACTGCATTTGAAATCGTAAAAGATCATGGCACGAAAATTTTCACGCGAGATTTCCTTGTTTACACAAAATTACTTTTTCTCAAATGCTGTACAAACAAAACTAGTTCACTTGGATAGGAACTGTCAATAGAATTATAGGCGAGAAACGTCAAATTTTTCAAATATGACAGTTGATAAACGCTAACAATTCTAGACCTACTAGATTTCAAAAAATTTTCCAGCAGCCCACGTAAGGAAGGGAGATGAAACGTATTGCGAAAATTACAGGGACATAACGCTTTTGGATGTTTATAAAATATTTGCAAATGTAATAAGAAAAAAATTAAAAAAGTATAAGAAATACTATGGGATTATCAATGTGGATTCAGGAATGAAAACTCGGTTACGGACCAAATTTTCGCATTTAAACATATAGTCACAAGCATAACCTAACACTACATGTACTGTATATTGACTTCAGACCGGCATACGATTGGCTCAATAGGGTGAAAGTCTTCAAAAGTGTGACAATACTGGAAATTCCAAAAAAAAAATAATTCGACTGACAAAATTGACACTAACAAACCCCCAAAATAAAGTAAATATTAACGGTTATAAATCAGACAGCTTCAGCATAAAAAATGGGGTACGACAAGGGGATCCATTATCAACCTCACTCTTCGACATTACGCTGAAAAATGTATTACTACGACAAAGCAAAATTCACACCACGCAAGGAATCAATCATCTACAATCATAAGCACCAATGCTTGGCTTTTGCGGACGACATTGCGCTATTAACCAGAAGTAAAAAAGAGCTTAGCGAGGTGGTACAAAGAATTGAAAAGGTAGTTAAAGAAAATGGCATGGAAATAAACAAGGAGAAGACTAAATACATACAATACAATTGAATTACAATTGACCAACGACACTGATAAAGACTTAGTCCTCAACAGCTTGGTGGATAGCCAAATGTACAAATTTAAAAATGTTAACAATGTATCTAGGAGTCAACATGAGCAATAATAACTCAGAAGAAGAAGAGATAAAGGCATGAATAACAAAAGCCAACAGAAGTGCTGGAGCATTAAGGAAAGTGTTAAACTCCAAATCGGTATCAAGAAATACCAAAGTAAGAATATACCGAACGGTAATTCGGCCCTCCTTACTGTACGGTGGTGAAGTGTGAATCTTGAATAAAAGGGACGAAGCTGGAAGTGTGGGAGCGAAAAATCCTGAGACAAGTATATGGAGGGAAAAAGTCAGATGACGTATGGGAAAAAACGGATGAATCAGGAAATAAGCAGCTGTACAATCCTGTGAGTAGCAGCAGTGATTAAATCTCAAAGAATCCGCTGGTTCGGACATGTAAGCAGTATGCCGGAGACCAGGGCAATGAGAGTGGCACTGAAAGACAGGCAGGCGGAAGAAAGAAAAAATGAAGACCAAAGAGGAAACGGTTACAAACAATACTGGAGGATCTAACAAAACTAAACGTGAGAAACTGGGAACAGCTGGCAGAGGACAGAAAGATATGGAAGAAAATAGTAAATCAAGTCCTAGGCCTACATGGCCTGTAGAGCTGTATACTGGGTGTCTCATAACCTAGGGAGGAGATTGAAAGGGTAGCTAGAGGAGATCAAATCATTGATGATTGAATTTGAATATAGGAATGAATTCATGTGCAGGGTTAGTTACTAAGGCTTTATGTACAAATATCAATGACGTAAATGAAACAAAACAAAACATAACATAACAAATACTAGAAAAATATATATCAATAGTGACATTGAATATACGAATTAATAAAATTAGTCAATAGGTCAGTTATGGTAAAAGTCAAAAGAACAAAACCCTTTCGGTTAGTTCATTTTTTTTATAAGACACAGATCCAGTTTCGTTAAACCATTCCATTAAGTTTTCTAAAATTCTTTTATTTGGTTGTCTTCTATCTATCTTTCTTGATAAATTCTTTGTGGAAGTAAACAATTTCTGTCACTTGCGCCCAATGCGTAAATCATATTGATCATTTCTTCTTTAGAGAAATTCATTTTCGACGTTAAATAGAGCCAAATATTTTCGATTATACTTCATTCTAGGGTTTCTGTTGGATCCCTGCTTTTATCACTAAATGTAGAACTGAGATTTTTGGATTTTCTTAACATTCAGGTAATAGGTACCAACACCAGAAACATTTGACAGAAAAAACAGAGTATAACTTGAAAATTATTGACGGTTACCATGAAGCATATTTGTTTTTTCACGCCGCCTATAAAATTACCCTTAACAGATGTAAATCTGATATTTTATTTTAAAAAAGTAGCATATCATATTAAAAAAATGAGTACATAAAATCCTTAACAAAAATTAAAGCCTATGAAAAAAGTAAATCTGTTTCAGTAACAAAATACAGGGTGTTCCGTTTGAAAATAAAAAAAAAGGCGTTGAAAATCATTAAATTTGTTCGCTCAGGAAAAACCCCTTATGTAGAATATTTAGATTGTGTGTTCACGGTGATGTACAGACATTTTTGTACTATACGACTGCCAAATTTTAATTTCCTAAAAGTAACATTAAGACTTCTGTGATCATTGACGTTGTAACGCAATGCCTCCAGAATTTACAGGTTTTCGTGAATAAGTTGGTAATTTTCTATCAAAGATCAAATTTTATTTATTTAGTAGAAACCTTATTTTACGCGGAGTTTAAAAATAGAAAAATGTACACGCTGTTCCATTAAAAAAATTTACAACGGTAGAGTCATTCATTTATGGAACGCCCTGTATCGTTGAAAATAATTTTATGAAACGGACTCTTTAAGGTCGTATAACGTTTGTATGAAGCTTTCTTGCATTTTACGTCCGGAAAGGGTGATAATTAACTTTACTTATTACTCAATTTTTTTTTTAAAGAAACATCTAACACTTGCCATCATCATACTTTATTTTAACTTCGTGAAGTAAATCTACAGTTGCGAACTCCATGTGTTGCCCATCCTAATCTGTCGAAAGTTTTTGCGAAGTCTACGAATTCATTTGCAGATTTATAATCAGGTTTGCTCTAATTTTGTTGCGAAAAGTTTTTGATTACAGCGATTACATCCCTCGAGCATCCTCTGTTTCAGCCCTGTTTGAGCCTCGTCAGCATCTCCATCGACTGCAATCAAAAACGATTTGCAATAAAATTTTTAAAACTTCAAGCAAGTGTGGACACCTTCTATGGGATGACTTATCTATGTAGCAAACTGGCTTCAATTTGTCAATTCTAACGCAATGTCAGGTCAAAAAGCGATCGTATGATGTCGCTATTATTATTATTGCCCTTACTATCTGCTCTATAAACAATTTTCCTCTTATAAATTCTGCATAATCGTGTGTTAATAAATATTTTTCTATCTCTGAATTGCCGGTCACGTTCATTACTTTATCACATTCTACAATTTTTTCTTTTTCAGAAATTTTCACCATTACCTCATTCTTCCACTCGATTCCACTGGTGGGTATCTCAGTGTGTCTTCGATATGACGATATTAGTATTTCCAATTCTCTGCCGATATACCCTCAACTCCAAACATTTTGGAATTAGGCATGTGTTTTTCGTACCTTCCAATTCGCTCTTGGTTTGTACTTTGGTATAACCTTCCACTAGGTCACATCGTCCTAACACTGGTGATATTCCTGCTTCCTCCTAGTTTTCGTCATTACTTTTGGTTTGTCACTTGTGACCCTCCTACTGTGCCGTAATTTTGCATCTCTAGATATTTCTCTACGTGTTTTTTTTTGTTTATTAATTTCATTTCAGTTTTTATGTTCTTTTATATTTGCTTTTTCCTGCGTGGGTTTATTATTATTTAATCGTTCTTCCTTCTTTACTTTCTATCAAGATGTTCGGTGAATTAACGCACGTACGGTATTACTACAATGAAACTGTAGGTCTATCACATTTTATTAGATACGTTAATTTTTTTAGAACTTTTACACACACTTATTACTTATTATAAATACCAAAAATTATTTAATAATATCTCGCATTATTTCTGATTGGCCTAAGAACTAAAATTGACATGAAAATTGGAAAAAAGATCGAATAAGATAATAAATTTGTGGAACTTAACCCGCCGAATTGAATTGCTATTTATTAACAGCAAAAGTAGGTGTTGATGGGAATTTACTTGTGTTTAATTAGCGTTATCGGAAGGGAACGATTATTAGCCGGATCAGAGACAAATTGAAGCAGCTCTGAGCGACCTAATCCTGGACAAATTGTATCTAATATTTAGTATAATCCGCTTACGGACCCGAGGCTGAAATACAAGTCCGATGAAGTAGCACCTTCACAGATCGCCGGCCAGCACTCGCCTTCGGTGTGCCCTAATAAGATATTCCCACATTCCTATAATTTATTGGCGATCGATACTTGTGAATTTGTCCCATTTTCGAGAAGAAATACCAGAACACAGAAGTCAAGATGTATTAAAACAGTACAAATTTTACAATCAACTAAATGCAATACAAAAAAAGGAGAGAAAAATTTATATATAGGGTGTATCAAGATAAACGTAAACGTATTTTTCAATATTGGGGAGTATAATTTGTATATTTCTTTAGATGTAAGCGTGTATACTAAAGGGTTATTAAAAATATTATGATATATTTGAGTCTGTTCATGAAACATGCACAACACGTCCAAGTTGTATGACTTTTATAAATAAATGTAAATTAATATAATTAATTTACGAATGATTATTATAATATTTTTAACAAAATATATTCGTATTTAACACATTCTGACATTTGATCTGTTCTAAACATAAAAGTGACAAGGATTTACAGAGCACGATGTTAAAACCTTCCCTCTGAAATAATCCCTAAAATTTTAATTCGAACGCTGCCATTTACAACTTCCAAAAAAAAACTTTCTGTAGTTCTGTAATTTAAAACGCAATCACACTCAATTGTGAACTACGAACAGTCCTGCTGTAGAGTGAACGTGCCCGTCTGTTAACTATGCTGGAAGGCAGAAGGATTCTCCTGGTTCAGCGCACATCTGGTAAAAGCTTTGTGATTTAACAATTTGTGTAGCGAACAGAGCAGGTTATTGCCAATATATAAATACGGCGGCTCCCTTCTCTCCTTTGAATTATTACGCAGTGGCGGCGATATGTATATTCATGTTTGATATTAATTCCGTGTTTACTGAGCGATTTAAAATTTATGTATTCATTCATTAACGCACACGTACGTTTTCAGGTTATGCACATTTATAACAGCACAATTGAAAAGGGCATGTTTCCAACAAAGCAAACAAAAAAATATTTCTTAATTGCCCTTGATCTTATCACCTAATATTATTTATTTTCTTCACTAGTACAAAAGCCCATTTGTGGAACCAAATGCATCCGCAAATCTGCATTTGCTGCGGTAATGCGAACTTTAAATCGCTCTTTGAACTTGTGAGAGATGGCAGTCAGAATTTACCTTAGACCGAAGCTATTGAATACACATTAGGTAAGTCTGAAGCCATACAATTAGATTTTATGAACGTGATTTGTGATTACCATTGACGGCGTAATGTAAATCTCAGGTAACTATTTGCATAAAACAAATGAAAGGGACATGAGTAACGATTTAATGTCTAAAGTCCTGGAACAAAATCGAAATGTGATGACTTATTTGCATTATGCATATATATCAATAAATATAAACTGGTATACGAAATAAAATTGACATTACACAATATATTATGCAAGAGATGTTGTTCAATTTTTGAAACAATCTAAATTGTATAGTGTCGAACAGAAAATTTCATGCAATATTGCTTGCTTTAAAAATTGTGTCGTTCTGCTCTATATTCCATACAATTTCGTCTGTGCTGTGCGCAGATGAAATACGTGAATTTACGTGTACGTGACAGTTGCTTCTTTTTACTGTGGGGCGCTAAAATATATTAGTTAAAAAAACGATTAAAGGGCAGCTAGAACAATCTCAAGGTCAACTAACAACTGAACTCAACTCTATTTACCACAAAAAAATTGAAAATAAAAAACAATAAAAATATTAAAGTGGACAATTTTTTTTTATTTCAACGTCTGCTCAATCCAACTGAACCCAACCTAACTCCATTCAACCCAATAAAAAAATTAAGAAAAAGAAACATTAAAAAAATTAAAATAAAAAACATGTTAAAATTCTAAAAAAAAATTCAAAGTCAGCCCAACTCAACCCTAATTGTATTGAAAATACAAAAAATAAAAATAAAAAACGATTAAGGCGAAGTTCGACCAATGTCAAAGTCAACCAAAGCCGACAACAACTGAACTCGATTTTATCCACCCTAAGCAAAATCTAAATTCTGAAAACAAATAAATTAGTAAAGAAATTAAATGACAAAAGATTTTCAAAGTCAACCCAATTTAACTATAATCAACTTACAAATTTAAAACAAATTAAAAAAATAGATTGATTAACAAAACTAACAAATAAGTCTAACGATGTAGAAAATGACGAACGCGATCAAAAATTTAGTCTGTAAAATATTAAAGAAAAAAGACCAACAGTTAATAATAAAAAATTAATAAATTAATTAAATTAAATTAAACCGAATAAGAGAGAAAGAAGATAAAATCTGTGACTATCAATCCACGAAATTTAAATGTAAAATAAAATGAACTCCAACCTAGTAAAAGAAAATAAAATAAAAGATGATCGACTGAGTTAAAAAATTAAACAAAAGGAAAAAGGAAAATATGATGAATTTAACAAATAAAATGAAATCGAATCAAAGAAAAAAAAACAAAGGTTGTTCAATTGATTAAATTAAAAATTGAATTAAAATCAAATAATCAAATAAGGGATATTAAAAAAAGCAAAAAGACTATCGGCAATGAAGTTAAAACGAAAATAAAAATTCTACAAATCCAGGTCGAATCAAGAGAGAAAGTTTGAGCAAAAGAAAAAAAACAAGAGAATCTTATGATTTGAATGTAAAATCAAGTCAAAAAAAGACAAAAGGCGTTATATGTACATCGATCCAATCGAATTATAATTTAACAAAAAAAAACACACGTCTACATTACAATTACAATTACACACGTCTGCAAAACAAAATTAACATGAAAATTAAAAAGTTAATACAAAATAAATAAAAAAATCAATTCAGAAATACAAACAATACAATCAAAATTAAATTCTAAGAGATAAGAAACGATATTCTGTACAATTGCTGCGCCAGCGTTTATTTTCTCAAGGTTTGCAGCTGTAAGTATTCATTTCTCGAGTTAACTCAAATCCGCAAAACAGAAGGCTTCGATTATTTCAAATTACGGTTTCAATTTATTGCACAATATGACACTTTTTTATTTTAACTTGAACAATATATCGGCCCTTTTTAAACGCTGATTCAGATTCATTCGCAAAAATTTTACCATTGCAACATCTTGCGTTTTCTTTTTTAATTTGAAATATTTTTTTTCCATGTGCGAAATTCGTTTTTTTTTAATGAATTCAACTTCAGCTCGCAATTAGTTATTGAAATATGTCAAATATTCAACGCCTAAACGGTCCAGTGGTAAGGGACCGGCCTTGCAATCTTAAGATCGTGGTTTCGCACCCGCTCGGGATATTTCTCGGAGGTCGTTACTCACTTCAGGTACCCTTCAGTGTTGGGGAGAAAATTCAACACTGCTTCGAGGAGGAGGTTTGGAAGAAACAAAGCCATGGAACACTTTATACACACAAAAACACACTTCCGCTCCTGAGGTCCTGACAAGTCCATGACTTAGGATCCCGTTGCGCAAAACACCACAGAAAAAAAAATCAGTCCGTGAGGAAAAAGTAAAGAAGCAAGCTTGTAGATTTTTTATTATCGTCTTTAGAAAGAAAGATCATATACCTGATCGTTGCTAAGTGAGACATGTTCTTTACGCCTGTTAACTTTAATTTATCTTACGTCATCAAGACAAAACAAGTGCTACAACATGCAATTCTTCTTTCTAAATATTTGACTCATTTTATATTTACTGTCTTCTAGCCAAAAGGAACGCAGGCCATACGTTATACTGGACCAATGAGAAGCCCTAATTGCAAACGGCACAAGAACGTTATTTCCTGAAAGAAATGCTGCCATCTTTCTATTCAACACTCATGCAACACATAGTTGCCGAAATGTAAGTAAATATTAACCCGTAACAACTATGTTTCTGTTGTTAATTGGGTCTTACGTCACGCAGTTTGCACGCCAGGAACATTCCGAGGAGCTTACCCGTAGGCTGACTACCGCCGATAAAAGTGGGCGTTTGTGACTAGTCATGTTGCTTCTTTATTTTCATTATGAGTTCCTTGTTGCATGCAATATTCAGGATATTAGTCGTGGCCCAATCTGGATACCGACATTGAAAGATTCAAAACAACTGATTTTGATAACTGTCAGGATATATAAAGCATAAAATGTTAAATTAATGATTTATTGGTAGACTATTTAGGTAATGGTTGTAGTGCGGAAACTAAATTCAATGTAATTCTGAAAAAACTTTAATATAATAATACTTTTGCATAAATACTGCACTTGAAAATATAGGAAAAGCAGTTGAAAATGAAGTAGAAAAAATATTCTGGGGAAAAAAAGGAAGCTGTAAATTCCTTATGTGATCCGCCGCTGGGTAATTTCAATACAGCACCATGTTTTGATTTAATATCGAGTGCTTCCCAAAGGGCTGGCATTCCTGTGAACTACTGGCCCGAGAGCCGTTCACTTCACTGCACTTTATAGAGAAGCCTTTCCCGATACCGCCCTGGAGCCGAACCCCAGCCAGCGATCAAAGATTATCTAAAACAACCGTTTTTCTACATCTGAATATTGCAATTCCCCCTCGAAATGCACGACCGACGGGGCCGCTCACTATCAAATTTATTGCAAGTAAAAAGCGGACTCGGATTTGTGTAACACGCGACATAATCCCGGCGACGGATACGACAAAAAGCACGTAAAACTACAACATTCGTAAGTGTTTATTTTTTGTTCGGTAGCTTAAACGGTCTGGTTTGTAGCCGGTGATTTATATGTTTGTTGGTATTTCGTTAGTTTCCGGAATCCGTCGTTTGCTTCCGACACCCCCTGGTGGATTGCCGCACAATTTATCTATTTTTCATCTAGTCGCTTAGTGTAAGTCTATCTAAACTAGCTATCTGTCATTTTGTTAGCACGTCTTTTTGTTTTGTCTTTCCTTACTGTGGAGGAGTTTACGAGTTCCTTTATTGTTTCATCTATTCTCGGCAGGAAAACCCTAAGAAATAACATCACATGGGAGAATCTCCTTTTTGTTTACCATACTGTTTTTCCTCTCAACATTACCAATTTTTCATTAAATTGAATAAAATAATACCATCATTATTACTTCTTTTTCTTCTTCATACTTCATATTGTTTTCAAAAACGAAAAAACATTTCCGCTGTTTATACATATTATAAAAGGAAGCAGATATGTACTTCAATTATTTGTATCCATTGGTGCACATTCGCAATTTAAGAATGTTTAAAACTCTTAAAATTCCCGTTTTTATAAACGAATCTCTTCGTATCGACACTCGAGAACCTATGAAAACCAACGAGGATCAGCCTGGAATGTGACCACACCGTAAGCCAGCCATTCGCTTCTGATTTGTGGGTGACCTATTCACCAGGATGTAAATACGCTGCAATTCATATAGATCGGTGTCGTTTATAATCCTGTACACCATGACAGCTTTTATAGATTTTAATATAAAAAGCAGAATTGTTAACGTTAAATTCTTATTCTTAAACAAACAGAATTATAAGTTAGTAGCTGTAACTTCGAGAACGAAAAATAAACAAGCAAACAAACATAATAATTGAAACGCATCGGTCAGCCGAATGTGGCCGCAAGAATTCGCCAACTTTTTCTATCAGAAAGTTAAATCGAAACTTCGACCCCGGGTAATAAAATAAAACTACAAAAGATTAAAAAGGAATTAGGGAGTACTCGGGTAGTTTCCAAATAAAGACGAGCGATAAACTAAATTTCCCGAAAGCAAATTCCGCAATCATGTCTCGTTACGAATCATTGCGTGCAGGAAACGGATATTTGAGCGTCTTAGGGGCGCAGAAGCAGGACATTAGTTCTGGCAATTCCGGTATGACTTCTGCTTACTATTCGAGTTTTTTTCTACAGGGGAAATGATTGCTTCTGCATAATGGATTCATGTTATTAGATACGCCTGCTTTCGTAATGCTTACGATGGTGTATGTAAGTATAGCAAAATATATTCAATGTTTATGGGGTATATAGAATACATTTTATCAGAAAAATATTTCAATAAAAGAGAATCTAATAGTATATAATAGAGATGTATCATTTGTAAAATTATTTAAATGTCAAATCAGTACAAAGTACTGTTAGTTTCTTAAAGGTTGGGTAAATGAACATTCAATCGTAATTTTACCGTTAAACAAGTTATTTTACTATCAGTGTAAGGATTTGAATTTCCTGTCGGTACGAAAAAAAGGTTTTATTTTTATTTAATCTCGCAGTTCATGACAAAACTTTACTAGAACCGCGACGCCAGCATATTTCTGCGAACACAAACAAAACGTCATTGTAACACGACACCTTCGTGTCAAATGTCATGTACTAACTACTAAGGCCCGTTTTCTCAGTCACAGTTTAACTTTGATCTTCAATTTATTCCCATAGAAACAATTAGTTTTATAAGTGTTATTATGGGAATAAACAAAAGAATAATGTTAAACTGTGGGGAGAAAATCATCCTAAGGGTAAGTTGTACTAAGAGGTTTAAACCTTGTTCAACTGATCAGGTTCAACGTGAACAAGATCGTATCAAATTTTATTTATGAATGCATTAATTGCCATTTGCCCTTAAGATTCTATGCGAATATGTTCATTTTGAACCTAGTTTAGTTGAACGTCAGTTTAAACCTCCTTGGTACAACTGGCTCTAAGAGTTTCATGTTACGTTACAATGATTCCAGTTATTGGGCGCAGCTGTGAAGCTAAACTGTAAAGTTCCAACAAGTTATACAGCAGTTCTAAAAAGAATGCAAATCTTAATTGCAACTCCATCTAGCGGGGAAAAATGTGTGGAAAAGAAGCTCCGATTTTATCGCGGGAAACAACGTACGACCGGAGTCCATATAAACCTCTGACATTTCAGGTGCTCTTCAGTTTGTTCGCGGATGTTAAAAGCTTAAAAAAGCTTAAAAATCTCGTCCCATGTGATTCTTTCTTGAAATTAAGTCTCAATTTCTTTTAACAAATTTCAGTAATTTTTGAAAAGGTTTGGTACTCGCGGATAAAAGCAATTGCTTTTCACGGTGTAAAGTGTTTCTATTTTATTTTTATTTTTAGTTACGTTTATAAAATCACTATGTTTCATAAAAAATAAAATGGATACGAAAAGTATTAAATTACACTAGTGTTGGTAAGTGAATTAAAAAAGTGTTGTAGTTGTATGTTTAAGAAATTTAGAATTTCAGAAAGTTTATTCATTCCTGCTATATCTATGAAGCACGAGCATGTTTGTTTATATTTAAAGTTTGTTCTTGTCCGATGAAAATTGTAAGTATAAAGATTTTCTTAAACCGGACATTTTTCTGTTTGGTTTGAGATTAAAAAAACTTTGTATTTTGTTTTTATTATTGGTTTGGTAATATAATACGGCGTGTGTGTTTGATCCAGGCAGGCAAATAAATTAAAAAAAATACGACAATCTGCCGACGATTAGCGCGAAGGATAAACGTATGCATAAATCCATTAATGAGTCGGGCTGCGAGTGTGATTAAATGTGCAGTGGATATTTGATAAGGGCTATCCGCGAAATGTTAGCCTGGAAGAGGCGACAGTTTATTCGAGATGTATTTTAAGTGATGGCCGCGATGTGTTGCCGGGCATAACCTAGAACAGGTGTCGACAACCTTAGACCCGCGGGTTACCAAGTGACCCATTCGATAATTTGAAGTGACCCACTTAAAATTTGCAAATAAAGCATAATGTCTAAAAATAAATTGATTAAACAAACATGAAACAAATACTTTAAGAAACTGTAAATCTATAATTAAATTAACTTTTGGTTTGATTACAAAGTTGCACAAATGAATATAGGACTGTTTTAAAATGACCCATTAACTCGAACCATTTTCTTAATAGTCTAGTTTTGGCTCAATACTAAAAAAAGGATGCCGATCAATAGGGTACCTGCAGAATATGACCTTAGGTGGTATGTTCTGGCAATAGTAGTAGAGCTATACATCCTTATTACTGGCAATACTACATGAGGATCATACAATTATGGGGAGTTATTCTGGTAACAGAATATCGTCCTGGTAGCGGTGGCCAAAGGATATTCTTGTACAACAGCGTACGGTATAGTGGGGCTTTTCGCACTTGACAAGCAGCACCGATGAAGAGCACGGTACTGGTAAGACAATTAGATGTATTCTGTATTCATTGTGAATAGGAATTCAGTTGGTTGTATTCTTGACCAGGTTGTAGCATTGAGCTATGCAGAACGGTCTAACACGATTATGTCGCTGGATCGGCACGGAATGGTGCTTGACCCTCACGTAGTCAGTGGCTTCAACTGATCCTAAGAACATACGTTCGCCAGGCAAGGTATGCCAATATCCATCGGAGGGGTGGGTTTTATATCCACAGGTGAATGTGAAGATGAATGCATGTGAAGAGAAGAAGTCGACATGCGAGGCTGGCTTTCCTAGCGTCCAATATCATTATGAGGGAGCTACAGCTTCTAAATTCGCCGCTGGAGAGGGCGGGGTCGGAGAAACGCCACCGATAAGTGAAATGTTCTATATTACTGAATAGATACCCGTAACGGGTTACGTGTTTGTAATTTGCACGGTCCAGGTCGAATTAGAATGCGATGCCCGGAACCTAAGACGTTTACCCTCCGCACCTTTTACAGTCAGAGAAGCTAGAAAGAAAGAAAGAACACAGAGAATAAGTCTCTTATTCTCTGTGTGAGAATAAGTCTCTTATTCTCTGTGTCCTTTCTTTCTTTCTCACACAGAGAATAAGTCTCTTATTCTCTGTGTCCTTTCTTTCTTTCTCACACAGAGAATAAGTCTCTTATTCTCTGTGTCCTTTCTTTCTTTCTCGCTTCCCTAACTAACGATGAGTGAATGTTTATTGTAATTTCGACCCCAGATAGTATTGTCTGTCAATAATATTTAAACAAAAACATTACTAGCCAGCAACAGCTTCAGAAATTAACCAAAAACAGACGTAATTCAGTAAAGAAGGGAATTCGTCCATGACTTATTCTATTATTTTCTTGTATTGAAATTTTGGCAATTGTAAAATAACTAGTTACTCTCTTTTGCTTTTATCAATATACATATTTGTTAAAATTATAATTCTTTTTTATTTTATTAATTTTAAGTACTTTCAATATCTCAATGAGTTAATCAAGGAAGACCTCATAGGGAGAGAGATTATGAGGGAGAAGAATTCGACAAACCTTAGGCGACTAACGACGCTATTTTGGGTTTTCATGTGGAAACCTCTGGGAGCGTATTTTTGGCTTTAAAACTCAAACTAGCTACCGAACAAGGAAACCGTATTCTAGCAATGGCTCGTTGTTTAAAAAAGTGGGTTGGGTTATTATCAATCGGGGGTGGTTCTGTTAGTAAATGCAAGAGAATTAAGGATTAGTGCGTAGGATGACCATCTGTAAGCTTTTAGATAAATAACCCGGTCGTTACACGAGCGAGTATAAGATTGTGGTGTGTACAAGAAATGATTCTTGGGAAATTGAAAAAATTGTTAATTGTTTGCGGTGCAAATACTTGAGAGAATATTAAAACTTTCAGGAAAAATTGAGGGTCCGCAGCATTCTTTATACTCTCCAACCATGGAGTGACTCAGGACATTTAAATACATAATGCAAGCCCAGGTATCTACTGCCTTCATGAATAAAACTCATATTCAGAGAGCCCTGCATGGGCATTTATAACCCAAAACGTACGAGAAATACGCACGTCTCCCTCCAGCATTTTAAAGGCCCGTAAACAACAAAGGACGGCAGAGGAAGACGTACGAGATGCAATATTTTCACTGTCGTATATCATCGGGCGTCTTTATTACGGCGTACTCTCTTCGTATCTCGTCGTCTCGGCTTATTTTAGCATACGACTTTTTTCCCTGAAACTTTACCCGATATAAAATTCTGAAGTTCTGGCTTTACAGTCTCACTTATAAAACAGTTACGTATAGTAAGCCCTGTCAAACGTCAATCAAAATTCCTTAGGTAGTTAGTTTTAAACAAGTTCGGTTTCCATTTCAGAGGCAAAACGCACGAATGCACTTAGGGTATTAGTTTCCTTCCCCCTTTCTGGAAATTGCCCCGTGAATTTGTCATTATTATTATTATTATTATTAAACTGGCCGGCGGATTTGCATTAGCGCATAGAATTCTAATAGAATTAACAGGAGGAATTGCCCCGCGGTAGTTTCGAACTGTGTATATACTGACGTCAATCGCTCAGCATTCGCTACCAGTATATTTACGTATCGGTTCTGCAAACTGAATTAGCTCAACTACAGTTCATAACATTTAACTCTGAAATGCACTCTCCGAACTGGTGCCGTCTGGATTTAAGTAGTTTTATATAAATTCAGTCATGCAGAGTCGTAACTAGTTTCATTAACTCTATGGCATTAACTTGATCTTTCACATGACTTACTCAAAATGGATTCATTAATTATTTCTGAAATCGTCGAACTTGGATTTAGAGTCCTTTGAAAAGCCCTTTGTATGAAGAGAAAAATAATCGAATATTCTAAATATTCTAAAAATAATTACTCCTACATTTTAGCCTGGAAAGTAGTATTTATAATTTCTTAATTAATTGAGTTAAAAACAATGTGACGAACGTTATATTTCAGTCGTAAAACACTAGCCTAATAAAACAAACAGTATTCCCAATTTCATTATTAGATAGAATATTAAACAGAAGATACATTCACAAAACTTAAAGTAACAAATTCATCAATCGGCAATCTGTTGAAATGAAATATCAAACAGCTAAAATAGCGACATCTTACAATCGCTTTTTGACCTGACATTGCAGTAGGATAGACAAATTGAAGCGGGATTTGCTCCTAATAAGTCTCCCATGCAAGGCGGCCGCCTTATTAGGAGCAAATCCCGTCTCTGCTGAAGAAGCCCCAAGCAGGGCTGAAACAGCTGTACAGGGGCTGCTCGAGGTTTTCACTGCAATCAAAAACGATTTGCAAAAAATTTTTCTGAAATATCAAACGTTTCAATATTGTAACGTTGGCTTATTGGTAATTTGGTTTTTACCAAGAAGTAACGTATTAGGGGTTGCGTAACTGAATTAATACAGGACAAAAAACATCAAGTACATTTATTAAAAGTACAAGATACACTTACATATCAGAAGCACTATTACGAACGACATACATAGTTCTCGCACTATAATCAGATATCGATGACTTCTCCCTTGCTATCGGAAAATCTCTCGGTATATATGCCTGGAGTTGACCTACTTTCTGCTGCGTGGGCGATTGACGTGTAGCTCTGTGTTCTTGAAGCTTTCGATGATTCATTTTTCTCTATTGCCGGATTATTGTATAATTATGTGCAAAGTTATCCATCAAGGTTTTTGTTTACACTGTATGGATCTCAAATAATTATTTAGATAATTATTTCTTCTGTTACAATATACTAATATAAGACAATTATGTATGTTATTTATTAGATGCCTAATGAAAATGAAATTACTTTACTAATTAAATAATTATAACTTAATAATTTGTGCACTGCACTTGCGTCTTCTTAATTTTAAAATAATGTCAATTATTAATAAATAGACTTTAATACGATTCAGTTTCTCGAGCGATGTTAAACAGATATTTATGTTGATTTATGAATACAAAGCTACTATACAAATCTCACACCCAAACAATTTATTACTGGATTTCTTCATAAGTAAGAATTCTAATCTAATACAGTCTAAATAACAAAGAATGTTTACATGAAATTTTAATGCGGAAAGTCGACGCTTAAAACCAAGTCGTAAGTAATAAAAACTTTCCGCGTCTATCTTAATTTAAAACAACAGTGTTCCTTTATCCGCAAAAAGGAAAAACTCGCATAAAAATGCAAATATCTTCGTTCCGACTATTCGGCCTGAATAAAAAACAAACATTACCATTCTCTCGAAGGCGCAACAAAAAATAATGAGACATCGGGCAACTTTTAACGGCCCTTGCATTAGCGTTCCGCCCCTGCGTGTACTTACCCGAAATTGTCACGTCATATTAGCCTAATAATACTTGAATGTATCGCTTCGAATGCGAATGTTAGGGGAAAGTTCGCCTTCGGTAACAAACGATAATTAAATTTTTTAACCGAAGAAATAAAAACAATTCGATAAAACTTTCACGAGGTTCTTCCCCCAAATGATAAATATGTATGGTTGGTTTTTAATAAAGAAAGAAGAATTTTACAGAGAACATCTTCCCAGATGCAGTGGCACAGTGTAATGACGAACTAGATTTAAATGCTGCGGAATACCAGATTTATGTTAAGTAATTCAGTCTACAAAGCTACTTTTTGTGACTCAATAAAACGTGTGCTCTTTCCAGACCATTAAATCATGTTAAGCCAATATAGTATAAACGAGCAATTAGGTTATGAAGATAATATCCAAGTTATCGAATAAGTTAATATTGCTGAATCATATTTTACAAAGAGAGATATCCATGAAATCGACTCAGCTACAAAGCAAATCAATTAAATACAAAGTATTTTTTTAGTACAGGATTCGACATTTTTGAAATCAAAGCCTTACTGGTAAGTTTGCATTAAACTGAATGACTTATTTCAATAAATTCCTCCTGAGAGGACATATATTTGCTTTACTTAAAAAATATAAACTAAGTTTTTATTAACAATAGAAGCCTTCTAATTTGCTTTCACTAAATCATTTAAAAGAAGTTGAATGAGTGTGGATAAGTAAATAGTGAATACATGTACAAGATACTGTCTTGATGAAGCCTCCATCATGTCACGCGTTGACGTGTTGCATCGAGACCGCAGCGAGATTCGTGGCGACGGCATAAGATCTTGTAGTCCAGGGATGGCGACATAACGATATCCGTTGTTCGATGGAGGATGGCGATGACCTGGTCTCTGAAGTGCATCGTTTTACCAATTGATTTCCGAGATTCGCTTCGGGTTATTTATACTCATATCAATTGTGTTACATAATATTACACACGTACACAAAAATGTATCGATGTATACTCGCTTAACTATGTCCTGTTACAGTTTTGAAATAACTGTGCAATAAAGTTACATTGTTGCAAAAATACTTTGACCCCACTTCTTAATCTGAGTAAAGTATTTGCTGACTTTGTGGATTCGAAAACAAAATGTGATTACATATAATTATTAAGCATTCTAAATTATTTTCGACGCTTTTTATTTTTTTAAAAACGTGCGACAGTGGTTGAAAAGGTGACAGAATAACAAAAAAAAGAGTAGTTTCCTCAATCAAAACAGAAACGAAATAACTCACTTTCATCTCGTTTTTGTCCCCATTTTTTCAACACTGTACAAAATTGGATCTCGATTTTCTTTGTTAGTAGCGTTCTGGTTTTCGGAGAAAAAGTCAGAAACCTGAATCCACCTCGTTTTTCCTCGGGTTGCTCGAATGGCGTTTTGTATTTTCGGAATAGTTCAAAAATTGGTTAGCTCTTTCTCTCTCTAGTTTTGATCTCCTTCGACTTCAGATAAATGACTTATTTACGAGAATTTGTCAATTTTTAGTAATAAAAAAAAGTATATTAATAAAACGTGAAATTTAGTTTATAAAATGGAAAGTTATTAGTTTTAATATAACCTTTTAATTAGAACAGATTGAAATATATATAGGGTCAGTTAAAAGTATGGAGACGGTCATTTATTGCCGGTAACTTTCATTTTAGGAAATTATGTCCTTTATGAAAGTTTTTTTAGGAATTTTTTATCTGATATCTAATATTGTAGAATAAGACTGAGGACTATGAAACAATGTTAACGTTGGTTATTATTGTGAAAACATTATTTTACTCTCTTGATATCGTTAATAAAGTAGCAGTAACTCCATATTAGTTGAATTTTTTTTGCCGGTACCTTTATTGTTTTTGATATATAAAGTCATTGCTCATGCCAATTTTCGAATCTAGAAATATTATGAAAAAGCTGAAACTAGCAGTCTTGTAGGCTGTTTAATAAAGTTATGAGTTTTTTTCATGCTTACAATATAGGCTTTCATGTGTGTTCTGAAATTTTTATCTCCCTACTTGCTTTTGTACCAAAAAATATGCTTTTTCAGATTTTAGATGTGGGTGTTTTTTTAGACTTTTCAATGATAACTTCATAAGAAAATCAGAAATGTTATAATTGTAGCGCAGAAGAATCATTTCGTCCGTGTGTCATCGCCGATTATGAAAAGTTATCACCGTGCGGAAGAGTTCTCCCATGTGACGTCACTATTCAAAAATTTTCAAGTTAAAGTAGACCCATTACTGTGATTTTTATATTTTTTTATAACAGGAGATGTGCATTTTCGTATAATTGCTATTTCATTGATTTTTCATTTTTATATCTTTTTTTAGACCTTCAAAATTATTCTTCTTACCTGTGAAAATATGCTAAAAACTCAGCGCCCGCAAGACGTGTCCTAGAACTTGCTGGAGAACTTCATATTTGATTTTTTTGTGAGTGGATGGGTGCTATTTTCATTTATCTTAACACTTGTTTTGGAGATAAAAGAATTGGGATATGTTGTTGTTTCCAAGTAGATTTGTTGTGATTTTAGGTGTTTTTTGGTTTAAAACGTAGCTACCAAAAGTAGCTGTCTTAAGACTACAATGTAGTAGACCTAAATTTTGAATGTTTTCTAGAATTTTTAATGTTATTTTTGGGTGTAGTAACATAAAGTGGTACTCTGGTAGCAAAAATTTCAGTTAATACACAAGATCTGTCCTTGGAATTATCTTCATTTTCTAGTGTAGGCGAACAGAATTTTTTTTCGGTCGTTTTGCAATGATTTTTGCATGCGCCAATTGACTTGGTCGAGAAGTTAAAAGCTGTATCTGGGTATTTAAAAATAAGAGAATTAAAAAAATACGCAGATAGGCGTAACTCAAAAACAATTGAAGAAAAAAAAACTGAAGTACTCTCATTGTAGATAAAAAATTCCTGAAAGACTTTCATAAAGGACATAAATTCCTAAAATGATAATTAACGGCAATACATCAATACATGGCCGTCTCCAAACTTTTAACTAATTCTGTACAAAATTTTACAAACAAAAAAATCAGAAAATAGCAGTAAATAGAAAATGGTTAGGGGAAAAAGGAGCGAATTAATTAATACGAAACAAAGTTTAGATTTTCATTTACGCTCAATAATGAATTTTGTTTTAATTCACCAACGCTGACTCGGATTTTTCTTGAAACACTAAATTTAAATTAATAAAAATTTACAGATAAAACAGCGGCATCCTAGGATCGCTTTTTGACCTGACATTGCAGTAGGGCAGACAAAATGAAGCGGATTTGCTACCTAGTAAGTCCCCCATGCAAGGCGGCCATGCTTGCTGGCAAAGCATAATGAATGTTTTAAGAATTTTGTTGCAAATCGTTTTTGATTGCAGTGAAAACCTCGAGCAGTCTCTGTACAGCTGTTTCAACCCTATTTGGGGCTTCGCCAGCAGAAACGTAGCTCGAAATTCCCACTGCAAACCAAAAACGACTTGTCCAATTTATTCGCAAATGCGATGTAATAGTGATGAACAGATAAAACGGCATGGCCGCCTTACATGGGGGAATCATTAGGTAGCAAATCCGCTTCAATTTGTCTATCCTACTGCAACGTCAGCTCATAAAGCGATCGTAAGACATCCAAACATTAATAATAACTTTTATAGGCATTATTTAATCTTAGAATTAAAAATATTACTCGACAGCATTTGTTTGAAATCTCCTTCCGCTAATATTATCAATTAATAGACATATTTGATAATAACTCTAGAATGGAAAAAGATAACCATTTCGGGTTTTCGCAATAATGTTTATATTTTGTAAGTTTGGACACAGAAGAACAAGAAGAAACACACCTTTCTATGCAATTTTTTTTTAAATGTGAAGAACTATTACTTTCGCAAATAACGCCCTTTAGCTACTTTATAACAAATTAGCCGTAGCCGTTGAATAGACTCTTGAAATCGGCTTAAAGTTCCCTTTCAAATGAGCCAAAGCTCGTTTATTTCTGATAAAGAGTACAGAAGTTATGATATTTTTTGAAGTAAATATTTCAGCTGTTTTCTCCATCCTTATTAACAGTGATACGATAATGAGTCTAAAATCAAAGTTGTGCAAAATTAATTCAGCTTTCTAATAACGCTATCAAATTTGCAGCTTATTCTGAGACTTTTGCTAGTAAAATTTTATTGATGGCCCTATTAATTGCGCCCCTTTGCGATCAACTCAGATACTTAAAGTATTTTATTTGAATTGCTCTTTGTTACTTTGACTATATTTTTTTTTCTGTAGGTATTATTATCAGTTATGTACTGCCGGTCGTAGCGAATCTTAAGACACCCTATATATTTTAGTATTAGAGTTTTAAAACTTGATAAGCCAACCAAACAAATAACAAAAACCTATTTCAAAACGTTCTTAAGTATGAAAAGCTTGAGAAGCGAATCCTGGGATCGCTTTTTGACGATTTGTAACAAAATCTTTTTGTTCTTGAGTATATTTAAAGAATTTGTTTAAAATCCAGTACAAAAACAACGTAAGTTAGAGTCTATGAATTATTATACAAACATGATAATTCATATACTGGGTGTCTCACAACGTACGGAGGATATTGAAAGGGCAGCTGGAGCACATCAAAATAAAATATTTTTCTTAATTCGCTTTTGACCAAAACCCAATAATAAGAGAATTACAGCAGTTGAACTTTCTTAATTTACACCTATAACTTCTTAATTAAAAAAATTATTTCACAAAATGCAACTTTATTGTTAAATAAGCTCTAAATTTATCAAAACCAGTATTCATAAAATGTCTATGTTAATCTGTTTTCTAATTTTGTTTTTAATTAATAGGCGGTGTACGACATGAAAACCCGTTTTCGGGCATTAAAAGAAAAAATGAAATAGCCGTAACTTTAACGTGACTCCTTGTTTTTAAATAGTTTTTTTATTGTAGAGCAGTGTTCAATTAATTTATAAATGTCTCAAATTTGAATTTAAAACGCAAAATATTACCACACGGGGTAACTTTTACTTGTTAATTAATTTCACTTTAAACTCTTGTATTTTTTTAGTTATTGATTTTCTACCAAAAAATTATTAAGAAAAAAGCTTTAATTTCATCTCCTCTAGCTACCGTTTTAATCTCCTCCGTAGGTTATGAGACACCCAGTATACAGATGAAACCATTTCAAGTATGCACAGAATTTAAATCGCCATACATTGCATCGTACGCTCACGCTGTAAGACGCTCGATTGTGCCTACTTAATGTGGTGGAATTGGTATATGAAGGAAAGTAATTAAAACGCTCACCCTTTCCTTTGGCTACTAGGTATGTACCTTCCGTCACCGTCACCTCCCAAAGACACTCGCCGGAGATCCCCGGTCCCCAAGATTTCAACAGTCTGCACTCGCTCGGCCAACCCTATTGGTCTACTTACAATTCTCACTAGTGTCTCCATCATCTCTCTCTCCTAATGATACCGACCTTGAGCCTTGCAATCACATTTCTGATGCTCTTTCACGTGCTCTAATTCTCTGAAATATTATTTCCACAAACACACTCTACACACACCGCAGATAGCCACATGCTAACACACTCTATCTCTACGTCTTGGTAATATCTGACACGTAGATTCTCAACCACCAATTTACTCTTCCGCCAAGTGGTGTGATATCTCACCGCCTGGCACGTAGAGGTACTCTACGCGAACCTGCTTCCCAAGATTGTTCTTGTTTATCTTTTCTTAATAGTGTCTGACACATTTCAACGACCCATCTGGGAATAGGTAAAACTGTATGTATTGTGGACAAAACTTTAATACTCCTATTAGATTACAAACGCATTACTATTTTTTCTTAAAAATAAATATACCTCTAACACATGAACAAAAGAAGAAAAAGGGATGCATAGATGTTTCCATTATAGTTTAAAGAAACATTAGGGCTCCCCATTCGTTGCATCTGATCCCTAAGGACTCACTTGAGCTCGCGAATAGTACGTGATTAAGTTTGGTAGCGCTTTTACATGTTAGTACGATTTCCCTTCAAAACAGTCACCAGTTGCACATATTCGGTGACGCATCCCACGCCACTGTGACTTCCGACTGGCTGACCTACAGGCCAACATAAAGGTGATGCAGCATGATCCACGACAACCGAGCCTTCTTTCATACCAAGAATATTTCACGCTAATTCTCTACATAATATAGAATCTGCTACAAGAAGTAACTTATTTTCGTGCGTATCAATAACGTAGTATAAACTGACTGTGTCGTCTAGATTACGCGAACCTGCTTCCCAAGATTGTTCTTGTTTATCTTTTCTTAATAGTGTCTGACACATTTCAACGACCCATCTGGGAATAGGTAAAACTGTATGTATTGTGGACAAAACTTTAATACTCCTATTAGATTACAAACGCATTACTATTTTTTCTTAAAAATAAATATACCTCTAACACATGAACAAAAGAAGAAAAAGGGATGCATAGATGTTTCCATTATAGTTTAAAGAAAGATAGACGATTGAATTTCTTGTCACATCATTTATCATATATTAACATTACTGACACTTAACTTCACTTAGAACATTTTGCTTCTGTTTCAGGCTAGTTTTAGTAACAAATTAGCATCTCACTACAAATCCGAGTTTACGTTTCAATATAAATTATTATGTAGCGATATAAATCAACACGTATTTAGCTTTGTAGGTCACGATTGCGCGCAGCAAGCAAGCAAGCAAGCGGTGGTAACTTAAGAGCTAATATATCATTAAAATTTAAATGTAAAATGCAGCGCCCTGCGCAAATTTAGTAGTTGCTTGCACAAAATTTCCCGGACGATTTAAATTGCATCCCCCGGGAAATGTAGAATTTGCCCTTAAATTGGAGAGGAAGAAAAAATTGACGTCGTGATGAATCTTAATCTTAATGCAAATGGTAGAAGCGTAATTGAATCGTAGAGTCTTATCAAATCAAGTTTCTGGTTGCAAATTAAAAGCTTCCCTGTAATTTCCTTGAATTTGTAGCATTAAAATATTATTTATTAATTGATAAAACTGCACGAGCCAATAATAATTTAACGACAAAATCATACAATTACAAACGCTTTTTCACAATAAAAAAAAGAAAGAAATATTCCCCCCTCAGTTTATGCGGCACATACAAATATGTTTATTCTTTATGCTGAAAAGTGAAAAAGCTACGAGCTATTTGTCATTTTCACAGCTCTTCGTGACAAGCGTTGCAACTCGAACATGTTTCCGTTCATCATCTGGCGTAACAAATTGTAAAGTTGTAAAAAATTTACGATATAAGGGGTAGAGCATATAACTTTATCTATCCGCTCGCTCCTTTATATTTATGAAATAATGTTCTTATCTCACATTGTTGCGCATAATTTTGTTGTGGGTGCGCAATAAATACCCCTGATAAATTTTTACAGTACACGAAAGTGTTATAAAAAATGTCTGCGAAAGCGAAGAAGCATCGGAGTTTTGAAGTTTATTTAGTATGAAAATGTGCGCAGTGCGTTTGCTGAGAAGCATCAGTGAAGCGTATAAATTAGGACAATGTTATTCGACTTAAGGCAGGGCGTAAATCTCAAATGCCTTTAGATTTACATTTTAACTAGTTTACGCATATTAATTCTATTATACATACATAATCAAATAAAGCTAAAATCTATGGGACGTCTTTTATAGCAAATAATTCCCACTAAATACATCTCACTCTACATACTAGAACAAAGCAAGTTTCTAATGAATGAAGAATTAATTAACTGATGATTAAGTAAATGAAGATATAAAAATAGTTAAACGTATATATGTATGTCGCAGGAATTTTGAATAATCCGTATTTTTGCAAATACACTAGTAATTTTGCAAAACACCGAGTTATTGCGGAATATGTGCACGGTTATGCAATCTTACTAATAAAAACAAGTAATTTTGCAAAATTCCCAAGCACATTCTTAATATCGAATACGCGTTGATGTTTATGCAATCTTACTATAGGATTTTAGTAATTTTGCAAAAATTGTAATGCGTTTCGGTAAGATTGGGTCGCTTTTAAAGTTTAACATGCATTATCCATTATCTTTAGAAATTTTGCAAACATGGTTTTAGTATTACATGAATGGCATTTGAACGACATTAGCTTAGCTTTGAAATTGGACAATATACGACAATTATTGTCGATAACGTATTTACTGTTAATACTACTTTATTAGTCAGTTCCACTAGTAATTGACACATTTTAAGGCTCAATTCTCACTCGCAGTGCGTCGCATAGCGTCATTTTGCTGTCTCTAAAAGTTTTCTGGTTCTAAATGGAGTTATTCTCATTTGGGAGCATTTTATTCAAAATATTACATGTAAAAGCATAGAAACCAAAATGACGTGACGTGACGCGCTGCCCAAGTGAGAATTTAGCCTGATTTGGTTATTATATCAATAGGTTACAATGGCGTTAATGTGAAACAAAAAAAAAGAACTTAAATGCTTTTTTATTGCAAATAGGTGTTAGGTGTTGACTACAAAAAATCAGAAAAATATTTCCGTATGCCTATTGCACAATTCAGTTATTTATTTAATCAAATTGAAGACTGACGGCAGTCACTTAGGAAAAATAAACACTCGTCTTCGACTGATGGCTTCTAACACAAGTTGTCTCATAAATAAGTATCCAATTTCTAGTAGAACTGATTAATAAAGTAAAAAAGCATGAATGTTATCGACAATAATCATCTTATATTATCTAATTTGAAAACAAAGTAAATGCTACGTATTACTAAAACCATATTTGCAAAATTTCTAAAGATAATGGATAATGTTGGTTACACTTTAAAAGGTACCCATTCTTACCGAAACGCATTACAATTTTTGCAAAATTACTAAAATCTTATAATAAGATTGCATAAACATCAACTCGTATTCAATATTACGAATGTGCTTGGGAATCTTGCAAAATTACTAGCGTATTTGCAAAAATATGGATCATTCAAAATTTCTGCGACATATATATACATTCATGCTTAATCTCCCCTATTAAGTTTTAAGTCGCGATGTAAAAGTTCTTTTTTTTGCTTTATTGGCCGTGTCTTATTTTGGGCTCATTTTGCCAGTTACTATAGTTAATTAAAGCTGAGTCAAATATTTTTGGATAAACACAGACAATCATGGATCGAGCAGGACTCGAACCTGCACTGTGAGTGCCCGCGGTCTCTGACTCAGCCAGTTAACCGCAAAGCTACTCGCCAGCTCGATGTAAAAGTTAAAAAATACGTGTTGAGGTTAATTTTATGAAGAGCACGGTACCGGCAAGACAGTTAGCTGAGCGTTTCCTAAACTTTTAGGTTTCCCGACCCCCTTCTGAGCTGTGTTAAGGTTCACAATTCAATGGGGGTGGGTTTTATATTCACAACAGATGAATGTGAGGGTTAATGCGTGCAAAAATAAGAAGGCAGCGTATGTGGCTGGCTTCCCCAGTGTACAATATCATTGTGATGGAAATACAGCTTCTAGAGTCCCCACTGGAGTGGTCGGGCCCGTAAAAACGGCCAGGGTAAGTGAAATGTTCCATATTACTGAATAGATGCTCGTGAAGGGTTATTTGTAATTTGCATGATCCTTATCGAATTGGGATGCAGTGCCCGGATGCTAAGACGTTTAGCCTCAGCGCCTGTTGCGGTCAGGGAGCGAGAAAGAAATAACACAGAGAATGAGAAGCCTAACTAACGGCGAGTGAATGTTTATTGTAACTCCGTCCTCTGATGGCACATTAGTCAATAATATTAAACAAAAAAAATCTGGCCAACATGTGGTGGCTAGTCTATCATGTGTGCCTACTTCCGGTTGCGTAACCGGTATAAATCAGCTTTGCATCTGCATAAAATTTGAATTTCCATAATTCAGAAAAAAGGCGATATGTTTAAAGGATTACGCATTAGCACCTTAAAAAAATCACGCTCATAACAAACAAGCGGCATTAAATAGCCTCAGTAGTAGGAATAGGCCGATTCTGGAACCTCCTCCGACCTTGACCAATAAAATTCAAGGTCAAGGTCGGAGGAGGTTCCAGAATCGGCCTATTCCTGACGTGACCCCACCATGAGCTTCACCTTGAGGTGACCTTGAAATGACCTTGTGATGACCTTGAAATGACCTTGAGGTGACCTTGAAATGACCTTGAGGTGACCTTGAAATGACCTTGAGGTGACTTTGAGATGGCCTTGAGGTGACCTTGAGATGGCCTTGAAATGACCTTGAGGTGACATTGAGGTGACCTTGAAATGACCTTGAAATGACCTTGAGGTGACCTTGAAATGACCTTGATGTGACCTTGAGATGACCTTGAAATGACCTTGAGGTGACCTTGAAATGACCTTGAGGTGACCTTGAAATGACCTTGAGGTGACCTTGAAATGACCTTGAGGTGACCTTGAAATGACCTTAAAATGACCCTGAGATGACCTTGAAATGACCTCGAGGTGACCTTGAAATGACCTTGAAATGACTCTGAGGTGACCTTTAAATGACCGTGAGGTGACCTTGGGGTGACCTTGAGGCGACCTCGAGGTGACCTTGAAATGACCTTGAAATGACTCTGAGGTGACCTTTAAATGACCGTGAGGTGACCTTGGGGTGACCTTGAGGCGACCTTGAAATGACTGAGGTGACCTCGTAACGGACCTTGAAGCGCGGTGACTCAAATGTAATTGTTTTGAAATAACCCTGACGCAACCTGTTATTGAATATGTACCTATTTAAGGAGGTGTTTAATTTGATATCCGCAGACGACGGTTGACCCTCAGATTGAGTTTACCAACTTATTGAACGTAGTGAACGTGATAGTGCTTATTAAAATTATAAAACATGTTTGATTGCAATCAGTGTGGCAAACAATTTACGCGAATCGATAATATGAATCGTCATTTGCGTACGTCATGCCAGGGAAAACGTTTGAAATTAGATGAAATTGCCGGACCGTCCAAAGTTGTTGACCAGGTGAACGTTATGAAATGTGATGTGTGTGAAATATACGTCAGCAGAAAGTGTTTCTCAGCACATTTGCGTAGTAATTCACATAAAAGTAATGCTTTTGTGGTCGTCGATAACGGCGTGGAGAAGATAGCTGGTGCATTCGGAGACAAAATCGTAACGTACCGTATAACGGAACCTTACAATTATGTCGATGTTGAGGATTTTATGTACAATATTCAAGAAAAAGTACTAACTTTGGTTCAAAGTATATTAGACATCCATAAAGCATTAAAGTGGAATGTGGAAATTTTCGGAGTATATTTCTTAGATTCTAAAGAAAGTTCTGAGATAAAATCTTTTAACACCAAGAATAAAATAACTTGTTTTGGAACTGATATATACAATATATATCGTGATTTTGTAAACGAAATACATGTAAAAATGTCGGAATTTCAGGAGCGAGATTCAGGTAAAACAAATAATAGGTGCAATCGTTTAGAATAAAACTTAAAGTTGCAAATATTGTTACAGGATGGACTTTGTGCAGAATTTTATATATGGAAGTCAACATTAATAAATACAATCCACTGAAAGCATCCAGCTTCATGCCATTACCGTCTTCAATAAGTGCGAAGAAAGCTGTCATAAATGTTAGAAATAACGACAACGCTTGCTTTGCCTGTGCGATAACGTCAGCGATGTGTCAACCGATAGGTCTTCCTCAAAGGATGTCTTCGTATCCCCATTATAACACAGTAGCGGATTTCACTGACCTAGAATTTCCACTGAAAGTTTGTGACGTGAAGAAATTTGAAAGCAAGAACAATATTTCTATAAATGTCTACGGACTCGGTTCCCATTATAATGGTAAGGTTACGGTTGATGAAGTTGTAGGACCGTTACATTTTACTAAAAATAGAAAAAATATTCATATAAACTTATTATTAATTGATGACAACAACGGAAATACTCACTATTGTTGGATTAAAAATTTATCACGTTTAGTGTCAAAACAGACTTCACATCACGGTCACGAGAAATATATTTGTGAAGGATGTTTAGTGTATTTTCCATGTATTGAAAAATTGCAACGACACGAGAGGGAAGACTGTAAAGTTATCAAAACAGTTTTACCATCGACAGAGTTAAAAATAAATAAGTATGGTGAATCTTTGCCAGAGAATATATTACAATTTGAAAATTTTGAAAAACAGTTAAAACTTCCTTTTGTTATATATGCCGATTTCGAAGCATTGCTAAAACCACTGGACAGAGTAGAACCAAATCCAGATAAATCTTTCACTGTTAAGTGTTATGAACACGAACCTCATTCATTTGCATATTACATTAAGTGCAGTTTCAATGCAAATTTGTCAATGTTAAAGTTATATCGCGGAGAGAATGCCGCCACTGAGTTTATAAAATGGTTAGAAAAAGATATTAAAGAAATTTACGATAAATATTTAAGTAAAATTGAGCCGATGACTGATTTAACACGAGAAGAAAAAGAGGCATACGACCGTGCAACAATGTGTCATATTTGTGAAAAACCAATATTAGATGTTAAGGAGAAGGTGCGTGATCACGAACATTTATCGGGAGCGTTTAGAGGTGCTGCTCACTCTGTGTGCAACATTAATTTTAAAATACCAAAATTTATTCCAGTGTTTTTTCATAATCTTTCTAATTATGACAGTCACTTGTTTGTAAAGACAATGGCATTAGAAGGTGAAGATGTGGACGTGATCGCACAAAATAAGGAAAAATATATATCCTTTTCGAAATTAATACATGTGGGGGATAAGACAGACTGTAAAGGTAAAAAGCGCAAAGTATATTTCAAAATAAGATTTGTAGATTCTTTTCGTTTCATGCAATCGTCTTTAGAGAAATTAAGTTCATACTTGGAAGATTGGCAATGTAGGGAAATTAGAAAATATTTTAACGATGAGGAGATGTTTAAATTAATACGTCAAAAAGGAATTTTCCCGTATTGTTTTATTGACTCACTCATGAAATTAGATTTTGCCACTTTACCTTCTAAGAAAGATTTTTATGATGTGCTGTATGATGAACACGTAAGTGATGAAGATTATGAGAGAGCACAGCGCGTTTGGAATTTATTTAACTGTAAAACTATGGGTGATTACAGTGATGTATACGTAACATCTGATGTTTTACTGTTGGCAGACGTATTTGAAAATTTCAGAGACCTTTGTATTGATAATTACAAACTAGATCCTTGCCATTTTTTCACCGCTCCAGGATTAAGTTGGGATGCAATGTAAGAATGACAAAAATTAAATTAGAGTTACTGCAAGATGTTGATATGCTACATTTTTTTAGAATGGGTATACGCGGTGGAGTGAGTATGTGCACTAAAAGAATCGAAAACGCTAATAATAAATTTGTGCATGGTTTTGACTCTAAGAAGGCAACTAAATATTTACTATATCTTGATGCTACAAATCTGTACGGTCACGCAATGTGTTCCAGATTTCCGTGGGGAGAATTTACTTGGTTGCGTACAGAAGAGATTAACAATCTTAACATTTCAGAGTTAGAAGAAAATTCAGATGTCGGGTACATATTCGAAGTAGATTTGGAATACCCGACTCATTTACACAACCACAACGAATTACCATTTTGTCCGGAAAACATAATTCCACCAAATTCGAAATATGGTAAACTTATTCCAAATCTGTACAACAAAAGGAAATACATAATTCACTATTTAAATCTGAAACAATGTTTGGAAAATGGTTTAATATTAAACCAAATTCATAGGGCAATTAAATTTAAGCAATCTCGTTGGCTAAAAATATACATAGGCTTTAATTCACAAAAACGAGCTGAAGCTAAAAACGAATTCGAAAAAAATTTTTACAAATTATTAAATAATAGTGTTTTCGGTAAAACTATGGAAAATGTTGAGAATCGCGTCGACATTAAATTGGCCACCAGCTGGGAAACCCATAATCGAAGACCGGGAGCTGAATCATTGATAGCTAAACCAAACTATAAATCGAGTAAAATTTTTAGTGATCACCTGGCCGCAATAGAATTATGCAAAGTACAAGTAAATTATAATAAACCTTTATACGTAGTTTTGGAAATATCAAAAACAGTAATGTACGATTTTTATTACAATTTTATAAAGCGAAAATATAACAATAGAGCAGCTTTATTATATACTGATACGGATAGTTTAATACTGACCGTTAATACTGATAATGTATACGATGACATAAAGCAAAATTTAGATAAATTTGATACTTCAAATTACCCACCGAATAATGTACATGAAATGCCTCGAACTGAATCAGTTATTGGACGATTTAAAGACGAATACGCAGGACAGGTTATAGAATCTTTTATCGGGACCGGTGCGAAAGCCTACTGTGTAAAGCTTATTTCAAAATGTACTAAGAAAGCAAAAGGTGTTAAAAAATACGTTATAGATAAATACTTATCTGTAGATGACTACAAAGAAATCATTGAACGAGATGGTTTTATTTTTAAAAAGATGTACGTGTTTTACTCAGATTTTCATACGGTGTATACAGAGTTGAAAAATAAAATTGCCTTATCATCTAGAGACGATAAACGTTATATTTTGGATGACAAAATTCATACTCTGGCGTGGGGTCACCATAAAATTGCTGATATAGAAAGAGATAAAACACTAAAAGAACTAATTCAAAAACTGGAAAAAGAATTAGAAAATAAATAAAGTATGTTTTATTTATAAGTTCTGTTAGAAAGTAAATAAATTAATTTGTAAAATTCATTTATTGTGTATTGTGAGTATTGTATGTTTACAGTTGTAGTTAATAAATATTTATTATAAAACATTGCGTTTTGGTATCCATGAATCATGTTTAGAACTCAATCCTAAATAACTTACGAGCGCTTGTACATCTTCGAAAATGCTTGTCTGTATTTACTGATGCGCACATGATCTCCAATTTTAAATTTTGCAATTCTTGGATCCACAATTTTAAGGTTGCTGTAGACGGACTGTAAAATACTTTGCGCATTTATTTGATTTATCTTGCTGGGTTTGTAACCCGTCGTACTGTGAACAGTGTTATTGTATTCTTCAATTAGCCTTGGTAATAAATTGAACCATCCGAAATTTCCTTGCATGCTAAATTCTTTCCACATTTTTTGTTTTAGGGTTCTATTAAATCTTTCGACTATCGAACTTTTTAAATTAGAGTATGCGCTATAGTGATTAATTCTATATTTCTTCATTAAATTTTGGAACTCTGCATTGTAAAATTCCTTTCCGTTATCTGTTTGTATATTTTTCGGTACAGAATTTCTACCTTCAGATAAAATCGATTGAAAAGCTTTGGTTACTTCTTTACCTGTCTTATTTTTTAATGGTATTCCCCAAGCATACTTGGAAAATGCGTTGATCACTGTCAGAATGTATTTGTATCCTTTGTTTATCTTGGCATAAGGTAGCATTTCAATTAAGTCTGCTTGGAAGAGATCTCTGAGTCCTTTTATTATTACTCGACGACGGCGAAAGTTTTTCCTTGCTGGTTTGTGCAACTCATTAACAACATCACGTTTCACATTAGAAGATAGATCAGACATTTTCAGTTAGAACTCGTTTTCTTACGATGAATTCAACCAATAATGGAACTGCACAAACTAAAGATGTGCAAGTAAACGAGATTTGATCTCCCACATTCAACGTTCTTCCAATTAAAGTATCAGTACAATTTATAGCGTTGATGGATACTGTAATGTTGACAATAGTAGGTTGATGAATAAGTACTTTTTTAACAACGCAAGTTTCTTGGATCGTATACGTCGTTTGGTGACCTCTATTTGAAAGCAAATACACACTTTCGGCGTTAAGCTGTTGACTCTGAAAGTCTAATAATGTTTCGTAAAATAATGGTGTAGCAGCAATGTGTTTGAAAACTGTGTGTTTATGAACGTGTCTTCCAAACTTATCAATAGTCATTGTGAATCAATCAACAACTATGTGAAACTGAAATGTGTGCTCGCTTGCACTCCACTAAATACTACAATTTACAAAATAATTTTAGCCTCTTTTAATTCTTCAATGATCGCTATGATTTCATTGTTATGTGCGGAGTGACCTGCTGATTTGGATGCGTTCAATAAACGCAATCGTTCTACTAGTTCGTTAGGATCATCCCAGTATTGATACTGCAAACATTTGTTAGGTACAAGCTTTTTCTCCAAAGCTCCACCTGTTTTCCAGCTTCGCGCCCACCAAACGTTTGGTGGTTTTCCCTGAATTATTGGTTTTATAATATTCACATATTTAAATCCTCTGCTTGCAGATATTCGTCCTGAGGGATTATAATTAACTTTAAACGCACTAGTTCTTCTCAATATATCTCTATAGTCTCGCACATCGTGAAACGTAAATTTCTCTGGATTTTTCTTAAAAACCAGCTCGTATAAACCTTTAGTACCCTTGTACGCCAAGTCTCCAATTACAAGATCGGGACCGTCAAACTTAAGCTCCTGGTTCCCAACAAACAATCTCTCATCTTCTTCTCTTACACCGTATTTTGTATCGAATTCATTTTCTACATCAGTTTCAAATCGTGTAACATAATCACGTGCTAACGGATGATACGATTCTAAGGCAGCTTCCACCAGCGGTGATTCTAATCTAGTCCGAAGTAATGATTTTCGTTCTTCTAGAAGTGTACGAGCATGAGCCAGGGATTCGTCCGCAGGGGGGTTACTGCTTTCGGTGTCATATTCTTCTGCTTCTTCATAAACAGATTTTGAAGTTGGAGATGTGGACTTTTCATGAGGAACCTCAAGAATTTCTTCATCTTCTAAGATGGAAGGTTGTTTAATTTCACGTCCAAGTGGCGTTGAAGTACCCACATCATGCTCCTCTGACAATCCAATTCGCGACGAAGGATCGGATTTTAATTTATAACTCGGTCTTCTTCGTATGAAAGAAGGATCAGATCTCAATTTATAAATCGGTCTTTTTCGTAGGAAAGAACTCTTTGGCTCCTCTTTCAATCTCTTTTCACTGGCTTCGTATGACTGTTGCTCCTCTTTCATAGGTAATACGCTGCGAACAACATCTAGCTTATTGACAATATCTCGGAGTGGCTCTACAATAGGTGAATAAGTTGTCTGCAGATACTTTTTTGATTGCTCCGCATGATGTTTTGCTTGTGCAATATCGGATTTAAGTGTTTTTAATTTAGTGCGCAAACTTTCGCGCGCAGTGGCTAATTCTGCTTTAAGTTTATTACTCATGGTGCATCCGCAACCTTTAACGTCTGTTACAGTACTGAAGAACTGTAGAACTATGTAAAAATGAAAGAACTATGTAAAATGTAGTGGTTTTAAAGATATATGTACGTGTCGAATCCTTTACGATATCTCCCTGCGTTTATGGAACAATCGGTATCAATAACTAAGAAACCAAACGGTTCCTTCCAACAAGCGTAACAGATATTACGAAACTGGTCCATAGTCATATCTCCGCTGACGTAATCATCGTAAACGCGTTTCAAATTTGTGAAATCCTGACGAAATAGTATTAAGAAATTACAATTATCACGAATCATTTGTTTGGGTATTGCACTGTAAGTTTGACTTAAATAAAAGCAGTCAACATTTCTATGACGTCCAAAGGAGAAATATTCTTTAATTAAATTTTGTGTAGTACACTGAACATCATCAAAAATAACGACTGAATATTCTTTTACATTTGTAGGTGACACCATTTTTTCAATATCGGAAATTTCAAAGTAACCTATTTCGGGCACTGTTGATAGCAAATGTCGGAGAAATTTATACTTCCCCTGAGATAAGGTCTTACAGCAGATGTATAAATTTTGGAAACGTAATCCGTTCGGATGGGTTAATAATGTCACTAAGGAATTACTTTTACCAGCCCCTGAGCTCCCGCTAATGATAACGCGTTTACTTGATCCTCCGAAGAGAACACTGTGACGTTTAAAGGTTTCATTTGCGATTGCATCGTCGAAATTTTGTACGGGTAACTTTAAAGACTGTTGTTGAAACTTCATATTTAAAATAATATTTTTCAAAAATATTCAAAATATTTTTGCTCCTTACAACACGTTATTAATTTCCTCTTTACCAAACACGATACTCTATTACTGTGTTGTAGTTATCAATATCAACTGCTATATAAACACTGTTACTAAAACTCATAAATTATTTATTTAAATAAATATATAATAAATTAATATTCCTAACTATGACTTCTCCAGCCACTCTGATTAATGCTCCTCACTGTAAAAAATAAGATGTTATTAAAATGTTGAAATTTTGTAATGAACGAGAACGAACCCAAGATTCATCCATCGTGGATTCGGCTTCCACCTCTGCCCTGTTCTCCTCCACCTCCACCTTTAGTGGTAAAGGTCTTGGTAGAGGAGGCACCAACACTGGCGGCGCAAACACCCTCCTTTTTAGGAGGATGCGTTGAGGCGCCGCCACTTGCTGCACCGGCGGCCGTCGTTCAGGTGTGGCCGCCGCTAGCGGAGTTGGAGTGTAGCTGGGTGAAGGTGACCGTTCGACGAGACGTGGATGAACCATGCGATAATTCACTACCGCCGTTTCTGCATTAATCAGAGTTCCGTCCGTTAACTAAAAAAGTAAATAATCAAAAATGTAAACCGTAAAATACAAATTAGATTACTCACTTTCAGTTCCACTTGCCTCATAAAGATAGATTTCACAAGAGGTGTGGTATTTGGTGAAGAACTCATCTGTAAAACGAATAACAATTATTAAAAATTGTACAAAGAAAAATATTTTTTTATATCCTCGAAAACATACCTAATACCTCGACAACATTTCCAACTTCATGTGAGGAACATACCATTGAACAACAATATAATTCACAGACATATCTACTTAAGAGAAAAAGTTAAATCTTAAGACACTAAATCAAACTTAATCTTTTAAATAGATATGTCTGCGACAAGATTATGAAACAAATCTTGGATCAGGCTCAGACGGTTGTGAATGAGGGAAATTTTGTCATATTGTTCGTTTAAAGCCTGGTCAGTCGGAGACCTTAAGCGAACTGTACGTAAAATTTCACGACAAGATTGCAACTCATCCGTGACTTTTCTAAGATTTTTCTCACCCTCTAAACAACAGTTCCTGACTTCAGGCATAATTCCGTCATAATAATTTTGGACTGCTGTTGAGATAACTCCCACTAAATTGGGAGAGGGTGAAGGAAGGGGTATAACATGTTGTGACGAGGAAAGGGATCGAATAGGTGTAGAGGTTCGGACACTAGGAGAGGAAATTTCAAGCCGAGAAGGTGAAATCTGAAGTCGAGAAGGTGGAATTTGAGAGGGTGGGATAAGTAGTTTCGGTTGTGATTGTGAAGATGACAAATTCTGAATATTGGATATAATATTAGCAGATTCACTAACATTAGTCCTCGGTAGATTAATAGTCCTCGGTCGACGAACAGAAGGAGAATTATTAATCATTACTGGATTAATATTAATTGATGAGTTCGTGTTATTATTATTCCCAATTGGTGATAATTGAGATATCTCCATTGAACGGTCTGATATATCAATTATTTCAGAAACTGAGTCACTAGGATTTAGCGGGATATTATCTGCAACAACACGGGGTTGCGATTGACTCAGTTGACCTTGCAACTCCGCACTATGCATCAAGTCATCATTTGAACGCAAAGAAGAAAGAAAAACTCTTTCATTAGCAATTCTTTCCAATCTACGTTCCATTGTGCGTTCCCTTCTGCGTTGCAAATATTCTGCTTTAGGCAACCACACTCTTTCATACTTGTCGCTAACGGTCCTTAGACGAGAATATTGGTTGCCACGTAGGGTGCGTAAATATTGTGTGGGTTCACGAGTATTAGAAACGGATTTAGAAACAGATTTATAAATGGAACTCGGAGTTTTTGATTTAGAAATAATAGATCTAGAAATGGCACTCGGAGTTGTAAAGACGGATGTAATAGGAACAGTTTCCGATGAAGCAATAGGAACGGATGTAACAGCAACCAAAGTAGTAGAGGCTGATGTGGATGTTACAATAGGAGTAACTATTGACTGTTGAGAAATGAGGGGTTGAGTAGGTTTGGTTTGCGTAAGGAAAGAAGAAATAAGAGGTTGAGTGGGTTGTTTAAGAATGGGAACTGATTTATTTGATGGGGAAACTGGTTTATTTGGTGGTTTCGAAGTTTGATTTGGTGGTTTCATTAAAGAAGAAGTAGCGATTAATTGTTGTGGAATAATAAAAGGAGGTTGGGTAGATTGCTGATTAAGAATAAAAGGGCTAGGAACCAGCAATTGGCTAACAATTGGTTGACTGGAATGAATGTCTCGAGAATCCACACGATCTATTACGTCACCAACTGCGTTCAGTGTAGAATCATTGATAATTCCTTCTTGCAACAGGAAAGAGGAATTATCAATTTCATTCCACCATGAAGGCGGCACATTTGCTTGAGTGGTAAATGCACTCTGAGAAACATTTACTTGAGCAGTACTTGCCACTCCTGTCTGTGTTTCTCTAAATGCAGATTTCACGCTAGTAGTTACTGTTGAAGAAGGATTTCCTTGTAAATATTGCTGTAAAATTGGGCGTTCATTTCCAAAGGACATTACTAGCATGCAAAAATACGGAGTATATTAAAACATTAAAACGTAAATCTTACTTAATAATACTTACAGTTAAATTGTTAAAAACAATGAAATATACAAAAGATATATCTGGAAAAAATAGAGTATCATACTATAGATCTATTAATGAATTAAGAAGTAAAAGCACTTACCAGTAGATTCACAGTACAAATAACTTGTGAGTTTATTCGAACTAAATGCCTCCTTTTATACTCGAAAAGTTGAAGGTAAACCTTCTAAAACTGCACGTAAGAAATTATGTAATATGTTATTCAAAATTAACATTATAAAAGGTCATGCAGATACTTTTTTGATTGCTCCGCATGATGTTTTGCTTGTGCAATATCGGATTTAAGTCTTTATTTATGAGATTTATGTCTCGAGAATCCACACGATCTATTACGTCACCAACTGCGTTCAGTGTAGAATCATTGATAATTCCTTCTTGCAACAGGAAAGAGGAATTATCAATTTCATTCCACCATGAAGGCGGCACATTTGCTTGAGTGGTAAATGCACTCTGAGAAACATTTACTTGAGCAGTACTTGCCACTCCTGTCTGTGTTTCTCTAAATGCAGATTTCACGCTAGTAGTTACTGTTGAAGAAGGATTTCCTTGTAAATATTGCTGTAAAATTGGGCGTTCATTTCCAAAGGACATTACTAGCATGCAAAAATACGGAGTATATTAAAACATTAAAACGTAAATCTTACTTAATAATACTTACAGTTAAATTGTTAAAAACAATGAAATATACAAAAGATATATCTGGAAAAAATAGAGTATCATACTATAGATCTATTAATGAATTAAGAAGTAAAAGCACTTACCAGTAGATTCACAGTACAAATAACTTGTGAGTTTATTCGAACTAAATGCCTCCTTTTATACTCGAAAAGTTGAAGGTAAACCTTCTAAAACTGCACGTAAGAAATTATGTAATATGTTATTCAAAATTAACATTATAAAAGGTCACATAACAAACACGCGTAACCGGAACATCGAAAAGTGAAAGAACACCTTGCTCAGAAATGATGCAATACGTATTTTGTATTACAACATCCTGAACATAATGTTATTCAAAACTAAAGTTGTATAAGGTCAAACCGAACGCGGGGGGGGGGGGGGAAGAAAGCCCTCTCCCCACTCCCATCCCTACTCTTCCCTGTCCATTTTCTGGGCGTCACGAAGGCGTAACCACGGCCCACTGGAACTAACCTTTCCTCTTTTCTTCTTTCCTTTCTTTCCTCCTTTTTTCCTTCCTTTCTCTTCTTTTTTTCTTTCCTTTCTGTCCTTTTTTTCTTTCCTTCTCTTTTTTTATTCTTACTTGCAGTTATTTTGAAAAAATTTCAATAATTAATTATTCTCTCTAACGACTTTAGAATTTGAATAACATTTACGAAGTTTAATAATAATCTTATTATAACCAAGTTGAATAGTAATTCTAATCTTATTATTACTAAGTTTATAATCTTTATTCAAATGAATGTAAGGAAAAAGTGTATCTGTCGAATAATAATCTTTATTCGCAAAAATTTTCCTAAATCAAACTTGCAAGTGTCACACAGTTTAACGATACACATTACACACACGAGCACTCATCTTCTAGAAACCACGATTTCATCGAACAGTCAGCCCCTAATCTTTATTTGTAAGAATCGTGTAAATTTAAATTACATTCTTAAAAATATTCTCTTACTTATATTCTCTTAGTAAACACGCACTAAACTTTGTGAAAGACCGATTAAGACTGGTGTGTGATAATAATATATTAGTTAAACGATTTCTATGCAAATTGAATTTGAATTTTAAATCGACGGTGAATGCTCGTAAATATGTTAATTTACTATTATGCAATTCTTGCTAATGGCTCGCTTTAAAACGTTCTTGTTTTTATTTATTTAAAACGGTATTTATATTCATTCACAACTCGGAATACATATGTAAATTTTATAGTGTTTGTATATTTAATCGACGTTCGCCTTCAAACATGTTTATTTTTTCTATGCCACTTAATTTATTATACGACGGTGTGTGAATCTAAATCCTTAAATTTTAAATTGATCGATTAAAATTAATAACGTCTCCTTTCTGATTTAGTTTATTATAATTTTTATACAGATCACTTCTCGCTATGAAATTTTTAACGTTGCACAGTGAAAACCATTTTTGTGACTTTTACATCGTAGAAAATTCGTAAATTTGACAACGTTTGAAATTTCAATCGAATAAAGCGATACTTTCAAAGACAATAAAAATCTGTCAAGCTAAATTGCTCATCAAGAGTTAATCTAAATAATTTAATAACGCAATGTATTTCTAAATTCTTTCTTAAATCCTTAAATTGATTTATTAAAATTAATAACGAATAAAATAACAACTCCTTTCTGATTATAGTTTATTGTATAATAATATATTATTAATAACAATATTTAATAATTAATATTTTAATAATAATATTTAAGAATAAGTACACAAATAGCAATTCTTCTTCCGTGGAGGTGGACCATCTATTTCATCCAAAGAAAATTCGGTTTGATTCCAATGTTGGTGACAGAGTCTCTGACTTTGTAGATATTTACAGCGTTGATAATGAATTGGCAACTTAAGCCAGATGTATTCTAGATCTACGGCTGTGACTCTGGTACATAGATACGATTTTGGAAAGTACTTCAAATCCTTATCTGGTATACTACTGAACGAACAATCTTTTTCGTACCGGTCAATAACTTCGCCAACCTTCTCTACAACATGCTTTATAATGTTCTTGCAAAATAGACGGGAGAAGAAATCCATTGCGAAGCTGAACTTTTCTTATACTAAGAACCAAAGTTTCCTCATAATATATCACAAATGTTTAGTGTAAAAAATCCTTCATATAACTTTGTTTGAATAAATTTATGTAAATCAAACACGTTCGTTAAAGCACACATGCAATTTTTTCTTGAGTGAAATGGACACTTGGGTTCGGATTTTTGCAATTTTTGTACATCTTCGTAAATTTCACCCAAATCTAACACAGGTACACTTTCACCATTGCTTTTCGCTAGAATTTCACATAGAAATCGAGACTTCTCCACTCCTTTAACGTAAACGACTTTGGCTGTACAACATAAAAAGGTGATGATTGCGTCAAACTCAGATAAGGGGACGAATCCTCTATTCCAATCAATGCAATGGTGATTGGTCATTAACCAGTTTGCAACATTTTGAAATTTTCTGGGGACCATTGACAAACTTGTGGGTGGTTGAAATAAAAAATGACTCACTTTTCTTTCACTATCGTAAGAAGCCAACTCTTTTGGTATAAACTGATTATTTTCCACTTTAAATCCTTGAATGTCAATGACAATAAATCGTTTTTTCATGGTTCGGTTGATGTTGCTTCTTATAAAATCAAATGAAATCAAATAGTTTTAGCTTCTCTGTTAATACTGCCATTCACGGTTTACATCAACTGACGGACAATTTTGGTGAGAGATGAATAAGAGAACGCTTTGTCATGCAGAATTAAACAGTAAGCAATAGTATCAGCTTTAATATTTTCTTTAGTTGTAAACTCAATTCTTATTTCTACTGCACTTTTATGCATTACATCTCTCTGAAAAGTGCAGTCGATTCCTATTAATGGGCAACTAGCTAATCCTTTTGGATTGAACCAGGGTTGACTGCTTTCATGATGATAATAATTTTCCTGAAATCTAGAATACATGTCGTATATAACGGCGTATTTGTTATTTTCAATATCAATTTCAATATTGTCGTACGGATAGCGTTCGCCATTTAGAAATACTGTTAATGATTTTAACTTAACGTCATCAAACATACTCATGTTTGCATCGACGACACCCTTTCGCTTAGTTTGAAAACCGATGATTATGTACCTTGGCGTTTCCAACTGCGGAGCCGTTTTTACTGTCCAAGAATGACTTGTCGTAGTTGGGAGCGACGGATACTCGTGCAACTCCCAGCTTCTGAAAGGAATTTGTATTTCAACATCTCTATCTGTCACTCTCGTTAAAGCCAATTGCTCACGTAGTCCAACAGAAATATGAGGTATACGCCATACGATTTTGTCAATTATTAATTTAATCTTTTCCGTCTTGTTTGTTTCCACAACTGCATCAACGTCATCATTTGCTCTGATCAATACTAATTCTTGCCTCATATTCAAGACGATCTTTTTATAATCTTCCCCAAAACCTAATAGTGTCTTTAAAGGTACACTTGCTGAGAAATCTCCCTTAACGTTGAGTATATCGCTCATTTTATCATTCTCCTGAATCCATCCTGCATTTTCCAATTTTACTGTATCGTTGCGAGTAAAAGAAAAATACCCTTTCATTGTTGATGTTATGCCAACATTTCTTACCGAATCCACTTGTACTCCGTTCAGAAGATATCTAATCTCGCTAAACATATAAGCTACCGGATTATTTATCAATTGTGCCGTCGCACTGTGTTTAGTATTATCACTAACCAAACGCAGTCTTCCCTCTACGTTCAAATAACTTTCGCAAGGGAGGGTGTAATTGTCGATCTCAGGTACGGTGATACGCACTTCATCGTTATTACCAAATGATGAACTGAATGGTAAGTGTGAATGGAACTCCATACTGGTTATTGAAGTGTCCAATTTAATTTTATCAGTTACTCCCAAAATATCCATGTCGTTCTGTTTAGATGATGATTGCCTTACGTGTAATGATGGTGTTCACCCTTTGACGGTTACGTTTCTTCTACAGAATAATTCCCCCTATGTTAGCACCTTATAACCTAAACTCTCTAAATATATTCGATTTCTCTGTGTCAATTTCAGTTTTTTTTGTCGACAACAGTTCAGTATCTGTTTCCGTGGTTTAAATAATACATTACGTCTAATTCTGCTACACTCTTTCCGTTTCGAATAATTGCTATCGTAAATAATCATTATGTGAATCTTCTCAAATGAAGTCTTAGAGTAATTACTTCGTTTCTAAAATTTACTAATCGATTCTCTTGATCTAATAGTCGAATGACTATTCTCGTAATCACGTTCACGGTCACTGGAAGATAAATAGCTTGAAGAGGGGATTCTATTATTTTAAACCCTGGAGGTACATTTGGAAAGAAATGATACAAAACATGACCGGGTTCTCCGTTGTTATAAGATCCACCGGTTAGATTACATTCTATTCTTATAGCATTTACTTTATTTATTTCCACCGGAAAATCACCAATGTTATTATCGTTTACTTTCAACGTTCGCGGTTTAAAACCCAACAATTTTCCCAATGAATTTGGTTTACTAAAATCGAGCTTAACCGAACTGTGTATGGTTGCCTTTAAAGTATTATTATTTCGTGAACATATAAAATAGCGACATCTTACCACCGCTTTTTGACCTAACATTGCAGTAGGATAGACAAATTGAAGCGGGATTTGCTCCTAATGAGTCCCCCATGCAAGGCGGCCATGCTTGCTGTCAAAGCATAATGAAAGATTTTAGAAAAATTTTGTGCAAATCGTTTTTGATTGCAGTGAGAACCTCGAGCAGCCTCTGGACAGCTGTTTCAAAATTTTTCTATAATATTATTATTTCCTTTAATGTTTATATAATCAGGGATATTGTTATTTTGAAAATAATCTTTCAGATATTGGTTGATATCGTCTAGTTCATATGTACCTGTAGGTATAACGATAGTTTTCCAAACCGTCGTTTTTCCTGTTTCTTCATAATGTATCAAATTATTACTTTCATCTATGTTAGGTATTGCATTAAACGTTTCAAAATTTAACAAGCACAATTCATATGTTGCCTCTTCATCGAGGTATAGTGGTGGATTCAATTCACAAAATAAAACTGATTCAGTTCCCGTAAGAGTGAATGTACACGCAACGGGTGAAGATTCCATGTTGACCATCTTTCAAGTACTACATTCTTACTTAACTTGTAAAGGACTTTAAAAACTGTAGACATAAGTGTCCACAATTTTGTGTATTTTGTTTCTGATACCTTTCATAATTATAGTTAATAACTCCCAATCCGTTCGACAAAAGATATTTCTCTACTTCAACTGGAGGTCGTAGATCTCCATAGCTGTCAAAATATTTTACAATTCCTCCTCTCTTATAATATGCCACCCAATGCGTTCCTTCACCAGAATCGCTATCTAAATTCACTACTCCACTTTCATGCTTCCATATCTTTTTAGGTAAAGTATCTCTCATAAACACACCTCGAAAGAAAGGTAATTTCCATATTTTAGCATATTTCAGTATGTCAATGTTAGTCAACGGTCGCCGAGGCAAATATTTCAGTTTTTTGGATTGGATCGTAAATATAACCCACACCCTGTTTTGTAAGGTTTTATATAGAATCCGCTTCCCACTGCTTTTGTTTCCATAGCGTGATTATGTCGCGCTGCCTCTTTCAGTTGCTCTTTCGCAGCTTTTGCATCGTTTACCGCCTTAGCAATTGCAGCTGCACCGCCGCCGAGCGATCCTATTGCGCCCAAAGCCGCAAATAATGGAATTAAAGGTAAAAACCCTCCTCTCTTAGGAATTGGTATCACTCTTTGACGTGGAGGTCTTATTTTCTTGTGGTCCTTCTTTAAAACAGCCTGCGCCAATTTCACATTTTCTAACAGACTCTTGTTACCATTACGTGAAATTGCTTGTTGTGCTTTCCTTACAGCTTGTCGAAATGATAATTTACCACCACGCTTCTTCCTTTTACTACGCTTTCTCTTCACTCCGTTTCCCATTCCAAGCTTTGTCTTAGCTTTCATTTAGGCGGCTACAGATAACGCAGATGCTTTTTCACCAAATCCCGCTTCTGTACTCTTCACTCTTTTCACTGCCGCTTGATACAATTTTTTATCTGCTTCGTGACGTTTTTCTAAATCGTTACTTACAGAATATGCGATATCGTGTTGCTTGCACGCCTCATCCAACGTATTCACACCTCTGTCTCCTCTTTTAAGTCGAACGTCTAATTTTGTGAACGGACCGCAGTAATTGTAACCTGGTAAGTGTAACTCTACTGGTAGTTTATTAATTAACGTATTCAGTAAACCACGACCTTTTCGTTTTAAGGTGCTTCTCGCAGTGTAATCTGTTTTGACACGACGTCGCATTTATGGCTTTTCTTTCTAACAGTCAACGATGTTACATGTGTACTACTTCAATACTCACTGCTTATCTTTATATAGCGTAAAAATTTCTCTTAATTTTTTGGTTAAGTATCGTTAGTTTATTAAATAAAGGATCAAACAGTGTTCTTAGAAAATTTTATTTATACCTGACAGTGTCATATCTAGAAATATATACATATTAAATCACATAACATTTACATATTAACAGCTCTATGCATACTTATATCAAAAATTAATTTACTAATTCCAAACATCATTAATTCATTTCTAATTGCTCCTTTCTCAGATATTTCATTATTGAGAAATGATTTAACATTTGTCTTCATATCACTTTCCATAACACTCAAGCATGGAATCATGTTGCTGTAGAATGATTTATAGTTCAATTGTTTCAAAACTTCTAAACGATATAATACAATATCACACAATTTCCAGAGTTCCAATAGACCTTTATAAGATATATATAATGTCTCCACTCCTCTTTCTAATTTCAGTATTTTCGTTCCTTCGATGCGTTCGAAAGACGCCTTTACTGAGCTGATTTTCATTACCGGATAAATAGTTTTCTTCTCAGTAAAATACGACTTCAAAGTGTAGTTATAAGAACAAAATTCTTTCCATTCCTCTTCTAAAAACGATATGCTCTGCCTTTTGGAACCCATAATACGTATTATCGGATCAAAAAATGTTTCGGTACACAGTCCGACACAAATCCACTTCGTACGGCTCTTATTTAGAAAATATACACTTTGAGCTAAAAGTGGCAACTGATCTACGTCAGTCACCTCTCTTGCTTCTGAAATCTCGGAAGGTGCTGTCTCATTAGTATCACATTGACGAAAATCTTCATCTGTGAAATAAGGCTGGGAGAGTATTTCAAATTGAAACTCGTTTCGAACTGAGGGCATATTCAAACCGTGCTCATCCGGCTTTTCTTCTTTTGGTTTGTCAACGTTTTCAGTCAGAAGTCTTTTCTTCTGTACGTCATCAAAAGGATCGTTCACGTGCCTTCTCTTTTGCTTCAGGAAAAAATCCACTTGTTTAGATGTCACTGTTAAATACAATAAAAATATACAAATTATAAATTATTACAATAAGATGATTTAAACTTACTTTTATGTATGTAGGTAGGTGTTAACTTAACAACACAACTCACAGTTCTGTAACAACTGAATCTATTCCCAAATGAAGAACCTTATATAACAAGATTTTAGGTGGGGGTCCCTACCTCCTCCAACCTTACGGTCGTATTCAAGATAAACCGTTTTTGGATATTCCGTCAGGTTAAGGTTACGTCAAGGATAGATAATTTTTGGAACCCTCCTCTGACCTCGCTTTTAGAGGTAATGATGAGGTCACGTCAATGACATTGAGATTTTGCAATCTCCTCTGACTTGATCCTTAACCTTGTAGTTACATCGGCACAAAGCAAATTTTAGAACCTCCTCCGATCTTAACCTTGAACCCTCAAGGTCATTTCAAAGTTACCTCTCGGTTACGTTAGGAACAGGTCGATTCTGGAACCTCCTCTAATCTTGACCTTGATCGAGGTCACCTCAAGGTCATGGCCTTGAAGTTTAAGGTCATGGTGAGGTCACGTCAGGAATAGGCCGATTCTGGAACCTCCTCCGACCTTGACCTTGAACTTTATTGGTCAAGGTCGGAGGAGGTTCCAGAATCGGCCTATTCCTACTACTAGCCTCCATAAAACATTTCATCTAGAATGCGCGTTTTAACTGAACCCCTTCTGAAACGTGTAGTTATTCCATGTTTGCATAATGAATAAGCGCCGAAGCTTGTTCCAGAAAACTAACTTGCATATACGGGCATACGTATTATGCAAGCATAAACAATATGCTCAACTTTCATAATATTTCACAAGTAATGTACCTACTACGACAGTTTGGGAACCGACGACGTATATGCAAACATATTTTTGGAGACACACCGGAAGCACATTGATGCTTGATACTTAGGCTTGCTACACAATTTTTGTTCATTTGTAAAATTCTAATTTCAAAATTCAAAAAGTGGATTTGGAGTAGGCACAAAAGACGCAGATGTAAATTTATAACCGCGGTCTCACACAAATAATTAAACCCAGCGATTTGCTTCCTTCAGAGGCAAAAAGTTTCTTATTATTATAAATATTGCTCAAAATATTTCCACCCTAATAACTGTTGAAGCTCAATATATTTCACTTCCTAGTTATACATGTCGTTGGAATCTCCACAATGGGGGCCATGCTTCTAATCAGGAACTCCCGTAATTTTTTCCCAGGCACTAGTTTTTCTCTTTTCTTCCTCCTCCTCATATTCTATTTTGTGATGGAGGCTATTTGTGGATCTTAAAATTGTTCATTAGAAAAAAACATTCCAAGCTCATCTCTATTTTGGAGTTAGGCTGTCGTAGAGACGAAGTTCGTATCTTCTGTTTCTTTCTGTTTCTTACCAGTATGTTTCGCTCTTCCGTTTGCTATGCAAAAGTATCCTTAACTGAGTGCGTAAGTTACGAATAATATTGCGGCTTTCACTCGCTAGATCTCATTGTTTCCTGTCAGAAGTCGAGCAGTGTGAAAAAAAAATCGAAGAACTACTTGATCCTGATCTTGTACGCGTTATTATTTATTTATTTATTCCAATATTATTTAATCGCAACATAACTTTAATAAAGGCATTGCATCTCTGCGCACTTAATACCCGAACCTTTACATTAATATTTCTTCTCCCTAGTCTTGGTTGGTTGAATTAGCACTTAGAAAACTCTGTACAAAAAACTTTCTTGTGTATGATATTATTTTATCCCTTCTCGTTTTTTCTTTTTTCTTTTTTTATTCTATACTCGTCATATCACAGAACTCCCTTCAATTATTTTGCTCATCTTTCTTTTTTCTTCCAACGGTTACGAGATCATGGTGTGCTGAAACATTAATCATATTAATACTTTCCGTTCTCTAAAATCTTCGTTGAACTTAGAAAACACTGTTCGAAAACTTTCCAGTCTCTGACACTTTTTTGACACTTCTGTTACACCATCACTTCAATCCAACCACCACGTCTTCATTTTACACAAAATTGAGTACTTTTAACTTTTGTTCTACACCTTTTCGTATACAGGGTGCTGCATTTTTTGGAAACTCAACATAGGAAATCCTATGTTAATTTAAAGATACTCGAATATTGGCTTCCCTAATTATTTTACAGCAAAATTCCGATTAGGTTTTTTCAAGTTCTCTTCAAGGTGAATCTGTCTGCGCAGTTTGAGAACTTTTCATACACCAAGTTTTAAGATATTTAAAAAAAGATTCTGTAACTAAATTCAATTTATACCAAACTCTCAGCACAGCCTTGGTCAATGATAGTAAAAACTGAACGATAGTTAATATATCCAGTTTGTTTTTAAAAAAGATTGGTAGAAAAAGCTTTTCCAGTAATTAATTTTAACATTTACTCATCAAGGCTGTGCTGATAGTTTGGTATAAATTGAATTTCGTTACTGATCTTTTTTTAAATATCTTGAAACTGAGCGAGTGAAAAATTCTCAAACTTCACAGGCAGATTCATCTTGAAATAAAATTTTGCTGTAAAATAATTAGGAAAGCCAATATTCCAGCACCTTTAAATTAACATGAGATTTCCTATGTTGAATTCCAAATTTATTTAAAATAAGAAGGTAAATGGCAAAAAGAAGCCAAACAGATATTTTGACTCCCGAATGTGATTGTGATCGTCACACTGCTGCAGCAGTAAGAGAACGACGAAAGTCTTGAGGATGTTTGGTGTAATCCAGATAGAAATGCAGGCAGTCAAAAGAAGATTAATTCCTGTTCAACCCAAGTCAAGAAATACCAAAAAGCCACGAAAGCCTTCGTTCGCCACCATTGTTGAACGTACCGGGAAAGCTTATGGAGAAGGCAAAGTTTTATCATGTTATAAATGAAGACACTAAAAAACAACCTAAAATTGATAAATTAACTGTCAAAATAGTGATCTCCACAGAATCGGTAATAGACTACTAGCAGAGTAAAAAAGTAAAATAATGGAAGCAGAATCTATTAATTACGAAGTTTGAATGACTGAATGAATTTATAAAACTCATTGGAGTCATATAGAAAACACTTGCAAAAGTGAAAGGCGGGGCAAGGAATAAGAAAGAAAGCGAGAAGGAAACGAAAACCGAGAAGCTCATTTTATTCATGTGAAGTGAAATGTAAAGGATAATATGAGTAAACAGAAACGGGAATTGAAAACAGGGATGAATGTGGCTAAAATCAATGATGAAACTACTAGACCAAACCAAAATTTTATGGTTATATCCACATAAGAAGAGTTTGACAGAAGGCGTGAGGCATATACAGGAGAGACGAGTTCGGCAAAGGAGAAAATGAAAACTGGAAAAACGAACTTTAACCAGCAATTTATCCAAAATTAATAGAGAAGATAGTAAACGAAAACATCTTTGCTGACATGGTCAAATTGACACTGATAAAAACCAATCGTTTCGAATAGGACATTGGTCGCATCGCTGTTGCCATCCCCGCAACTGTCACGCTACTTTCGGCCTGCCTATTCTACAACAAGGTAAGCGCCATGTTTCATTGTCCAATTTGTGTTCATTTGGTTTTCACGTGTGTTTACCGCTTGCGGTTGTATATTTCCACATTTTTTTCCTTTCTAACAAGTAATCACGGACAGATTGTAATACTGAATTCGCGCAAACCTAGTTTTCGCCTAGCTTAATACTGAAAACGCCGTTCCAATCTCGACTCGCGTCACGACGGTGTTGCGCGAAGCGTCCCGCTTTTGCAATTTCGGAAATTTCCGGACTACCCTTTCGACGTCACACTTCTCTGAGGAAGCGTAAGATTATTCCATCTTTTCCAGAAAGATGAATCCTGGCAACGCGTTTCGTGACGTCAGATCTCGGAGTGTGATTTTCAGTTTTTTTTTTGCATTTCACGGTCATTTTGGTCCTGCGCGTGAGGCGTTTTTTGTAGAAGTAATTATTTCAGAGCGGTTTATGACTATTATGTTAATAATATACGATAAAATTTAGCAATTAACATAAAATTGAAACAAGAATAAGAAAAGAAGGAAAGATAATATAAGAAATTCAGTACACTTTTATAGCCTTTGTTTGATGCCAAATTTTAAATAATAATGATTCTATTTTATTCAAAGGAAAATTGTCTAATAGAAGAAAGTTTGAGTTTTGAAAATTTCGCCACGAGGAAATTTAAGACGTTACTTCAAACAAACAAAGTCATGTTCGGAACTGCGCGAGCTTTCTCTCTCATCATATTTATGACACGGTCCACGGTGACGTGGTTATCTTAGGCTAGACGGAATTTCTTGGAAATTGCTCAAATTGGAAGCTGCGTTAAAAGCTTTCCTATGACGCATCTCTGATTCAACGATATTTTATTCTGCAAATGCAATGAATGTATTTTATTACTGTGCACAATGCAAGCTTGTTATTTTTTTAATTTTGATACGGATAGTACGATCTCATTTCTTGGAACACTTTAAGCTAACTAATGCTTTCGTTTTATAAGCTCCCAGCTGCGTTTGTTTTATTTTGTATTTTCAAATGAGTAACATTCCGATCTGATTTTGTAATTTACTAATATTACTTAAGTGTATGTACAAAAACGCAAATAATTATAATCTAGCTTCTTATAATTCTTATAATTGGGTTTGGTATTTCAGAACTCCAACTCTGATAACCCTGACATTGACCAACTTGCAAATAATCTTTACCCTTTCCAGAAGTAACAAAATTTTTGTTATCAGTGCCATCCTTCATCGTTATATCTTTACGTTTCATTACGGAAATCCCCTACGACTACATAATAAATTTACGTCCGCAATTAATCCGTAATTTTTAAGCCCCCGTTCGACCTCCGAACTCGTCTCACGGTTTACGGCCTCTGCCAAAACAAGTGGATGGATTTTATATTGTCGTAAAGAGGAACGATCACGCGGTGGAGACCGTGCAAACTGAAAACAAGTGTCGCGTTCGCGCATAAATTTCTTTATGGTCCACCGTGAAATTTATGACCCGGCTAGAGATTCAACCAAATTGAACAATCATCCCGAATTTTGTTAATTTCGAAGTTCGGATCGGATGCGTAAATATTTTATAGGAGACAACGAGGATGAGCAATAAAATATATTTGACTGACACAAATCCTCTTCGTCGAAAATCAATAATACCCATGTCCTCTTACATATTTTAATTAATTTCATGCAGCATCTGGAAAAAAAGGCAAATTAAAAAAAGAGACCAATCAAATACAAACAAAGTACGAAGTTGGATCTCGATTTTCTTTGTCGGTAACGCGTCTGGTTTGGTGAAAACCCAGAAATCGATTTTTCAATTTGTTTTATAGAATTGTCGAAAATGCTTCGCCCTTTCCTCTCTTTCTCGTTTCTCCTCTCCTTGGATTTCAAATGGAATGAAAATTTTACTCGCCAGAATATCTCAAATAAGAATGCCCAAACTTTTAAATATGTATAACAAAATATTAAAATTCGTAAAATTTTGCTTACAATACAATTTAGTAAAATTTGAAACACAAAAATATATTAAACACGAACGTAAAATTCAGTTTACAATTTCGAAATATTTTAATATAAAAATATATTAACAAAACGCGAAAATCAGTTTACAATACAATTACAGAAAAATTTTGTGCAAATCGTTTTTGATTGCAGTGAGAACCTCGAGCAGCCTCTGGACAGCTGTTTCAGCCCTGCTTGGGGCTTCTTCAGCAGAGACGTAGCTCGACATTCCCACTGCAGACCAAAGACGACTTGCCCAATTTATTCGCAAATGCGATGTAAGAATGATGAACATATAAAATAGCGACATCTTACTATCGCTTTTTGACCTAACATTGCAGTAGGATAGACAAATTGAAGCGGCATTTGCTCCTAATGAGTCCCCCATGCAAGGCGGCCATGCTTGCTGTCAAAGCATAATGAAAATTTTAGAAAAATTTTGTGCAAATCGTTTTTGATTGCAGTGAGAACCTCGAGCAGCCTCTGGACAGCTGTTTCAGCCCTGCTTGGGGCTTCTTCAGCAGAGACGTAGCTCGACATTCCCACTGCAGACCAAAGACGACTTGCCCAATTTATTCGCAAATGCGATGTAAGAATGATGAACAATGATGACAGCAAGCATGGCCGCCTTGCATGGGGGACTCATTAGGAGCAAATCCCGCTTCAATTTGTCTATCCTACTGCAATGTTAGGTCAAAAAGCGATAGTAAGATGTCGATATTTTATATGTTCATCATTCTTACATCGCATTTGCGAATAAATTGGGCAAGTCGTCTTTGGTCTGCAGTGGGAATGTCGAGCTACGTCTCTGCTGAAGAAGCCCCAAGCAGGGCTGAAACAGCTGTCCAGAGGCTGCTCGAGGTTCTCACTGCAATCAATAACGATTTGCACAAAATTTTTCTAAAATTTTCATTATGCTTTGACAGCAAGCATGGCCGCCTTGCATGGGGGACTCATTAGGAGCAAATCCCGCTTCAATTTGTCTATCCTACTGCAATGTTAGGTCAAAAAGCGATAGTAAGATGTCGCTATTTTATATGTTCATCATTCTTACATCGCATTTGCGAATAAATTGGGCAAGTCGTCTTTGGTCTGCAGTGGGAATGTCGAGCTACGTCTCTGCTGAAGAAGCCCCAAGCAGGGCTGAAACAGCTGTCCAGAGGCTGCTCGAGGTTCTCACTGCAATCAAAAACGATTTGCACAAAATTTTTCTAAAATTTTCATTATGCTTTGACAGCAAGTATGGCCGCCTTGCATGGGGGACTCATTAGGAGCAAATCCCGCTTCAATTTGTCTATCCTACTGCAATGTTAGGTCAAAAAGCGATAGTAAGATGTCGCTATTTTATATGTTAATACAATTACAATTATTTTTTTTTTAAATAAGATCAATTTTCTTTTTAATTAAGACCGAATGAAATTTTGAAATTTTAAATAAAAATTTTACAAATAATCAAAAATTCAATATTACAAAATAAATACCACTGAAACTATAGGGTCGAATAGGAAAAAAAAAGATTTCGGGAGAAAGGCGAATATTCAGTATAAAATAAAAAAAAGCTTGTGTTAGAAAATAGCTTTTCTTTACGCATAAAATGAATTATCCTTTCAACTCACCAACGCTGACTTTCTTGAAACATAGAATTCGGTTACGATTAAATTGATTACAAAAACAGACACACTGTGAAGAATCTCTTTCGCGAAATTAGTTACGCACCGAGAAAACTGACTGATTGAAAAATAAAATAAAATAAAAAACATAAACTACAATGAGGGACGTAGCGCGTTGTTCTAAGTCTAAAGGCTTCACCCGAGGAACTCGGATGATCGATTTCTTGTATGGTCCCGCTCTACTTAGGCACTTTTCACCTCCCTGACTTGCAAAGAAAGGAGAACTTCATCCGTTCAATCGGTGGCATTTTCCTATGTGTGGAAAATCCTTAATTGAGTGTATAATTAGGAGCAAAAACGACTCGAGCTCAAGGTTCCCTGTTGAACACGTGCCGTGCGCATTTAAGTTCCAGGAAATTTCTTCCGGCCCTGCATAATTCATGCCCATTTCTTCTACTGACCTCGTTCATGTTTTAATGCGTTTTAATATAAGATGTAATTTAATGGCAACATTTAATTTTATCTATGAAAACATAGCATCTCTACGTACTGAATATTCGAACCTTTACATTCCCAATCACAAACGAATTAATCGTCGTTTATAACGAACGTTTACATGAACAGACGTGCTCTTTGCACTGCGACGACTTTGGAATTACGGCAATAAAAACCTGAAGGTACAACTGTCAACATTTCTCTATTAATCAATGTCCAGGAAAGACTGATTTTCTTGCGCCAGAATACAATAGAAACAGTTGTCGAATGTGTGTCTTATATTCAGACAAATGCCCGTTTTTATTGCCTATTGTGATGTTTTTATAACACCCGAAGCTTTAAAAGCGTTTGTAAGCAACTGACGTATTATTCAATATTTGTTAATTATTTGTTTGCATGAAGTGGAAAATAAACTTTTTTTAACTATGGATAACTTTATTTGTACATTAGTGTTACTCTTTTCAGATACGGTCCGACTAGTTACAAAACTGCATTTCTGTTGGTTCAGTTTTGGATTGATTTCTTTTCGGCCTCAATTCGAGAACTGAGCAAAATTCAATTATCTTTGAAAACTGTGCTTGAAGTGGCACAGTTTTGAATGGTTCAGACCTCAGTTCGAGTAATGATAAAGCGATTTCTATTGGTTTACGGTTGCAATCCACGAGTTTTCAGAGCATCACTATGCCAGAGCAATCTTTTAGAAAATTTTTGTCAAGTTGCTTATTGTGAACTCAATTATTAAAGGATTTGTTTTTATTTTGTGATTATACAGGGAGATTCAGGCAACCTATTTATTAAAAGTTTACGGACTTCCTCTTTGCATATTAAAATATAATGTTTCCAATTTTCAGGTACTTCCGTTTGTACCGGAAGTTGCTGTCAACTTTCTTATTTTAAATGGAATACCCCACTTTTGTTGAATTTTTGAAATCATGAAATTCTAAAAATGTTTCCTGTAACATATGATACAAGAAAAAGTAGCCGTTTTAAAGGTATTTCAATTTTGGCCTATAGTTGGCTATACTCATAGGCTTTCAGGTTATACTTAATTTTACACAAAATTGTTTACGGGCTGGTTGAAAAGTAACTTCTATTCGAACTGATTTCAACCGTCGAAAAGTCATGTTTTTTTAATAGAAGTATATTAGTATATTTTTATACCATAGAAAGCAGAATTAAATGTTCTTTCGAACTGTATTGACATTTCCTATACCCATATCTTTCCTTTTTCTTTTAATTCATGATTTTCTCCTTGACACACAAATTTTTTCGCTTTTCTATTGATATCTATCATCTGAACTTTTTATTTACATATGCCTCATGTATTAGAAAAATATTAAAAATAATACACAAATTGTTGTTTATAATATTGGCTTTAAGTTGTCCTCAGCTGTTTTTTATTACTAATAACTTTCTATTTTGTCTAAGTAATACCATATTTTCCACGATGTAACAAATTTTATTATTAACTTCTTGAATTGTCGATTTTTTTATCGTCAAATACATTTAATATGTCTAGGTTTGAATATTCATTTTCTGGTTCTTCGTAGCAATTAAATTGTTTTTTTTTTTTAATATCTACTAGACAATGATTTCAACAATTATAATACCTCAGGTTTTCATAGTCCACTATTTAAAAACAATACCGAAAGACGGATAAAAATTAGGTGTTAAAAAGAAATCGTCGATAACGAGTGAACTATAAGAGATAGGTATAGGGAATGCTAATACAAGACGAAAGAACAATTAATCTCGAGTCACGTGATAGAAAAATATACTAGGCGTTCCATTTAAAAAAACATGACTTTTTGACAGTTGAAATCAGTTCGAATAGAAGTTACTTTTGAACCAGCCTGTAAACAATCAATTGCAAAACTGGGCATGATCTGCAAGAATGTTACTGTAGCCTACTACAGGCCAAAAATTAGCATCGTGGTGTTTGTTGCACAAAGATGACAATATTATACAAGGTTCTGCAAATCTGAGTTTTTTTTTTAATGTAAATACCTCTGACACGGTTAATTTTTCTTGTATCACATGTTGCACAAAATATTTTTAGAATTTTAAAAAATGCATTAAAAAATGAGGTATTCTATTTAAAATAAGAAAGTAGACAGCACCTCCCGGTATAAGAGGAAGTGCCTGAAAGTTGGAAATATTATATTTTAATAGATCATTATCGCTAACTTACAACTGCAAAATATGAAACAGGAATTCAAAGAAGAAGTCCGTAAACTTTTCATGAATCTCCCTGTATAATATTATAAATTGCTAAAAAAAACTTTTTCTAAATCTTCGTTTTATAATTGATGTATAATTTAATCTAAAATTATTAATGGTACCAGAAAAAGAATGTCAGAAAAAATATTTTTAATCCGTAACAAAAAAAAAAAACTTAGGAGAACATCAATCATATTCCAGAGCCGGGGCGAAAATAAGAACGCCAGAAAGAAAATTAGTTTTCACACCAACTTTCACTATCAATGCGAGGGAATAAAACGTAAAAATTATTTTTGCATCGGAAGTTAAATCGCAAGGATTGGATTCTGACTGTGGAACATTCATCAGGAGTGAAAATGAAATTATGTCGCGAATAAATTTTACAGACGGGAATAATCTTAGTCGATTTTGAGATAGACAGTTTGAAAAATGGATTGAACATCCTCAATTTAATAAGGATTTTCTCGCCTTGATATAACTTCTTATGAGGCGCTCACGGCAAAGCACGGAATTTATTTTATAAATTCATATTTTACGTTAAATATAGTCTCGGCGTTTGATACGATCTTACCTCTTATTTATTCCTAGCAGTTCCAAAACAAAAATTCCGAACGGATGATTCTCATTTATATTCATTCTTCGCATCGGTTTGCGTTTGTTTTCATAGAACTACTAAAAACTGAAGTACCCTGTCTGAACTATGCTGCGCCCCGAGTTCTTCGCCTCTCACCATGTAAATAAAATTTGGAATGTAGGGAATGATGGAATAGTATTATCTATCATATTACATTGACGCATAACATCAATATTCGATATTCGTTCCAACGGTACGTTTGTCAATTTTCTTCCACAAGAAAACTTACTCTTGGAGCTTCCTTATACATATTTCTACATAATAAAAGAAGTTTCTGCAACAAAACTCAATAACAAATTAAGTTATTTAAATATACCTGATTCTATTATTCACATACGAATCGCATACACAAAAATACATAAGGAATTTATTTTTTTTATTTTCTAATAATTTTCTTTGTTATAAAAAAGAAACATGATAGTAGAGGTTCGTAAGTGAACGAATACAATCACTGAAAATTACCAGAAAATTCCTTTATTTCTGTTCAAAAATTGCCTGTAATTATAATTAATGTTCATTACACGGTGGACAATATAACAGGTAATATAACCAGAGCACTCGGCTCTGTTATGGTATGTGCAACAAAGTATAAGATTAATGTCTGAGAGCGATAGCTGAATGCAGGAAGGTAAAATATCAACGCGGGAGAGAGAACAGTATTTAATCTTGAAGCGAGTAATAACCACACATCTACCGCACATTAAAGTATTTCTTACAGTTGTGTGCACGTTCCGAATGCGCCGTTTGATTACCTGTTTAACCTGCGTGGTCCGTGGTCCATTTTAAACAATTAATCAAAAATTCTAAAAGAATCCTCTAATAAATTAAAAAGAATAATGATTTGCTTATTCCAAATTACTTCCAGTCCAATGACATACGTCACAAGATGTTATAATTTCGTGTAAACAATCTCTTTTAATCAATTTTATCATAAAATTGAGATATTAAATTACTTGCTGAAATTATCGAGTTGATTTACAAGGATCATTCAGAAAGAAATGGAGACGAACGTGACATTTGAAAGGCCACAAAGAAAGTTTTGTATCGATTGTACTATTTGTTATAATTATTTGCTGAAAAATGAGTGAAATAAAACTGAGGTACCAAAGAAGAGTGATGATTTTTTATCAAAAGAAGGCAATGACCCTAAGACGATCGCCGAACGAATAGTGGCCCCTGTCACATCAGGTGCTTTCTTTCGCTCACAAAATCGTGATTCAAACGTGTTTTGATTCAAAAACAGACATTCTTTTCTTTGAATCTCTCTATTTTTAAAACTTGTTTGAATTGAATTATTTTTGTTTACAAATGAACTGTCAAAAATTCAAATCAGGTGTTTTGTTGCAACAACTACGAAATTCAGGTCCAAAATATTACAAACACGATTCAAACTTTTAAGCGAAAGAAAGCACCTATCATTAGTCAGATTGATCAAACTAGACTGACAAACTAAATTAATGACATCACATGACGTCATGGAAGATATTTGAGGAAAGTTTCTAAATTTTAAACTTGCCTTATATTTGGTAGATTTGAACGCACAAAAAGAGATGCGAAACGAAAGTTCCCTCTTTTTATGTTTCTTATGTTACTAACGCAAAACCAAATAAGGCCAACACAACCACTGCCTTTTTTCTATCCATTTTTGCGTAACGTTTTTAAAATGACGATTTCCAACAAAAATTTAACAGATAGAACAGCGACATCCCACGATCGCTTTTTTGAGCTGACATTGCAATAGGATAGACAAATTGAAGCGGATTTGCTCCTAATAAGTCCCCATGTAAGGCGGCCATGCTTGCTGTCAAAGCATAATGAAAGTTTAAAAACGATTTGCAACAAATTTTTTTAAAAAACAAAATTTGGTCAAATTTCTAGTGCTGGTGTGACAGTGCAGTTTGACGAAATAACGAATTTAATAAGTTTTGACGTCGTTGATGTAGTTTGTCAGTCCAGTTTAATCAAACTGACTAATGATGTGACAAAAGCTGAAGACGCAGATGAATCAAACTATTTGAAAATTAAATTATGTTGTGAACAATTTCGGAGAAGAAGGAAATCAGTATAGGATGATCTAAAGTCTAATCGACCAATCAGTCCTTGGACAATGAACTGCTATTAGAGAATGTAGAAGAATGAAGAAGGCAGTATGAGAGAAAGTGGCTTTACTGAATTAAGTCATTATGTCATTCAAAAAGCTGAAGAAATATCTTAGTTACGTTAATTCCTGCAAAGTTAGTAAAGCTTGACTCTGTATTAGAAGGTTGCCTTGATCAGCGGAGGGTACAAAGGAAGCGTATCTCGTTACGTCACGTCACGTCACGTGTAAATTTCATTGGGCACATCAACGAGATTTTTGCTTTATTTGATCAATAGGAGCACATACATTTCTAGTGAATTAGATTAAGCTTTAGCTTTGTGTGACGTCATTTCAAACTCCATATTAAATGGGAACGAGGCAACCTGCTAGATGCCATGTCAGTTTCAGCAACATTGAATTCCTGGACATATACAGAGATCTGGTGGCAAGTTTCGCCGAAGAATCTGTCAACTGTCACGAGGTAGTTCTCTGATGAAGAAGGCATACGAACGAAGAACCGTAAATGGAAGGCCGTAATAGCAACGGAGCAAAAGAGACGAAACTAGAACTGATATTTGATGTAAAAATTTCATGAAACATTTTATTAAATATTTTATCGAAATATTTCGTGAAATACATATATCACTCTCAATGAAATATATTGTAACCTCATTTTTTATTGTCAATTATTTTGCTAAATTTTTCAAATGAACCAAAATATTATAGAGAATTAAATTTGAAATGTCGTAATAATTATTCTGTGTTCAGTGTCACAGCGTTTTTAAAATAACTAACGAGATAAATTCTTGTAAAAATGAGATAAAAATATAAAGTTTATAAAACAAAAGAATATTAAATATAATTAAATATGTAACATAATTATCTCTATAAACTTATGTGTAAGTTTAACTGCTACTTTATGTTCAACTATGTTCAACTAGTTCATCACGACCGTTGCGATGTTGATGATACCATCCAAATCCAAACCATGCGCAGGCGCGCAGATACTTTTTGCGCGGCAAATTTTAAATAAGTTTCATGAAATTTCTGAATGCTACGAAATATTTCAATGAAATGAAATTTATGCGAAATATTTCATCTGAAATGTTTCAGCTTTACAACACTAATTTGAAGCGGATTCCTCTGTGAAAACAAGAAAACTATTTACACTTGTGACCCGCGCTACTTCGCAAACTAATTACCTCTGTTTTTAATGCAGAAACGGTTTAACCGCTCTGAAGAATTTGCTCAGAACAAATCAGATGCAACTTAAGGCATAAAAGATTCCAGATACACTGTATTTTAGAATTTTGCACCATAATTATGCACAAATTCTGGGGAGACCACACACATGTGTGTTCACCTTAATGTGTCGAAACGATAATGACGGTCGGAACGTAGAATCAGAGAGGCCGGAAACGGTTTCTTAAGAGCAAAATGGCGAACCAATCCGGATATAGAGCGTGAATAGCGTCAAAACAAGAGTCCTGATTTCAAACGACGTCACTTTTCAGTCGTAATGTTACTTCCTTATTAACATACCACACGTGATTGTCGAAAGTAACTGGGAATATAACCCGTAACAAGACAAGGAGTTGATGTGTCTTGACAACTATGTTGCAAATCTTCCTAAACGTTTTCTTATTTTGACGAAATTGCGCAGTGTTATGGTTTAAATTACGTTTAACTGTTTTGCAGCGATTCTTGGAAACATCTATTGATAAATATTTCATTAATTGAGAGGGTGAAGTGAGCATTACCGCGTGGTGTTTACGTTTTTTTTTCGATAGTTTTATTTACTGGTTTTTGGATTTCCTGGTTTTTGAATTTTGTGCCTTACATTTCCTTTCTAGAATATTTGATAAATTTCTGTCCTGGCGAATTTTGTGGCAGAAGCTTTTCTTCTCACGTAAACTTTCGAACTGATAGTGGTAGACGTCTTTGAGCTACCATGGTTTTTAGAGTCGTTTATGTTGATTCTCGTTGGATTTGGGATTACGACTTTCCATTATGAGAATTTCGCCTGAAAACCACGATGTGCCATCGATTTTGTTTGAAAACTCTGTTCGGGTGGATTTGGTTTAGCAACCTTGAAACCACGCAAACTTCAGAAGCTTTCTATTCCGTTTGAATCAAATGTGTGATTAATCTTTGCTAACTTCCTTAAACTAACTGCTATCATGTTTTGGCGTCGCTGTGTTATTTAGAAGTTGGATATTAAGTCGAATATTCCTAGCGCTGTTTTGCAACCACATTTTGTTCAGGTAAATTTTTTTTACACCAGATGACGCCCTATTCTCTACCAGATTTAGCTAGTTGTTAGCTCGACTTTGTGATCCACGATCATCTCCACTGAGTTGGGCTTATCTCAACAATTTTGGACTAGGACAGATAGGTTCCCAAGGTTGCAATCTGCTTTTGTATTGTTAAGAGCAAAAAGCAAGTAACAACACTTGAAGAAAATAAATTAAATTATTATTAAATTAAATGTTGAAGGAAGTTATCTTGAAAAATAAATTACTATTTACATTTCCCTTCCTGTGCGCCATATTGCTTCCCATGCTGCTCTTCATGTTGTCGATCGAAGGCTTGTTGCTGATGATCGATTGATATGAGATGGACCATGAGACTTCCGATGATATTCCTTCCTTTGTAATAAAAAGTCTGCAACAGAAATAATGTAACAATAAAATGGCGTTTCGTACATATCTTTCTAGATTGCTCTCTTATAAAAAAATATGTGTTTGCATTAAGCATCATCCTTTGGTGTCCCGGGTTATTTTAAATAAACTAAAGATGTCGTCGGCTTGTCTGTGACCTAAATGTAACTACCTATTTATAAAGAGTTACAAAAACTCGTGGCTATACGTCTTCCTTCACGAGTGACAAACATGAATATAATTTCCACTGTTTTCTTCTTTCAGACTCTTTCGAACATGACCTTCTCGTTTCAAATAGATCATTTTTTTACACTTATGCGCGTGTTTTGCGAACCATTTCTGATCGAGTAGGTCGCCAATTTTCCATTCTCCTCGCATATTTCATCCTTAATTGCGGAAGTAGTTCAGTTTCTGGTAAATATATCTATTATGTGAGGTCCCGGGTAAATAACGTATCTAGTATTTCACAAGCTGAATAAAATATTATGTATCTGTCAGATCTGAACGAGGTAATGTACCGCTATTAAAATTATTGTGGGTTGGTGGATTGATTCACTTTCTAAAGTGAAGTACGAGGGCAGTTCATCAATTATTGTCCCTAACATAGAAGCAATTGAAATGGATACTCAAAAACTTTATTACTCTTCTATACAATCTCCTGAAAGTCTAATACAGTTCTCATAACTGTACTGAAGCACTTGGAAGCTTTGAAAATATTTTTTTTCTTGTTCTCCCAACCAGCCATTTACAACCTCAATCACTTCTTCATCGTCCGAAAATCGAATGCCACGCAGTTGTTCTTTAAGTTTGGGGAACAAGGAAAAATCGCCGCTCTTGTGAGAGGGAGCATTATCTTGATGCAGAAGAAACATCTCGACGCAGTTTGCGCCTTCTTTTTTCTTTAATTGCTTCGCGAAGTTGTGGTATAAAATTTGCATAATATTGCCCACTAATGGTCTGACCTTTCGGTCAATAATCAACTAGCAGAACTCCTTCAAAATCCTCTAAACTATCGACCAGATCTTTCCAGCAGAAGGAGTAACACGGAATGTTTTAGGGGGCGGAGAACCCTGATGCCGCCGCTCCATGCTCTGTTTTTTGATTCAGGGTCATAATTATAAACCCAGGTTTCATCAACGGTAACGAATCTTTCCGCACATTCTTCGGGATTCTTATTAATCATCGCCAAATTGAATTGAGATGTCAACTGGCGAATGCGCTTTTGGTCGGCCGTTAACATTTTGGGTGCCCAGCATGCTGCGACTTTTTTAAGTCCCAATTTGTTGTGTAAAATTTTTTGAAAGAATCCAACTGAAAAGCCACATGTCTCGGCTATAAATCTGACTGTGATTCAGCGTTCCTTGAGAACCATGTCATGGACTAGATTGATGTTCCCTGGTGTGACAACTGTTTTTGGAGGTCCAGCACCAGGAGCATGTTCACAAGACTTTTCCAAATTTGAAATAGCGACACCAATTTTTAATTATTTCATTTGAAGGACTATCATCACCTAACACTCCATGCACATCCTCCTAAATTTCCTTTGGAGTATTTACAATTTTCCTAAAACACGTTTTTGTAAATATGTAACGTACCGCGATATTAAGAATATTAATCTTACTCATTTCTACGCTAAAGTTGCCACTATTGATTGGGATGCTGTTTATTATATAAACAATATTAATGACAAAGTTAACTACTTTAATTCAGCTATTGTTTCCGTGTTTGATGAAATTGCTCCATTACAAACAAAAAGAGTAACAAGACCGTTTTCTCCGTGGATAACTTTTAACATTAAACAACTTATTCGCGAGAAAAATAAGGCATTTAGTGAGTACAAAAGATCTAAACGTAACTTGCATGCAACAAGTACTGCTGATTGTGTGAAATGGGAAGCATATAAAAAACTACGCAATAGTGTAACAGATTGTATCAGACGTGAGAAAAAAGCATACATGGAGAGCACTGTTAAGAGTTCAAAAAATTCTGCTGATATATGGAAACAGTTGGGATTTTTGGGAATACATCATAAAAATAAATCTAAGGGTTTACCTGTTCACTTGTGTTGTCCGGAAACGATTAATGCCTGCTTCTTACATGATAATGTTAAGAAAGCTAATCCTGACACTGTATCGTATTTTTGTAATAATCTTAGATCTAAAATAAATACGTCCTTTGATTTTCATTTAACAACTTCTGAGGAGATTACTAATATAATTTCTGACATTTCTACTAGTGCTGTAGGAGTTGATGGCATATCTGTTACTATGTTAAAAATGTGCTTGCCTTTTTGTAAACTTGCTTTAATAAATATTATAAATTGTTCTCTTGAACAATGTGTCTTCCCCGATATTTGGAAAAGAGCTCTAATTACTCCCCTGCCGAAGTGTGAGAAACCTACTGTTCCCAGTGATTTGCGGCCTATCAGCGTCCTTCCTGTCGTCTCTAAAGTTTTAGAAAGAGTTATATATAATCAGTTGAATACCTATCTTCATGAATTTCAGATCATTCCGTCATGTCAGTCAGGATTCAGGGCGCGTCACAGTACAACAACGGCTCTTGTAGATATAGTTGATGAGTTGCTTTCTGCATCTGATAATTACAAAGTATCTATTTTGATATTGCTTGACTATTCTAAAGCGTTTGATTTGTTAGATCATAGGCTTCTTTTAGCTAAACTTTTATATTATGGTTTGTCCTCTTCGGCAGTTGAGTTGTTTGCTAGTTATCTCCGTAATCGTTCTCAACTGACACGAATAAATTCCAATATAGGTTATAAATACTCCTCTGTCACAGACGTCACTGCAGGAGTTGCACAAGGTTCTATTTTAGGGCCCTTATTGTTTAATCTCTATATGGCAGATTTGTATGAAAATATTAAAAATTGCAAAATTTGCGCCTACGCTGACGATAACCAGATGTTTTATTCTTTTTTCCTTCTGATTATAATACTGCCATAGCTAAGGTTAATCAGGATTTAGACTCAATTAGCTTATGATCTAAAAATAACGCATTAAGGTTAAATCCGAAAAAATGTGCCGCTATGTTAATTGGTACCAAATGGCAGTGTAACAAAATTGAACATTTCTTGCAAAATGTATTTTTGTTAGATAACGTTACTTTGACTTTAGTTAAGCAAGTAAGAAATTTGGGAGTTACAACATAAAATTTTAAAAATGGCGGTACGGCGAGAACTTCATTTATGTTGTCTTGTCCATAAAATATTAGAAACGCAAGACCCTAGTTATTTGCTTCATAAGTTAATTTTTCTCCGAGATTTACATCATTCTGAAACCCGTCAAGTACATACGCTGAATATGCCAATCCACAGAACTACGTTCTTTAGAGGATCTTTTTCTTACTCCTCCATTCGTGCTTACAATAGTGTCCCTGATGCGTTTAAAACATTAAAGTATTTCACTTTCAAGTCTAAATTAAAATTATTTTTATTGTCTATGAATTAGCTCCTTTCAGTTTCTAGACTCGTCAAACGTATTACTCGATTATTGCTAGATAATTGATAATTTTTTTTTTTGTTTATTTAGTTACATGTATTTGCTCAATTGTCGTACATTTATTTTAATATTACTTACATATTGTAATTTTCAGTTACAAGGTAGGATAACAACAGCCAGTGGCTGAAATCCCGCCTGAATAAAGTCGATTATTATTATTATTATTATTATTCCTTTCTTTTGGAGATATTCACTGTGCACCACCGTAGAATAAAAATTTTTACTCGAATATTTGAAACAATGTGATAGTGAAATTTGTCAGGCAAGACTGACAGATGTTGACAGTTGCGCTACTACAGTACCGATTGCTTTAGTCAAAGTCAACTAGTCTAGGGACAATAATTGGTGAACCGCCCTCGTATGTAAGTTTTCTTGAAAGCTGAATTTTAATCTCCCAGACTTTCAATAAAGAATTATTAATTTACTTTTGTGTTTCTATAATTTTTTTACAGTCAGTTTGTGCTTCAATGGCGCACGCTTTATTGGTTTTCCTGTGCTTGTAGGAGCATTGGTGTTCTAAGTTTCGAGCACTTCTGTAGCCAGTTGTGCTGATGTAATGCGACAGGAGAGGTCCTAACTGTATCAGCCCTCACAATAGATATCGCATTGCATTTTCTCGCAAACACTTCTTTTTCAATAAGCACGAACTTGCAAAACTTGAAACAGCATGAGAATGGGACTTCTTATCAAAATGAGGACGCTTATATCTACAATAAAGAGAAGAATGAAAGCACAATGGATGAAATATGATTGAAATTTTATCTCGCACTTCTCCAGGCAGTACGGATCGTATTGTTCCTGCGAAATATTAAAATAGTTTGCGGACTAAAAAAAATAATAAGTTTAAAACTTTCTGTCGCGTGGTTTATTCCGTCTGGCGACGAAAATACGATGATATATTTGATTGAAATCATAAATCTGTTTCAAGCATAACCCATGTGACAAAGGACACTAAACAAAAACTATATGTAGAATGATTCCTGCAATAGAATATACTATGACGCTATGTATGAGTATAAAAAAAAAAAGAATAGCGCAAAATAATTTACATGAATTCCATTCACAATAACCAGCAAATTAGTCCAATTATTTTCACAGAGGTTACATAAATTTGAATCGTCGTTAATCACAATCACCAAACACGAGCGCACTTCATTCGTCACCGCTTTAAATCGTTTTTAATTTGTATGCGATTTACCTGCAAATTTGCGTAATTAAACAACAAAATATTAATTCAAACGTTGACGCGAAATTCACTCTCTGACAGAACAAATAACATTAGCATTACTGAACGTTTGGGGAAGTGTAAACCCTATTTATTTAATGAAAGATTTGCATGGGAGTCGGGGCGTTGTCAAAATTAGCGGAAAATGGTGTTTATTTAAACGAAATTGCCCTTGTGCTAATAAATGACGACAGGAAAATCATAAAAGGTTCCTGCCTACACTCTCGTTTCATTTCATTTCATCGCTTCGGTAAAATTCCTTTCGCAATTGCCACCACCTACATACTTTCTTCCAAAATTTTAAAAAATCGCTACTAACTTTGAATTGATTCGGCACGTTAAAAATTAATATTCATTTTTACATTCACATTCGCTTTAAATTCAACGGCACATTTTAATATGAAAATATATTCCCCCCTGTTTTTAAATTTTATACGATGAGGGCAAATGTAAAATAATCGCTTTTCCAATAAATACTTTCAAATTGAATACTTTGTTATGGGTTCAAAACGAATCTGTGAAATTTAATTCCTAATGAAAATAAATATTCGTTCCATGATATTCAAAGGCCTTTAATTATGTTATTACCACAGCTGTAAATCTCTCAGAGGATAACCTTTTAAATCTGAATCGTGATGCAACCAAGAGGATGTTTTGCAGTCGAGTCCAATTAGAAATCATTGCATTTTCAGAACTAGTTGAAATAGATCTGTTTTTTTCTCCAGAAATAATAAATTGATTTTTAAACTTGCCGGCTACAAGATACTGTTCTTTCAATCTATTATAAAAAGGGGGGGAGGGGTTAAACGATGAAAGAAAGATATTTTTAAGGATGGGGGTTCATCCTGATCAAACCTATAACTCTGGAACTTACAATGAGACTAAGAGAAAGCTTTAATTTTTATTCTCAAAATCTTTGAGTTTACTTAAAATCATATAAAAATCTAATAACTATTTTCATCCCTTTACTTCCCATTCTTTTTCGCAACATTTTAATTATTCATTGACGGTCCAGATGGCAAATCCCTTGCTCGTTCGTCATTTCCAGATTGAGTTTAGAAATCAGCCTGAAATCGCTCTCCACTCATTTCCTCATATTTTAGGAAAATTCCAGGAAATATAAAAGAATTTACAAATGCCTAAAATGGTTAAAATATTAATTCAAAGTGTTACAGACAATTCCTAACAAATCAAAATAATTTTTATGGAAAGAGAGAGAGCAAACAAAATATTTTGGTTCATCATTAAGCAAGTAGTTAATTGCTGAAATATTAAAAAAATAAATAAATTGATAATAGTCTTAGTAAATCAGGACACCAAAACTTAATTTTTGACACTTTTTGAAGATCATTAAAACATAGTGGATCTCGACTTTGAATTGACTTCAACTATTTTCAACTCCCTATGGAAACTGAACGTCAAGTATTTATATAAATTTGTGTGACTTAATTTCATCCCCTGTAATCAGTGGCAACTCGTTGGGATGGGCAAGGTGGGCAGTGCCCACCCTGTCCTACGAAGTTGCACGATCCGGTTCCTCGTCCGGGCAATCCCGAAAAACAATTTTTTTTGGAAAATGCACCCACTTTCCTTTTTGCAGTTGTCGATCCGTCGATTGTTTTTTGATGAAAGGCGTTGCGAAGCTGCGAAAAAGCTCTGTAAATTCTCCACTTAAATTAAATTCAAAAATTACAAGCGCGATCGCGAGGGGAGGGAAAGACGTTCAGTTAATTGAGCAAATAAGAAACTCGTTGTTTTTGAATTTTGATTGTAAATCAAGAATGCGTTCGCCGATTGTTTTTTCGTAAACGGCACTGGAAAGCTGAGAAAAAGCTGTATAAATCCTCTATTTAAATTGATTTCAAAATTTACAAGCGCAATCGCGAGGGGAGGAAGAGACGTTCATTTAATTGAGCAAATAAAATATGCGTCACTTTGAAATTTTGCTTGTATCTCAAGAACGCCTTCTTCGATTGTTTCTTGGTAAAAGGCGTTGGAAAGCTGAGAAAAAGCTCTGTAAATCCTAAATTGAATTCAAAAATTACAAGCGCGATCGCGAAGGGAGGAAGAGACGTTCAGTTAATTGAGCAAATAAAAAACGCGGCGCTTTTGAATTTTGATTGTAACTCAAGAACGCGTTTGTCGATTGTTTTTTTGCTAAAAGGCGTTGGAAAGTTGAGTAAATTACAAGTTCAAATTTAGTTCAAAAATTACAAGCCCCAAAAACAAATTTATTTGGTAAATGCACCCATTTCCCTTTTACAGTTGTTGCCTACCCGCAGTAAGTCATTACGAGCCGCCACTGCTGAGATATTGAATATGCATATAACCTATAACATTATGCGTGAACTCTATTTTTTCCAAAAAGCTTCAAAGTATTTTAGATATTTTTGGGCAATGTACAGGTTTTTTTTTTTTAATTTTGCATCCTGTCTGGAGGGCTTTATTTTAGCAGCTAGAGAAAAACTTTAAATACAAAAGTTGTAAGGTTCTATGTCTATTATCTTTTGGAATTATCATAAAAACAAAAGCGCATCGCAAATTGGAGAAAAAAATACAATTTTTTTTTTTGATGGAACATGCTGTATTTTGTTAGCTAAGTTGAAAGACCCTTTTTTTCTGATTTGAAAAATATATAATGTATTGATATTTGGAACAGCCATTTGTGAAATATTTGAGGTTAGAATATCAATAAATTCATGTTTAAAATATTAAGGCGGCTTGGAATTTTGTTTTTTATTATCGATCCATTTCCAGTTTTTGAACAGCTATTTAGAACTTTTGTAACGACTAATTTCAAAAGGGATTAATTTAAGTTTTTGTTAATATCTCTCCTAAAAATAAAAATTTTCGGGTATGTCATACATCATTGAAAAGCTCCTTTTAAAGACTACCTAACTAATCAAAAACCTAATATGGGTGCCATATGAAAAGCAAAAGTTAGCCCTAATAACTTGAAAACAAATGACAATCGCAGGTTACTGTTTGCATCAAAAACTTTGTCTTAAAAAAGTGTCTGAACAATGTAAAAGTTTAGAAGAGGTCACATCAGGTGTTATCGAGTTATTGAGGAATATTGAAATCGTCAAATTTTGGTTTTCTTAAATTATCTTAAAATTAAAAAAAGTTATAGTGAATTTGAAATGAGATTTGTTACGAGCTTTGAATTCTGCAAAACATTTCCCATTTAACCGTTGCTCTATGTCTTCTAAAGCCGGCGATAAAAATTCATGTAAACATGTGTGTATAAATTCATGAATTGTAATTCGCAATACACGTTTCATTTATATTAATAAAAAGAAGTTCCGCTAAATAGTAATTTAGAATGTTAATGTTGGTGAAAATGGTAACTCATTAATGCTTCTAACTTCAAGTTATTTTCTTGGAATAGCTGGGAATGTTGGATTATGTTATCAAAGGTATAATCCAAACAGAGAACACTTGGTTATCAATTATTAAACCATCTTGAAACTAAAATTATTTATAAACATGTACCCACATAAACTAGCAGAAGTCGTTATTCATTCATCTGAGTCAACAGCCAACAGCAACAATCAAAGTCACTAGAATTTACTAAAATTTCACGTCAAAAACCTTGAGAAATAGAACTTGCTCTTTGTTGTCAATTTTACATGTATAAATTCATGTAATTCTTTTTGCTCGCTATACACGTTGAAAAATAGGTTTTGTCATAAATTACATATAAATTTCATGCAATTTATGATCGTCTATTGCGGGCTTAATAACCGAGATGCCAATGGTGGAAATGTGGACACAATGTATATACAGGATGGGCCAATAGTGCGTATTCGGTGGATAAAGCCTACATTAATGCAGATTTCGAAAATCTGATTTCGCTATTACTTACCTGTGGTATAGATGCATGACTTAAAATTAGTTACAATTATACTGGCTGTTCCATGTGGCTGTGCCAAACCAAAGTTGTGTTTTTTTAAATGGAAGGTACTGTATATTATAATTTATTTCGATACGTCTTTAAGAGTAGATAAATTTATTATATGAATGTTATGTACCTAAACCTAATAGTTTTTGAGATACTGACATTTCAATGTAAGAAAAATGCTATTATTTGATGTTTTACAGATTAAATGTTTATTAAAATTACTTAAGTTTTACGGTAACGTTACATAACCTCTATGGAACAGAAAAAAATTTCCATCTCGAACATATTCCTATTATTTTCAACAGGGTGAACACTCCGATGTTTATTTTACTCGGTTAGCTTAAATGGAACACCCTATATTTTGTTACTGAATTTAACAGGTCCTTGATTAAGCTTTACAATGATATAGGGTTCAGTGTGTGCTACACAACAAACCTACACACAGTAAGATGTCAAAATAGCAGATTCATAAATCAGCAATTATTCCATCTTGAATCTTGGAATTGGAATGGAATTAGTCGATTTTAATTAAAAAATCTGTATTGAGACTGTTTGTACTTTTAGTCTGTTAAAAATTTATATTTATTTCATCTGTAATATAAAAAACTGCATCCATACTTTTATTTAATACAACCCTAGCTCCAAGCTTTCTAGTTTGTCGCAGAGTGGTAATGGTTGGTAATTATGATCCCTAACTGTGACTGCGACCGTCTTACTATATGTTTACCTTCTTTGCCTTACAAACCAGGGAAATGCAGAAACACCAGTTCGAGGAAATTCCACCAAATAATAACCGACAAAAATTTCATCTCTCACATAGAACATGCACTGGCAGTGGGGATCGAATCCACGCCTGAAGATGCCCCCCCCCCCTCCAAGTGTCAGTTCCGCTGCCTGCGAAACTAATGCTTAACTTCTAAAATTTTAATTTTAATTTTATCAACTTGTTTGATTGTTGTTGTTCTGATTATTTTAAATAAGCCAACACCCAACAAAAACAACAATATCAATAAAGATACCAATAAAGATAGCAATAAAAATAACAGTAATAATACAAATAACTAAAGAGCGGATTCTATGCTAAATGCATATTGCATGCATATTTTGCATATTTGAGCATTTTGTTCAATTTTCGCATATTTCTTAAAAACGTGCATATATATGCATATTTGAAAGAATTTGTGTCGAAGTGAGTAAATTTTTTCCTGAATTCTTAATTCGTTAGAACATGTTGTTGCATTAATTAGGGTCTAGTTTGCACCCTTCTTGGGCTTAAGCAGGCAGAATTTTCCAAGTAGTGAATTAGGGATTTCCAAGTACTTTCTTAACGATGCGGTGGGGCGTTCATGTTTGCAATATTGTTTCATCACTTCTTCACGGATTATTAGTCGGTTATTGCTGCGAACGTTTAGTTCTTCCGTAAAAGTATTTTTGTTTGTGAGAAGTGCAATATGCCGAAAGACAATTCGAGCCTGGTTAATTCCTGGATCAGAAGCTATCCCGAGCTTGTTTACATCAATGGAAGCGTATTCTGTAAAGCCTGTAGTAAAATGGTAAGTTTTAAGTTTGTTTTCTTCCTCCTTAGGTAAATATTTGCTTGGTTCTTGAATATTGAAAGTTCAGACAGTTTAAAAAAAATCAAGTTCTTGTTGTAGATACCAACCCAACGAAAATTTTCGGTCACACAACATGTCGGGACAGAACTACACAAGTCAAAATGCAAGAAGATGAATGAATCGAAAACATTTCAATTACCCTTAGACAGTGGACCGTCGTTGATGACTTCATCTAATGAACAACAAGAATTTAATTCTGATTTATGCGAGGCGATGATTTGTGCAAACATACCTTTGAAAAAACTGCAAAATTCTATTTTTAAAAGTTTTTTGGAAAAATATACCAAGAAAAATGTTCCCGATGAAAGTACGTTAAGAAAAAATTACGTGCCTCGCATCTACAACGGTATTCTAAAAGAAGTCAAGAAAATCGTAGAAAATCAATATATTTATTTTATTGTGGATGAAACTATTGATTCTTGTGGGCGTTACATTGTAAATTTGTTAATAGGGTCTTTGCGGGAAGATAAACCTAGTGAATCTTATTTAATAGCCTGTACACAGTTAGACAAAACTAATCATTTAAGTATTTTAAGATCTGTTAATGAATGTTTTATGAAATTTTTCTCACCTAATGTAGTTCCTACTGAAAAAATTTTACTTATGGTATCAGATGCTGCCCCTTACATGGTTAAAGCCGGGCAGCAATTTAAAACAATTTATAAAAATTTAGTTCACGTGAGTTGTTTAGCTCATGGATGTAACAGAGTAGCTGAACATATTAGATGTGAATTTTCTGATGTAAATCTACTAATTAGTACCATTAAAAAAATATTTGTCAAAAGTCCCCTACGAGTTCAGTTGTACAGGGAAAAATTGCCGAATGTACCTTTACCTCCCGAACCAGTGTTGACTAGGTGGGGAACTTGGTTGGAAGCGGCAATGTTTTATGCTGAACATTTTGTAGCAATTAAGGAATTGGTTGTAGAGTTTAATGCCCAAGATAGTGCTGCTATTGCAAAGGCACAAAATATTGTAACAAAAACTTCATTGGCAAATCAACTGAACTTCATCAAAATGCATTACAGTTTTGTAATACAAACTATAAACAATTTAGAAAAACCGAAAATGTCTTTAATAGAATCCGTTAAAATTGTTAAAGAATTTAAAGAGAATATTTCAAAAGTTCCAGGTAAAATCGGCAGTTCAGTAAATAAAAAATGTTTATCCGTTTTAGATAAAAATAGCGGCTTCAAAACCCTTGAGGAAATTTACGAAATTTTGAATGGAAACTTTGAAATTGACTTAAGTGTAGAATTTTCAGCTAAGAGTCACTTTAAATATGCCCCAATTACCTCCGTGGATGTTGAAAGGAGTTTTTCAATTTATAAAAATATTTTGTCAGATAAAAGGCAAAATTTCCTGGTAGAGAACTTGGAAAAACACATTGTTGTAAATTATAATCGAAGATTTTTTTAGTCGTTATAATATTTACTTAATAATGTACATACATAATATACATACTTCCTTCATATAAGCGTTTACAAATAAATGTAAATAAATTGTATAAAATATAATGTTTTTTATTTGAATAAGAATGCCCATAAAACACAGTAGTAGACCAGTTATTGCATTATTTGAAGTGTTCGGCCTATCTTGCACATATTTCGCCATTTTTAGTGCATATATATGTGCATATTTCATCATTTTTTTAGTGCATATATATGCGCATATTTCATCAAAATTACTCGCATATAAATCCGCTCTCTACAAATAACTATAACGTGATTTAAATGTGAATCAATTTCCTCGTCATAGAAAACAATTATGTGAAGAGGACCATGGTTATCATTTTGAAAATTTTCTATATTGTTATTAATGTTAAATCAATTGTTATTATTATTATTATTATGGTTATAATTTTACAGAAATTTTCATTGCTATTGTTATTGTTGTTTATTGCGTTCCTTAGCGTTACTTAGTCTTACTTAAAATAATCAGGCAATGTTGGTAAAATAAAATAAAAAAAAAAAATTAAGTATGTATTCCGTTTGTGATGTCATAAATCAAATGAGTGTCATTTTTAACAGACTAGAAACTAGAAATAGACTCAATACAGATTTTCTGAATAAAATCAATGATATTACAGAGAGAATATTCCATTGGAAGACGGAATAACGTTGTTTTATGAATTTACAAATTTGCCATCTTACTGTGTGTAGATACACTGTGGTCGTAAATGATTGAGCGTCCTTGAGAAAGTAAATACCCAAAGGTGATCAAAACTACTTTCCCCCTAGGGAATTTTCGCGTTTTTGAATGCTCCAGATCAGCTGGCAAGCAGTAGCGTTCGTGTATGGTTTGTTTATGTTTGAGTTTTCTACAATTTGCAGTTTAAATCATTCGAAATCAGTAAATAAGTATTTTTGAATACTATTATTCAGTTGACTTTGTTTTTACAAGTAAGTAACGTTCTTTGCATCTCGATTTATGATTAATGTTACACAATTTTTAGGTTAAAATTACATCCGCACGTCTTTAAATTGGGTACATGATTTCTAGTAACTGGACCAAGAAATTTTTGTATAAAGCGGCACGTTCAACCATTTACGATTGCAGTGTATGTTGTGTAACACATACTGAACTCTATACCATTGTAAAGCCTAATCAAAGACCTATAAAATTCAGTAATAAAATATAGTAACCGAGTAAAATTAACATCAGAGTTATGAATCACCCTGTATAGAATAATAGGAATATGTTCGAGATGGAAATTGTTTTGTATTCCATAGAGGTTATGTAACGTTACCATAAAATTTAAATGCCGAATTTTAATAAACATCTGATCTGTAAAACATCAAATAATAGCATTTCTAAACATTGAAATGTCAATATCTCAAAAACTATTCGATTTAGGTACATAACATCCTTATAATAAATTTATCTACTCTTAAAGACTAATCGAAATAAAACATAATATACAGTTGGTTCCAGTTAAAAAAGACAACTTTGGTCTGGCACAGCCAGCATCTGTACCATACGTATGTGATAGCGAAAACAGATTTTCAAAATCTGCATTAATATAGACGCTATCCACCGAATACGACTATTGGCCCGCCCTGTATATATAAAGATACTATATTTTATTCTGCACGAAAATATTCAGACTTCTACCACTTTACAAGGACATGGAATTTTCAACGAAAGTGAATTTACATGGGAAGGATAGTGAAGTTGGCTTGATAAACGATCAGATCAAGTTCTCTCATCTTAATTTCTTTGAATCTATTAATTGGAAGAAATTTAAATAAATTGTGGGCCCTTACCTTTATCCATTTTCCCTTTTTAGATTGCATTAACTTTAACAATTTTAATTTGTCTTTTGTACGTCACTTATACCTTTTTTTTAGCTTTGTTCCTATTACTATTTAATACCTTTTTGGTTCTAAATTTGGTAATAATAATTAAGCCTTCAGCTTATTTCTACAATATTTTTCAATATTTGTTGCTGTTTTACAAGTTCTATTTTTTGAGAACTCTTACTGTTCATGTAACTTAGGTTGGCATCATACCTTACTTTACTTTTACTTTATGTTGTCATTCTGTTTCTTACCTTGCCCGCTTATAGCACTTTCGTTTGTTATGCTCTTTCTGCACTGAGTGTATTTTCATCTCTTTTTAACCTCAGGGAATAAAATGAGATGAAGATACACTCAGTATACATATACCGGGTGGAAAGTTTCAAACCCGAACATAACAAAGTTCCATTGAGAACTACGTTTTTGCAGATTACTGCTCACCATTTAAAGGTACAAAACTGGTAATGGTATTAAATGAAAGATAAAATTAAGGCCAATGTTATCGTGTTAAAATGATTCCTATTGTGTTTATACTTTTGAAATAGAAATTAAATTTCTAAATTTCAAATGAAAAATGTAGTCGCCTTAGAATGTCAGATTTGAAGTTTGCAGTTCAACAACCAGAATTTTATACAATATGCTTCTTATTCAAAATAAAATTCCATTCATCTGTGTAGCAAGAACTGTTACGATTTATTTATTTGCACCTGCATAATTTCACAAAATACTTTCTAGTTTTCTTGTTAATTTCAAAACAATGTTGATGGCAACTGAAGTTGTGAAATTGATGTGTTTTTTTTTAAATACTCTTTACAGTTGTGTGTCACTTGTTCTTGAACAGTGTGAAACTTATTTAATTCTTAGTACAATTGAATTTGAAATTGATTTAGTATCGACATGTGTCGGTATTGAATGCCCATGGCATCATTTCAAGTTTATTGATAGTATCAAAAACAACAGTATTTTTGTATGCAATGACGTAGAATACAATTATCATTCTAATAAAGAAAGAATTGTTGTAACTTAAACGACAAGAGTACCTACCTATTATTTGCTCTGAACAATAATTCATAATACTTTTTGACTGACGTATAAATTATTGTCCATTAATTGAAAGAACTGAAAGTTTCAAATCTGACATAGGCGACTAAATTTCGTTTAAAATTTGAAAATTTTATTTATATTCCGAAAGTATTAATATTTAGGAATAATTTTAACACCATAATATTGTCAATAATTTTCTCTGTTATTTAATACCATTGCCATTTTTGTATCTTCAAATGGCGAGCAGCAATTCACAGAGACATAGTTTTCAATACAAGTTTGCTATGTTCGGGTTTGAGACTTTCCACCCGGTATATATATATATATATATATATATATATATATAACCTGCAACCGGTTTTAAAAAAGGAATTTACAAATTTGCAATTTGAATTTGTAGTTTAAGGATATCTTATTGGCCATCAATCCATCAAGTTCAGTTGAATATGCGTCAACTAATTTAGCCAATGCTTATTAATATACCGTGGCTACGATAAAAGAGGTTTAAAAAACGAAGAAAATTCTTATCTCATACCGCCAAACCATTCCTACGCGCTGGCCAACTTATTGGGATAATATAATAGGCGATTCAGTGGTCTTCAATGACAAATTCAGATTTTATTTTGGGCTTTGCAATGGATGACAGAAGGCTAAACAACACATGAAGAACGATTTTATAATCTTCTGTATACCAACATATAGTTGTGATGAGAGCGGATGTTATCAGCACAGGAAGTCCGACTCTCCTTCTAAGTTCATTCCGAACACCATAACCTTGAAGGTATCCCATATACTTTTCCGTATTTTAAGACATCGATGGATACTCTGTTCCAATGGACGGTGTTCATATACTGCTAGCTCAAAGAATAGAAGTTCGCAGGACCTAAAGAAGTCCTCACCTTCTACGCATTAAATTTCGGCTACGTCCCATTCGTTTTCAAAGAAAGCAGACCACGATCGAATTCATTATATTCATTGACAGGCTTTTTTTGGTCAGACCATGTTGCATTTTAAGAAACGTAAGAAAAAATTTTGATTGGTCGTTGGAAATGCGGTGTTTGGGGGTTTTTCCATTAGGAATGAGATTTTAATTCAAGAGAGAATAATAATTTTGTACGTTTCTGGTTACAACTTATTGTATCAGAACGTCTTTGATGTTTGGAAAAAAAGATTTTGATTAATCAGAGGTACTAATATATTTATGACTGACGAATTAAATTGGGTGTGGATTAGCATTTAGGTAGTTGTCAATGTGGATGGGTTTCCAAATACAGTACAGGGGAATGAGTTACTGAAGGTTTGTGATATAAAATTATCAAAGAAGGGAAGACAATTATTTTGCTCGATTTTGCAATCGTTATTAATATGGGCAAAAGACAAATTATAAACAGTTTATAAGTACGAAAGTATAACTAAATTTAAGATTCAAGTAAAGTAAGCAAACGCCGGTGGTCTTATTTTAAATTTCCGATGATTTCTTGCGGAAAATATGTTCGGCGGGCCGTTATGCCTTAACGGAATTGGAATTTAAGCGCCGAAATATGGAACGGCAAGTCAATAACTCGTGCTCGAGAGTAAATCGCAGCATGAGAAGTGCATTTGCAACAAATCAAATCACGCCGGAGAAATAAAAAGTAAACGGAATAGTAGTGTGTTCCGAAGATATCTGCATTGTAACATTTTATTTCATGCTCGCAGGAATACGAAGAGATATTGGCCATAAAGCGCTTACGGCGAGAGAATACCAGGATGACACATTTCTAATGAAGTTTCAATAGTTTATTTTAGTCTTTGCATATTGTTTGAAAACAAACACGATTAGTTACATAGGCATATCAATGAGAGTAATCGTGTTGAAACAGGTGTTTGCTATTAAGTAAATACATTATTTTGGATCTGGGTGTTAATGAATAATAAAAAAAACTCGATTGGTTGCGTTATTAAAAAAAAAATTCTCACTTTCATTTTGTTTGACATTTCCTTACAAACTTTACAAGAAGGTACAATTTATCATAAATTATGTATTTGCAGCTGCATGTTCCAACGCGATTCATTTTCTGCACGCGAAACTATGTTCTTGTTTCGCGACCACAAAATACTCAGAATATTATACGTACGTATTTCCTTTGCTGCATGCTATTCTCACATTTCAACACTACATTAACTAGTTTAATTAACAGATAAACGCACTGTTTAATCTACAATTTCCGCCGTTTGATGCTTAAACGCAGCCTTTCTAAACTGGAAAATTCGTGATAATTACTTTTTTAATTTCGTTGAAACATCAAAAAAATCTGCGATGTGTTAAACATTATTTAAATTATGTTAATATTTAAATCTAAAATTTGTAAATCGTAAACTATTTTAATTAAGATTAATCTATACTGCTTTCTATAATGATAAGACTTATGCTGCAGAGGCCCCACATTGGGCGTCAACTTTGTGCTCTGATGATGGAAATTAATGAAGTGTTGTTTTCACCCCGAGTTGGACGCTATTTATATAATGATGATTTATATAACGATGATTTGAATGGAGAGAGGCCAGTATGTAAAAATAAATGATATTTTTTAAATGTCCAAAGGTTTCGGTGGCATTTCTACCAGCATTAAGAACAGTTGTCAGGTTTATAGAAAAAAAAAAAAAACAATAACCAACAGTTGCTTTGGAATCGACAGTGTCTCGATGATTATCAAGAAGATTCAAATTTTCAACCCCTTTTACCCTAGTAATACCACAGCAATCTACACCTTTTCAGTTTCAAATTGGGACTAAACAGTTTCAAATTGGGATTAAATAATTTCAAATTGAAACTAAACACTTTCGAATTGGGTCTATTCGAAATTGTTTACTTCCAATTTGAAATTATTTAATCCCAATTTTAAACTGTTTAGTCCCAATTTGAAACTGAAAAGGTGTAGATTGCTGTGGTATTACTACCATCCAAACAATATCAAATTGAGACTAAATAAATTCAAATTGGGAATAAACAAACTCAAATTGCTCTGTGTCTCAATGTTTTGAGAGAGGGCAAATTTACTAATAATCATTTGCTGAGATTTTTCCCGTACAGTCCAATGTTGAATCCAATTGAATTCAAGTGGTCCTGTCTAAATGCTGGTGATAAAGAGAGCAATCTATATGCCACAAATTTTAGTAGGTGAAGCCAATCATTGCGCAGATGGAATATCGTTTACAATATTAGAAAATATTGTGCGACAAAATATTATTAATAAAATTACATATAAGATTTGTTGCAAACATCCATAATGCGTTAAATATGGTTAATGTAAAATTTGATTTAGGCATATAATTATTAGTTAGGTGGTTACATTTCCTTTTGTTATTATTATCTACCAGCTTGTATTATTTCTGAATTAAAACATTTTTTCCTATTTGAATTTGTTTAAACCCAATTTGAATTTGTTTGTTCCCAAATTGAATTTGTTTGTTCCCAAATTGAATTTGTTTAGTACCAATTTGAATTCGTTTATTCTCAATTTGAAATTGTTTGGTCCCAATTTGAATTTGTTTATTCCCAATTTAAATTTGTTTATTCCCAATTTGAATTTGTTTAGTCCCAATTTGAAATTGAAAAGTTATAGTAGTATCACAGCAAAATATCTATAATGATTGGCATAAAGTGAAGAGAAAACAAGGAAATGATGAGTCTTGTTGAACACATTTTCTGCAGTTGGTTTCTGTTTTGCAATCAACAATGTTTCACCTTTTTTTTTCGTTGAAGTTAATATCATAAAGTTCCAAAAATAGGACAAATGGATCCTAAAAATAACACAGCAGTAACATAAAAGGGTTTTTTTTAACTACACGTTCACAATTCTTGGTAAAAATTTTCGCATTCTTTTTTTCTGTTCCTTAAGAGCTGCCAAAGTGTTCGATCCAGTATTACTTTCTTACGACGCCATTAAATAGAACAATTTAAAGCCTACACGCAAGAATGTGCGGACGGAAAAAAAAGGACGATAAACGACAGGAAGCGAGGAGAGTCGGAAGGAAACAAGTGACTATCTGTCCGTTCCCGGCAGCCACTTAGCGAGCCACCGTCTCGTTTACTCCATTCGAAGTTGAGTATGTTGTCTCACGGTCTATTACGGCCGTACTCACGCGGACAGCGGATTTCGGCCGTAATGAATCATAGAAGGTCGGTCGGACCAATCTACGAGTACCGGAGCGGCCGACGTCAGTTCCCTCCAGACCTTACTGTATTGCCGAGTCCTTATTTAAAATGACAATGATTTATGCGGACGAGCCTCCCGGCTCCCGCGTAATTAAATTCTTTATTTGGACTGAAATTCCAAAATAAAAAATCGAATTCTAATACAAGTGACAACTCCACCTTCATCATGGCATATACTTTCAAATACACAGCGTGTTAGGGCAAATTGCAACTGTAGATTCAAGGTGTCAGGTGGAGTAAAAAAATTCCACAATATACGTATACAATACTGATGCTGATGGGTATTTACCAAAGGAGTACTCATTGAAATAGATGTTCAAAATGCCCAAATGCGTGAATCAGCGCGATAATATAATACTACACTGACTTCTCTTCCGACAAAACTTGATGCAAGACGTAAACATATTATGCCAATACATGCCAAGTAGTAAGTACTGTCAAGAGTAATATGGGCGTTTTCGACGGCCTATGTTAATTGAGTAAATCTTACCAACTTGGCAACCCTAATTCGACGAGTATCAGTCTGGGTCAAAGGAATTCACGACAAGTACAGTGGAGACCTGGCAATTGGCATACGACGCGAGGTGCTACTACCAAAATGCAATTACGTTACTTTCTGATTGCTTAAGGAAAACGGTGACAATTTAGTTCTGAAAGTTTTTCAGCTGCCCCGAGCTAGTACTCAGATGGAGGAAGGGGTAGGTCAAATCAAATTCAAGGGCGCTAGGGTAAGACCCCCAGCTGCTTACTACGCCACTGTAGAACCGAACCCCAAGGTTAACAGCGTGCCCCAAAATTCGGAAAATTTTTAGGAGTAACTTTACATTCGCTTCAAAGCAGTAAATCGACGCAGCAAAACAATACATTGTACTTAAAATTTATATACCGGGTGTCTCACAACGTACGGAGGAGATTAAAATGGCAGCTGTAGGACATCAAAATTAAGCTTTTTTTCTTAATTCGCTTTTGACCATTAAAACTCTTTCCTTAATATATTTCTGGTAAAAAATCTATAATTAAAAAGTTCCAAGAGTTTAATATGAAATTAACAAGCAAAAGTTACTCCTTGTATTAATATTTTACATTTTAAATTCAAATTTGAGGCATTTATGAGTTAATTGAACACTGCTTTGCAATAAACAACTGTTTTAAAAATGTAGTCACGTTAAAGTTACGGCTATTTCATTTTTTCTTTTAATGCCCAAAAACAGGTTCTCATTACTAATTAAAAACAAAACTATGAAACAGATTAACATAGACATTTTATGGATAGTGGTTTTGATAAATTTATCAATAATAATAATAATTTATTTAAAAAATTTGTGCAAATCGTTTTTGATTGCAGTGAAAACCTTGAGCAGCCTCTGTACAGCTGTTTCAGCCCTGCTTGAGGCTTCGTCAGCAAAGACTTAGTTCGACATTCCCACTGCAAACAAAAACGACTTGTCCAATTTATTCTCAATTGCGATGTAAGAGTGATAAACAGATAAAATAGCGACATCTTACGATCGCTTTGATCTGACATTGCAGTAGGATAAACAAATTGAAGCGGATCTGTTCCTAATAAGTCCCCCATGCAAGGCGGCCGTGCTTGCTGTCAAAGCATAACGAAAGTTTAAAAAAAAAAATTGTGCAAATCGTTTTTGATTGCAGTGAAGAAGCCCCAAGCAGGACTGAAACAGCTGTACAGAGGCTGCTGGATGTTTTCACTGCAATCAAAAACAATTTGCACAAAATTTTTTGAAAACTTTCATTATGCTTTGACAGCAAGCATGGCCGCCTTGCATGGGGGACTTATTAGAAGCAAATCCGTTTCAATTTGTCTATCCTACTGCAATGTCTGGTCAAAAAGCGATCGTAAGATGTCGCTTTTTTATCTAATCAATAATAATTTAGTTTATTTAACAATAAAGTTGCATTTTGTGAAATAATTTTTATTAATTAAGAAGCTATAGGTGTTAATTAAAGAAGAAATTAAGAAATTTAAACTACTGTAACATTCTTATTCAATAATAAGAAAGTAACTTTTGCTTGTTAATTAATTTCACTTTAGTCTCTTGTAACTTTTTAAATATAGATTTTTTTGTAAAAACTTTATTAAAGAAAGAGCTTTAATTTGATCTCCCCTAGCTACACTTTTAATCTCCTCCGTAGGTTACGAGACACCCAGTATATTTAATACCTGATACGAGATTTACGAAACAGCAAAATTGTGGCCAGTCGGCTAAAAATAATCTGGAGTAACAAAATTATCGGTGGTTATTATATATCTTACCCTTAAATAAATAAGCGTGGTTCAGATCTGGTACTAGTCTACACAAAATGTGAATAAAAAATTCGCTTAAATTAATTTATTCTCAACTTGAATGATACGTGAAAACACGCTTAACTTAAGTGTGGTTTATACAGTCACTAAAACTAATAACTAAACATTAATAACTATCAACTAAGAAATTAAAAGGCCGTATTGATACGAAGTGGTTTATACAACTTCACTAAAAATTAAGAATTCGTTTATTTCAATGTTTAGTGGAAAAGGCGGGATGACCGTAAATTTGATTGTATTTCCTCTCCAGTTAGTATTCCCTCCACGGAATTTTCACAGCTGGTTGTGCAACGAGCATGCGTATTTTTTGCTTGTATAAACGGAAACTTTTGCTTAATTTTAATTTTAGTTTTACTTAATTTTTAGTTTTAGTGACTGTATAAACCAAGCATTAATACACAGACTTGTACCAGTATATTTATGTTATCAGCGCACATACGATAATTAAATTAAATAATTCAGGTACGGTTTCGTGCAGAATTCGGATGAAGTTGTGGTTATTCAGCAGTCCATCGTAGACAAACGTCACCGAGCTGCACCGCCACTGGTAGAAAAGTCATACAGTTGTCAATGTTACTAACTGTCGTACTCTGCTGACCTTCGGAAAGCACGCTGATTCTAAAGGTTGTACATACGCAATGGACTTCCGTTGCGTAATTCAAACTGTTTATGACCTCGACAGTAGGATTTTCGCCAAAGAAAACAGGATAAAAAGAAAAAGTAGCTGGAGAAGCAGGTTCCCGTTTGTCGACCCGTTTTTGATCTGGCTCGGCATTAGATTTTGGAAGGTGTAGGACGAATCCTCCAGGTCGTAGTCCATTTTAATTTTTTTGTCTGTCACAACTTCAAATTAGTTCTATATTTTTTTACTAAAAGTTCATATTAAAATTTATTACTTCTCAAGATCTTAAATATTATTGATAGTACCGTTTAAAATATCTTATATCTTATCTTATATATCTTACTCATTGTCAGTGTATTTCTTGTTATTTAAATTCGTAGATTTTATTTTACAACACTGTAATAGTACCTTATTATAGCATAAAAAAGAATAAGACATCAACAAATCACTTTCATGAAATATTTCTGTGATATTAATTATATAAACTGAAGTGAGCTCATGAAAGTATTAAATATTCACGTGATTTCTAAATGTTCTTTGTTAAATGTAATACATATTTATAAATATTTTCTTGTTTACCAAATTAGATTATTATTATTTTTTGAAGTATATTCTTCAGATTTATCAATCTCTATTAATTTAAATTTTATTTCAACTTTTTGTCTTATTTATTTCATTTACGTTTTACTCAGTGTTTCCAATTTCATCCTAAAGTTACATATTACGAAAAAATTCGGCGGCGCTCTATTTCTATTGTTTGAATTTTTCAATAATTTTGAAACTCATTTTTTTTACTTTTCCGTCATCTTGATATTAAAAAAGGAACCCATGCTTATCGTTATTAGAACTCAGAGCCGTTTGCCTTATGTACTCCTTTTTTATCTTTACCTTTCTCGAGTCTCAACTTACGAAAATGTGGTCATAATGCTAGCATAAACGTCTAATTACCTTTTGTTCAAACACAAACGGGTTATCCCCTCGTTATAATTTACTTTCAGTCACTGAAAGCATCGAAGGATTCCAGTACACAGAATTCTGCATTGAAATCATGCAACAATCCTCGAGATCACACATACAAGTGCACCTTGTAATGTCGAAACGCAAAGTTGTCACAATGTTACCACCTTACAACAGCAGATCTGTACCACACGTGGTTGCAGAAAGTAACCAAGAATTTACACGTAACAGGCGAGTTTAGTCGACTTCCGACGCCTTGCCTGTAGCAGACATTTATTTACCCTCCATATCGAGTTCTACCCCTACACTAAGGCTCGAACATCGATCACATGGTTCATATTCGCTTGGTCAGCTCGATTGTTAGGACCGCAATAGCAAATGAATACCATTTCCACGTGGATGTGGAGATTTGCATGTGACAGCGGCAACTGGGCTTTCCATTTGGCTTTGTCACTTGACTTGCTCTGACACAGTGTTAATGTGACTTTAAACACAATTGAACCACGTACGAGGCCAAGCAAATGATTACCCTCGTAACCTGCCCGTAAATGGATATTGAACATATCGTCTACAAAGTGACACTCTGTAAGGAGATCCCTGTTGACCTAGGGAAGGATCCTAATGCTTTGTATCTCTATTGTTTGATAGAGGCTCTTTGGATGTAGCAAGAGTTGGTCCACCAGGCTTGCATGGAGCTTCATCTGGAAAATGAGGGTCAAACCATCACACACCAATGAAGTAAACCGGTATCGTGGGAACTGTTTACAAGGGGGGCTACCCTATACTCCCGCTGGAATGAGTTGGGGAGGTCTCCACCGGTCATCTGGGTTTGCTTTCACGAAGATAATGGTTCTTAGCCCTATGCTGGGCTAGCGATATTGTAATACCCGATTCCAATGGATGAAATGCAGCTCCGACACTACTCTATAAAACTGATCGAAATTTGAAAGGTGTCGCTGTACCAGACATAGGTTCGTGCAACCTCGAGTGGTCTCATAAGATGTCTGTCGAGGAGAGGTGCCTGCTGTTGAGGAAGAGGATCACGGAACACTGCGTCTCAGGTGATTTAAATGTGAAGAACCTCGATCTGGGATAAAGCTATAAAATATCGACTTTACGAGCCGAGGTGTTAGCAAAGATCCATTCCCACCAGTCTCCAAATAGCTGAAGGAATGAAACGGTCTGCAAAGACGGACATTACAGAAAGACCTTCGTGAGGCAAGAGCTTTTCGAAGCATGGTAGGCCCGATGGGATGATAACTACGACGGCTGGGTCAAGATTTTTTTTATAAAGAATTGGAGAAATGGTGTAACGACCTTGAATGGGAGGTGTATTATTATACTGTAACGCAGGCACTAACCGAACACGACAACTTCGGGAGGTACTTGAAGTAAATAAGTATGCGAAGAAGGTGTTGATTCTCCTCAATTTACGGTATTGACCTAGGTGGGATGGGATGAGATGTGCATCAAGGCGGAAATTGAGGTTGGGTTCAAGATCAGTAAAGAAGCACATAGCGGAAATAATTAACAGAGATGGAAAATCGTGGACAATTATTTTAAGCACGCTTAGAACCATAATGGCTACAAAATTGAGAGATGAAAAACAATTAAGGGTTGCGCAACAGGGAGACTAGAAAAAGGGGATACAATCGAAAAAAAAGAAGAGGAAATGAAGAAGAGAGAGGAGTGCAGAAGAGGATAAGATGAAATGAAGACCGATGACTGAGCCTTAACTGGAACAAGTTTACCTCAATGGCGTGATGCTGGAACTTTCACCCTCCAGATAAGGCTCAGTCTTCGTATTGTCATCTTATCCTTCTGTTCACTCCTCTGCTTTCCTCTTCACTGCTCTTCCCTTTTTCATCTTCTCTTCCTTTCTCTTCTTTCCGCTTCTTTCTTCTTCCATTGTAACCTCCTCTTCTAGTCCTTCTGCTACGCAGCTCTTAATTGTTTGGGGTCTCCATCGGTGAAGTGGAATGTACACAAATGGATCGTGGTTGTGGTTGTTACTCCACATGATGTAATATCCCATCAAAACGGATCAAATGCAGCTTCGTCACTATTCTGGACTGGATAGAAGACTTTAAATTGTTACCGCATTACCAGAGAGGCATGCAACCGAGACTAGACTGGTAGCGTGTAGCATGTATATTGATTGCGTTGGCGGGTAAAGGTGAAAGATGCAAACCTATTTACCACTTGTCAATTCCGTATAACTCTAACTCTCCAAAAGTGGATAAAGGAGTTGAATCTGCACAAACATGTGCACACATTTTAAAATTATTGGAACACCATTGCTCTTCCTCGTTCCCCAGAACGGAAAAGAGAAAATAATGACAAAAAAAGTAAAGACATTTATGCAATTTCCTTTTCAATCAGTAGATTCTAACAGATTTTGAAAGTGTTCCTCCACATTCATAATAATAAGTTTAATTGAATTTGCTCTAAAATCATAATTCAACAACGATTTTGAGAATACGTAACTCCCATAAAACCCTAAATCAGAAAGCATCATATTTTAAGGACAGCGCAAAACTTCTTATTATGCTTAAAGTTCCGCGTCATTATATCAGCGCGATATCGACGGTGGAATGGTTTCCCCGCACCGACGTCGTCCCGGTGCTAAAATAAAGTTCGCCGTGCTAAAATAGATTCTATGTTCTGAATAGTTCTGTGTGAAAAGGAGTGCATATTTAACGCGTTGCTGCCGTGGACGCATGGCGCCAATATCTAGAGCATTGCCCGTCGTAAATACCGAGCAAATTCGAATTCGCGATAGAGGAGCCCCTCCTCGGCGCGCATTTATATTCGTAACCAAGTTGGAACATCCATACCAGACTTTATTACTCCAAGCTTCGGTTGGTTCCCCCATGAAACCCTAATAGAAAATCTCCATTCGTTTCCTGCTCTAGGTAACATTAATCTCCGATGAGGACATAATATATGTATGTATGTATCTAGACTTGTTTCCCCTGTGACATATCATAGCAGATTACAGACTTCTGTTTGCTCTCTAAAAAAGAGGAGAAAAAATGATCATAGTACGAAGCGAGATTCAATAATTGTCTGTCTAGTCGTGAAACAAAAGAGCTTTTCACATATCTGTGTCTGTGATCAAAAAAATTAATGTTTACAAACCAGTGGAAAATAATTCTATGGTTTCTCGGTATTTCTGGAAAATGGATTTGAAGTTTTATGAAAACACCAAAACATGTTTAACACTGACCCTAACCCATCACGTACATATTGTTGTGTGGCTCAAAGAGTTTCTGAGTTTGGCCTTTCTTCCATATACAAATTCACTAAGAATACAGTTCGGCATTGGCCGCAGGCCCAAACATTGATATACTGACTTTGGTTCTCTTAGAACCAAGGCACGAAATTGATTTAAAGATAGAACATCGAAATGCAACAAAATGTTTTGACAAAGGAAGATAAAACATATATGAGGGTGTGAGGGCAATGTATAACCATGATTGTCCATTGACCAAGGAAAGCAATATTCCTAAAAACATCGATGAGTGAATGAGGGTAATGTATAACTATGATTACCTATCATATTTCCAAGTCAAATTTTGATCAAAGCAGTTTCATTGGGGTAGAAAATTCTGGATTCAGACATTTGGGGCGCCATTGCGGCTTAAAAATTCGCATGATTCAGTTTTCCGTTATAAATAAGGTTTATTACAATTAAATATTAACATTAATTTCTGTACATAATAAAATCTCATTTAAGGTTTTAAAATTAATTTCGGTTCGCTGTTGATACGTTGTTATCTGAATTCTTCGTCAAACTTCTTTTTGTTGTGGTCGTGCAGGTTCTTTTATCAGAGCGTCCATCCTCTTCGCACTCTCGCTGGTAACGAGAAACTATCCTTATCCCTGCTTCGCGAATTTTCGTTCAGGTGAAAATAATAATTGATTATTCACTAAGTTTCCGCCTGAGAACGAGGTATTTTCTTCGTAAAATTTTACTTTATTCTGCAAGCTGGTCTGACGGTATTTTTGGTGAAATTACCGAAGTTTTGAACTATTCCGAGGAATTTAGGCTACCGTCTTACCGCCACAATTTTATTTTGATTTTTGAATAAAGAAAAGTCTTCAGCACCTTCTGCATTTTGAGTGGGCTGGTGCGTCTTCTACGGAAGGTTTTAGAAGTTTTTCACTCGTCTCACGCGAAGAGAACGTTACATCAGGTATCTAAATTTATTTTATTTGTTTCTTTGTACATTTGGTCTTATATTCTGTTTTCATTTACTTCAGGTTCTTTTTTTGTGTCTGGGAAAAGAAATTCTATAAGTTTGTTGAAAACTTTCTCCAATATTTTTTGGGCTACTTCTGGCAAGGTTAGTGGCACGAAAATTTGATCCACTCTGCCTACGGGGCCACGGAGCTCGCCGAATTATTGCCGCTCCCATTCGATCCCGTTAAGGAATCAAAAGGACTCTTCTTGGACCCATCCCGGATCGTCGATCCACCAGATAAGATTTTCCATTATTCCTGTTTTTTTATTGCATTTAATTCTGAAAGTTATAATTGTTTAATTTAATTCAATTTAATTCAATCATTCCTTTTTTTACATTAATTTAATCTTTTTTTTATTAATATTTTGGTAATTAACTTTTTTGACTTTCTTAATTTTACCGGCAAAATTTGTGAACCAATCAGATCTGAGCGGTAATTGCGACATTTTAGTCACTAATCAAAGTCACATAGCGCTAAATGTTGAACACTGGAGTTTGTTGTAATGATTTCCATGTTTTTTGGGCTAATTAAAATTTATGTGCAATGATCCGATGTGTTTTCATGGTATGCGAAATAAAATAGGAGAGAAAAGGAAAAAAAACATACTCACCTCCTTCTCGACTCGACTACCGGAGCAGTGTTGTTGTTATTTCAGCTACAACAACAACACTATAATTTTTTTTTTGTTAACGTGCGCGAAATTACAAACTACCTCGTTTTGCCCGTAACAGGTTTTAATGAATTGTCAAAACTGTTTAATCATTTTGAATAGCAGAGTTCAGATTTTAAATCATTTTGAATGGCAGATTTAAAATTTTAAAATTCTATTATTTTCATTCAAATATCTTACTTTTCTGTTGTATTTAAAATATAACCACGTCATCTGAAAATCAATGTTATGTCATTCGTGTCAAATTTCTGTCATTCATTCTGTTATGTCATTTCTGCACAAAAAAAAAATTCATAACAAAGGATTGTTATAAATTTTTTTTTCCACAAAACAACTCCATTTTTCACAATCGGTCAAAATAACTGATCACAAAGAAGAACTCAAAACCCAACAACCGTGAGTGCAAGTGCGTGCAAAAACTGTTACGTTTTCGATAGATTTAGTGCCTGTAGAACGAAAGAATTTTGGCGATATGAACGAAAAAAATGTCGCATTCATACATCAGAAGGTACGCTTGTTAAAAAAATCCACAGAACATTCAACACAGTGTATACCTGTTGCATCATATAACGGGTCATTTTTAATTGGTGTAAGCTTTTATTTTGATGAAGGTTGTTGGTAATTTTGATCAGAACTGAAATTTTGATTTAATTCAAATTGAATTCATTAAGGCCTGGTTCATTCATAAAAGACTTTCTTTAACGTTGGTTTATAAAGTCACGGCTTACTCCAATTAAAAATTTAAATGACCTGTTAAGTTAGTGAAATAAAAATTATCATAGGCAATCATTGTTATGTTTTCATTTTCATTTGGTTACGGTGCCCTATTATCTTCGCGCCCTAGTGTTTTCACGCCTTAGTGTCACACGTCTAATCAGTCGCGCCCTATTATCCGTAATAGTAGAGAAGTCATTCAGAATGATCCAAGAGGTGAAAAGGCCTTAGAAGTTAGAAATGAAGAAAGGGTAAAAAAGGTTCGAGAATTTAACGATGAGGAACCGGCGTCTGAAAGTGTCGCCAAGTACTCCAGAAATTGAAATATCTAGTCCTTCATTTTCAAAAATATTTAGATTTCGGGCTTAGCAGAGTGTCTGCACGCTTGATGTAATCTGTTGATGCCAATACGAAATTTAGCCCCTTTAGAGGCGACTCAAATATTTTTACCTGACGATGAAACTTGGGTATATTTTTGGGACCCAGAGACAGAACCAGAATCTACGCAAGAGATGCGCAAAGGTTCCCCACCCCTGAACAAGACAAAAACACAAAGTTTCGCAGCAACACTGATGGCTATAATTTTTTGGAATAGCGGGGGTATCTTTCTAACTGAATACATGGCAAAAGACTCAACAATTAATGCAGAGGGCTTACGGAACCAAACCATAAAAAGAGGTTGTTAAATGAGGACGACCTCTTAAACTAACGAGTCGTTTTTAAAATTTTTAATTGGAGTAAACCATGATTTTCTTAAAGGTTGTTGGCTATTCTGATAAGACAACTAAATTTTGATTTAAATCATCAGATTTTCAGGATACTTTAAATTGAATTGGTTCATTCATTAAAAGCTTACTTTAACTGTTAGTTTATACAAGTCATGGCTTACTCCAATTAAAAATTTTTAAAATGATCCGTTATTTAAAGAAAGCGTTACAGTTTAATTCCCTTGTTATTTTTAGCAATATCTGACAAGATTTAGTTGTTTACAGATGGCCACAATGCTGTTTCCGTTTGGGTACCTGGATATCACGGTTTTTATTGGGTCCTAGAAATCAAGTTATTTATTACTATAGTCAGATTAGCCGACATCTTGTTCGTGAGAGCGTTTGTTTCCGGCAAGCTGACTCCAGCTTTATTCGGCATTTTGTTATACCTCACGACGTTCAAATGTTGTGAATATTTCTGGTGAATTTGTATATAGACCAAAATTCAAATTAGATACAGTGTTTACTAGAATCATTTGTGCCTTGTGAATAATTTGACATGTTTTAGTAAGTTTTACTTAGCAGATTGTCCGTGTCTACGATAAATAGAAAAGTAACTAACGACACCATTAGAGAGTCCCGTGCTTATATTCGATTTCTTTGTTTCAACAAAGGAATCCGCTTCTCCTTTTACCTTTTATTTTCGCCCTCCGTTTCTTCTGTTCTTCAACATTTCATTCCCGATTGACGTCTACATGTTTCAACGGTTATTACGTTTCGAGTATTGAATGATAGCATCAGGTGCTTTCTTTCAGACATTATTTTCTTTGAATCTCTGTGTTTTTAAAACTTGTTTGGATTGAATTATGGTTACTTACAAATGAATTGTCAGTCAAAAATTCAAGTCAGGTGTTTTGTTGCAACAACTACGAAATTCAGGTCCAAACTATTCGAAACACAATTCAAACTTTTAAGCGGAAGAAACCACCTATCGTGTCCTTTTGGAGAATCAATGACACAAGTGACGCACCGACAGCTCGATAAACCGTCACGAGGTGTCACCACGACGTTTGACGTTTGGACACAACTGACAGATGTATGTCAACAATCTTCAGTACAAGTGTAACGTATTGTTTTACTATCGTTATGTTATGTATGTGCATCAGACTTAAGTATCGCATAAGTAATTTAAGTTACATTTCATTAGAAAACAAAATAGTACCATTTGACATTTTGTAAAGTTTAATAAGTTTTATCGTAGTGAATTAGCATTTAAGAAACGAAGTCGCAGTGCTTAAAGTAAGCGTGCACACATACGTATGGCTTATTTGAGTCAGACTTGTGAGCCGTTGCTATTAGGATTGTGTGAATTAATATATGTTTTCTGAAATTTTGGCGCACGCTGTGAACCTTGGGAGGCGATTCTCCACTAGCATAACATCAGCTGGGGGTTATTTCTCTTTGGCGCCCTTGAATTCTGACCCCACTTTTGTCCATCTGAGTTTTAGTTCGGGACAGCTAATTGTCTTCCTCAGCGCTGACTTGCAACACTTTTCATAACTTTAACAGGCGATAACTTCGTAACTTCATATTCGGGTGGTAGCAAAATCTTCCTCTTGCAGGGCATGTGCAAGTGCGTATAGGGAAAGCAGTTAAGGAATTTATCGGTTTCATTGTACAGGACGATCCTTCATAGAGTCCAGATCTGAAAACCTTCCACTCTTACCTACTTCGACAACTTAACAGAAACCTTGCAGGAAAACGATTTTCTTCTGATACGGATCTAGAAGCAAACAATACTTTTTCAAAGCTTCTTCTTTCAAAAGAATCTTTTCAAGTGGGTTAGAAGCAGGTATGAGGAAAATGAGGCGCAAACGCATGGATTTAAATGGAGGATATAATAAAAAATAGAAGTCTCTGAATATTTCTCTTCTTCTCATGGTTAGATGGATAATGTTTTAATTTCACCTCACACCAAAACATTAATAAAACAGGCAAGCCTAATATACCGAATCTTAAATAACTTGAGCTGAAACATGGAAATAAACAAACGAATTAAGACACAATGCTTTTTTGTAAATGTCCTCGAACACGAAAACAAAACAATTAAGGCTTAATTGGTATGGAAGTGAGGGTTCCGATCGATTGACGAAAACTTCGTCTAATCTAAATTTCCTTAAAAAGATCCACACGAATTATTTCCAGTCCAGAATAATGTAAATATTTTTTGAATTGAGTGCAATTAAATGAAATTGATTAATAAATACTGAGTGTCTTATAACGAAAGGAGGAGATTGAAAGGGCAGCTAGAGGAGATCAAATTAAAGCCTTTTTCTCAATAAAGTGTTTGTAAACAATCAATAACTAAAAAGTTACAAGACTTAAAAGTGAATATTTAAGAAACAAAAGTTACTACCTGGAGTAATATTTTAACTTTTAAATTTAAATTTTGAGGTATTTAACAGTTAATTGAACACTGCTTTACATGAAATAACCATCTAAGAAAATGTAGTCACATAAAAGTTGCGGCTACTTCATGTTTTCTTTTAATGCCCAAAAACGGATTTTCGTATTGCTGTGCACCGCCTACTAATTAAAACAAAACTAGATTCGCATAGACATTTTATGAATGGTAGTTTCGATAAATTTAGAGGTTATTTAACAATAAAGTTGCAGTTTGCAAGCTGTTGGTGTAAATAAGAAAGAAATTCAGAAAGTTATAGAAATATTGGGTTTTGGTCAAAAGTGAATTAAGAAAAAAGGTTTATTTTGATTTCCTACAGCTGCCCTTTCAACCTCCTCCTTAATTTACTAGAACTAGAATTAACACAGCATAACATCACTTAAAAAAATTAATAATTGTAGTTAATACAATACTTAATAAATATTTATCTCAGAATCCATTAATAAAAGACTACCTGTTAATATAAACTTTTTGACTATTGTAATAACCCACTCGACACCCTTATGAAGAATTGAGCTTTCCTCCCGGAACACCCGGTAGATGATTGAATATTATTGGGGTGTGGTAATGCACCATCGCATCGGTTAGCATGAATGTCAGCTCCGCGTTTCGCAGCGGCAACGTATTTGGGCATGATGAAGTGACGCATTATGTATAAGAGAATAAATTGAAATTGAGTTTGGGAACAATTTAGAAACAGTTTAACTGAAATTGCACTGAGCAAGTAATTTCATATGCTCGCGCACATAAGAGAAGCAGTGTTAATATTGAATTAACTGCGTTCAACTAATTATCCGTGCTTGATACGTATGCCACTTGAATTAGGTTATTAAGCGTGCTCATGTGCATAAATTATTAAATTACAAGGAAAGCAGACGTATGGGGACAATACACCATACTCTGCGTACGACCTTAATCAGGTATTTATAGTTTTCCCATATGTGGTTGGTTTGTGTTTGCTTTCTCGTTCCTTTGTGAATCGTCATACATAAAGAAATACCATTATTATAGTTCGCATACAAAAACTTAATGGAAAACTAAGTTCCGAGCAACTTCTGCTTTTTGTCATTTTTAATTTACAGAGAGTTTGCAAAATAAGTGCAAAATTTTTAACCACGGTACGCCGATAGCACAAACAAAAAAAATACAAAAGAAAATTCCTTTATCCGTCCCTTATTCGGCGCTCATGAAATAACAAAAAGAAACTTGCTTCTCTGATCGTAGACAGTAAACAACGTGAGAATGACTAAAACGCAAGACACATTCACCGAATGTCATCTGTGTGGAGTAGTGATGGGAAGTTTCATTACTCTTAAGTAATCGGCACTACTCGTTACTGCATAAATCGTTGTTTGGCACTCGTATTCATTCGATACTCGATTATACTGATGGGTATTTTGGTAACTGGTATTGGTAGTATTTGTTGTTTTAGTATTCGTTACTTGGTACTCGTACTCGTTCAATACTCGACACTTGTTCGATTCACGCGTTCGTGACTTGAACCCGGTAATCATTCGTTACTTTTACTAAAAGCAAACGGGTGGGTTACGAGTAAAATTACATAACTTTGAGGAAGTTAAAAATAATAGAAATGGTAAATTATATTAACATTTACCTTTTTTATAAAAAGATTTTTTTTGTAAATTGCAACTTTAATCAATTCAAGAATTGAACAACGAATTTATTGTAAATTGAATTGCTGTATACATGTAAATTTAATATATACATTTTTTGACTAACACACTAAGATGATAATATATTAAGATGAACAAAACAATCTGAGATTGTGATCTTAATTTATAAAGACATTACAAGAAATGTATTGTAATATGTATGTATACAGTGTGTCCCAGATTTTGTAGACTACCATGAGTAACTTTCTTATTTGTGAAGATAGAGATTTGGTTAAATGGACTAAATTTTGCAATTTTGCACTTTTACATGACATTGAGCTTTTTCTTTTGCAACTGTACTAAACTGCAACCACAAAACACTTCGTTTTTGAGTACTCATTTTCCCAGAATAATGAGGGAAGTTTTGTGATTCGCACACGGGTGCATAAACACAAAAATAAATAAAATGTAATTTGTTTTCAGAATATATAAGCATGTAAAAGTGTTATATGTAAGAGTGCCTTAACTCAATTACTTTAAAATCTTAATTTATACTTGCAGTTCTCAATAAAAAGTAATAAAATTTATTGAACATAAACGCTGTAACGCTTTGCACTGCAAATTATGTTTTTTATAAACACGTTAATGTTTTTTAAAACATTTATTAAAGTTACAGATGGGCAGAGTAACGGTTACAAGTTCTGCAGATATGACTAAACTAAAGTTCTGACCCTAATATATATGCTATAGTTTGTATATTTAGTAAAGATAACGATAAATGAGTGGACAATAACAATGCGTCACTTGTTTATATTACTAATCAGGGGTCATAGAGCGTTTAACATAACTCCTCCCTTTTTAAATTGGAAAATAATAGTGAAGTATTATTTTCATCCCTCGCTTCCTCTGATTTATCGCTTTTTCTTACTTTTGATTGTTTTTGGGTCTTTCTATATTTGAGTATGATGAACACGAAAACAAAGCATATTATTATTAAAACTAGGTTGCTCAAAAAGAAGGAAATCTTCAGGGGGTGCCATTCTCTGGTTCTAGAAGTTGGCTGCATACTGGATTGTCGTTGTAACTTCGAGATGTCATCCAGGTTCAAGTCCTCTAAGTGCAGGTGTTCTAGATTTGGGAGTTCTTGTATTTCCTCTGTTTTCATTTTAGGTAGAATGAAGGGTTCTCCTTGAATGATTTTTTCTTCATTGATGATTTTGAAGCTTCCGTCCATTACTTGACAATGGAAAGGGATTTTGACGAGGCTTGGTTTTTCTATTATGTTGTATCCAGTAGTTTTACATTTTTTCTGTAATTTTATTGGCAATTTGGCAGGTACAATTATTATGTAGTTCTTGTTGATTTGTTCATAAATGGTATTACTCGTAGATATGGGAGTCAATTGACATTTAGTAGTCTTGATATTCTGAATGATGGATGTCACACAGTCTTCCTCTTTTATAAAGGGTCTATTATTACAGATGTAGGTATTTTCAACCGTTGGACATTCTTCATCTTCATATTGATGGCCTTGGTTATTGAGTATCAGGTAAGGACTTTTTGGTACAAGGGTAAAATTATTTTGAGGAACAGGAAATATATGGTAATATTCAAATTGTATAGGACTGAAGACAGGAATATGCATAAGGAAGATTACTTTGTCATTATGAACAGTCACCTTTGAGTTAGCTAAATTGTAATAAGAATGAATGTTTTTGAATTTAAGAATTTTATTTTCTTCGTAAAGTTTAACTAATGTATCTATCATATTGTTCATGTCTTCAAATGATATGACAGAGTTATGTAAGGTATTTAATCTAGCAAAAACCACTGCGTTTTCCAAATTGTCTAGAAATCTTAATAAGTTTTGGCAATTTAGTAAGACTTGATCAAGAGTATTTTGAGCCCTTATAAATGCAGAAATGTCATTAATTATTTTTTGTACATTGTCTTGAAAGTAATTAAGTCTCTGTTCTATTAGTTCTTGATTTTTCTTAAGAGTGCTGATAGAATGATTATAGTTTTCTATTAATCTTTTGGTCAGGGACATTTGGTATTGCATTTGATTTTCTAATGCATTTTGGTTACGTGATAGAATTTCTAAAGCATTATTAAAGTTTTCTTCATCGTCTGAGTCTAATGTTCCAAATAAGAATTTAGACGTTTTTCCTACGATGTTCAATAGTCCTCTTTTATTTCTTACCTGTGGCATAAGATTGTTTAGTTTATATTCTGCCTCTGAGATAAGATAGTGGACATGTGTCAAGGTATTTTTTAGGACATTAGTATACGTTAGTGTTCTAAGTGATGGTGAATTATAAATAGTATCGTTAATAGTTTTGAAATAATCAATGTTGTTATTTAGTAACTCAATTAATGGTTTAATTTCTACATAATGGACAAAGGTATGCTTGGTTTCTATGATTCTACATGGACCAAGGTGGAACGGAAGGATGTGGGAATTTATGGTAGTGATTTCTATGTCGTCATTTGCTGTGGCTGTCATTATCGTTAGCTGTATTAGGGATAGGGTCGTTATCAGAATCATTTTCCTGTGATTCCTGTAACAAAGATTTTTTATAGGTTTTCTTAGGTTTTTTGATAGTTGATTTATGATAGATGCCTAATTTTGTTCTTAATTTTTCACCTTCATCTACTACAATTTTTGTTTGTGTAAATTTTGGTTTAGCTTTATTTCTTTCTTTTGTTTTAATGTATGCATATTCTTTGTTTTGATATGACTCTGGTTCTTGTCTCTTTTCATTGAGTTTTTTTATTACGGATTCTTTCCTATCGTTATTTTTTTGTTTAATTCTGTCGTATAATGACTTTGTTTTTTCTTTGTGGTTTTGTACATAGTTAGAGATAATTTTTTTCATCAGATAATTCAAAGGGATCGTCTGAATGGATGTGTCCTTTAACTACTTCGAATGGTGTATGACCTGTGACAGAATGAATAGTGTTGTTGTAACTGAAGATAGCGTATTTCATTAAAGTGTTAGTGTTTTCATTAGGTTTTTCCAATTTCAAACATCGAATTTCTTCAGCAATTGTGGAATGAAATCGTTCAACTGGGGAATTACTATTTGAGTTCTTTGAAGTGGTGTAGTGAAGTTCTATTTTATGTAATTTACAAAGATCTTCAAAATTGTTATTTTTAAATTCACTTCCACGATCGACAGTAATTCTATAAGGGAGTCCATGATGTGTCATGAAAGTTAAAGTGTTGTCAATTATATTTAATGATGAATTTGATTGGATGGGGTATGCTTGACCATATCGCGAGAAGGAATCTAGTATAGTAAAATATGAATGGTTTAATATTTTGAATGTATCTGCGTGTATATGTTCGAACGGTCTACTGGCTGTAGGTGTAAGATTAAATTTTATTACGGGTGGATTTCTATCGTATTTTGCCATTTGACAGATTTTGCAATTATTAACAAAGTTCGTGATGTCTTTAATCATATCGGGCCAGTAGTAGTTCCTACTTAAGGATGTTTTCATTTCATTTATTCCTTTGTGGCAAGTTTTACCGTTATGGTGGTATTCCAACTTTAATTTTTGTTCATCAAGATCGATTATATCTTGGAGGATTACGTTGGTTCTAATGAATTTGAAAGATGAATTTGTTAAAAGATTTTGTACTGTGTTGGTAAACAAGATTGCTATACTTGGATTTTTTGAGTATACTGCATACGTTTGTTTTGGTTGACAGTAGGTTTTTATAACATCTATTAATTTCGTTTCGAAATCATTTAGTGGAATTGAGATTATTAGGCGAGACTTGTTAAAAAACATTTTTCTTTCTGCTTTAGGCTGTAAAATGTCGTTTGATCCGTGAATAATGATCTGATTTTTAAATTGATTCAAAGATTTTTCAGATATTTGAATTTCTAATACAGGGTTTTCTAGAGATGAATGTATCGTTTCATTGTCTGATAGTTCCAATTGTGGAGGTTTCAGTTGAATATCAGAAACTATGTTAACTTTAGGAGTTTTGGAAGAAACGTCACCTAGAATAGAGTGGAGAGAAGGACTATCTGGTACGGTTATTAATTCGGGGTTATTGAGATAGAGGTTGATAGTCTCAATCGCGTCACCAGGGTTTCCAATTGTAGAGAGAGTTTCGTCAATATCTTCTATAGCGTTTGTTTCAAGGCGTGACAATGAATTTACAGGAATTTTAGTTTTTAAAATTTCGTGGGTGTTAACACTAATTGTAAAAGAGTTTTCTTTAGGCAATCTGTAGTAGAAAGGAATGATTGTATTACTGTTACTTAAATTCTTCTCTGCAAGATTAATTGATATTCCTAGGTTTCTGAGGTCTTCTAATCCTAATATGCCATCGTAGAAATCATGAAAATCAAAAAGAATAAAAGTAATTACTTTGTCAGTTGCTAATTCTTTAAATGCTGGAATGTGAGCTTTAAATTTAATTTTCTTTTCTCCTATGGGTGTTTTAATTATTGATGTTTCTTGAGAGATTTTATTTGGGAAGTATTTTTCTGCAATAGAAGGTCTGATAATAGATTTATAACATCCGGTATCAATAAGTAATTTAATAGGTGGATTCTGAATTTTAATATACGGTAGTGAATTATCACAAGTCGTGTTGTTGATTTCGTAAATTACGTCGCGTCTTCTGTTGAGTGAGTCATCCGAAAATTTTGAAAGTTGTTTATTTGGGATTCGTCATTAATCTCTTCGTCAGTCTCATTATTTACATTGTTAAGTTCATAGTTTTGCTCATTGCAAATATTGTTATCGTAATGATCAGGGATGTTTAAAGAAGGATCAGGGTACGTTTCTGTATGCTCGTGATTACAGTAATTATTTTCCATGAGATTTAATTCCTCTGAAATAAAATTTCTTGATGTTGGTATAGTGTTTTTAAAATAATTATTATAATTATTATGTTGTCTAATTGTTGGGATTCTGGATGTGGTTGACATTGGTTCCGGTTTGTTTGTTGGGATTTGTCCTGTTGGTTTAAAGACATTTTTCGGAGTACCAAAAACTTGAGAGTTAGTAAATTGTTTTTGTTGAACTACTCTTGGTCTCACGTCAATAGGTTGACTAGGGAATTGGTTAGAAGTCCAGGGTCTTGGATTTTGGTTATAGAAATTTCGTGGCCATTGTGTAAGAGGTGTTTGATGAATTTGCATGTTAGATCCTTGAGGATATTGATTAAATGATGTAGGTACGTGTGAATATTGTGGAAATGAGTTGAACGTCTTAGGTAACATTTGAGGTTGCGTTTTGATTTGGTTAGAAGAGCTTTTATTATTATGTAATATATTAGGAAGATTTTGAGTATACATAAAGTTCTCTTCTTCTATTACATAGGCCATTGCATTTTCTAGTGATATAGGGTTTCTTAGTCTTACAATGCTTTGGAAGTTACCCGATAAACCACGAAGGAAGGTTTTTAATGCTAGATTGTCATATTGTTTAGAATATACTAATTTTGTGGCTTGTGGTATTTCCGTTGTACTAATTGAGTTTAATTTTGCAGACAATCTACTACGTAATATTTGTATTCGTTTGCCGAATTCTAATGGTGGTTCATTTTTTGAAGGTGTTAATGTGATTAAGTCTTGTTCGAGACAATCTAAATTTCTCTGATCACCGAAACTAGTTCTTAAAGCATTTTTTATTAAAGGCCAAGTATTTAATTCGTTCCTAGTGCCAATTAAGATTTGTGCGTGATCTTTTAATTTACCAATTACTACTCTAATTAAATATGAAGTTATTTGAGGGTCGTTGTTACTAATTTCATTGAACAAATAGTCGCAGGACGCTATGAAAATTTCTAATGAATTTTGGTCACCATTGTATGATGGAATTGTGTCTACATATAATTTTAATAATTGATAATTTACTTCTGGCATTTTTGCTTGGATTACAGTTGGTTTAGATAGATTAATATTATTATTAAATGTTTCGATTAAAGAATCTAAATCTAAGTTATTTACTGAATTGCTGTTCATATAAGACAAGAAATCAGGTAAATAATGGAAAAATTAGACGGGATACTCAAAATTTGGTCTCACCAAATCCGGGAATTGCCAGTCGTCTATTTTGTGAAAGGTTGATATCTGCGTTGCCCAGAGCTGTGGATCTCCTTTATGGATTGGAAGACGAATGGTATCTTCAGAGCCTTACACGATGTATTTCTCTTGAAGTTTCTTCGTCCAGGGTTCTTTTGGGTAGTACTGAAGGAACTGGAGTCCCAAATCGCGATTTTAATTTGCACGATGCACCTTTTTTCGCGACCGCACTATCCTACTGACTGCGCCAATTATGTTTTTTATAAACACGTTAATGTTTTTTAAAACATTTATTAAAGTTACAGATGGGCAGAGTAACGGTTACAAGTTCTGCAGATATGACTAAACTAAAGTTCTGACCCTAATATATATGCTATAGTTTGTATATTTAGTAAAGATAACGATAAATGAGTGGACAATAACAATGCGTCACTTGTTTATATTACTAATCAGGGGTCATAGAGCGTTTAACATAACTTGCACGTGCACGTGCGTTTATAAATCCCAATACATTTTTGCCGACGGAGAATTACGTGTTTTACAACAATGACGATGGTAATTTCATGTTTTTATAATAGGACTATAGGAAAGTTTGGTTTAAACTCACTTTACAATAAAAAAAATATTTTACATTTTAAACTGTATATCTTGAAATTTTAAATTATATTGTTATTAAAGCGGCCTTAGTAATTTGATTTAACAGTAAAAGAAACCAAAGCCACTTCATGTTCGATCTACTGATTCGAATATCTAGAATAAAAAAAAGAAAAGTCTGTTTAAGCAGTTGTAAAGGAACGTTTACATTTTTGTGGAAATAATTAAAATATATCAAGAACATAAGAATTCTGAAAAAGTAAAGAAAAATAAATAAAAAACGATCTGATGCAATATTAGCCTTTTCCATTATTTGATATATATGAAGATTCTAACGTTGTTTCGTTCATAATGTTTTACTATCGTTCATTTTAATCCGTCAGCAAAGAGTTATTCAGTACGTAATTATAAAAATGAGTACCGCTTTATTTATACTAATTTAATTTATAATATTCATAGTTTTAAATTTAACAGTTTATAAAAATATCGTTTTAATGTAAAAAGTAATAATATTCAAATAATCTACCATTGCCAGTATTTTTTTTAATATTATACTAGTAGTCCACACATTTGTTTATAACGAAGTAATGAACAATTTCTGAAGTAACGAGTAGTACCGATTACTTAAAAGTAACGAAACTTCCCATCATTAGTGTGGAGGATTACTTTCAAACAAGCGTTCACTATTCACTATTAGACATTTAGATATGTTTATAACAATTGTTCAACGAGGCGTCCATCATTAGTGACAAACAAGCGAGCTCGGAGAAAAAGTGATTCTTGTGTTCGTCTACAGTTACGATTAGCGCAAATACTGTCGACGACGATAAATACACTCCTCTAAAATGCTATTCTCTCGCCGTTCGTGACTTGGGGCATTTAAATAAGTAATAATACTATGTAGATAGTAATCATATTTAGCTTTAACTCGTTCAGTCACTTTTAACAAACTAAACTATTGATTCGAAAGAATATGGAGCAAAATATTGTGTGTCATAATAATAAAAAATGAAGCAAACTCTTTCCCATAGCTATAATATGACTTAGTGCGACGTTAAAAAACACGTGTATAGCTCTAGATTTCGGGAAAGGTGTTCGATAGCACTTCTGTTTCTTGTGCCAGTAAAAATTCCATTCTTGATCTACCTCAAAGATATAGACGTACGATTATTTCCTGTTCGATTTTCAACTACGATTTTCTCGAACTTTGTAACACTTTTGTTAAGGAAATGTAAGTTCAATCGTTCCCATTTATGGTGATGTATTACAGGTTTAAATTTCTGCACTTACTTTACAAACATCCGGTATATTGAAGGATTTCAATTTCCTATCGATGCAAAGAAAAAAATATTTAATTTCATTTAATTTCTCAGCCGATGACAAAGCTTTCATTTAAAAATCGAATCGCCGGTATATTTCTGCGAATATCGGATGTCGCGTGCCCTTCTAGAATCTTTATACATTAATCGATTACCCTGAATTTTAGAGACAATAAACAATGTTTTTTAGCTTAGTTCAACAAAACATTTCCTTCTGAGTACGTTGGTACCAAATACATCATCTTTTTTTATAAAGTTTGTTGAAAAGTCGTCCTGTTATGCAGCGCGAACGGAAACGAAAAGGATATAAACAATTGACATTTGAAATGCCCTTCAGTTTTTTTTAATGTATTCAACTCATCTCGATCCGGGTGATTCTTTCTTGAAATCAAGACTTAATTTCTTTTAATTAAATTCAGTAATTTTTCCCCAAGTTTTATTCTAACCAAGGGAAGCAATTGGTTTTCACGGAGTGAAGTTTCGATCCAAAAATCAATCCGAAAATTTTCCATATTTTTAGTTACGTTATAAATCACTATGTTTCATTGAAAAAGTGAATAAACTACTGATGGTAAACGAATCAGAACAGCTTGAAAGCTAATCACTGTAAATAACAGAAAAATCCTTGCCTCTCTGTATTTATATCATTATTTTTCTTTGTTTTCATCAATATACTTGTTACAATTAAAGTAAAGTCGGCATACATATATGGAATTTCCCTTCTTTGGGCTGTCATAAATTCTGAATTAAGACACTAAAGGCCACTTTCATAATCAAACTTTAAGAAAGCTTTAATTATTTTTTTTGGTTAAAGGTTAAAGTAACTTTAAATTTAAAGTTCTATTATGAAATCGGCCCTAAGGTGTAAGGGTATTCTGTAGCAAAACCGTTAAATTTAAAGGGCTGTTAAATTTTGTTGCTACAGTAACAAACAATCATAGAACTCCATTTGAAATTTTAACGGTCTTTAAATACCTTAATTTACTTTATGTTGTTTTGCAGCGGTTGCATATAATAAATTTAAGAAATACATATTTTTTCCTGTTCACTCCTCTTCACCCCTCTTCCTTCCTTTGCACCCTTCTTCCTTGTTTATCTCCTATTCGCCTACTTTCAGTCTGTTATCGCCCTCTCGTCGCTGCATATTTGCTGCAAAATATTTCTTAGCATGTTAGTTATAATACTTAACACCTCTTTGTCTCTCAATATCATTCCTGCGATATTTCCTTTTGTTGAGTTTTCGTTCAGGGCTGTTTCTGCCCTCAAGCGGTACCCCCGGTGACAATAAAAAATAGTGTGTTCTGGTGTATGAGGAGGAAGCTCATTGCAATTAATTACAATTAGAGTTTTGCCTACTCTTTATTTATTTCAAGTACTTTTCAAACACCCCGTGTCTGGTAAGGCCAACCCTTTTTTATAGAGGTTGGCTCATGCCATGCGTCTACCAACTAAACCACTTTACTCTTTCCCCACTCGGGGTAGAGGATACCGCCTCTCGGCATTTCTTCCTCTGCTTCTGGAGTTATCAATTCTTGTCCCTCTCTCCTCATTCCTTCGTCCTTTTCTTCTTCGTCCTCTTCTTTCTTTCTTTGTTTCCTCTTCCTAACCTTTTCTGTCCTCTTCCTTTCCTCTCCTATCCTCTTCAATCGTTATCCTGTCCTCTTCTATCCTTTTCTCTCCCTCTTCAGTTCTCTTCCCTTGTCAGTTCTGTCAGTTCTATCGTTGCAATAATAACTTTTCGTATTTACATTTGTTTGATATTACATGCCTGAGCTAATCCTTTCCTATCCTCTTCAATCCTTATCCTGTCCTCTTCTATCCTCTTCTCCCCATCTTCAGTCATCTTCTCTCGTCAGTTCAATCAGTTCTACCATTGCAATAATAACTTTTCGTTTTTACATTTGTCTGATATTATATGCCTAAGCATGTATACAGGCCCCGAAAGAAGGTGCCAAAAAAATTTTGAGTCATTAGGAGAATCCAACAAGACCGAAAAACCTTTTCTAGTAGGTCAGAAACGATGGGGGTAAATTAACCCCTATCCATATACTGGGTGTCTCATAATCTACGGAGGAGATTAAAATAAAGATTTTTCCTTATTTATTTTCTCTTTTGCTGAGAAAGCAATAACTAAAAAGTTACAAAAGTTTAAAGTGAAATTAATTAACAAGCAAAAGTTCCTCCCTGTAGTAAAATTTTACGTCTTAAATTCATCTTATCAAACCGTGAGAAACAATGATGAGATCAATGTGCGACCTTCCACGCGAGTTCACGAAAGTGGGGGCATTTCCTTCGTTTACAATTAACAAATCATTTGCTCCCACCCATTCTTCTAGAATCGTTCCTCTCTCATTTGCAAAATCATTCTGGTCGGATAGCATCTTGGCATTAAAATCACCAGCCAAGATACATTCTCTATTCATCCGTCTCATCGGTCCTCCAATGTTCCAAGATACTCTTTAAAGTCTTTCAGTGGCTTGTTAGGAGAGAAATAACAATTAAAGACAACATATATAAATAAATTTATAACAATAAAACAGTTTCCTCTATCACATTATTGTAGCCTTTGTCCAATAGGACAAAGGTATCACAGCTATTATCATAGTTCATGTTTCGATTTTTCATAGCCCTTCCAGGTTTCTGACCTAGGACAACATCTTCATTTGTAACAGAAGGTCCAGTGTTAAAAGTAAGGCCAAACCAACCCAACTTATCTCAACCCAACTCCATTTAACACTCATTTATATTTAAAAATGCATTTTCTTGAGGGTGGTTCGCAGTGGAAACAACGTTGGGAACCGCTGCTCTATAAGAACTGATAAATGTCAGCTTATAAAGAATGCACTCTATTTGAGACGGTTCTCTAAATTCACGTGCATTTGTTTCTTTTATTATGGAAAGGGCGCCAGTTTCGCGTAAGGGCGCCACCGACTACCCTTTCTCCGGCCCTGATCACTCTAATAATTTAAAGATTAAAAAATAAATAAATATGAAAAATGAAGTTAAATTCACGGATTTAACTCTGACAGTTTTTTTCTTACTTTTAGAAATGCGATCCTCTCTCAACGAAATTGAAGCGCATTTCGAAATAAATTTTATTTGCAGACGTTTGAATGGGTTATTCAATTTCGCCTGCAAGAGGCACTGCAAAATAATTCGCGATTTGGTAACAAGAGAACAATTCGTCATTAAAGCGAAGCGTTAAAATGTAAGACATTTCTAGTCGAGTTAGAAATATGCAAATGACAAGCTGATATAATCAGACAGACAAGCGCGCTTCATTTGGACACTGAAAGCGGCACATCTTCACACATTGTGCTAATTTTATCTGGGCGGAAATATGATATTTTCCTGTAATTTACTTTCCTATCTCACGAGCTCATCTTACCCCGAGATACAGAAATGGAACCGTACACCTTGTAATATGTTTCGCGCGAAAATATTTTAATTGCAATTAAAACGTCACAGTGACTTTTAGAGAAGCCCCTGCAGATTTAAAATCTTCTACGAAATCATGGTTAACTCTTGAAGCAAAGCAAAATTAATTCGGATAATGTAAATTGCGAGCTTATTTTAATAAATGCTAAGAACTGAAACTCGTTACTCTAATTAAAGTAATATGGAAATCAACCAAATATTTCGCTCTTATGCTGTATTCTATTTACACTAAATATAACGTGTGTTATCCTTTTTTGAAATAGAAATTTGTACGTAAACTTGTGGATAGCGTCACTTTGTTTAACGTAAATGGATACAGCATAAGGGCAATTATCATAACAATTAATATAGGAGTATTTTTTAAGTTACGGTTACATATTTTTCTCCATAATCCTTTTTTCGTTTTGTTTATAAATTACTCACAAAGAAACTTTCAAGGGATTGAGAAAAGAGATGGACAACTTGAACTAAATATTGCAAGCCTTAATGCACGGGGACGTTCCTTTACGTTCAGGTCAACATTCCAAATATTTAATGCTCTGGTCAACAGAAATTGGCAGGTGCTGTGCATTGAACCTCGATTAAGACCCCCTCGATACAGTCTGATCTCATAAATAAGGGAATTAGGGAATCAATGGTGCCTAATTAGGAACGAACATTCCCCTAGAAATCGCAAAATCCAGAATTTTTTATTTGTTTGCGAAATGACTTGCTTGGGATTTCACTCACGAACGTTAGGACTTCAGCATCAACTGTCAATTAAATTTTATGTCAATTCTCATTTCTAAAAATGTACAAATATTTAAAACTCGGTGAAGAGGCATTGTACTATCTTGAAAGAAATGCATAAATATAAAAATATAAAACGAAGAAAATTCTGACGCCACGTACTAAAAATAAGTATACAAGTTGGGTCATATAGCAAGAAGTGTGAGAGAGCATGCGTCTGTCTTCTTTCATATCATCATTTTAATGGCACCGGAAGGAACATATAATTATTCTTATTTTACATTTAGTTCTGTTCAATAAATGCGGGCAGTTCACTTCTCCAAAATAATCTGCATTCAAATATATTTCTTCTAAAAAAAAAGAGGACTGCATTATGACTTTTCTTCACTTTCTTTTGTAATTTCAGAGCTTTCGAGCAATGGGGATTGCAATATCTGACACGTAGTTTAAAAACTGTCGAGTACACAAGTGGAGCTACTCAAGTTTAAACTTTATTATTGAACATATTGGATCGTTCGCCTTCACAATGTCCGAGCCTGTAAACGTGCGTTGTCGGAGTTACCCCAATAATCGTACTCACCCCAACAAAACCGAGACAAGTTTATTTTAATCGCTGATTAATTTCGGACCTCGTTAGCGCCCTGCGTTTCTTCTTGTTCTGCGCGAGTTTTCATCGCGGATTATTCCCGTTCCTTTGATTTTTGACGTTAAATTGTACTCGCAAATTAGCTGCATACAACACGAAATTTTACACTTTCCTCTGATAATATTGATTGCTTTACTGTAGTGTTAAAATCAAGCATTACTCTCACAATAGTTAAGTTAAAATTGTTTTCTACATTACAGTTACCCTTGCATTAAAATTGCAATTACGTACCCACTAAATGTTTTTTGTGGAAATTCTTGCAGGCTTGGAACTGTGTACGTAAATATACTGCCTCAATATACCTTAATTTAAACAAAAGAACAAATATTAGTAACTAAGGTATATTACACCAGTCAAGTTGTTGTAATGTTGTAAGGATTCGAATTTCCTATCGGTACACAAGGCAAGAATCCAGATTTTTATTATTACTTTTGTGCAATTCAGTACATTTTATTTAATTAAGTCGTTTTACTAAATTAGGAATCAGGTTGAAGTATGATTAATCTGAATTAGAAATCATATCGAAGAATGATTCATATGAAAATATAAAATTAATAGCCTGCAGTTTAAGCAACAGAAGCATTAGTCAGCATTAGTCACAGGGTATTACGTTAAAAACAAGAACAAGCTTGCATTGGACTGTTTGCAGAACGTGAATCAACGGTAACTCATTTTAGTTTTAGCTATCCATGTCAGCTGTAGATTTTGTAACAAATAGCACGAGAGAGAAGGTTCTTGGGAAGTCCCGCAAAGAGTTCCGAATATCATGCAGTCCGGGTGTGACACGCGTCTTAAAACTTCTTCGCCGTAAAGTTTTTAAAATTTAAAATTTGTTCCATCGTTCGATTTATCTGATTTTAGTTTAAATAAAGTGTAACTGAAGCAATCACGACCAGTAGGGTATGTTGGAATAAAGCATTGTTGTTAACAAAGTTATTTTAGAAGGAAATCGGTTTATGTAGATCTGCCCTTCTCTCTTTCATTTTCTAGTTTCAACTCTATGCTAATCGTTAAAAATTTGATTAACCTATTAATTTAATTAAATTTCCGATATTCTTTGTTTGCAGTTTCTTAGTTAATAATAATAATAATAATGTCTTTATTAACACTGTAGGAAAGTAGGAAACTGCTCTCCCAATTAAACCTGTTATTGTACTAAAATTTCTCTTATAGTTGAATATATTTTGTTAATTAAAGATTCACATTTTGATTTGAATTACTGTAAGGAAGGACTGTGAAGGAAGTAATGCATTTTCGCAAATCCCAAAAATATAAGTAAACTCCATTCGAGCAATTCGTGGAAAACTATTTGGAAATCGATTCCTGGTGTTCCATGCTAAAACCAGGGCGCTATTAACAAATCGATATTCAACATTGTACGGATTGTCAAAAGAATTGGGGATAAAAGTGGTTGAAAAGTGGATTCCAACCCCAGACTCGTCCGCATGTCTTACAACAAATTAAATTAATGCTTTTAATATTCCAGTTTGAGACAAAGTCTTCATTTAGATTTGCGACGCCAATTTACAAAAGCAACGCCTCATCATTACATAATACCCTTTTTGTTAAATGTCATGTGAAGTGAAATATGAGCTGAGTTTCATGTCACAATGATTCAATTTGCTGCGTACTGCATTTTTACCTTGAGAAGGTAAGACTGCTGATTCTAGGAGTTCGAACTAAAATTTTCCATTGCAATATGCATCGGACCTTGAAAACAATGCAAATCTCCCGTTTGGTAAAACTGATGTTGCATCCAGCTGGTTGCAATACGCGGCGGGAATTGACACACGACCGTAATTGATGTAAACCATTGACAGTTGAACAACTCTTTAGTTCCTTCGTGATTTTTAAAACTGAATGCCAAGCACATGCCTACGAGGGTGGTTTGAAAAGTCCATGCAAAGTCAGAGAAATGACATCACTGCTACGTATTGAGGTTATTTTCAATTAGTAGCATCTCTTAGAAGAACATACCCCATGTTTCAGTCAGATCGGACTATACCTAAGGCGTTCGTTGGAATCAAAGTAGTACAGTGATTTCCAGAAAATAGACGAAAGATAATTGTTTGTGTTGATCAAACCGCAGAAAATATTCAGAAAATCCGTGATATGGTGATGGATGAAAAAGTGAATTTCTGGAATGAATAGGTACAAAATATTGTCACGATTAAAAAAAAAAAACATGTTTTAAATTAGTTTTACTTTTGGCTTTTACACAAAAATCAACACGCGTATTTTATTGTTTAGTTGCATTTCGCAGGTGCGGTTATTGACACGGGCTTGTGGATTGACCGATGCGTCGTTCGCTTACGTTGCAAATCTGGTGGCCTAGGTCAAGAAACTTACGGGAATTCCATTAGGAGAATCCATGTCATTAAACCTTATTTCCGCGATTGTATTTTTATTAGAAAGTAATTAACGCGTTCGCTTTTTCACTGTGTTTTCACGAGACGCTGACTTTTTAACATTCGTCAGTTGACCCAAACTATTAGAAAACGCACTTAGTAGCATCCAGCACGGGTGGTATGGGGGGGGGACTATATAAATCAGGGGGAAGTCAGCAGTTAGGATTCATTATTATTCATTCTTCGGTATTCAGTATTTAGAATTCAATATTCATTTTTTTATTCGTCATTATCATTGCTACTTATGACTTAATAAAACTGGTTGTAATCGTTTGTGAATTGTGTTTTGATAGTCGGAGATAGTACAGGGAGGCGAGGCGACGTTGGGTCGCGTCGGGTGCAAGAATATAGAGAATATATAGAAAACATTGTGACATAGTGGAGGCTAATCGATCTTGACCTGGATATCATAACAATATTTTGCAACAACGTTTGGTCGTGAAAAAGCTATCAGCGAGTTGGGTGCCGCGATTGCTCACAGTCGACCAAAACCGAATACGTTTGAGGTGTTCTGAGGACGGATTGCAACTGTTACACCTGGACCCAGAAGAAAACTAAGCCGAATCGTCTCAGAGAAAAAATATCACCTCAAATTCCAGACGAAGAAAACGAAGATGATCTCAAAATGTCAGAAAGTAAAAACGAACCAGCCAGAAACGAAGTCGTTAGGAGAGGTAGAGATGAACCAAATAAGCGGGATGAAGAAGATGAAGACAATGAAATCAAACATCATCAACTACGTGACCGTACTTCTATTCGTCGGCCGATAAGGTATGATATGAATATGGTAGAGATACATGAACCAAGGTTATATGAAGCAAAGAAACCAAAGAACAGTTCAAACCATGAGTTGCTAGCGAGGAACAGTACCAAAGAAAGCGAAGACCATTCCGTCGGCCGGAAAGGTTATGATGACTGTCTTTTGGGATTGGCACAGAATAATTCTCATCGATTACATGAAAAAGGGTGTGTATTGTTCATAATTTTTGGATCGCTTAGAAACCGTACTGCGAGAGAAACATCGACGATTGGCTGATTGGTGACTTTTCCATCACAATAATGCGCACCAATTCACTCATTTGGAGTTGTGGCAGCAAAATTGATGAAATTAAAATTCTAACTCGTTCCATGTTCCACATGTACTCCACATTTGACTCCCTCAGACTACTACTTGTTCCCTAATACGAGAAAATGCTAGCGGGAAAGAGATTTCATCCTAACGAGGTCATTATGGAAATGAATACCTATTCTACAATGCCTATTGGACCCAATCCTATTATTTGGAAGGGATCAACAAACTAGAACATAGTTACACTAAATGTATAATCCTATAAGGAGACTACATTAAAAAAAATAATGCACCCAGAAAAATTAAGTAGGTTTCGTTTTTACGTGGACTCAAATCATTCTCGTATCTCGTTGCCGGATCAATTATTCCTGAAATTAAGTAGTAATTTCCGTTAAATTAAAATCGGTAATATTTCCCCATATATTCGCGGAAGTAAACTAGTTTTTACCGTATGCTGTGGTTTATTTAAACCGATCCGAAAAATATTTCATATATTTTTTTTTCGTTGCATTTAAAGTCATTGTGTTCCAATAAAAATAGAGAATGGGAAGAATTAGACAAACTACGAGTATTGTCGGTAAGCGAATTAAAAAAGCTTGAAGTCTAACAACAGCAGAAATTATTTTGTACTGAAAAAAAATCCGTCCTTGTCTCTCGACGTATTGTACAGTTGTATTGTTTCTGTTAAAGTTTTTGCAATTGTAGAGTTGTATTTTGTAGAATTCCCATCAGAGATATTCTTTGTATCTGTAATAAAATACTTAAATAATGTAATAGTTCTAATAAAGATTGTTTGTTAAAATTGCCAATCTCTTTTATTTTTATTAATTTATTTTCTTTTTTAATTTACGTATTATCAATATCTTCATTAAGTTAATCGAGGAAATCCTCATAAGGAGAGAAACTGTGAATGAGAAGAAGTTGACAATCTTTGTGATATAACGATTCTATCCTGGCTTTCGTGCGAAAACATTTTCCGCTGTAAATCTCAATTTAGCTACCAAACAAGAAAATCATCTTCCAGGGGTGACTCGTTGGTTTAAAAGGATAGAACCTAGTCTACATTTGTAAACCAACCAATCAGTAAACGGGAGTAGTTCCGTTGTCAGTCAAAGTAGAAAGAGTTTAGGGTAAGTACTAATTGTCCCTATATTGCGAGATAAACTTTTCATAATGTAATTACAATCAAAACCTTATCTTGGGCAAGGGAGAACTCAACCGCAGAAATATCTAGGATCTTGAGCAACCGCACCTCCCAACCACATCACTCACAAGGTCAATTCACGCGACATAATTAATTTGGCATTATGAAAAGGAAGAAAAAATATAATTACTTAAAATATTCACAGGGACTGAGAGAGAAAGAAACACGGTTGCAAGCTTGAAGAGCTTCAGACGAACATTGAACCGTTTTTTCATCCTTTCAGATTTAAGGCGGCTTAGTTCTTAAGTCACATGAAAATGTTACCCAAAAGCCTTCGGAAGTTAGTGCTCCCTAGCGAGTCCCATTTTAACCCTTTTTACGAAAAGAAAAGCTTGTTGAAAACAAGAACTGTGTGCACAAAATTTCAGGTACTCCGCATTATTAAATTAAGTGGATGTATAGTCACTAGTGTTTTTGGTCTAGCGCTTGGTAATTGCACAATAAAAATTTATTTTAAACCACGCTAAAAAGGAAAAAAGGAAATATTGAAATCATTTAATATTTAAACAAGGATAAATTTCTGGTCATGTCCATCTATTTTTTTAGTACAGCCCGTTCGATGACAGTCATTTTTCAAGTTTCTATGAAACGGACAGTGTATGACATCTAACTAGAATATGAATTTAAAGTTCATGTTTACGTTTTAGAATCTTTTATAACAGTGTAGCAAAAAAAAATTGAAAGAGTGAGGTAACTCGTCCCTGCAACGCATCAATCGACATAGGCCTGGATTATTAAACGGGATTTATTAATTTTACACGCCACCGCCTCGTTCTAATATCGTTTTATTATGATTAAAAAAAATTTGCTCCCGTTGCAGTGTGAACGGCGGAAACGGAATTTGTAAATTGACGCACGCCTTCGTGGTTTCCTTTAATTAAAGCGAAACTTCCTCCCCTTCACGAACGTTAACGTCTTAACGAAATAAATATGTGGATTACGTTTACTTTGAAAGCATACTTTTGTTTGCAGGAGAATTAATACGTAATACCTCTTGATGTGTTACATACTTATAAAATGGTTATTTCACAATTTGCTGGATCTATTAGTCATTTCGAAAAAGTTTGATTGTCAAAGTGAACACTTTTATTAAGGGGGGAGGAATGTAAGCAAATTTTTATACAAAAACATTTCTGGACTTTCAAAAAATATGTTCATTTCTCTAAGAAGTCTTTCAAGGGATGATTTTTCCTCCCCTTGTATGTATAAAGAATTTTTATTTATGTTGTACATGGATTCTGAAACTTCATTCTATGAAACTTGTAGAGACTACATTTAAACATCTAAGCAGAAGGAATCGTAATTTTTCCATCAGTTGACCGGTCTAATAGCCTGAGCAATATAAAACTCTCCGTCAAGAGTAATTGTACCCAAGGGTGTGCCTTCCTGCCATGTAAACAAACCACCCCAATATTCCGCAGTCTTCCATAGTCAGATGGACGTTTATTATACATGTAAATGAAAAATTTATTAATACAGTTTTACCTCAACGTTAACAGTTAATTCAATTTTAAGCTATAAGGAGCTACATCTCACAATACACGAGTGTGTCATCTGTTACACTATATAAACAGCGAACGTCAAGTTCAAATTATTGTAAATAAAGATTGTTGTAAAAAGTAACGCACGTTCAAAATTAGTGTAATAGGATCTTAATTAATTAATTTGTCCCAAACGACAAAAATATTTAAATGTCTCCACAATAGTAAACATTTAGCCTTAATTTCGGCTGGAGTTAAATAAATTTGACCAGTGAAGACTACTTTATGGAGTTCGGCGTTAAAATTTATGCAGGTTAATTGCAGTTGGACTGGCGATGAGCAAGGGGTTTCCCCGCCTGCACCCGCCAGCGTCCGTGCATGAACGCAATTAAGGTTCCTTCAACCGTTCTTATTCGCTGAATTTACAAGCGAATTAAGAAAATTACTGCGTCTGGCTGTGTTATTAACATTACTCCAGTGTACACTGCTAAAATAAATTAGCCGAAATTTATTGTATCTATATGTTTCAAGCTAATTTCAAATATATGGAGTCGGCCCTTGGAAAAATACGTACTGCCTCGAAAGGTAGTTACAACTTGGCAAAGTTTCATTTTTTATTGACATTAAAGAAATTAAAAAAATTAAAAGATTTCGTACTATTTTGGTTTGTGTAAATAAAAAAGAAAATTATTCATACCGTTCTGCTTGACGTTTTAAAAGTATGCAAACTTTTCTGTTATGGTAGCAATTATGTGTGTATAAATTTAGAATATACAATAATTGAAGTTTGTTCTTGTCCGATGAAAGTAGTAAGTACAAAGTTTTTTTAATCTCAAACCGGACAGAAAAATGAAGGGAATAGATTTATAGCTTCGTCAGGAGTGAAAAAAGTAAATAAAGTGTTTATTTACTTTTTTTCACTCCTGACGAAGCTATAAATCTATAGCGAAACGTTGAGTGTGTTTCCCTTCATTTTTCTGTCCGGTTTGAGATTAAAAAAACTTTGTACTTATTAGAATATACAGATAAAATATATTTTTTTAATTAAATACAGGAGAATTCTTCGATGTGTATCGTAAGCGTTCGCGATCTATCGAAAGTTGGCTCCCGTCTTCCACTCCCCCAATATCAATCATCGGCACTTCGTGACAAACCGTGGCCAAACACGTCCAACGCTTTCACATGTAATTATTTAAGCCGGCTTAAATTTAAATGGTGTTTAATAATATGTTATTTGAAATTAGCAAATCATATTCAAAGGACACTCAAGTTAAGCTGGGTTTACTTCTATGAAAAAAAGAACCAAAAAGGCGAGTCCTAACGTCAAACTAAAATGTGCAGCAAAGAAAAGTCACCAAATGGGACCAATAGTGTGAGTCAATCCAAAAACCACCATAATTTGGTCAAAAGAAAGGCTGAAAAAGAGAAAGTCCATGAGGTAAAACCATTGCACATCAGAAATCACAAGAGAAAAGCTATATTGGAAGTCAAAGTCAAAGTTTTTAGTGTTATTGTGACTTTCTCCTGAATAATAGAAAGTCCGTGTGCATAACTATGGCAAGTTACAGAGAAATACTCTATTTCAAGTCAAAGGTCAAAGTTTTGCAGTGTTACGTGGGCTGCTGGAAAAGTTTCTGGAAACGGTATGAAAAAACGCATATGAAATTTGGTATACGGTATCATTGTTTTTTGAAGTATTCGCCTTTGACGTCAATACACTTTTGCAGTCGCTCGAACCAATTTCTAAAGCACGTTTTCCACTCTAAAGATAGTACCTCAGAAACCAGTGTCCGGAATGTTTCAACCGCTGCTTCAGCCGACGAAAATCGCTCACCACGCATTTTATTTTTGATATTTGGGAACAAAAAGAAATCATTAGGTGATAAATCAGGTGAATATGGACAATGAGTCATTAATTCAACATTTTTGTTGGACAAAAAATCAACTGTTTGACGGGCTGAGTGAGAGCTGGCGTTGTCCTGATGAAGAATAATTCGTCGATTTCGATTGTTTCTTCTTATTTGATCGATGACTTCCGGCAAACAAATTGTAGTATACCAATCAGCGTTCACGGTTTTTAGATCCTCTAAAGCCACGGTTGCTACATGTCAAGTTATACAAAAGAAACAAGCAATCATTTGCTTCGTGAACGGACAACTTTTGTTGGTTTTTGGTTCATTTTGAAGTACCCAAACGGTAGATTGTTGTTTACTTTATGGCTCCTACGAATAGATCCACGTTTCGTCACCAGTGACGATGTTATAAACTAAATTTGAACGATCTCCATTGAATTTCTAGAGCATTTCTTCGCACCATTTGACACGACCCTGCTTTTGCGCTTCTGTTAAATTGTGTGGGATTCAACGACTGCAAAGCTTGTGTACGTTCAAATGATCGTGCAAAATCTGGTGTATTGTTTTCATGTCAATGCGTAAGGATGCTTGAATCTCACGGTATGTCACATGTCGATCTCCCTCAAGCATTTCACGCACAGCATCTACATTAGTGGTAACAACAGATGTTGATGGACGACCTTCACGAAATTCGTCACTGAGAGAGGTACGTCCACGCTGGAATTCGGCAAAGCAATTATAAACACTGCTCTTTGATTGTGCTTCATCTCCAAAAGCCACATGAAGCCGATCGAGGCATTGTTTCGGCGTTAGATCACATTTAAAATCGTAAAAAATCATGGCACGAAAATTTTCACGCGAGATTTCCATGTTTACACAAAATTACTTTTTCTCAAATGCTGTACAAACAAAACTAGTTCACTTGGATAGGAACTGTCAATAGAATTATAGGCGAGAAACGTCAAATTTTTCAGATATGACAGTTGATAAACGTACCTACTAGATTCCAGAAAATTTTCCAGCAGCCCACGTATTGGATTTACGTGTCAGGTTCAAAGTGGTTAATTGCAATGGAAAATACAAAATTGTGAAACCGTGTCCAATATTTGGAATTATCAAAAAAAAAGCAGAGATTAAGTTCACAATTCGTGCTTCTCGGAGAAGAAGGCCTTTCAGTCTTATCCAAATGCCACCGACAAAAATTAAAACTAGTGCGAAGCAGTTGATCACTGAAGGCTTTAGTTAAAGAAGAATTCGAAAACTTCTTGGAAAGGAGGGATGCTGCAAGGTTGACCCACGAAGGCAATCCAGAAGTCTCAACGAAAATGGTAGTGATAAAATTCTCGTCAAGATTGGTATTGCAAGCTCTTTTACTTTTTTGGCTTCGATAGTAGAAATAGCTGTAAAAGTTCGAATATTCAGTACGCGGAGATGCAATGTTCTTTTAAAAACATAAGTTGCGATTTAATTAAATTCATAATGAATTATAATGAGTACAAGATGAGAATGAAGTGAGTCGGCCTGGAACTGAGATGCGTACGGCAAGACTCCAATCGGGAAGAACGAGATCGAGCTTACGGTAGATGCGATATTAATATACGACATAATTTCTGTAAAAATTTTGTGCAAATCGTTTTTGATTGCAGTGAAAACCTCGAACAGCCTCTGTACAGCTGTTTCAGCCCTGCTTGGGGCTTCTTCAGCAAAGATGTAGCTCGACATTCCCACTGCAAACAAAAACAACTTATTCGCAATTGCGATATAAGAGTGATGAACAGATAAAATAGCGACATCTTACTATCGTTTTTTGACCTGACATTGCAGTAGGATAGACAAATTGAAGCGGGATTTGGCCGCCTTGCATGGAGGACTTATTAGGAGCAAATCCCGCTTCAATTTGTTTATCCTACTGCAATGTCAGGTCAAAAAGTGATAGTAAGATGTCGCTATTTTATCTGTTCATCATAATTTCTGTATTCAATTAAGTATAATTTATGCGTAGCAAATGCAACGTCAATATTCCCCACTTGCGCAACAATCTGCAATCAATCAATCAATAATGCTTAAGTAATGCAGTAACGTAGAAGAAATAAGAAATTGATATTCTTACCCCTGATGTTGACCTAATTACGTGTCGTGTTCCTTGTTGAAAGGGTAGTTTTTTTTATAAATTTAATCATACAGTTTTTTTTATGAATTTAATTTAAATTCTGTTTCAAGAGAGTTAAAAAAAGTATTTAATATTTCATCATTTCAATCGGTCTTAATTAATGGAAATTTGTACACATTAAAAAGAAAATTATTTTTTTCTGTAATTGCATTGTGAACTAAATTTCTCGTTTTGTTAACATATTTCTGTATCTATTAAAACTGAATTTCAGATTGATTCAGGATTATACAAAATAAGTGTCCGGTCCGTCGGTCACAGATAGTACACAGAAAATCTGTATACATACCCCCTATGTATACAGATTTTCTACATACATAGGGGGTATAAGACACATAGTTTTTGATATAAAATACATTGAAGATTCAGATATAAATTGGTTGATGGGCACTAATGCAGATGTACTGCGTCACAAGAGCAATGAACTCGCGTGAAATAGAATGAAATACTAGCGTTTACCTTGAAATGAAACTGTAAAACGTTTTTATTCATGGCTTTCTGTAAAAAAATGTATAATACGCAATTCTTTCATTCAAATTTCAGACTTGGGTATGTATACGTAAG